>CM077208.1:26952183-28152183 GCA_039654625.1 Rhinogobio ventralis
ATAACATGGAGATGGCCTAAGAAACTGCAAAAACTCTCATGAATATGCAGATCCTTGTCCCACTGGACAGTTTCAATGCAGCACAGGAGCGTGTGTGTCCAATGCCAGTGTGTGTGACGGGGTAGAAAACTGCTCTGATGGCTCAGATGAAGGCGACTGTGGTAAATCAACAAGTTAAACTACAACAAAACCTCACAAATCAAAGAATGCTGTTCATGCTGCTGATCACAGGCTCTGTTGTATTTTAGTGCATTTAATAAAAGCTAATGTCACTGGAACTGAACGACTGAGACTTCAAGTCCAGAATGATCTTTACACGGTATGTGCTGAAGACTGGAGCTCTCAGCTATCTGTCTTCTTCTGCCGCTACTTGGGCTACAGGTAAACACTTAACCGTTGAATATATTAAGCAAATTATAATATTAACCCTGAGAAGACAGACAAATGAAAGAAAATGTCAGTTTTTTTAATCTTAAGTAATAAAAATAATTGCATATGTGTTTGTCGAGTATCATATTTGATACATCAGGCTTTTATGGCAAATATAGTATGATATAGGAGAATATGGAGCTCATTCTCGAGGTTAAAACTGACCAAAAATATGCAGTTTTGTGCAGTTGCTGATGTTTATATGGCCAAAAAGTAAGATGAAATTCTGATGTAAAACAGTGAAATCAGTATAGCAGACTACTTGCTTAAAAGTCATATAAATATCAGTTTTCACTCTAAATCTCCCAATACTACGTCTTACTAAGATCATATTTAAAGGGATAGTTCACCCAAAAATTATAATTACCCATGATTTACTCGCCCTCAAGCCATCCTAGGTGTATATGACATTCTTCTTCCAGACAAATACATTCTGAGTTATATTAAAAAATATCCTGACTCTTCCAAGCTTTATAATGGCAGTGAATGGCAGTCCAAAATTTGAAGCTCAAGAAAGTGCATCCATCCATTATAAAAGTAATCCATACAGCTCCGGGGGGTAATAAAGTCCTTCTGAAGCGAATCGATGGGTTTGTGTAAGAAAATATCCATATTTAAAACCTTATAAAGTAAAATATCTAGCTTCCGGTGGACCGCCTTCTGTATTCAACTTACGCAAAAAGTGTAACGCCTCTCGCAGTTCAAAATGCTTAGTTACGGCAGTTACGGTTGTTTTTTCGTAAATACGGAAGGCAGTCCGCCAGAAGCTAGATATTTTACTTTATAAGGTTTTAAATATGGATATTTTTTTACACAAACCCACCAATTTGCTTCAGAAGGACTTTATTACCCCCTGGAGCCGTGTGGATTACTATTTTAATAGATGGATGCACTTTTTTTGAGCTTCAAATTTTGAGCTGCCATTCACTGCCATTATAAAGCTTGGAAGAGCCAGGATATTTTTTTTTTATATAACTCCAATTGTATTCGTCTGAAAGAAGAATGTCATAAACACCTAGGATGGCTTGAGGGTGAGCCAAATCATAGGGCAATTTTCATTTTTGGGTGAACTAACCCTTTAAGTGCTTAGTTTTATGATCAAAGCTCTGTAGTTTTTATTGTGGGGGCAAAACATATAATGCAGGGCAATGATGATTTGAGAGATGAACAAATAAACGCTCTTTAAAAGCCTGCTGTATCATATTTGATACATCAGGAGATTTTTCTAAACAATGATGTATGGATAATCAAGTAAACCTAAGTTGCTTCAGTCCAGTAAGTGTTGTACTTGGAATATTACTAGCAATATAAAGGTTATTCTTAAGTTTCCTTTATAAACATTTCCCAGCAAAAAGGTACGTGTAAAAATTCACATTTCTGAAATATACTAAAAGGCCTTTTACTTGATAGAACAGTATAAACTATAAATCATAGGGCAGAAGGCATGCTGAAGATTGTGTACAACAGGATTGTACTTTATAGGGTTAAGCTTAAAATAGTTTGTCAAATAATACCTATTGGGCAAAAACAATATATTTTGTTTGTTGATGTATCTAGGTCAGGAAATGCCTCATTCTCCATCATTATGGATGGAGACAGTCCGTTTACTACTGTAGGTGTGAATGCTAATGGCTCGCTGGATCTGAAACCCAGGTAATCGATAAAACAGGTAATCACATATTTTTTACTTTTATTGACCTATAAAATCTCATTTGAAATTCTTGTGTGTTTTTAAAGTGACTCGTGTCTCAGTGAGAAGATTGTGTCACTGCATTGTAACAATCAACGTAAGTTCGAAACCCGCAGCTTGGATCATACTCTTACACTAATCACCAAAAATTCAACATCTCGTTGTGTACTCTGTGTTTTAGCATGTGGCGTTCGTAAAGTACCTTCAAAGAGTGAGACTAATGTGGAAATGGACAAAAACCAAGCAGGCAGAGTGGTGGGAGGACAGGATGCACAGGAAGGGGCGTGGCCATGGATAGTGTCTTTGCACTGGCTCGGCCGCCATGTATGCGGGGCCACTTTGATTGACAGGGAATGGTTGATTACAGCAGCACACTGTGTTTATGGGTATGCGCTGCTCAGCATTCGTGGCAGTATGTTGTCACTGTAGTTGTAGCTGTAAAAAAACATACATTGAAAGACTAAATTATATTTTGATCCCGTAGAAAGAATGTCCACCTGTCAAACTGGGCAGCTGTGTTGGGTCTTCACTCTCAGTTTGGGACGAATAACCCTAACAAACAAGTCCATTTAATAGATCAGATTATCATGCACAAGCTCTATAACAGGATAACAAAGGAGTCGGACTTTGCCCTAATGCATTTACAGACACCTGTCAGCTACACAGGTACGTAGACAAAACACTTTATTTCTACAGATATTGGGTTTTATTCAGTGTTTTATATGCTAAAGACATTTATAGCTACAAAATATTTCTATTTCTATTTTTTTGAAAAACATGTATAATGGTTTTCACAAAAATATTAAGTAGCACAACCGTTTTCAACATTGATAATAATCATAAATGTTTCTTGAGCAGCAAATCATCATATTAGAATGATTTCTGAAGGATCATGTGACACTGAAGACTGGAGTAATGATGCTGAAAATACATCACAGGAATAAATTACATTTTAAAATGTTAAAATAGAAAATATTATTTTAAATTGTAATAATATTTCACAATATTACCGTTTAGTACCAAGATTTTTTTCAAAAACATAAGCCCCAAACTTTTGAACGGTAGTGTACACGTAGGCCCTTTGTCATCCATGATTTATTCATTTTGCAGTTGAAATTGTCCTAATAGTATGGTCATGTGATCTCAACATGGTGGCCATAATGAGGGGGAAGATGTTTGTCAGAAATATATTGTAAAAGTTATATTTCACCCAAAAAATGTATAAATTAATATTTTGATAGATAGAAAGCCTATTTTTGGGCCCCCCTGTCTTTTTTGTTGTTGTTTGTTTTATGTTCAGGTTTCATGACATTTTAAACACGTTCCCCCTCTTTAGATTCAGAGGTGTAATATGACCTAGACATATATTTTTTTGTGGGATTTATTTCAAACCTTTTTAGATGGAAACTGTTACTTACTGCACCTTTAACATTGGCTTTTGCACAAGCTGCACCACTACTTACAGAGATATATTTTCAGAACAATGTAAACTGATTTCTACATATTTTGTTATCAGATTTGTAAGGAATTATTATCTGCCAAGCATTAAAAAGATTTTTCTTCCAGATTACATTCAGCCCATCTGCCTACCAGATCCTGGAGCACAGATTGAAGAAGGGAGAAAGTGTTTTATTGCTGGTTGGGGATTGCTGTCTGAAAATGGTCAGATAAACACATTTGTGCATCCTATTCCAAGTTTTTTTTTTGAGTTTATAATGTTTTGGATGGTCGTGTATAAGCTGTTTGTTTTTTATCTCCAGGCAACATAGCTAATGTGTTACAGGAAGCCGTTGTGCCCCTTTTAAGCAACACTCAGTGTCAGGAATGGCTGCCTGAGTACAACATTACAGACCGCATGCTGTGTGCTGGGTATGCTGAGGGTGAGGTGGACTCCTGTAAGGTGTGTACGTTTTTAATTGGTATATAGTATATGTTCTCATATTTATTTTCTTTTTTTGTTTATTTAATTACATCAAGAATAGTGAACAAATAATTTTATTGATTGTCAAACATCAACATGTCACACATAAACTCACAATTCTGACTTTTTTTCTCGCAATTGCGAGTTTACTGTGAGAAATAAAAGTCAGAACTGAGAAATATAAAAGTCAGATTTGCATGTTTATATCTCACAATTCTGGCTTTTTCTCAGACATTATAATAGCTTGTTTCCTACACAGAATGAATTTAAAAAAGGGCAATTGCGAATTTTAATCTCCCTTTTTTTAATCGCAAAACAGAATTGCGAGTTAAAGGCACAATATGTACGATTTTTGGATTAAAATATCCAAAAACCACAATGTTATATATTTTGTTGACTTTTGTTCTTGCATTATCCCAAATGTTTCCAACATTGTTTAAATCCAGAGAAATCAGCAATTTTAACCAGGACCGTGTCCGTGCGTCGCCTATCAATGACATCATACTCGTGTTACCCGTTTTACGTTTTTACTTCCGTAGAATCCGCGGAAACACCAAAGACGCTTTAATATATCATGTGTTTTATTAGACAGGTGAGCAACTGTTTGGATACATTCATCGACAGAAAACGAATCATTGTTATATAGCTCAACACAGTTAGTCTTATTGTTTAAATCTCATTTTCTTGATTTACCGCGAGTACCATGTTTTACCATGCCTCAGAGACAACACTATTTTGTCAATTTGCTAACATAGCAAAATCAGAAAGAGCTTTATTTGTAGTAACAGTAATACAGCATATTTTAAAATTTATTGCATGCCATTTAGCAACACAAGTCAATCAGCTTTTAGCTTTTTTATATTCTAATATTGATCTAGCTTACTGCAGTGCAACAAGTGTCCCATACCAGCTACCGAGTGAACGAGTAACACAGAGTAACATTAACATAACTTTCAAATGTGTTTTTAGTATGATAGTTTTAACCAAGTAAAACAGCGCTGCATTACCCCACATTTTAAATTGTCAAATAAAGTGACATGAATTAATAGTAATTCTGCACTTGCGGCTATTTCATTAGAATGAACTAAAATAAAATGAATTTAAGTGATCAAATGTAACTGTAACAGTTCAAATTCAGGGAAGGAGGCGGACATTAAACGTAACTTTAATTGTAAAAAAAAAATGAAAGGAGTGGTAGCGTCTGACTGCAGCATATAAGAATAATAAAAACAGCAACGTAAAATAGCTCTCGATCGCGTCCTGCTTCATACCACAGTTACGTTAAT
This sequence comes from Rhinogobio ventralis, assembly GCA_039654625.1. Lineage (NCBI taxonomy): Eukaryota > Metazoa > Chordata > Actinopteri > Cypriniformes > Gobionidae > Rhinogobio > Rhinogobio ventralis. The sequence continues at coordinate 26,957,510 of CM077208.1, forward strand.
AAAACTTTAATACGTTAGCTCAGTGTTTCCCAACCCTGTTCCTGGGGGCACACCAACAGTGCACATTTTGGATGTCTCCCTCATCTAACCCCTTTATCTCCCCGTCTTGAAGTCTACTAACGAGCTGATGAGTTAATTCAGGTGTGTTTGTACAGGAAGATTTGGAAAATGTGTAATGTTGGTGTGCCTCCAGGAACAGGGTTGGGATACACTGCATTAGCTCATCCATAAACATGATTTCTGCTCGAGTCCCTTCGGATTGCTTTCCATTGGCTGTGGAGGTGAAGAAGACAACTCCCATGATTCAACGTTCATTCACAGTGTCATCAAGCTATGCCTTTGTTTTGAACAAGTGACCTCTAGCAGTAATATCTTTTAATATTAATATCTCACAATTCTGACTTTTTTTCATAGAATTGTTACATATAAGCACATAATTAAGTTATAAAGTCAGAATTTCTTGATATAAACTCGCAAATGTTAAAAAGCTTTTGTAAAGACTTTACAACTAGCAAATTGCAAGTTTATAGAAAATTCTGAATTGCAAGAAAAAAGACAGAATTGTTAGATAAAGTCACAACAACCTTTTTTTTTTTTTTTTCATTCCGTGGCAGAAACAAGCGCTGTGTCCTAAATCAAATGCTTCTCTCCTATAGTATGTGAAAAACAGTACACCAACAGAGTAGTATGTCCGAATGCTTAGCATTCAAAAAACAGTAGGCGAAAAATCCCGGGATGACCTAATACTTACAGCGAGATTCTTAAGTGTGCATTCAATGGACACTTTACTGTCCCATGAGGCCACGGGAGGAGATTTATGAATGGAAGTGAAGCGCTGTAGGTCATTTGACAGCAGTGTTGGGGAAAGTGTTGCATTACAATATTGTGTTACTCCCTTAAAAAGTAACAAATTGTGTTAATTACTTTTTATGGAAAGTTACATTACGTTTGCATTACTTTTTCTCACCTGGGCTGGGCTTGCTTGTTTGATTTTTAATAACAACAAAAAAAGTTCTATTTTTGGCAAATGTAAAGTTCCTTTCACACCAAAAGTGACACGAATAAGCCTCATGCTGAAGGAAATGCAAATTCACACCTGTACAGTAGAGGACGCAGCTCAAACAAACATTTCAGCTGTGCTGCCATTCTGAATTGCAGGAGAAAAATGTTCAACAGGCTTACACTTACTTCAGCAATAAAACATTTTTAAAAAGAAAGAAATCTAAATGTGAAGTTTATCTAAAGTCATTGCATCCCAGACAGCAACGTAGTGTTGGCCCAGATCTGGGCCACATCTGGTACATGTGGATTCAACGCATACCAGATTTGGGCCAGATCTGGGCCGACACTATGTTGCTGTCTGGGTTATTAGTAAAATGGTTGAAGTGGATCATCGAAGGTCCGCAACGAAGACATTGGTTAATAAAGTGAGATTAAACATAAAGTATATTTGTGCAATTTAATATATTTATTTATTGCAGGTTTGCGTAATATTCTGAATTTGCATTTCACTGTTTATTAATTTTGAGTAAATCTGTTTTTTGTGCAAGTGAGATGAGTAAATGCCTGCTCACATTTAGTCTACAACTACAATAATCATCATGTTCACACATCGCACACACTTCACACATCTGCACTTACGATTTCTCTCAACATGGGGACAGGAGAGCTGTCAGTCAATAAATAGAAAAAGTAACTTAGATATTTTGTTGTAAATTGAAAAGTAATATGTTACTTTACTAGTTGCTTGAAAAAAGTAATCTGATTATGTAACTGAAGTTACATACATATTAGCCGCCTGTCACCTGTTAAAATATTTTTTATCATTAAAGTGAAATGTTTTTGCTATTTTTATTGTTATTTTTTTAACGTATTAGCATTTTTTGTTACCTCTTGCCAGGGGGACTCTGGAGGTCCGCTGATATGTGAAGAGGCTGGCCATTGGGTTCTTGTGGGGGCGACATCTTTCGGTATTGGCTGTGGACGACCCCAGCGGCCTGGAGCATACGCTCGCATCAGTCAGTTTGTTGACTGGGTAGTAGAGAACCGACGCCTCTATTCAGACTGGAAGGGGTTATAATAATTTAGTATGCAATGATGTTATGTCTTAAATCGATAGTTTTCTTGATTTCCATGGGCTTCTGGACATTGTGCACTGTATTGTCATTGCTATAAAATGTAAATGAGAATAATGGAGGAAAATATATTTGCTAGTAACCAGTCAGTAATATTCACTATTCAGCCTACCCAAATGTGATATTATAAATAGTTTTGAAATATAAATAACAACTGTAATGTTAATTTGGGATTAAATTGTGTTGTGTTTAATTATTTACTGAAATATTATTAATATTTTGCTACAGTTGTTTTACAGTGCATCATAAATAAAGACTTTATTTCCTGTAATGTTTTGTAATGTTCATTTTGTGTTGGCTCTGAGTGAAATATAAAATATACCTTGATAATCAATGAAAAAAGTCAGGTGAATAAGTTAGATGTGCTGCTTTACTCAAATAAGTAAATGTTCACCTATAAAATACAATTTAATTAAAATAAAAAAATAAAAAATAGGCCAATGTTATTTTATTACAGTCTATGATTTTGCATGAAGCACTATTAAAATGAACTGCATTGACTACGTTATATACTTCCATTCTCATAAGATCCGGAACTCTTGAATCGTTTTTGAAACTCGCCGGATTTATTATCGAGGCGCACCGCAACACAAGCGCCACACTCAAAAGCCACCCTATTTTCTACCTTAATGCAACAAGTCCGGGTCTATAAAACAAGGAAAAGCAAAAACCGTCCGTACTAACCATGACAATAAATTCTTAGCAGCTTAGTAGGGAACTTTAGCTGTAATTCAGTCCCTTTTAAGTCCCTCTTGCTCAGCGACAGGAACAGCAGATAAAATGATCCCTCATATAAACATTAGAAACGCTTTTGCGATTGTGCCAAATGCTGCCTTCGCCCTGGTCCTTACTACAGCTTTAAATGTAGGCTTTTGTCAGAGTATTGATATTAATCCGGGTAAATGTCTCGTGTGGGGTCCTGGACTGAATCCTGATGTTGTGCTTCCTGTCAGATATTTCTTCATTCAGACTGTTGATCCACAAGGAGAAAACATCACTGTCTCTCCGGGTAAGAATCTAAATATATAATCAACAAAGTAATCTAATTCCTGTGATTTAATTACTTTTCCATTGAAAAAGTAAGGGATTACTCTTCATTTTTCTGTAATTTAATTACAGTTACTTCTGATGTAATTGCATTAAATAATGTTACACACTTTGGTCAGTTCAAGAATAATTTATGCTATTTTATATTGTTTAATTGAAATCCTTAAAAAAGCAGTTGCCTTGTATTGTTCAACTGGTCGAGGTTGCTATTTAGAAAGTAATAAGTAATGCAATACATTTTAGAGAGATTAATTAGTACAGTAATCTAATTACACTGTTAAAGAGCTAGTTACTATTAGTAGCTAGTAATTAATAACTTTTTTAGAGTTACCCAACACTAATCATATATAAAAATATCTCTTGGAAATGAGACGGATCATATCAAGGGCGCTATCCAAAACAAAAACAAAACTTAAATCACCCTTAAAGTCACAATATGTAAGATTTTTGCATTAAAATATCCAAAAACCACTAGAACGATGTTATATATTTTGTTGATTTGTGTACTTACATTATCCCAAAATGTTTCCAAGAACGTTTAAATCCAGAGAATTAAGCAATTTTAACCAGGACACGGACCGTGTCCATGCATTATAACAACTTTCAACACACTCAAAAGCATCTAATATGATGAAACAGCGCTGCGTTACCCCACATACACATGAGCGGAAGAAGTGGAAGCGTTTGTCTGCGGCATAATAAAAGCTCCGCCAAATCCAGGCGTCATTAAGCTACGCCTTTGTTTTGAATAAGCAACCTCTAGCGGCAAAAAATTACATATTGTGGCTTTAAAGTTTCATGACATTTCTAATGTTTGAATGTACACTGTAAAAAGTATATGATCAATTAATTTAGTTAGACATGTTTTACCTTGCTTTAATTCATCAAAATAAGTCAAGCAATTTTCAACTTTATTTTTTAAGTCAGTTTAATGTAATTTAAGTTGAAATGACTCAAACATCTAAGTTGATTGTACTTTTTACAGTGTATGTTCTACTGTTGTGTTTTACACTATATAATGTGATGGTGTTTGTATGTGTTTTATATGGTTTTTATTATTATTAAGGATTTCTAGATTTTTAAGATTGCTGTTGCAGTAATTCACAATGTTCAGTGTTTACTAAAATATTAGTAATAATCAATGCAAATAAAAAAAATTCCTTCATGTAAATTGACTGAAAGCTACAGTATGTTTAGTTCAAGCCAGTGAATGTCCGTTTCTTTTCTTGCTCACTTTATGGTTACTGTTTAATTTCTTTTTAGTTAAAGATTCTTTCAAAGTGGAGATATCCTCATTGGAAAAGGAGTATCTTCGTATCCATGTCCCAGCACCATTGGATCGGGGCGACGGCTCCTTGCTCGTCAGATACCGCCTTTATGGAAGTTCTTTGAAGGGTTTGAAGATTGAAGTTTTGTATCAAGACAAGCCAGTGGCAAAGTCACCATACACTCTTAGGGGTAAAGTTTTTCTGGACATTGATAGATGTGGTCCATAGACTTAATTTTACCCAGCCAAACTTTATATTTTGCTTTCACACTTGTAGTAAGATTACACATAATTACAATAGTTGTATTGAATGTGCACTTGTAGTGTACTTCAATTATTAAAATTATTAGAAGTCTATATACAAAAAAACTGTACATATGATAAGCCACTTAAGTGTACTTAAAGAGTACACTTTCATGATTCTTTACACACTTAAGTACACTTTTAAAAAGTGCACTTTGTAGTAATGTCAAATTTTTTTTCGGTAAAAAGTGTCGTTGTTACAGTGTAATTATACATTTAAGTACAGAGTAATATTAATTAACAACATGTACTTACTATAGGATTAGGATTTAGTTGAGGGTTAGTTGCATGTAATCATGCATAATTTACTTATGCAGTTATTACTATGGTAAGTAAATGTAACATATGTAACAAGGATTCTGTAATATAAAGTGTTACCATTTTTTTTTGTCCGTTATAAAAGTACACTTATTTTGATGTGTTTGATAATATACTAAAGCACATGTAAACTGTAGTGTGTTATTCAATATTACATTTAAAGTTAATATAGTTTAAATGTACTAAATTGCAAATTACAAATGTGCAAATACAAATATATTTAAATACATGACATGCAAGTGTCAATAGAAATTATAGAAAGTATATTTTTGTTTACCATAAATGCTTATGGTAAAGTACACTTTAACCATATTTCAAAGACAATAGAAGTAATGATGAAATTACATATAAAGATGAACTTAAATATAAATGTAATAAATGTTAAATTATGTTTTATAATATATTAAAATTACAATTAAAGGTGCAGTGTATAATATTTATGAGGATCTATTGACAGAAATGCAATATACTATACATAACTATGTTTTTAGTGGTGTATAAAGACCTTACATAATGAACCGTTATGTTTTTATTACTTTAGAATGAGCCATTTCTATCTCCAGAGGGCTAGCTACTCTCTGCTGTCTCAGCTGTTGTCCTGTGTCGGCCACCGTAGCTTCTCTATGTGCTTTGAAAGGGTTAGGGGTGAGCGGTTGCAATTCGCAAACTCACTGTTAGATGCCGCTAAAATTTACACAGTGCACCTTTAAGTGTCTAGGACCATTGCATTCAGTTCTCACTTAAGTATATTCTTTTAAAGTATATTATTCACCTAAAAAGTATACTCTAAAAGTATGCAAAACTGTACATCTATTAGTATTATGTAAAGACAAACTCTTTTTCAAATGATCTGCAATTCTTTAAAATGTTTTTCATAGTATGCATAATAAAATCTTCTTAATTCCATCAGGTCCTGTTTATCACGAATACTGTGATTGTCCAGAGTCCGATGTGGCAGCGTGGCAGAGGGTTATGCAGTGCCCAGATGAAGACCCCCAAATTCAAAAGGATTTCAGTTCATTCCCATCTATTGACCTGCAGCAGCTCTTGCAGGAGGTTCCAAAGCGCTTTGCAAAGCGAGGTGGTCTCATTCACTATACCATCTTAAACAACCAGGTGCATCGGCGCTCGCTGGGCAAGTACACCGATTTCAAGATGTTCTCGGATGAGATACTGCTCTCCCTCGCTCGAAAAGTAAGCTATGGAGGTTGTTTCTTACCTTTTAGTCTAATTTCACATTGAAACATTTTGGAAAATATAATTTGAGGTCCAAAATTCTGAGACCATTAGTGAATATGCTTTTATTTGGCATCTTTCTAATTTAATAGAAGAAAAATCATTATAATTGTCATCAGGGCTTGACATTAACACCCACCAAATGCAGGTGGATTTCAGCAGTGGTTTGTAACGCAGTCACTCCTACTAGACACTTTGGCGGAGTTTGGCATTTTAATTTTATATATAATATAGTCTATACATTTTTCAATTGTAGTCTTTTAAAAATGCATCTGAAATAATAAACTAGGTGCTATGTAGTGTTGTCAAAAATATAGATTTTTTTGATACATATCAATACTGAAATAACACTTCCAATACTCATTTTCCGCAGAATAGAAAATACCAGCTGTGCTTTCTCTCTCTCTCATGATCTCTCCGACAGTGAGTTGACACAAACCCGCCTCCCCTCACTCACATGCTTCATTTGCTCCGGATGATTATTGTTGGTGTTACAGGGCTTGAACTTAGGCGCATATTACTAATTTGCGCAGATTTTGTGCTCACACCCAAAGTGCGTGCACATAAAGCCACCTCTCAGTACTAAATTGAGTTCTTTTTCTCTGCTTATTGCGCCTTAACAGTCAAATACACACAAAATAATGTCAAAATGCCAGTCTTGGCGAGTATTCATGTAAACACAGTCTGTTATGTTGTGGTAAACGTAAACGGTTGAGAAAGAAAACGCATGTGTAACAGTATAATGGATCTGTGTGTCAGGTCTTAAAGTGACAGCTACCAATACTAATATACCTGCTACCATATTGTGAGATAATATAAAAAATATCTATGTGGCAGTTTTCCATGGTATCGATGTCAAAATTGTGGCCAGTGAAAATGCTGAGTGGCTAGTAACTTTGGAAAACCACTAGCCACAGTGGCTGGTGAGCAAAAAAGTTAATGTCAAGCCCTGATTATCATCATATTTAATTACAAAACTGTTATTACTGTAACAAGTTGAATTAAAAATGTACTTTCTGAATATTTTATCCTTAAAGTTTGTACTTTAAAGCACATTTTATTCATTATGTTTTAATAATCTTTTGTTGTCCTTTAAAGAAGGCAAAAAACCACCCGACGCAGAGGGCATTCAAATCGTTTAATGCACAGCTAGTTGTGGATTATCCCGCTTATACCATGGTCATTTGCCAGCATTGACAAGTTAAAAGTGCAGTGTGTGATTTTTTTTTTTTTAGCGGCATCTAGCAGTGAGGTTTTAAATTGAACCCCCCCCCAACGCTCACCCCTCCCTTTCGGAGCACATAGAAAAGCTACCGGGGCCGACACAGGACAAAAATGTTGTTGTCGGTTTGTCAAACAAGCGTTTGTCCGTTTAGGGCTACTGTAGAAACATGATGGCGAAAAATGGCGATTTCACATAACGGTACATTAAGTAAGGTCTTTATACTCCACTGAAAACATAGTTATGTATATTATATTGCATTTCTGTCAATAGATCCTCATAAATACTACACACTGCACCTTTAAAGCTGTCATTTATGTTTGCATCTGACTAGAAGGGTTAAAATGACGGTTATTATTGTCAGCTACCACTCTTTAGGCAGACCATGGTATAATTCAATTTTATATATTTGAAATGTACTAAATTCTTAATATGTCCTCCTTTTGTTAATGTAACACATTATCTTATTAGTGACCTAAAATAGTGCACTTTCTGAAGTAGTAATTGTTAAAAACTGATCATTTCTGTATATATTTTCCAAAATCCAAAATAACTTTATTTCCAGGTTTAAATTAGTTTTTTGAGTCCCAAAATTTTTCTCAGACTTTTGAGAAAAAAAAGGAAAAAAAAATTATTATACATTTTTATGGTGATTCATTGGACATATCATATCAACTATTTTATTGTTATATCTGTCCTGTCTCCACCAGGTGAAAATGCCTGATGTGGAATTTTATATTAACGTAGGAGACTGGCCAATGGAGAACAGGAAAGTGAGTGACAAACCTGGACCAGTGCCTATTATCTCATGGTGCGGCTCCATGGACACAAGGGACATCATTCTTCCCACATATGACATCACACGCTCATCCTTAGAGGCAATGAGAGGCGTAACAAATGACCTGCTGTCAGTCCAGGGGAACACAGGTCCATCTTTGAACGTCAGCTCCTGTCAATGTCCAATATTTGCTTACTTTTCTTTGTCTCACCTCTCTGGACTTCTTTATTGGGTTTCCCAGGTCCTGTATGGTCAGATAAAATGGACAAGGCGTTCTTCAGAGGCAGGGACAGTCGAGAAGAACGCTTGCGTTTGGTAACCATGTCCAAAGAAAATCCAGAACTGCTCGATGCGGGAATAACAGCATTTTTTTTCTTTCGTGAACGGGAGAAGGAACTTGGAAAAGCACCACTGGTTGGTTTCTTTGATTTTTTTAAGGTAAGTAATGTGCTTCAGTAAACTGTGATATGCTTTTTCTCTGCTTAATAAATAATACAGATTAAGAATTGTGACATGCTTGGCTCTACTCTTGGAAATCTCTCTAGTACAAATACCAGGTGAATGTGGATGGAACAGTAGCGGCCTATAGGTTTCCTTACCTGATGCTGGGCAACAGCTTGGTCTTAAAACAGGATTCACCATACTACGAACACTTTTACACACATCTGAAACCAGGTGTGCACTACATACCAGTGAAGAGGGACCTTTCTGACCTCATCGAGAAGATTAAATGGGCTAAGGTACGTAAGTGTCCTTACTGTTGGAGCACATTGGCTTTGTACAGTAACAGCATAAACTTACATTTCACAATGACAAAATTGTAAAATAGAGACCCATATATCATATGCAAAACAAAAGGAAGTTTAATTTACACATTGTTCAATGTACACAGAACAATGACACAGAGGCAGAAGCCGTAGCTAAAACAGGACAATCGGTGGTGAGAGATCTGCTTCAGCCTCACAGACTCTACTGTTACTACTACACTGTTTTTCAGGTAAGAATCTGCCATTTACAACTAAATAAATGCTGATTAATTCATTGATAAATGTAAAGTGCCTCCTAATGCATTCAAAAACTACAGACAGCTTTTGCTTTGCTTGGTCAATTTTGACCCTTGAACTTATAAAACTTAATATTTTTTAACTAAAACCATATTGTATCTGATCAATAACTCCACATTAGAGGGTTAGTTCACCCAAAAATCCCATAATTTACTCACCTTCAAGCCATCTTAGTGTATATGACATTCTTCTTTCAGACGAATACAATTGGAGTTATATTAAAAAATATCCTGGCTAATCCAAGCATTATAATGGCAGTGAATGGCAGTCCAAAATTTGAGGCTCAAAAAAGTGCATCCATCCATTATAAAAGTTAATAAAGGCCTTCTGAAGCGAACCAATGGGTTTGTGCTTTGTGTAAGAAAACTATCCATATTTAACATGTTATAAAGTAAAATATCTAGTCATCGTCGTGGCAGTTACACTTTCTTTGTAAGTTGAATACGGAAGGCGGTCTGCCGGAAGTAAGATATTTTACTTTATAACGTGTTAAATATGGATATTTTTCTAACATAAACCCATCGAGTCAGAAGGCCTTTATTAACCCCCTGGAGCCATGTGGATTTCTTTTATAATGGATGGATGCACTTTTTTGGGCTTAAAATTTTGGGCTGCCATTCACTGCCATTATAAAGCTTGGAAGAGCCAGGACATTTTTGATATAACTTATATTAGGACCGAGTTTGGAGACCCCTGACCTAGACCAATCTAACATACGCGCATACATGCATACAGTTGGAAAGGCAGCTGAAGCAGAATACAGGAAAGCGAGAAGTTATCACTTTGTTTGAAATTCAGCAGATAAACAGCTTTGAGCAAACCATCAGTTTCTTAGTTCTAACGCACCCTTTTGTAAAAGGGGTAGGGATACTTACCCTCGATTTCATAGACAAGGCAGACTAAAATGCATGTTTGAGCTGTTTTAATTGAAAACAACTTGCACTGGCATATCTTAAAATGTGTTTGTGCCATTGTTTTGTTTCAAAATACACACATGGAATGTTTTTTTCTAAGGCACATTTATAAAAGCTACTTAAATGTCCTAATTTAACTAAGGCCTAATCCTGGCTTAATCTAAGCCCTGTCTGTGAAACCAGTTTGAGTCAAAAGATCTTTGACGAATAGAAAGACAAGGCCGTAGCCTGGCACAAGCTTATGGGTTGTTGAGGACTTCTCCTAGCTCATCTCATCTTCCCCATAACAGGTAGGAGTGGAAAACGATGAAAACCGTGCAGCTCAAACCTCTAGAATTTGCAAACTCCCCCCGGGAGTGACTGAGTAGACTGGGGCCTGGGGCTTAGTTCAATTAGGACATTTAAGTAGCTTTTATAAACATGCCTTAGAAAAAAACATTACTGATGTGCATCTTGAGACAAAACAATGGCACTGACATATTTTAAGACATGCAAGTTGCTTTCAGTTAAAACAGCTCAAACATGCATTTTAGTCTGGGACTAGTTTAAGCCTTGTCTGTGAATGTATGTAATTTGATATTGGGATAATTGGGACAAACTATTAAATATTCTTATAATACTAATTGCATAGGAACGAAATATAATATAAATGATCATTCAGGAAATTAAAATAGAAACTTATCGATAGCAAACATGGTATACATGTGATCTTAATTAAGTATGTAAGGCTAAAACATTCAATCAAAGAGCAATACATAGGCAAAAGAATATAAAAGAACATGATTACATAGGAAAATTGAATACATGATTGGACATGGATACATTTATCTGTTTCAAAGTGAATTTAGACCCGTTGTAAACGTGTCTTATCTTGATGATTTGTATTTGTTACCACAGTAACCACTAGTAACTCACATTGTTGGGTGAAGGGTATTATGGATTATTTGTTAAATGTAACAATTGTAATGTAATGTAATTGCGTGTCTGATCTGTTTCAGTCCCTACACCAGTAATGCACTTCTGATTTTGGCGCCAGCCCTCTGTCGATTTGATTGTCTGTGAGCGGGAATGCAAAAATGCCTGGAGCTGTCATCCGGGAGACTTTTCTGGGTACAGCTAACATGGAAAAAGTAGTAAATTTAATCAATTTGTGTCCTTTTACAGACCTACGCAAATCGTCAGAGCACTCAGCCTTCAGTCCATCCTGAGATGGAAATAGTGCCTCAGCCATCTGATCACACTGCACTGTGTAACTGTGAGAGGAGATCAGAGGGTCAGACACTTCAGCAGAAGGATGAGCTCTGACAAAGTTCCTCCGAAGATTAACTGATAAAAGTACTCCATCTGAAACAAGTCACAAACATGCACATGAAAGAAATATTGAATGAAACACAAAAACCATTCAAATAGTGACACTGAATCAGAGTGGTTTGTGGTTGTATACATATAAAGGAATGATATACTTTTGAAGGATGAACGAAGGCTAACTTGAGTTTTGCTAGGAGTAAAATGTTTAACGATTTGTTGATCTGACTGCAGATAACTATTTATGTACCTGTGCATTAAGCTATTAATCTCACTTTGTTTTAAATTATTTTATTTCCTCACTTTTTCTGCTTTTTTTTTTGTTACATTTTGCATTTCATTCAAGAACTATGTAATGTTTTTGCTTTGATTTTTTTGATAATTTTTTCCCCCTTTGTTTGTCCTTACTAGGATTACTTTTCTTACTAGGATTACTTGAGCAGGGTTGATAAACATCATTTGACAAACTTTCTAGTAAATGTTCTGAATGAAGCTAATGTAAACTAGCTTTAATACTGTATTGCCCAAGGAGAACATCGCCACATTCCTAACACTGCATCGGTAGTATCAAACATTGTATTCTGTGATGGCTCAGAATGAATCGCTGAACTGCTCTTTTGGTGACATAAGTGTCAATTTGACTATGACGTGGAGTTTGTGTCTCTGACCTCATCAAAAAATCTGTGCCCCCAAAGTCTGAATGTAAATCATGCTTGCCTTAAACTTTCCATTTGTTTCCAAAGTTCATTTGTGCCAAACAGCTATTTTCTGTGGTAATATAGGTGACCGTGTACTGTCATTTGTCAACTCAAGGATTTTTTTTAATGAAAAAAATCAAAACTATTGTTTCATAATAAACTGTCTTTAATCATAGTTAAGAACTCTGTGTGCTGTTTTCATTGTGTTTTGACATTTTTCTGTTTCTATTTTTCCACGTTAATGTAAAATTGATTGAAGGATTTAGAAGGGTACAACTGATGGACACTTCACTCCATGATTCTTTGTTTACACACGTGTGCGACAACAGCGCCTCCTTAATTGGCCGGGCAAGATAAAGTCCAGAAGTCCATTCCAGTGAACAGTTTTTTGCCTCCTACACCCTTCATCTCTTGGAAGCTCTCACTCTGGAGGGTAAACCCTTTGAAGTGATTAGGGCAGATGAGCCCTTCAGAATGGAATGCAGGGAGAGTTAAGCTCTGTTCTTGTTGCATTTACACGGCTTTAACCAGCAGATGTCCTCAGCATGCTGTGTTTCGAGTGAATCTAGCTAGTGTAATTGATCTAATCTAACAGTGAATTTAGCAGACGTAATCAATATAATAGTGGAATAAAAACAACATCTGGTCTTTTTCACTGAAGCAAGATGACGTTGTCGAAACTAGGGCATACCTGAGGTAATGTAATTTTATTTTACACTGTTTGCAAGGCTGGCATAAAGATCTCATCTCCATTAATACCTAATTCTCACCATTCATGATAGTGTTTTCCATATATAGCTACAGTGCATCCAGAAAGTACTCACAGCGCTTCACTTTTTCCACATTTTATGTTACAGCCTTATTCCAAAATGGATTGAATTCATTATTTTCCTCAAAATTCTACAAACGTAATGACAACGTGAAAGAAGTTTGTTTGAAAGCTTTGCAAATGTATTAAAAATAAAAAACGCAAAAAATCACATGTACAAAAGTATTCACAGCCTTTGATCAGTACTTTGTTGAAGCACCTTTGGCACCAATTACAGCCTCAAGTCTTTTTGAGTATGATGCTACAAGCTTGGCACACCTATTTTTGGGCAGTTTCTCCCATTCTTCTTTGCAGGATCTCTCAAGCTCCATCACACTGGATGGGGAGCGTCGGTGCACAGCCATTTTCAGATCTCTCCAGAGATATTCAATCGGGTTCAAGTCTGGGCTCTGGCTGGGCCACTCAAGGACATTCACAGAGTTGGTCCCGTAGCCACTCCTTTGTTATTTTGGCTGTGTGCTTAGGGTCATTGTCCTGTTGGAAGATGAACCTTCGCCCCAGTCTGAGGTCCAGAGCGATCTGGAGCAGGTTTTCATCAAGGATGTCTCTGTACATTGCTGCATTCATCTTTCCCTCAATCCTGACTAGTCTCCCAGTTCCTGCCACTGAAAAACATCCCCACAGCATGATGCTGCCACCACCATGCTTCACTGTAGGGATGGTATTGGCCAGGTGTGACGCTTGCCATTCAGGCCAAAGAGTTCAATCTATGTTTCATCAGAACAGAGAATTTTGTTTCTCATGGTCTGAGAGTCGTTCAGGTGCCTTTTGGCAAACTCCAAGCGGGCTGTCATGTGCCTTTTACTGAAGAGTGGCTTCCGTCTGGCCACTCTAACATACAGGCCTGATTGGTGGAGTGCTGCAGAGATGGTTGTTCTTCTGGAAGGTTATCCTCTCTCCACAGAGAAACGCTGGAGCTCTGTCAGCGTGACCATCGGGTTCTTGGACACCTCCATGACTAAGGCCCTTCTCCCTCGATCGCTCAGTTTGGCCGGGCGGCCAGCTCTTGGAAGAGTCCTGGTGGTTCCAAACTTCTTCCATTTATGGATGATGGGAGGCCACTGTGCTCATTGGGGCTTTTTTCAAATCTATCAACATTTCTCTTATTCCTGCAACTTTTTACATTGACCAGCATTTACCTACAGCAATAACTATTGGTAATACTTAAGACTGTCCTGAATGTGACCGATACACTATCAAGGCTACCACCTTACTTATATCATGCCACTTGGCATTTTTCATTAAGGCATCCCATAGTAAAATGAAACTTGCAACATACTTCATTTCAGGGCTATCAACAGGGCTGAAATACTAAATTCCAATTTTTCACTTATTTCCTAAATTCTAATCCAAAATGTGAAAATACTTAAAATGAGGTTGAATCACATCCCTGAGTGATGTAGGGTGAAATAAGAGAGGAGGGTCTCTTTAAAGGCTGAAATGTGAGGTTTAGCGTTTTATTAAACTCTTTTTGTCAACTTTATTTGAACTTATAGTACGTTAGTGGATAATGTTATGTTGCAAGACTCTCTAAAATCTGGCCATTATTTTTAATGTTATTATTTTAATGTTTATGCAAACAAAAAGTGCATATTGATGCAGATTTTATCTGTTATTTGTTGGTGTTCGACATATCATTTGGTGGATTGATCATTCCACTGTGTAGTATCTGTACTTTTTGAACATTTCCAGCACATTTTAATGACACCGTGATAACCGTGATCATTTCGGTCACTATAATCATCAAATGAAATTGTCACACTGTTTCATCTCTAGTTATGATGCACTATAAATTCAACTATAGTTATGTGTTTTTACAGTATAGTTGTGTCAGTCATGCGTTTCATTTAATTTCGTTTTCATGGACTTTTAGTTTGTATTCTTTAGAACCTGATCATCTTCTTCCTGTGCTTTCTACAACCAATAATATGCAAAGTGTACTATTTTCCACTCTATTCTCTGATTCTGTTCTTTTCTCTGGTGTAAAACAGTTTGGATAGTTGTTAATATGAGAGTTATTATATATTATTCAAGAGATTTAAGTATTGTATAACATGACTAGCTCCCGGCCACTTTCATTTTTAGAAAGTAGCTCTTAAATTAGACCCCTGGTCCAGATGATGTCAGTGTTGTACAATCCATTACTCCACTGTTAATGTTCAATGCACTCCTCTTTAATTACTGTTGAATGATTCCACATTAAATAAAACAAATGTTCAAATCTTCATATTTCAAATGTTTGGAATGGACATATCAATGAAAGAAAATATCCTGGTGTTTTTGTTGTGTACTGAGTGGAAACTGGCAGCATAAACATTCAAATTTCCCATGATCTGTTTTAGTCAAAAGAATTAGTTCACACACTGGGTTCCAGTCATTTTGCATAAACACCCAATCATCAGCAATCTACAAAAAAAGCGTGCAAATTCATTTGTTTCTGGATGGCTGGAATATTGTCTGATGGACAGATAATAAACAAAAGTTGTGTATGGATGGAAGAAAACCATGCTTTTATGGCCATGCTAATGTTGGAAATATAGATTCCCTGCCAGTTTCAAGAGACAGACACATCATTCTTTGGTATATTCAATTCAACGATTTATGTCTGTAAACACTGACAAACAGTCTGGATTACTAAGTACAGGTCACCAATGGTAGAAAAAAGTCAAAAAGATTTTTTATTTTTTTTTAACTAGTGAATCTTACAATTTTTAGACCCATTTCTGAACTGATAGCAGCAATCTGAAGATGCACAACGTTGGTGGAAATAGGTTGTCTAAGTTCAAAAAAGATTGTTGTCATTCTAAGATTCTTGACATTGGTATTACTTTTCATTGACCTGATGCTGTTTTTGAGACTGAGAGTGTCCCTGTGTTCCATTCTGAAGGGCTCATCCCTATTATTCCCCAATCCCTTCGAAGGATTTACCCTCCACAGTGCGGGCTTCCAAGGGATGAAAGGAGGAGGAGACCAAAAAACAGGTCCTTGGAATGCATTTCTTCAATATGGCAGCCATAATTGTTCTCACTGTGAAGTGCTCTTGGAAGGTGGATTTATCCTGTGTGTTTGGAACAAAATGCTCTTCTTACTTAGTAGTGTTGTCTTGTTTCTAGTCTAAATATCTAAAAATTCTTAAATCAAGATGCATTTACTAGATAAGTAAAATGACATAAGATATTTTTTCTTGTTTTCTTGGAAAAAAAATCAAAATGAAGTGAGTTTTTGCTTAAAACAAGCTAAATTATCTGCCAATGGGGTAAGAAAAATAAACTTGTTTTCTGATTGAAATCATATTCGGCCTGACCTGCTTGTCTGTATAGCTTTATTGGGCTTTTAATATTACTGTCTTAATGCATTAGCGTTTTTCTTCATAACTGTATTTTCTAGGAAAACGCTTAACGTGTTATTAATTGTGTTCATGGGCTCATCTGCTTATCTGTACATATGCTTTATTTATAAGCTGTGTACTAAATTTGCTCCTCCAATATCACTGTAGTACATTAAGCCACATTTTCACGTTAAGCGCTTAGAATGTACACTTCAAAGTGTACTTTCATAAACAAAAAAATTTTGATACAGATGCAGTACAAATAAGAAATGTTGTGAACTAGGTGTTACAGTACACTTAAACATATACTTTTTATATACTAAATTGGGCCAATTTAGTCCCAAGCAGTATTGAACTAGTACACTTACGCATTTACTACTAGTACATTGATATTAGTATACTTACTACATAAAATATACTTGAACATTACTTAAGTATACTTCATAAAATGAACTTGAAGTATACTTCTTTTTCGTAAGTGTCTGCTTGTTTGCAGTGCAAGGGTAAATAAAGTAGTGGTTAGGGTTAGGGGGTTAAGTACAGCATTTTCATTAGTCAGAAACAATGTTTGTAAAGGCTAATGTTTTATGTATGGAAGCCCATTTCTGCTACATAAGAAAAAAAAAATCATGCATACTTAAGCCATAATTAGAGCTATATTCTGACTTTTAAAAATGTTTTATGTCATCATTTTTTTTCTTATGTGCCAGAAAAAATGGCCTTCCATATAGCTTCCATATAAAATGGGCTTCCGTAGGGATTTGCAAAACTCACAATCGCGAGAAAAAAAAGTCGCAATTACCTTTTTTATTTTTTATTCTGTGGCGGAAACAGCTTCCATATGGGTATTTGCCCATAGCCAATACAGAGTGTGCATACTTCTTTTATATCTTTTATAACTCACAATTTTGGCCAAATGTATTAAACAACAGGAAAAACTGAAGAAAAAAATACATTTATTCCTGCACTGTGGTTCTAACCTGCATTTTTCGCTGGTTTCAAAACTGAATTTAAAGTAATAAATGTTTTAAATGAACAATTAATCCTCTTACTTTACTGTTGAATGCTTGTTATATGCTTGAAATATTTTTATACTTGTGGTGCTTAGGTGCTGTTGCTTATACTTTATATCTGTACAGTAACTACTACAGCACCCTCACTCATTTCAGAAGCACCCTCAGTGATCTCTGAGTGTTATTCTTTATTCAGCTTGCACTTTTTCAGTTTTAGTGGGTTTTTGAAGTGTATGTTAATTATGGTCATACAGTTGTTGTCCATTTTGTTTGAACACATTGAGAGTTAGGACATCAATATTAAGCACCTCTATTTTTGATGCTATTGAAACAGACAGCATAGTGCCATTGTAAATTGTAAAATTATTTTCTGTAGTTCAAATAGTCGAGCATGGTGCTAGAAATGCCAGTGTAGAGTAAAGGGTTCGATTACCAGGAAAAGGAAGAACTTTGTGCCTTTACCTTTAGCAAGAACTTTGAAAAAATGTGTACCTTTATTGCAATGCAAGTCACTTTGGATAAAATTGTCTACCAATGCATAAGTAAATGCAAACACATAAAATATTTTACTACCATGGCCCACACAAGCCTTTCTTTCTTACACTGTAAACCCAAATAAGTTGGCAAAACTCAAAAAACTTGAGGCAATCAGTTTGTTCTCAAATGAAGCTCATGCTCGTCACCATGATGTTAATCCCCCAAAACCCCCAACATAACAGAAACTATTCTAAATTAGCATAGCTACATTAACATTAAATACTACTAAATCTCCAGTTTAACATTAATCCATAAATTCATTTTAGCATTTACTCTCCCTTTCGAGTGCCATGGCAAAGCATGCTGGGAAATAGAAATCCCAGCCCAGTTTCAGTTAAATTTAAGTTTGTCTATTGTAATCAATTCAGATTACCTAAAATGTGTCAGTTTTGAGAACTCAAAATAAAAAGTTTGATATACTCATAAAACTTGAGTTGATTGAACTAATTTGTTTAAGTTTACCCTCCTCAAACCAATTAATTATTTTAATAATTAACAATATAATTATTACAGTGTAATAATGCAAATATATTAACCCTTATATGCTTTTGGATGTGCAACCATGAACAAGCACAAAAAATAATAATAATAATATGGGCAGTCGATGAGTGGTCACACTCAAAAGTCATACATTGGCTGTTCACGGTCAAAACTAGTTCACTTTAACATTCTACTAACTATAGTAACTTTGCAACTACAGGTCAACTACCAGTCATTAGAGTACTACTGTCTGCTTATGATGCTCCCCAACAGACATCCTACTGACTATAAGTAACTTTGCAACTACATGTCAACTTATTCTACTAACCCAAACACTAACCCTAACCTAACAGTCTACTAATACTCTAATGAGAGTTACTTGACATGTAGTTGCAAATTAATGATAGTTGACAGTTACAAAATTAGTAGTTAGTTGAATGTCTAAAGTGGACTATCGAAATAAAGTGTAACCATATATAATTTTTTCATTTCAAAAGTTACACTCTTACTGTTCCTAGGCAAAAATGACAGAAAACAGCCAATATGTGAGGGTTAATGTATAGGTGTATTAATGTAGGCTTCACTAATTTTACTGAAAATCCATATTACTATCTAGGATATTAATTTACCAGTGACTTACTTGAATACATCGAATCCTCTCTGGCATGTCTGAAGTTATGGTAAACCTGGCATGTTCCACTCCTGTGCTTTTTCTTGTAGTCTCACACTGACTAGTTCACGGCCTTGAAATTGTCTTTGAAACACCAGCTAGTTTAATAAAAGACTAAAAAACATGGATGACATGTTAGTGTGATATTGTCACGGGTGCGTGCAGGCAGGAAGACGAAGACAGGCAGATACAGTTCCAAATATAGTTTAATCTCAAATAATCTAAAACAGGCAGACGAGCAATGGCACAACACACTTAAACATGAACACGTGACTGAAAACAAACTGAAAGTCCATGAACCAAACTAAACATAATGGTGACAGATATATTTTCATCATTAGGCATTATTGTTTGTTCTTTATGAAGTCTTCAAGTACAATAAAGGTGTACTGGTGTCTATTAAGAATATTTCATGTCATGGAATGTACAATGGACAAAAAGGTTTTGTGGCCTACTCTCAGTCACTCTGATTTCTTACCAAGACTCACTGAAGGCCTTTTTTATTCCACAATAGTGTTCATATAGCCATTGACCTCATCACAGATTTACCTGTGTAACAGGGTTTTACTACAATAGTTATCAGCAGTGCTCGAAGTGGGCCGGTATGCACCGGTACGCAGTACTGGCACTTCTCTATTTTAATCAGTAGCGAGGCCCGGACTGGCCATCGGGAGCACCGGGTGAATTCCCGGTGGCCTGACAACTGATTTGGCCTGAATTATTTTATTATATATATTTTTTTTATTATAATTATAATATTATTGCCTTTTTAATTATATATAGTTGAATAATAAATCATGAAACGGTTAGTCTTGACTGACAACGCTGCGATTCAGCTCGCGTGAGCTCTTCGAACAGAGTAATAATCAGTGCGACGGACTCGAGGAAGCGGCTCTCAAAGAAGAAGTTGTGAAATAAAGCTAAATTACTGACCTCTTCAGGGCTTCAAATGCAGGTCAGTTTCACCTGTAAAATGCTACTGTGGTTTTGTCTTCTTTTACGTAGCTAAGTATTAAACTGCTAGCAAATGTTAGCAGTAGCATCCCATTACTATCGTCATTCAAAAAACTGTATGTTAAATGACAGATATCCACATCAATTTATACATTTGGAGGGAGCTACAGGGCAGACAACAACACAACAAATATTAGTAATAATGCAATAACTTGTTCAGTATTATGATTTTTCTATAAATATATTTTCGTGATGTATTTATTATTGTACTAATTTTGACATTTAAGCAATTTAGATTTTTTAAAAATATATTTGCATGAAATAGTTTTGTTAAATATTGGGTATTTAAGACATTTTAAGATAAAACAACAACACATTGTCCATTTAGATTCTGTGCAAACAAATTACAATGTGTTTTATTATTTTTTTTTTTTGCAACGTTGAGACAGTTAGACCTGCTGAAGAAGAAGTGACAGGTACAAAAAAAAAAGAGGTAAAAAGTAGCAAAAAAGTAAACACACACAAAGGAGAGAGTCGAGACAGAGAGATGTAAGGGAAAATGAAGATAATGAAAAGGAAAAGGAAAAGGGAAGTGAAGGTGCAGTTCAAGAGATAACCTTTAATTATTTTGCACGGCCTCAGCCTATGGATCTAAACCTTTTTTATGTGATGACCACGGGCGTAAATTTCATCTAACAGTTGGGGGGGATAGTAAACAAAAAATATCTCAAAGGCAATTTTTGAAGGGGACACAAATAAAAATACAGCCAAAATTTTACTTGTAAGTGTGGCGTTTTGGTGCACTGAACAATTAAGTTTTTTTTATTCTCTGTAATTTTATTTGGCCAGCAACAAAAAGCAATAGTTGTTTAAATATCATAGGTTCACTATATAGTTTTTAAATGATCTTGCTTCTTCCACATAGCAAAACCCAACACGGTAGATCTACAATATTAGCCTATTGTAAGTTCACACATAGGCTTATCGCCATAACAGACTACTTACTGGAGTTTCACAACTACTGAACTTTGTACTCTCCCACCGGACTTAGGTGAGGTGCGTGATGGACTCAAAATGTTTCTAAACTTAAAACACATTTTGTGCCCCGTTTGCGTTTTTATTGTTTTACTACTTACAAAATTATTTTAAGTATCAATATATTTTTTACAATACACAATGTGATTTTTAATTATATTTTTAAGGGGGGGACAACCCTCAGATAGGGGGGGTCCTGGCCAGCTGGCTTTCGCTGGACTCCGCCTTCAGCCGCTGTTTCCGCTACGCCATCCGGCGAGCCAATATCCTTTTAAGCCGTGTGTGTGTTGCCGCTGCACTCACACTCACAAAAAGAGCCAGGCGTTGTTAAAAATGGCTCGTATTTCCTGTGCCTCCTGTAGAGGCCCCCTCTTCGGTGAAGATCGGCACATCCTGTGCACCGTGTGCCTGGTGATGACCATGCAACAAAATATGGTTCTCTATGGTTCCAAAATTTGTTGTGGGTGTATGGGATGGCCTGGATGGATGTGACATTTCCCGGCCTGAAATTTTGTCCCAGTCCGGCCCTGAGCGTACCCTCACTTTTTCACCCTCTCTTTGCGTACCGACACTTTTCACATGTTGCCGGTACTCTGACCACACACAATGAAATCAGACTATATGAATTAATTGTATACATCGCGCATTCGGACCTTTTATAACAACAAGCTTTTCACCAACAAGCTCCAAAAGTGTGATAAGATTACCCATTCCCATCGCGTCACTGATGATAAAATTTGCAACCCATTTGTGACCCTGGAGCACAAAACCAGTCATAAGTCGCACAGGTATATTTGTGGCAATAGCCAACAATACATTGTATGGGTCAAAATTATCGATTTTTCTTTTATGCCAAAAAAACATTAGGATATTAAGTAAAGATCATGTTCCATGAAGATATTTTGTAAATTTCTTACCGTAGATATATAAAAAAGTATTATTAGTAGTAATATGCATTGCTAAGGACTTCATTTGGACAACTTTAAAGGCGATTTTCTCAATATTTAGATTTTTTTGCACCCTCAGATTCCAGATTTTCAAATAGTTGTATCTCGGCCAAATATCCTATCCTAACAAACCATACATCAATGGAAAGCTTATTATTTCAGATGATGTATAAATCTCAATTTAAAAAAAATTGAACCTTATGACTGATTTTGTGGTCCAGGGTCACATTTGACCCTATTGAGTGTAGTAAAACGTTACAGAGAAAGTCGAACATGATCTAAAACAGCCATTAAAAAGACTGATGAAAACATCATCCTGCACCAACATTAATTAGAAAGCTTTTCAAATACTCATAACCAACTTTACTTGAATTTATCAAGTTCTATTGTATTTATTATGGTACATTTTGACTAACTTGTTGTATAATTTAATAGATAATCTGTTAGGGGAAAATATTTTTCATTATAGATTTACATTACACCTGTGGCATGTTGTAGCTATAGTTTCTATGTGTATGTTGCTATTTGTTTATAACAAATGCTATAGATAAAAAAAGAAAAAATGAGCCATCAAATGGTCTTACCTGTAATTATATCCTTACTGTAACAAATGCTATAGTTAAACAATTACAAGAACTATGCTACTTTTTCATAAGACCAATTACGGGTTTAAATCAAGAGCTTTAAAGTCTGGATCTTCTTGAATTATTGACTAAACAAAATGTAAAATGTGTTCTGCAAATAATGACAGATATTAGAGAACCTGGCTTACAGATATTCCAAGAGATGGAAATGTGTTCAGTGTAAAAAATTTTTTAAGTAAAGTTAGTTTGACTTCCAATAACCCATGATTGTTAACTATAAGCTACTTTACTGCAGTTATGTTATCAACCAACTTTGCATGTGTGGACCATTTTGCAAAAGACAAACAAACAAACAAATGAAGGGAGCATGCCCTGGGACCCTGTTAAACGGTTCACACTTCAACCCCCCTTCAAACCAAAATGATGCCCTTGCAACATGCCCCATTGCTGAGTACCGGCACTTTAATTTTTACACTTCAAGCACTGATTTTCAGTGATGGTTAGCATTTGAAATTGTTGCCTTGAAATGCAGTGGTGACTGGTCAATAGAGGGTGCCCTAGGCACTGTCTTCCCTGAGGCAAACACACACAAAATCATAATAATAATTATTATTATAAATTTTATACATTGATATTTGTATCATGTGATATGATATGAAAATCTTCTGTGCAAAATATATGCTTTTCGTAAGAAAAACGTTAACATTAATGTTGCCTCTCCATCACTCTCCAGAATAAACGATACTGTAATGTTGTCGACGTAATAGTCAATGCACACTGTGCTGTAATGTTTACCAAACATTGCTGCAAATACCTGTATAGTGAAGCTGTTTTCTATCCTGCTTAATACCATTCAAATGTATTGACAGCGCTGGTTTGGAACTATTGAGAGCTCCATGAACCACGTGATCGTGTGGCGGCAACGACGCTGTTGTGCCGAATTTCGACCCCCAGCCAAATTATTATAAATTATTTTAATTTATCTTAAACAGTAACGTGTTGACAGTGCGACTACAGTACTTTGAAGATTAATTAAGAATTGTGGCATAAATGTGTGAATTACATAGAGTGAATTGTCAATGAAAAATGACACAGAATAATGACTAAAATATTGAATACAAATGAATAAATATGTTCCTTCTGATCTTATTCATCAGGCCTCACACACACTGCAGCGTTGCGGTCGGTCACTAGATGAGCACTGACACGTGCTGAAATAATCACGTATGTTTATGAGCCACGGCTCGTTAATGTTGGATTAAAACTACAGGTTCGGTTGCGTTTGGAAAATCCTGTACACAGTAATCATCAGTTTGTCTCAGAAAATGTCCAAATTTTGAAATAATCCTGCAGATGCTCATTTTAAGAGGTGTTTGTTCAACTAGGTGACTACAGCGCATTGAAAATGCATAACCGGAAGAATCGATGCACTGCTTTGACGAGCACCAATTCCGCTCTGAAAATTGAATACCCTACCTTTAAGATGTTTTGTTGATTTAAAATGTAATTTTTACCTTTTGTATAATACGATGCAATTGTGCATTTAGTTTACATACATATTGTGCTGGTTTCATATTGTTGCAAATGCCTTTATAACTAGAATCACTTTCAAAAATAAATGCAAAGAGAGACTGAAGTAATTGGGTGCTTCACTCATTGATCCAGACATTGGCTGAATCCGAAATCGCCCCCCTAAACCCTCAATCACTATTCCCTACTTTAGTCCACTAATACAGTTCACTTGAAGGAGTGAATGAAAACAAGTGAGCGAATTCGGATAACACACTGTGGGATAGAATGAGTGCACTCAATAACGTCCACTATGGTTTTGGACACCACTACAAATGGCTGTCCCCTCAAATAGTGCCCTATTTAAGGGTATAGGGGGCGATTTCGGATTCAGCCATTGTGTCTCCCACTGTCCCTCCTGCATTCACACACCACATCTTGGTCTTGGAACCATAGTCAAGTCAAGTCAACTTCATTTATATAGCGCTTTTACAATGCAGATTGTTTCAAAGCAGCTTCACGGTGTTAAACAGGAAAATAATGCAACCAAATTTGATTCGGCTGTACAGCCGCTCTGGAGAAAACGGTGATGTCATCAGCTCATTTCAATTATCATATATATTCAAGTAATGTAGTTGACATAGTTAATTTAGTTTAGTAATTACATTTATTTGGATATTTATTTGAAAATTTAGTCTCCCCAACTGAGCAAGCCAAAGGCGACAGTGGCAAGGAACCAAAACTCCATCAGGTGTCCTAATGGAGAAAAATAAACCTTGGGAGAAACCAGGCTCAGTCGGGGTGCCAGTTCTCCTCTGGCCAATTAACAAACAGTGTATGATTATTATTTTGGCAGCCTTATAGGTCAGAAGTAATATTAGATCGGAATATTCGAAAGATCGGAGGCATCACACCGGAGACGGGTTTATTGAGGATGTCATGTCGATGAGCAATTTCAGAGGGTAGACTAATTGACACGGTCTCTGCAGACACTTCAGGGATGCGTTGGTAATGTCTGGGCGCTGGTCCACCATCTGATCTGGATACGGCCCGGATCCGGCTGACTGCAGTAAACCTCGGGATAAACAGAGAGACTAACATTAGCGTAGATGCCATTCTTCTTATGATGTAACGAGTACATCAGGTGTTATGGGAAGTGTTCCCGGTTCCGGCTGACCTAGTTAATGCAGCCTAACAATTTGAATAAAATATAAATTAAAAATGTTTTATGTGTATGCCATAGTAAAGAGATGTGTTTTTAGTGTAGATTTAAACTGACAGAGTGTGTCTGCTTCCCGAACAATGCTAGGAAGGCTGTTCCAGAGTTTAGGTGCTAAATAGGAAAAGGACCGACCGCCTTATCATCTGGCCAGAGTTTTGAGACTGCAATAGACGTGATGGAGTATAATGCGTTAAGAGCTCGCTCAAGTACTGGGGAGCTAAACCATTCAGTGATTTGTAAGTAATTAGCAAGATTTTAAAATGTATGCGATGTTTAATAGGGAGCCAGTGCAGTGTTGACAGAACCGGGCTAATATGGTCATACTTCCTGGTTCTAGTAAGAACTTGAGCTGCTGCGTTTTGGACCAGCTGCAGTTTATTTATTAAGCGAGCAGGGCAACCACCCAGTAGAGCATTACAATAATCTAGCCTTGAGGTCATGAACACATTAACTAACTGTTCAGCATTTTGCATTGAAAGCATATGCCGTAATTTAGATATATTTTTAAGATGGTAGAATGCAGTTTTACAGATGCTAGAAACATGGCTTTCAAATGAGAGATTGGTATCAAAGAGCACACCCAGGTTCCTAACTGATGACGAGGATTTGACAGAGCAGCCATCAAGTGTTAGACAGTATTCTAGGTTACTACATGTGGAGTTTTTTTGTCCAATAATGAAAAATTCAGTTTTTTCTGAATTAAGTTGCAGGAAATTACTAGTCATCCAATTTTTTATATCAGCTATGCATTCCGTTAATCTTGTGAACTGGTAAGTTTCGTCAGGGCGTGAAGAAATATAGAGCTGAGTATCGTCAGCATAACAATGAAAACTAACACCATGCTTCCTAATGATATCTCCCAGTGGTAGCATGTACAGGGTGAAAAGCAAAGGTCCTAGCACTGAGCCCTGTGGTACTCCATATTGAACTTGTGATCGGTGTGACATCTCCTCATTTACTGCTACAAACTGATAACGGTCAGATAAGTATGATTTAAACCATGCCAATGCAATTCCACTAATGCCAACATAATTTTCGAGTCTATTCAAAAGAATGTTGTGGTCGATAGTATCGAATGCAGCGCTAAGATCGAGTAACACTAACAGAGAGATACAACCACGATCGGATGATAAGAGTAAATCATTTGTAACTCTAATGAGAGCAGTCTCAGTACTATGATACGGTCTAAATCCTGACTGGAAATCCTCACAGATACCATTTCTTTCTAAAAAGGAGCATAATTGTGAGGACACTGCCTTTTCTAATATTTTTGCCAGAAAGGGTAGATTTGAGATTGGCCTGTAATTGACTAATTTTGTAGGATCAAGTTGTGTTTTTTTAATAAGTGGTTTAATAATAGCCAGCTTAAAAGTTTTCGGTACATATCCTAATGTCAAGGATGAATTAATGATATTAAGAAGAGGATCTATGACCTCTGGAAGCATCTCTTTTAGTAGTTTAGCCGGTATAGGGTCGAGCATACATGTTGTTGATTTAGATGATTTAACGAGTTTAGCCAATTCTTCTTCTCCTATAGCAGTGAATGAATGTAATTTTTCCTCAGTGACACTACAATGCACTGTCTGATGTGATACTGTAGTAGACGGCTGCATGGTTATAATTTTTTTCCTAATATTATCAATCTTACAAGTAAAGACGTTCATAAAGTCATTACTGCTGTGCTGTTGGCAGACATCAGAAGTTGAAGCTTTATTTTTGGTTAATTTAGCCACTGTATCGAATAAATACCTAGGGTTGTGTTTGTTTTCTTCTAAGAGAGTCGAGAAATAAGCAGATCTAGCAGTTTTTACGGCCTTTCTGTATGAAATCATGCTCTTTTTCCACGAAATGCGAAAAACTTCCAGTTCCCTTTCAGTCGGTCACGTTCGACGTACGTCGGAACTGACCGACGAATTGGGATCTATTTTCAGAGACCAATCTACTTCGAGTGTTTAAAAACGAGCCAATGAGAATTGGCATGCGGTAGACGCGTCCCACGCTCCGCCCCGCAGCGCGGGTATAAATACGGAAGTGGAAGTACCGCATATCGCTTTCAACTTCGGAGCCGAACATTCATGCGTTTGTTCCTACGAAGAGTGTTTCCTGACGAACAGAGAGAGTTGGAGTTCTGCCAGTGTCGGTGTGACGGTGCCTGCAGCGGTGGTCGCGAAAAAAAAAAACAAACAGCTGTTTTTACAGCTTTGGGCATTTTGAGTGCTCTCAGCGGGCTTGCACCTTTGAACCGCTGCGAGCCGCGGCCATTTCCCCTGCGTGCCTCGGCACTGATCAGAGCATTTCCTCTAAAAGAGCAACACGGTTTGACCCTGCGTCTTTTTCAAGATGTCATTCAAACCGTGTGTTTCTGGATGCCGTCGTTACCTGTCCCCAGCTGACGGACACGATCGCTGTCTCACGTGTTTGGGCGTTCAGCACGCTGAGGCGGCTTTCGTGGATGACTCATGTTCCCATTGCGGGAATATGACCATCGCAGTACTACGGTCCAGGCTCGACTACCTTGAAAGAGGTGGAGTCCCATTGCGCATCCCCCGATCTAGTGGCCCTCCTGCTCCGAAGCAGAGGGCTGCTACTTTGGCTGATACCTTTGGTGGGGACCTGAGGGTTACTGTGAGGGCACTCCCGCCGGGCCAACAGGCTCCTCGGGCCCCTCCCCCCTCCACTGCGCCGGTTGAGCTTCCGGAAGAGCATGCTGGTCCTTCCCGCGGGGGGCCAGCTGTTACTTTTGGGGCTCCGGTTGAGGATATGGTTTCGATCGCCGCATCGGGGGACGAGCTAATGGACTCTGGAGATGAAGATTCGGCTGCGCTGCCCCCTTCGGGTGTGGTAGCGTTGCCCGAGTCTGATCCAGAGCTCACGGCTATGCTTTCCCGGGCCGCCGCGAGTGTCGGGCTCGAGTGGAACCCTCCACCGCGTCCCGAACCCTCGCGGCTGGACGATTGGTATCTCGGGACGGCCCGTGCTGGTTCTCAGCGCCCCGCCCCAGTGCCCTTCTTCCCGGAAGTGCATCAGGAGCTCACGAAGTCGTGGACAGCGCCCTATAGCGCTAGAAACCGATCGACTGACTCCTCCGTCCTCACTACCCTCGACGGTGGCGCGGCGAAGGGTTACGTGGAGATCCCCCCAGTGGAGCGGTCGGTTGCGATGCAACTGTGTCCTAAGACCGCTACCGACTGGCGGGGAAATCCGCGTCTCCCCTCCCGGGCATGTAAGTTCTCGTCCGGGCTAACCGGCAAGGCTTACACGGCCTGTGGAGAAGCCGCGTCATCTCTGCATGCCATGGCGCTCCTGCAGGTCTACCAGGCCAAAGCGCTCATGGAATTGCACGAGGGTAGTTCCGACCCAGGGGTTATGCAGGAACTGCGTACCGCGACGGACCTCGCCCTCAGGGCGACGAAAGTCACCGCACGCTCCCTGGGTCGGGCGATGTCCACACTTGTGGTCCAGGAACGCCACCTGTGGCTGAACCTGGCAGATATGCGTGAGACCGACAAAGTGCGGTTCCTCAACGCCCCTGTCTGTCAGGCCGGCCTCTTCGGCGACGCGATCGAGAACTTCGCCCAACAGTTCTCGGTTGCCCAGAAGCAGACGGAGGCGATTAAAAATATCCTGCCCCGGCGACCTGCTGCTGCTTCCACCCAGTCGCCGGCTGCAGCGCCCCCGCCTGCTCGTCGCCGAGGGCGTCCCCCGGCGTCTGCCTCCGCCCCTGCCAAGCCAAAGCAGCAGCCTCCACCGGCAAAGCAGGGCGCCAGGCGCAAGGGGGCCGCCCAACCCGTCCAGGGCCCCGCTGTCTCTGCAGGCAAGCGCAAGGGTAAGCGGCCCTGAGACGGGCAGCCCAGGGAGGAGAGGAGCTGTTCTCGGGGAGGTGGTGTCCGCACCCCTCCTCCCCCCGGAGGAGGACCGGGGGGAGAATGTCCACGCTGGTGTCAACATCCTGCCGCTGGCTCTCCGGAGTCCAGCGGTACCCACATTCTCAATAAAAGAGCAGTTCCTCCCTCCCTGGGCCCCAAGAGGGTCAGGTTGGCAGTGTGCGACGCCCCCGGGCCTTGCCACTCCTTTCCTCCCCTCTCCCCCTCGCCAGGGGGCAGCAGTGTGGGCACCGAGAACGCCCCCGGGCCTTCTCACCCTCACTCTGCCCCACCCTGGAGTACTCAAGCAACACTCCGGGCCGCCTCCGGGCCTCCCGAGTCGGGCCTGGGTACTCCATCTCGCTGCCTCACCCCGGGCACGTCTGTGGTGCCGTTGGTCCCGCTTGTTCGGTCTCTGGGGGCCTGGCTAGGTCTTCCCAGGCCGTCTCGCTGGCTCATCCGTACCATCAGACTCGGCTATGCGATTCAATTCGCCCGCCGGCCTCCCAAGTTCACGGGCATCCTCTTCACCTCAGTGCGGAGTTGCGATGCCCATGTCTTGCGGTCCGAGATCGATGTCCTGCTGGCGAAGGACGCGGTCGAGCCGGTTCCTCCGGCCGATATGAGGGCGGGGTTTTACAGCCCCTACTTCATTGTGCCCAAGAAAGGGGGTGGGTTAAGACCAATCCTGGACCTGCGTGTCCTGAATCGGGCCCTACACAAGCTCCCGTTCAGAATGCTAACGCAGAAACGCATTTTCGAATGCATCCGTCCCCGGGATTGGTTCGCAGCGATCGACCTGAAGGACGCGTACTTTCATGTCTCCATTCTCCCTCGACACAGACCGTTCCTTCGCTTTGCGTTCGAGGGGAGGGCATTTCAGTACAAAGTCCTGCCCTTCGGGCTGTCCCTGTCGCCTCGCGTCTTCACGAAAGTCGCAGAGGCAGCCATTGTTCCGCTCAGAGAACGCGGCGTTCGTATTCTCAACTATCTCGACGACTGGCTCATACTGGCCCAGTCCCGGGAGCAGTTGTGCGAACACAGGGACCTGGTGCTACGTCACCTCAGCCTGTTGGGCCTTCGGGTCAACCGAGAGAAGAGCAAACTCTGTCCCACGCAGAGGATCTCTTATCTCGGTATGGAGCTGGACTCGGTCAACCGGACTGCGCGCCTCACAGAGGAGCGAGTCCGGTCAGTGTTGAACTGCTTGAATACGTTCAAAGGCAGGACAG
Organism: Rhinogobio ventralis; assembly: GCA_039654625.1. Lineage (NCBI taxonomy): Eukaryota > Metazoa > Chordata > Actinopteri > Cypriniformes > Gobionidae > Rhinogobio > Rhinogobio ventralis. Next base: position 26,988,000 of record CM077208.1, read on the forward strand.
CGGTCCCACTGAAATTCTTTCAGAGGCTCCTGGGGCATATGGCATCTGCAGCCGCGGTAACGCCGCTCGGATTGCTTCATATGAGACCGCTTCAACGCTGGCTTCACGACCGAGTCCCGAGATGGGCGTGGCAGCGCGGCCAGTACCGGGTCTCAGTTACTCCTTACTGTCGCCAAACCTTCAATCCGTGGGCGGACCCTGCCTTTCTACGGGCCGGAGTGTCCCTAGAACAGGTGTCCAGGCATGCTGTGGTCTTCACGGATGCCTCTTCCACGGGTTGGGGGGCCACGTACAACGGGCACTCAGTTGCGGGTCTGTGGACGGGGCCCCAACTGCGTTGGCATATCAATTGCCTAGAGCTTCTGGCAGTACGTCTCGCCCTGGGCCGCTTCAAAAAGCCGCTACAGGGAAAACACGTTCTGGTCCGTACGGACAGCACTGCGGCCGTTGCGTACATCAACCGTCAGGGTGGTCTACGCTCCCGTTGCATGCTCCGGCTCGCCCGCCATCTCCTCCTGTGGAGTCAGAAGCGTCTGAGGTCGCTTCGGGCCATTCACATCCCAGGTGCGCTGAACCAGACAGCCGACGAGCTCTCTCGTCAGCCGACACCTCCGGGAGAGTGGCGACTCCACCCCCGGAGCGTCCAGCTGATATGGGACCTCTTCGGAGCCGCGCAGGTAGACCTGTTCGCCTCTCCGGACTCGACCCATTGCCAGTTGTATTACTCCCTGTCCGGGGGCACCCTCGGTACAGATGCACTGGCGCACAGCTGGCCCCGGGACCTACGCAAGTATGCGTTTCCCCCAGTGAGCCTTCTCGCACAGACACTGTGCAAGGTCAGGGAGGACGAGGAGCAGGTCTTGTTAGTTGCGCCTTACTGGCCCAACCGGACCTGGTTCTCCGAACTCTCACTCCTCACGACAGCCCCTCCCTGGCCGATCCCCCTGAGGAAGGACCTGCTTTCTCAGGGGCGGGGCACTCTATGGCACCCGCGTCCAGACCTCTGGAGACTCCATGTCTGGTCCCTGGACGGGACGCGGAGGTTCTAGGTGGCCTGCCACAGGCAGTGGCAGACACCATCGCTTCAGCTAGAGCCCCCTCTACAAGGCACCTCTATGCTCTGAAGTGGAACCTGTTCGTTGAATGGTGTTCTTCCCGCCGGGAAGACCCCCGAAGGTGTTCGGTTAATGTCGTGCTTTCTTTCCTACAAGATGGGTTGGAGAGAAGGCTGTCTCCCTCCACCCTCAAAGTGTACGTCGCCGCAATAGCGGCGTATCACGATGTAGTTGAAGGTAAGTCCTTAGGTAAGCACGACTTAATCGTCAGGTTCCTCAGAGGTGCGAGGAGACTAAATCCTCCTCGGCCAACCTCGGTACCCTCTTGGGACCTAGCCCTGGTGCTCAGAGCGCTCCAGGGCCCTCCCTTCGAGCCTTTACAGTCAGTCGAGCTAAACATCCTGTCCATGAAGACAGTGCTCCTGATTGCATTGGCCTCAATCAAGAGGGTAGGGGACCTGCATGCACTTTCGGTCAACGAATCGTGCCTAGAATTCGGGCCGGCCAACTCTCACGTTGTCCTGAGACCCCGGCCTGGATATGTGCCCAAGGTTCCCACCACTCCCTTCCGGGACCAGGTGGTGAACCTGCAAGCGCTGCCTTCGGAGGAGGCAGACCCAGCCCTAGCTTTGCTCTGTCCCGTCCGCGCTCTTCGCGCCTACGTGGACCGAACTCAAAGCTTTAGAACCTCAGAACAGCTCTTCGTCTGTTACGGAGGCCAGCAGAAGGGAAAGGCTGTCTCCAAGCAGAGGTTAGCCCACTGGATAGTGGATGCTATCGTCTTGGCTTACCAGTCCCAAGACGTGCCTTGCCCGCTCGGGGTGCGAGCTCACTCCACTAGGAGTGTAGCCTCCTCCTGGGCGCTGGCTCAAGGCGCCTCGCTGACAGACATATGTAGAGCTGCGGGCTGGGCGACACCTAACACGTTCGCTAGATTTTATAGCCTCCGTGTAGAGCCGGTATCTTCCCGCGTCCTCGCCCCCAGTGGCCAGTAGCGCTAAGTACCCGTTCTAGTGTCGGCTTGCATACGCCACTCCCGCCTCCGGGCCGGATACGTGCGTCTATTGTCTCCAGTTGTGTTCCCCGGAAACGGCTAACCCTGTCGAGCTCCTCCGTCACCCCTTCGGTGTCAGACGTTGCGGCCGTCTGACATCAGGCCTACACCCGTATGCTTGTGGAACGTGTGTGTTAGGCTGGGTTCCATATGTAGCGGTTCCCTAACGGCAACCCCATATGTGTATTCTCCACGGTACCAGCTACCCTACTCGGCTAGCCCCGTGTCTTTCCCTTGACAGAGCCCGCTCTGTCGTCTCTGGTGGTGTTCTTTCCCCCCTGGGACCAGGTTGGATCCACCCCAGAGACTGCCATAGGTAGCACTACCCTGCTAGGTTAGTCCTTATGAGTAATTCCACCCCTCCTTCCTCTGAAGGACGTGGCTCCGCAGCGTACCATCTCCTGAGACGGGCACGCTTTCCCAGCGTTATCCAATAGTCACGCTGAGTGGGTCTTGCAGGAACAGCAGTGACTGGCCTCCCTGACTGGAGCCCTGACTTCCGCACCAACCTAGGTGTGGTCCAGCGAGCTCGGTCAGGGCGCTGGAAGGGCCAGCATCTCTGGCGTGTTAGTAGGGATCCCAATTCGTCGGTCAGTTCCGACGTACGTCGAACGTGACCGACTGAAAGGGAACGTCTCGGTTACGTATGTAACCCTCGTTCCCTGAAGGAGGGAACGGAGACGTACGTCCCGTCGCCAGGTGCTGTGCTTCAGCTGTAGGCCGAGCCACTTAGCCGGCTCCTCAGTTGTAAAGCGATATGCGGTACTTCCACTTCCGTATTTATACCCGCGCTGCGGGGCGGAGCGTGGGACGCGTCTACCGCATGCCAATTCTCATTGGCTCGTTTTTAAACACTCGAAGTAGATTGGTCTCTGAAAATAGATCCCAATTCGTCGGTCAGTTCCGACGTACGTCTCCGTTCCCTCCTTCAGGGAACGAGGGTTACATACGTAACCGAGACGTTTTGTTTTCTTCCAGGTGCGCTCCATTTTTCTGGCTGCTGTTTTAAGGGCCCGGGTGTGCTCGTTGTACCACGGCGTTGGAGTATTTTCTTTAATCTTCTTTAAGCGCAGAGGAGCAACTGTGTCTAAAGTGCTGGAAAAGAGAGAGTCAATAGTTTCTGTTGCAACATCAAGTTCCTCTGGGCTATCTGGGATGCTGAGGAGATGAAACTGATGAGGAAGTTTATTTATAAAGAAATCTTTAGTCTCAGCAGTGATAGTCCTGCCATACTTGAAGCGAGGGGACGGCTTTGCAGCATTTGCTAAATTTAGTATACATGATACTAGGTAATGATCTGAGATGTCATCGCTTTGCTGCAGAATTTCAACGGTATCAACATTTATTCCATGTGGCAATATTAGGTCGAAAGTATGATTACGGCGATGAGTGGGTCCTGATACGTGTTGCCTAACTCCAATAGAGTTTAGAATGTCTCTAAATGCCAATCCCAATGCGTCTTTTTCATTGTCTACATGGATATTAAAATCACCAACAATTAGGACGTTATCTGTAGCCAGTACTAACTCTGATAAAAAAAAAATCAGCAAATTCTCTGGTAAAGTGTGTATTGTGTCCTGGTGGCCTGTATACAGCAGCCAACACAAATGTTAAACGGGATTTATCAATTTCACTACATAACGTTACGTAAAGCACCAAAACTTCAAAAGAATTATATTTGAAACTAGACTTCTGAGTAATACTGAAGATATTATTATAAATTACAGCAACACCTCCCCCTTTACCTTTCAGACGCGGCTCGTGTTTATAACAATAATCTTGTGGGGTGGACTCATTTAAAGTAATGTAGTCGTCAGGTTTTAGCCAGGTTTCTGTCAAACACAGCACATCTAGATTATTATCTGTAATCATATCATTAACAATAAGCGTTTTAGAGGAAAGGGATCGAATATTCAGCAGCCTGAGCTTTATCATTTGTTCATCTGTATTATATCTGTTGTTTATTTGTTGGACATCAATTAAATTTTTACCGTTGAATAGTTTTGGTGTTTTTTTTTATTTACTAATTCGTGGAACAGACACAGTCTCTATGTGATAATATCTAGGTGAAAGAGTCTCTATGTGCTGGGATTTATCTGACTTCTGTGACGCGAGACAGCTAGCAGACGGTCGGGTAAGCCAGTCCGTCTGCTTCCTGACCTGGGCCCTAGTTAGTCAAGGTTTAGCTTTAAGACTATGTGCCAAATTACTAGAGAGAAGAGCGGCACCACCCCTGGAGGGATGGATACCATCTCTTTTCAACAGGTCAGGTCTGCCCCAAAAGCTTTTCCAATTGTCTATGAACCCTATGTTATTTTGCGGACACCACTTAGACAACCAGCCATTGAGTGATGATAGTCTGCTAAGTATCTCATCACTCCTTTTAAGGGAGGGGACCAGAACTAACAGGCTAGTGAAATGCTAACGCGTTGTGAAATGCTAACACGTTGTGATAGTTATTTAGATTAAATGCTAGCAATGTCAATTTTAACGTGATAGGCAATATTAAACAATATAGGGTGATGAGTAAGTTATATTTAGTAGTATAAACAACAAAGAAAAGATATCAAATAGAGATTCAAAGCAAAGCTGTACAGAGCTGCAAACACTGCAGCGAGGCAGACAGGAGCAATCGATCAGGAGCAGACCATAATAAGCATAAGCAAGATTTCCGAATTGTAGGGAGTGTATATGTTGACTCTGAAGGGCACTGAAAATATCAGGATATAATGAAAAACAATATATGTGTATTTATGTAAGATATTATTGTATACTTAAAGTAATACAGCATTACATTAAATTACATCTTTGGTTTCCTCACCCTCACAGTTCTAATGAGAACTACATACTTCCTTATTAAAGATAATTATGTATTAGGCATCTGTCTTTCACCTGTGTGTTCAACCAGAGGTGCGTTTCCCGTACAATAACGTTGCTCACTGACTAATGCTGCGTTCCAGGCAGGTTTTTGAGCCCGTAAGTTACGACTTCAAACCACGACTTCAAACCAAAGTCACGCCAAACTGCCTGAGCGCAAGGAATTGTGGTAGCTAGATGTAAACAAAGCATAGCGGACCGTACGGGCCTTATGCTCATTTACAATAAATTCTATCGCCAAAGGTGCTTACTCCTTGCTTATTTGAGGGAAACGGGGGAGAAAAAACGGTGCATAAGGCAAGAGAAGCTGTTATACCTTTTATTTTACGTTATTTGTATATCCGTAGGGGCTGCCATTGTTGTTTCGCGGGCTATGTGACGTCAGAGCGCGTAACTGGGAGTACATCGATCTAGTACGAGTTCACGGGTGGGAAGTCACGGGTTTGACTGCCGTTCCAGTGCACTTTCATGGGTAGAAGGTTGGAAAAACACGGGTTACGTGTTGCCTGGAACGCAGCATAATTAGCATAGTACGTTGCATCGTTGAAGAAATCACCTAGCTAGTTGCGACTGTTTCCCGAAACCGTATTGTTGCAAATCTGTCGTTCAACCACGTTGGTTAATGATGTCACGCAGGTGGTGAAGTAATAACTGCTTTTAATGAATTAGTTTGAGATCGAATTCATGCTAGATTTTTTTGCTATAAATTATGGACATGGCATCTGAGGACTAATTCTTAATTTTCTCAGTTAATTTAGCTTTATTTCCAGATTCAATCAGGAAATTCTTACGTACTAGAGCACGTATACACATGCACACTTTTCAAAAAAGGTGCTTTAAATCTCTTGACAAACTAAAAGACATAAATGACATTTGTATGCATTCTAAATAAAAGATATAGCTTGTACTAAATGTCAGCTTGCTTATTTTGCTCAAGATAAGGATTTATTAGGTCCACATGTCATGCAAACAAGAAACTATGCTTCTAACCACAGGTCGAGATCTGTCGTTGAAACCACACAAGTTTGCGATGCTGTATGTGAATGTTTGTTGGAGGTATGGTTTTAGGAAACACTGACTCGTTGAACTATGTTGATAATGACGGAACTTGCGACCATAGTTGGCTAACGATGCTTTCGGGAAACGCACCCTGATTGGTTCTTTTCCTGCAGAATGAACGACACAGACACAAGCACACTGATTAGAATAAACATAGTGTGCAGGTGCCCATAATTACATGTTCTTTAGACTTCCTTTTTTTTTTTTTTTTTAGGTCTCTTTAGTTGGACCTAGGGGACAGGCAGCAAATATATAGAACAGAATAAATCAAGTCATTATAATCCATCCACTAAATGACTATATGCGTTTTGGTCTTTTTTTTAAATGTTATTTTAATTATGGTCTTGATTTGGGCCCTTCAGAATAGAACTGAAGAAACAGCATCAGATGCTGCTGTCTGATACTGACTGAACAGAAAACCATTTCTTCTGAGTTTTGTTTACAAATCCAAGTCTCATATCCAACATTTCTTCTGTTTGAGAATTATTTAGTTATATTTTATAATGAACAGTTTCACAGATTATACATATATATTTAGCAGAGATGCATTAAATAGTTCAAAAGTGAGTAAAGACATTTACAGTGTTTCAAAAGATATCGGTGTCAAATAAATGCTGTTCTTTTGAGTTTTCTATTCATCAAATAATCCTGGAAAAATTGTATGACGGTTTCCACAAAAATATTAACTGTTTTCAACATTGATGATAATCATAGATGTTTCTTGAGCAGCAAATCAGCATATTAGACTGATTTCTGAAGGATCATGTGACACTGAAGACTGGAGTAATGATGCAGAAAAATCTGATTTAATTACAGGAATAAATTACATTTTAAAATATATTCAAGTAAAATAGAGATTTATTGGCACATTCCTTGTGTGTGCAAACATTTGGCAATAAACCTCTTCCTGATACTGAAAACAGTTATTTTAATAAAACAATTTTACTATTATTTAACATGATATGGAGAACCTTTTTCTTAGCTATAAACCATTGAGTCATCATCACTGTCCTGCAGGCTTCATCAGCGGGTGAACAGATAACCTTTATTCATTTGGCCATCTGCGTATATGGTGATTTTTCTGTGAACGATTTACGTCTTTGGATGTCACAGGGCAACTGTCTAGTCCACCCACTCCTTCATTAAACAGCCTTAACTCTACAAAAGTAGAGTATGATAGTAGGGTTTTAACATCAGTATTAAAATGCCCATAAACATGTTAAAAAGGTTATAGAATGTGTTTGATTTTTACAATTGTAATATAATGAAAAAAGAGTAACAATTTACAATAATGTCTCATTAGTTAACATTATAACTAAAATTAACTAACAATATTTGTGTCACAGGGTGGTTTTTTTTGTTTCATGTGTTTAAGTTTGCCATGTTCACTGTCATGTCTTGTCATGCACTTCCTGGTCTTGTCATGTGATCCTGCCATGTGCTCCTTTGTCTTGTGGTTTGTCATGTTCTCATTGGTTTATTGGTTTAATCATTGTTCACAGGTGTGTCTTGTCTAGTCTTTAGTCATGGTGTATTTTAGCCCTCATGTTTGCCGTGTGTCTTGGTTGAGTATTGTGAATGTGTTCTGTATAACCCTCTGTTGGTGAGTCTTTGTCATGCCACACTGATCATGCCATGCCATGCCATGCCATGCCATGCCATGCCATGCCATGGTCTTTGTTTAATCTAGCCAAGCCAAGTCTTTGTTTTATGTTTTGCGTTTTGATTCATGTTAAGATTTGAGTTTAATAAAGCCGCACATGGGTTCACTTCAACTTGCCTCCAGTGGATAAATGTTACAATTTGAGCAATATTTGTTACAGTATTTATTAATCATTGCTAGTATTAAAAATACAGTCGTTCATTGTTAGTTCACAGTGCATCAGCTAACGTTAACAAATTTAGACTTTAATAATGTATTAGTAAATGTTGAAATTAACATTAACTAAGATTAATAAATGCTGTAGAACTATAGTTCATTCTTAGTCCTTGTTAACTAAAGTAGTTAACTAATAAAACCTTATTATAAAGTGTTACCAAAAAAAGAAAAAACGTTTGGTGATTCAAACATTAAAGGGATAGTTCAGCCAAAAATGTTACCCCATGATTTATTCACTCTCAAGCCATCCTAGGTGTATGACTTGATCTTCTTTCAGACGAATACAATCGGCGTTATATAAAAAAAAAAATTCTTTTCCAAGCTTTATAATGGAAGTGGATGGGGGTCGAGATTTTGAAGCCCAAAAAAGAGCATCCATCCATCATAACAGTACCGTGTGGTTCCCATTCAGTCGGTCACTCTCGACGCCACGTCGGAGTACCGACGAATAGGAATCTCGCTAGCGAGAGCCAATCTACTTCGAGTGTAACTAAACGAGCCAATGCACATTGGCATGCAATGATTGCACCAGCTGCTCATGCCACTCCGTGTGGGTATAAATGAGGCACAGGTGCTTGCATCAAATTAGCTTTTTGCTTCGGAGCCGAGTGGTGGATGGTTTGTCCTGAAATCACTCTCTACAAAGCATGTGTTAACATTTTAACGAGTCAAGCTCTTCGGATGGATCTCTCCTCGTTTGGTGTTGGAGTGACGGCACTGCAGCGGGGTCGATTTTCTCTCTTTTTCTATTTTGTTTTATTGAGCAAAAACAAAAGGCTGTTCTCACAGCTGGTTCGGTGCGCTGTAAAGAGCGCTGAAAAGCCGTTTTCATGGCTGGTAAGAGATCGCCTTCTATGAGAGAGAGCGCACATGACAGGCTGCACTTTTTCCCTGTCTGTGTCGCCGCGACTATCCCCCTGTGTGCTTCAGCACCGCGGAGTGCAGTTTCCCTAGAAGAGCTACACAGGTAGAGCTTGCGTCTTTTTAAAGATGACATTCTACCTGTGTGTTTCTGGTTGCGGTTGTTTCCTGTCCTCACTGACGGCCACGAGCACTGTTTCACATGTCTGGGCGTATGCATGCTGAGACTGTTCGTGGGTGGTTCACGTTTTCTAATGAGAACATGACCACGTCGGCACGCCGGTCGCGACTCTTCTTTCTCCGGGAAGCTTGAGTCCCCTTTGTTGTTGGCCAGCCGCCGCTCGTGTGTAAAAGCACAGCCGCGGGTCTGCTCGACACTCTGGGAGACCGCGGAGATCAGCGAGAGCTGCCCGCCGGGGAAACCCGGTGGGACCTCACGCTTCTCTACGTGTCGTGTGCCGTCGAGTGCCGGGCTGCAGCGCGGGTTGTCACGGCAACCCAGCGCTCACTCGCCACTCTAGGTGCGCTGTCCCCTTGCCTATTTCCCGTTGTAGCGCCCTCCCTGGTGGCCAACAGGAGAGGTCTACTTCAGTGAAATCGCTGGGGTGACCTGAAGAGTGGAGGGCTTCTCCTTCGGGGAACCAACCCCCTAGGACCCCTCCCCCTCTAGCGCACTGCAAGCTGTGCAGCTTCTGGATGGAACTGCTGGTCCTTCTTATGGAGGAACCTAGCATTTCATTTGGGGCTCCAGCTGAGGATCAGATGTCAATCGCTGCATCGGAGGGAGGGCTGTTGTGCTCTGGAAATGAGGATGATGCTGAGCCCACTGTAATGGTGTGTGCTTTGCTGAATCAGATTCAGAGTTAATAGCCATGCTTTCCCGGGATCTTTCCCGGATGTGCATGGAAAACTTGGCAGTATGGAATGCCAGGGGGGCCAAAACTGCATAAGTTTTCCTCTCTCACTACCCTCAACGGTGGGGTGGCTGTGCGCAGACCACCTCCGCCCTGCACTTTAATGCACGAGGGTAGTTCTGAGTCGGGGTTGAGCTGCGCATGTTGACTAACCGTGATCAAAGTCACGGCGCAGGCCCTCGGCCAGACGATGTCCACCTCGGTGGTCCAGAAACGCCCCCTGGTTTGCCTTGCTGAGGTGTGAGTGGTCGTCAAAGTGCGCTTTCTCGATGCTCCCATCTCACAAGGTAGCCTTTTCGGTGACACTGTTGAGAACTGGGCCCAGCAGTTCTTTGCAGTCGGTAGCAGGCTGAGGCAATCAAGAGCTTCCCCCGACGCACCACAAGAGTGCCTCGTGGGTTGCCCCTCAGTCTGCTCGTCGCCAAAGGCGTCGTCCCCTGCAAAAAAAAAAAAAAAAAACTTCGGCACAGCCTGCTCTACTGTGTCCGACGCAGGAAGGCGACGCCACCCGTCTCTGCTGCTGTTTAAGCAGTCGGTGAAACATCACCTCTGAGACGGGTGACCTGGAGATGGGCGGGGCTGCTCTTCCCCGGAGGAGGGCCGGGCAGAGAATCTTTTGAGTCAAAAATCTGTTCTGCCGCTGGTGTCACAACCAGTGGTACCCCAATTCTCAAAAAAAAAAAAAAAAAAAAAAAAAAAAAAAAAAAAAAAGAGCAGTTCCTCTATCTCTGGGTCCCAAGGGGGTTCGGAGAGCTGTGGACGGTCCAACGCCGGACCACACTCATCCTCCTCCTTCGCCAGCGGGCAGCAGTGGACGGTTCGAGGACGCAACCAAGCCTTCTCACGTACCCTCTGCCCACTCGTGGAATCAGGTAAGTGTTGCAATGCACACTCACACCCCGCTGCGGGCCGCCTCCACGAGACAGCCGCCCCAGCCCGGTACCTGCATTCCACCTCGCTGCCCCACGGTGGGTACGCCGGTGGTCCCTTTGGTCCCGCTTGCACGGTCTCGGCGAGCCTGGTTAGCGCTCCCCAGTCCGTCTCGCTGGCTCATTCGGACCATCAGGCTCGGCTATGCGATTCAGTTCGCCCGGCGCCCCCCCAGGTTCAAGGGCGTCCGCTTCACTTCGGTGAACGCCGCAGACGCCCATGTCCTGCGTGCGGAGATCGCAGTCCTACTGGCGAAGGACGCGATAGAGCCGGTCCCTCCAGCCGATATGAAGACAGGCTTCTACAGCCCGTACTTCATTGTACCCAAGAAGACCGGTGGGTTACGGCCAATCTTGGACCTGCGAGTCTTGAATCGGAGCCTTCACAAGCTACCGTTCAAGATGCTCACGCAGAAACGCATCTTCGAATGCATCCGTCCCCAAGATTGGTTTGCAGCGATCGACCTGAAGGACGCGTACTTTCATGTTTCGATTCTTCCTCGACACAGGCCGTTTCTGCGCTTTGCGTTCGAGGGTCGAGCATATCAGTACAAAGTCCTGCCCTTCGGGCTGTCCCTGTCCCCCCGTGTCTTCACGAAAGTCACGGAGGGGGCCCTTGTGCCCATGAGAGAACAGGGCGTTCGCATCCTCAACTATCTCGACGACTGGCTCATTCTAGCACAGTCCAGGGATCAGTTGTGCGAACACAGGGACCGGGTGCTCAGACACCTCAGCCAGTTGGGTCTTCGGGTCAACTGGGAGAAGAGCAAACTCGCCCCCGTGCAGAGGATCTCTTTTCTCGGTATGGAGTTAGATTCGGTCGGACGGACAGCGCGCCTCACAGAGGAGCGCGTCCAGTCGATGCTGAACCGCTTGAACACGTTTCAAGGCAGGATGGCGGTTCCACTGAAACAATTTCAGAGGCTCCTGGGGCATATGGCAGCCGCAGCGGCAGTAACACCGCTAGGCTTGCTTCATATGAGACCGCCTCAGCATTGGCTACACGGCCGAGTCCCGAGATGGGCGTGGCAACGCGGCACTCACCGGGTGAGCATCACACCGGCCTGCCGCCAATCCTTCAGCCCATGGTCAGACCCCTCGTTCCTTCGGGCCGGAGTGCCTCTGGAACAGGTGTCCAGGCATGCTGTGGTCTTCACGGATGCCTCTGCCATGGGCTGGGGAGCCACGTACAACGGGCATGCAGTGTCAGGGGTTTGGACGGGCCCGCACCTGCATTGGCACATCAACTGCCTCGAGTTGCTAGCAGTGCATCTCGCTCTGAGCCGCCTCAAAAGGCTGCTACGGGGCAAAGATGTACTGGTCCGCACGGACAACACCGCGACCGTTGCGTATATCAACCGACAAGGTGGTCTACGCTCCCGTCGCATGTCGCAACTCGCCCGCCATCTCCTCCTCTGGAGTCAGAAGTGTCTGAGGTCGCTTCGGGCCATTCATGTCCCTGGTGTGAACAACCGTGTGGCCGACGAGCTTTCACGAGCTGCGCTCCCAGGGGAATGGCGACTCCACCCCCAGGTGGTTCAGCTGATTTGGAGACAGTTCGGGGCGGCACAGGTCGACCTGTTTGCCTCCCCAGAAACGTCCCACTGCCAGTGGTTCTATTCGCTGACCGAGGGTACACTCGGCACGGATGCACTTGCGCACAGCTGGCCCCAGGGGCTGCGCAAATATGCGTTTCCCCCAGTGAGCCTACTTGCACAGACACTGTGCAAGGTCAGGGAGGACGAGGAGCAGGTCCTGTTGGTGGCGCCTTACTGGCCCAACCGGTCCTGGTTCCCAGAACTTATGCTCCTGGCGACAGCCCCTCCTTGGCCGATTCCTCTGAGGAAGGACCTTCTGACTCAGAGACGGGGCACCCTGTGGCACCCGCGTCCAGATCTGTGGAAGCTTCATGTCTGGCCCCTGGACGGGACGCGGAGGTTCTAGGTGACTTACCCCAAGAGGTAGTTAACACCATCACTTCGGCACGAGCACCGTCTACAAGACAGGCTTTTGCTTGAAGTGGAACCTGTTCGTCGAGTGGTGTTCTTCTCGCCGAGAAGACCCCCGAAGATGTTCGATCGCGTCTGTGCTTTCCTTCCTGCAACGAGGGTTGGAGCGTAGGCTGTCGCCCTCCACCCTCAAGGTCTATGTTGCTGCAATATCTGCCTATCACGACCACGTAGAAGGTAAGACAGTTGGGAAGCACGACCTGGTCGTCAGGTTCCTCAGGGGGGCGAGACGGTTAAATCCTCCTCGACCCCCCTCCATACCCTCTTGGGATCTTGCTCTGGTGCTCCGAGCACTTCAGAATGCCCCATTTGAGCCCTTGCGGTCAGCAGAGCTTAAGATTCTGTCTATGAAGACTTTGCTGTTGGCCGCACTGGCCTCCATCAAGAGGGTAGGGGACCTGCAGGCATTTTCGGTCGACGAATCGTGCCTAGAGTTCGGGCCGGGTGACACCCACGTGGTATTGAGACCCCGGCCTGGCTATGTGCCCAAGGTTCCTACTACTCCCTTCAGGGACCAGGTGGTGAACCTGCAAGCGCTGCCCCTGGAGGAGGCAGACCCAGCCCTAGCTTTGCTCTGTCCCGTCCGCGCTCTGCGGATCTACGTGGATAGAACTCAAAGCTTCAGGACCTCAGATCAGCTCTTTGTCTGTCACGGAGAGGCCAGCAGAAGGGAAAGGCTGTCTCCAAGCAGAGGATGGCCCACTGGATAGTGGATGCCATCACCTTGGCTTACCAAGCACAAGGTGTGCCCTGTCCGCTCAGGATGCGAGCACACTCTACTAGAAGTGTTGCATCCTCCTGGGCGCTGGCACGTGGCGCCTCGCTGTCAGACATCTGTAGAGCTGCGGGCTGGGCGACACCCAACACGTTCGCTAGATTCTATAGTCTACGTGTAGAGCCAGTGTCCTCCTGTGTTCTCGCCTCAAACGGGTAGAAGCACTGAGAGGCCCTGGCTCTTGTCGGCTTGCTGCGCCCCGGCGCTTTATTCTCCAGAAGCAAACTCTGTCGAGTCCTCCATCTCCCTCGGTGCTGGACGTGGCGGAACGTCTGGCATCAGGCCTCTTGCCGCTGAATCCTTGTGAACCGGTACTGGGCTGGGGATATATGAGTGACCCTGCGGGGATCCCATATATTTTTCCACGGTCGCTCCTACGGGAAGCCCGTGTCTTTCCCTTGGGAGAGCCCTCCCCTTGGTGGGGCTGGAGCCCCCTCTCAGTTGCGGGCTATGGCTCAGCTTTGTACTCCACATAACTCCTTCGGTGTATGATGTGGGTTCCGCAGCGTTCCCTTCCACTAGGGCACGCTTCCCAGTGTTATCCAATAAGTCACTGAGCGGGTCATGCAGAACAGCAGTGATGGACTTCTCTGTGTGAGCCCCATCTCATCAGGTAAGAGAGCTTAGGAGGCTCACACAGGGCACTGGATGGGGGCAGAGGCCATGGCGCTTTGGTAGGGATTCCTATTCGTCGGTACTCCGACGTGGCGTCGAGAGTGACCGACTGAATGGGAACGTCTCGGTTACGTATGTAACCCTCGTTCCCTGAAGGAGGGAACGGAGACGCCACGTCCCGTCGCCATGTCCTCTGTACCCTGCTGGGGTGCCAGTTCACCTACTCGGCTCCTCAGCAAAAAACTAATTTGATGCAAGCACCTGTGCCTCATTTATACCCACACGGAGTGGCATGAGCAGCTGGTGCAATCATTGCATGCCAATGTGCATTGGCTCGTTTAGTTACACTCGAAGTAGATTGGCTCTCGCTAGCGAGATTCCTATTCGTCGGTACTCCGTCGTGGCGTCTCCGTTCCCTCCTTCAGGGAACGAGGGTTACATACGTAACCGAGACGATATCTTTTATAATGGATGGATGCACTATTTTTGGGATTCAAAATCTCGACCCCCCATCCACGGCCATTATAAAGCTTGGAAGAGCCAGGACATTTTTTTAAATATAACTCCGATTGTATTCGTCTGAAAGAAGAATGTCATATATGATTTGAGGGTGAGTAAATTTTCATTTTTGGGTGAACTATCCCTTTAAATAGAGACTTTTAGTGCAGCTAATTTAATATATATTTAATAGCTTTACCTATGATTTCCGGCTATGTTTACGTTACTACTACTATTTATTATAGATTTAATAATAAAGTATTTCATTGCAAAGAGACACTGGTTATTTGTTTTAATCTTGCCTCTGTTTCATTCATTCATCTGCATCTATCTGGACTTTTATTGTACCAAAGGGAAATCACTCAATACACAAATAATTAATTTGCTTTTAGCATTAATCTGTGGGATTTATTGCTCCAGATGTCCTTTCATCTGTCTGGATTAAAGCTTGACTATTTGTCTACTTAGTTGTGGGGAATGAAGTAACCCAGTGTAGTTTGGTTTCAAGCAGCACCTATTTGTTTTTAACCATTGAGTATATTACAGTTTTGATAATGTTCTTTTTAATGATCTTACTTTGTAATTTCTGTCTGACTGCATGTCACACATGCATATGGCTTTTTAACGATAATATTGAAAAAGGAACATAAACCACCCTTATATACATTATTTAGCATAAATTATTTTAGTATTTTAGTATTATTTAGTATTTTTCAATAAAAATCCCCCCCCCCCTGACATGACAAGAGCACCATAGAGCACATTTAATGTAGTTTACCCAAAAATAAAAAGAGATTAATATTTTGTATTTTGGGTGAACACCATTTTTGGGTGAACTATCTCTTAAATTGAATGTTTACAGAAGATTCAGCATAAAGGTTAAATTAACACAGAATTAATTTAAGGTGGGGTTCTTCTGAAATAAGTTATAACAGTTTTGCTTAAGAATGAGCAATAACATGGGTTCCATTATTATTATTAAGCAAACTTAAAATCTACTAATTGAGTAGATTGTAAAAACAACACTCTTCGACAATAATTTAATATTTAGGGATAAATAGCCTAATACATTTCTACACTATTTTAATTTGATGATAAAGACGTGAATATTCTATAAAAGTTAGAGACAAATAGAATAAAAAACAGTGAAGATGTTGCAAGCAAAACATTCCCAAGTCTTCCCTATATGCTTCCTGTCAACACTAGATGGCGTAAAATATGAAACATCTTCACACAAGAACATGACACAAAGACAGCATTACAAACCACTGTTTATTTTGTCACTTTGTACATTAAGCAGCTGGTTGGACATACAAAAATAAATAAACAAAAATAATACACCCTAAAACAAGACATTTTCTGTGGTAAAAGTAGCATAGAGGAAACGTGCATTTGGCAAACAAGTTCATTTGTTTCATGGAATGACACAAAACTAAGCAGATACCATTTCAGAAATGTGCTGTCAAAACACAGTAACACATTAGGCTACATTCACATACCGCTTTGTCCATCAGTGTGGTAAATAATTCATACACAATGTGCCTAAGACGATGTCTGACATAGATGAGTAGTTACTAATACCTTAAATGAGAAGCATGACGTGTTCATTACTACAGTACCAACAAAAAAACACCATAAATGCTTCACATAATGAAAAAGATTCAAGCTTTTCAGTTTTTATCCCAAAGAACGTATTTCACATAAACAATCCTAGATAGATATTTGAAATACTTGATATATTTCAATGTATTCATATATATATATATATATATATATATATATATATATATATATATATATATATATATATATATATATATATATATACACACTGTAGTACACTGACTACACCTTAGTCAGTGTAGACACACCATACTGAATTTTATGAGGATGAAATTGAGGTTGTGTGAGCATATATTTACAGTCTTTACAATATCATACACTGCATATAGGTCCTAGATCATAATTTTCAAAACTCACAGCTTTCAAAACAGATTTTTGGGGTAAATATCTTACAGCAGCTTAAAAATAAGCAAGTTGTTCGTTGAGACTACAATTCTTAAATAATACAATTATAGAATTATTTGAATCTATCCATCACAACCTTGTTTTTATTCCTGGCAAATAAATAAATAAATATGGCAATACAATGATGGACTGAGGTCTGTACAGACACATAAGCTGTCTTTATGTCTTTCTCAAATTCCCATGACATACATACACAGGAAGGGGGCTCAAAAAGCACAACACTGGGCCATTGCGTAAACGTATATTTGTCAGCTTTTTGAAATGTCAGATATTTTCCAGTAGCGTTTCTGTCATAATCAAGTGCATTACCTGGGCTATTATATAAAACTAAACAGATGGAAATGAACAACCATCAGATCAATATCAGGTGAGTTTGTGCTGTTTGCCCAAAGGACTGTTTGTTCAGGAATCTGTTAACAGTACAAACAGTTATGAAAACCTACCCCAATAAATCTGATGCCAGAAGTTGTATTCCTGAAATTAGGATGCTGATATAGCATCAAGAATTACATACTTTTTATTTAAATATTGTTAAGCAATGAGAATTATTGGCACCTTCATTGCAAATAGTGACGTGTTAAATATACCATCATTATTGTGACACTCAGGCTGCGAATGTAGACTTGCGTACTTACTTTTATAAACATGACCCTTTATAGATACAACTTCAGCTGTAACCTTAAAATGATTTCCCTGTGGAAATGTTAACAGGGGAAGGTTGAAGTGCTGGGGTTGGAGAGAACTGCTTGGCTCCTTCACTTTTTTCCTTTCAACAAGAACAGCTGGTTATAGAACAGACGGCAATGTGCACCTGCTGCCCCTCATCAGAGGGTTATATTTCCTCTGACTGGAGGAGGGCTCAGAGATATCGAAGACCCTGGCTTTTTCTGTGAGCCCAATTTAACGGAATGTAACAAGTCTGTCTGGTATAAGACACCCCTTTAAGATCTGAAATCCGCATGTTACGGCACAAATCCAGACTCTTGGTTTGTAAGCTGAGGCATTTCTGATTAAATTATGAATTGACTATCCATGCAGGTTTCAGTTGAGATGTGAACAGTGTCTTGAGGTAGTAAGTGGAATCCTGAGGTAGAGTTTCTTGGCTTTCAAACCCTGTTTCTTTCCTCATTTGTCCAAAAACAGAAGTGACTTCATTTCCATTTGTTCTGACTCAATACAAGTATCACAGTATGTCAACAGACCATCTTAAATATTGTGTAATAGGAAAAAACGTTCATGGTTCAAAGGCTAAAACATCTAAAAACCATGTTTTATCATAGACAAAAGCGTCTGAGACCAGAAATATCTCAGACAGGGCCAGAAATATCTAGTGCTCCATGGAAATATGAAGGGAATATTCAAAGGTTGGACATCACAGCTTTATTACAATTCCCATTTGTGTTTTTGGCACCTGCAGTCAAACAGTCAGCACCCATTTCTGTTTCACAAGCTGGCGAGGGCTCTCGATGTCTGGTGGTCTTCGTGTGGACTTGCCAGCTGTGGCCGCTGTAGATATATCCCTTGTTATTCCTTGTGGAAGGTAGGTGGGAAGTTCTCCAGCACAGGATCTCCTGAAAGGCGCATCTAAACTCAGGACTCCTGCAGTAGATCAAGGGGTTGAAGGCGGAGTTGGCGTAGCCGATCCAGTTCAAGATCCTGAAAGGCAACATGATGTTGTCCATCTTCCAAATGGCCGCCACCACGTTAAGCACGAAAAACGGCAGCCAGCAGAGGGTGAAGGTTCCCATGATGATCCCCAAGGTCTTCAGAGCTTTGTGGTCCTTCATGCAGAACTTGGTCCTCCGGTTCTTCACCTCATTCCCCTCCATGGTGCCGAAGCTCTGTGTGCGTATGCGCCCCTCAATGCGGTCAATTTTCTTAAGCTGCCTACGGGCCTCCCGGAAGACCTGGCTGTACACAAATACCATGATGACTAGCGGGATGTAGAAGGAGATGATGGAGGAGGTCACAGCATAGGCGGCGTTAGTGTTGAAGTCGCAGCAAGTGTGGTTCTCCAAGCAGCTCAATGCCTCAGGTTCATCTGACACCCACCACTCCATGTGGATGGGCAGGAAAGAAATAAGGGCGGCCACTGCCCACACCCCTAGGACCACACCGCAGGCCTTCCGCTTCGTAAGCATTGACTGATAGCGTAGAGGCCACATGATCGCCACGTACCGGTCCAGGGCGATCACGCACAACGTCTCAATGCTGGCGGTTACGCACAACACGTCCGTAGCTGTCCAAAACTCGCAGAAGAAGTTTCCGAAGTGCCACGTGTTGAGAAGGATGTAGCATGCACCGAAGGGCACCACCATGAGGCCCATGACCAGATCGGCGCAGGCGAGGGAGCTGATGAAGTAGTTGGTGACCGTCTGCAAACGCTGAAACCGTACAATGGCGCTGATGACCAGCACATTGCCAAAGACGATGGCTAGAACCAGAACGCCCATTAAGATGCTAATTAAGACCACCTCTGCTTCGCTAAATTCTGAGCCAGGCAAAGACACCGGAGAAGAATCATTTAGCCCAGCTGAAACATTCATGGGCAGGGAGGTGTTCTCCGTGCTCAACGTATCCTCTCCCTCCATGAGCTTTGACCTGAGGAAGGAAAATCAACATAAAGTATGGTGAGAGCCTGAAAAGGAATGGCTTTCAAAAAAAAACAAGCGAACAGAAAGTACATTGAGTGTCAGTCAGAAAGCAAAGTATGAGAAGTATCTTTACTGCATGTTAAATGTGTCAGAGGAGAATATCCACTTACTAAAATCAGGAGAGTGTTTTAGAGTCGTCCTACTTAATTCCACTCTTCATGGACTCCTGTGAGGCATCCAAAAATAATCCTTTTGAATTGTGTTCTGGTCTCACATGGTGTTCTTACATTGAGTGTGCTCAATAGGTTTGACTCTTAATCACCTGGTCATTTTGTCTAACTGTGTTTTGTTTACATGCGCACAGCACTCTCGGCTGAACACACTAGACTAAATGTGCTCCTCACTATCAGTTGGACTCTTATAGCAGCCAGTGATGACATCACACTGTCAGCAGCCAATCAGAGCACAGCTTCCTTACAGTGCAGAGCACTACAGTTGTAAAGAGAAGCAGAGAAACAGAAAAAGAACCAATTTGATGTTACTTTCAAGATAAAAAGTATTATTATTATTCAATTTAAGGCAATATGTAATAATAAAAATAAAATAGGTTCATCTTATATTTATGATTGATAGATTGTTTTTCTTAGAAACTCTTGTTTTGTTCTTTTTTTTTTAATGATCTCTGCTGTGATATGGATGTTCTGTGTACCTAGAGAAGATTCCCACCGTGTTTTGACACTAAGCAGTGTAAGATCAATACTTGTATCCATCAGTGTTAAACTTTGTCTCACATTTTCTGGGTTACACTAATGGAGAGGTTTTGGATATTCAGTTCTGTCCAAATCAAATAAGTTTTTTAAAATCTTACTATCTGCTAATAACTGTCACTTACAATAGTTCAGAGAATACAATTGGTGTCTTAATTATTCAAGTAGACATTATTTTTACATCGTTCACATCAAAGGAAAAATGTCCTTTTTAAACTCAAATAACGCAATAGCTGGTCCGGCGAATTCACATGCACGTTTTAGAGGAACCAATAAGCAGACCCGGTTTTCACAGACAAGATTTAAGTCTATAGTCCCAGACTAAAATGCATGTTTGAGCTGTTTTAACTGAAACTTTTAAAATATGTCAGTGCCATTGTTTTGTCTCAAGATACACACCAGTAATGTGTTTTTCTAAGGCACGTTTAAAAGTTACTTAAATGCCCTAATTGAACAAAGGCTTAATCCTGTCTTAATCTAAGCCCTGTCTGTGAAACTGGGTCTGGCTTGGACTTCTATTGGTACAGCCCCTATATTAAGCATTGTGATGCTTCTATCACTGCATGGCTCTTTTAATTGTAAGGTGGAACTACAGCTGTCATATAAAACGTTATGATTTCTTCAACTTGCATATTTTAATAGTTATTTTGCTTCTGCTTTATACAGTCTTTAGTCACTTGCACACTATAACGTTTAGGGCATGGCTACTGAATTATAATCCTGCACTGTTCGCTCATTGGCCAGAGGAGAACTGACCCCCTGACTGAACCTGTTTTCTCCCAAAGTTCTGGTTCCTTGCCACCGTCACCTCTGTTGCCTTTGGCTTGCATACCAAGTATTGAGATCTCGGTGTTCAGATGCCGCTGTACTTCTATTATGTAGTATTATTTATTATTATTACTGTATTATTTACTTAGTTGTTTCTAAGTAAAGCATATACTTTCAAAGCCTGGTTTAATTCAGTGTTATATTATTTGAGTAAAAAGTGTTGCAAAATAAACTAGCTGTAAGTAGAAATTACTCAACGTTTTACTGGCCAAGATAAAATACTTATTTTCTTTGTTAAGTTTACTTAACTTAGTTAAGTAGAGTTTACTTAATTTCATATGTGAAATTTACTTAAAAATCTGCATGCAAAATCTTGCGAAAGAAAAATTAAGTACATTTTACTTATAGTTTTTTTACTTATTGTATGATAACTGAACTGAGCTGGATGATGACATCACTGTTTTCTCCAGAGTGGCTGTACAGCCGAAACAAATTTTGCTGCATTATTTTCCTGTTATCACTGTAAAGCTGCTTTGAAACAATCTGTATTGTAAAAAATAAAGGTGACTTCACTTGACTACTGCATTTGAATGTGGGACTGTATCTCTTAAATGATTGTCCTGCACATGTATGAAATGCATAAGTTTCTCATGAAATTATGATGGTTGACAGAGATAAACATAGCAACAGTTTTTTCTCATGCTTACAAATAAGAAATATGAATTTCAACAGCTTAAGCCATTCAATGTTTGTTATTTAAGATGAAAGTAATAATAGCGACCAGAGACATGTTTAGCCATGTTTTATTTATGCTTGATAAGTTGGTGCTTTTAAACAGCACCATCTCTCTAAACTGTAATTTTACCTCTGGACCACAAGGCTGGTGAGAGCGACTATAAAGGAGAGAGACAGGTTACATTTGAGAATAAGTGAAATACACAAACACAGCATAAGCTGGTAGCTGTTTAAAAACGCAGTAACTGGTTTTTAGCTGCTCATTAGATGTTGGTAGGCCATCCTGGACATTTTTTTTTGTTTGTTGCTAAAATACCCTTATAAAAAAAGAAGTACACTTTAGCATACATTTGAAAAGAATGATATTTACGATTAAATGATAATGCATAATAGTTTCAATTTACTTAAATGTGAGTGCTTTTTTGACCCATTAAAGTAGGGCTCAAGTACATCTTGTAATTTCATAATTACTTCTATTTTCTTTGAAATATGGTTAAAGTGCTCGCCAAAATGTAGTGACAAACATTTAGGGTAAACAAAAATATGCTTATGTCAGAAACAGGGAACAGGTTTGTAATTCAATTAGGGTGTTTTCACACTTGGGTCCTCTTTAAAAGAACCAAACTCAGACTCCTTTAAGTGGACCAATAGGTGAACCAAGTGAAAAAGGACCCAGTCCCTGTACCTGAAAGAGGACTCAGATCCTTTTTTGGTCAACTTTAGTAGGAATGTGGTCTCAGACCCCTTTGTGTTCATACTGTTGCTTTCTGGATCTAGTCCAGTTCGGTGTTTGATGGCTGACCATATGGCCTTTAACATTTGATCCCATTCACTTACAGTGTTTATGCCTCAGTAACCAAGATATTTGTTTTTAAAGATTATTTTTTTAATGACATTGCTACAAATGCTGTTGAATTAAGTTGTTTATCTTTTTACACAAAAATATATTCTTTTTTGCAATACTACATATTCTTGCACTAGCTATATCACACATAAACCTGTGTAAATAACATTTATTTTGAATTGTTTTCCTTGATTCATGTTTATTTTATTGCAGAAGGCAATGATAACATCAGCATACAAAAAATAAACAATACAATCAAATAATAAAAGAAAGATGCAAATTAAGCAAACTGCTTTAAATTTTCCAGGTAAAGTATAAGTATGCCTAAAAGCAGCATTCATGTAAGAAATTGAATAATCACATGAAAAAATAAAACTGCATATTCTTCACTGTATGACGTACTCCACTGATTCTTATATTAGGCTAGTAATGCAGATGTTTACATTCACCTAAGACAAAACCACCTGTTTATGTGAAACTTGTGTGTTTTTGACACTTTAAAATAAATGCAATAAGATGCTAAAGATTCCATTTAGTACACGCGCTGTGACAGCTGGCTTCTGTGTATGCGCTTTAGGTGGCAAGGCGCACAGCCGCGTCTCAGTTCGGAAGCGGTTGAAATTGCAATAAACAAGTGTAAGTTGTGAACGAATAATTTGTAAAGATTTGCCAGAAGAAGCAGACATGATGAACAGCCGATTTGTATGGAGGCATCTGATGACCAAACTACTTTGGAATTCGCAAACATAAAAATCAAGTAAGCCCAGAGCGGTTTGTGCTCAGATTGCGTGTTTTTAGCGAACCGTACCATACGATGAGATCGAACCGTACCCAGACCATCTGTGATTCCGAAGTACAGTATCCACACTGGTGTGGTGACTGACAGTCACACATACTCCTCAAAACATTAGATTCATAACTGCAATTGCAGGTTTCAAACAGAGATGGCGACAAAGAGGCAAAACTTACAGACTGCAGCTTTAAAAGAAAAATATTTCATCACTGCTCCACCTCAGCGAACAAGAAGGAGAAAGAGAAAAAAAAGCACGTAAACATTTGAAATGGGCTGTTATGTGTCAACAATATATGCAGTACAATTTTAAAATATGTATTAGCTATATACAATTATATACAATAAAAATATAGACCAAGCAGCTTTGTGTTTACCACATGTAAATAAGAGGCTACATTAACTTATTTCCGCTAATTTCCATATTTTTTTTAAATGACATCCATCCTTTTGAGATAGAATGCAAGATAAAAAAAAACATTTCATAGCGTGTCTAGCTTCCTATTTTTAAAAATGAGATTTAAATAATTCAATAATAAATAAAACATTATTTTACTATTATTAAATGAAATACAAATGTATTTGTATTATTCCAAGCATATGACATTTTATTTACAGCAGACGATCATGCGACTGACCACGCGAGTTCCCGGGTTCATAGGATCACAAAACTCGCTCCTCCATCTGAATGCATGTGTTTTATTATTGAGGTGCCATTGAGGTACCATGCAAATAAATTTTTTACTGTTATATATTGTATTGACAACTCATCAATTAAATATTTACCACCTTATATTCTGCATAAATTGCAATAAACAAGTGTAAGTTGTGAACGAATAATTTGTAAAGATTTGCCAGAAGAAGCAGACATGATGAACAGCCGATTTGTATGGAGGCATCTGATGACCAAACTACTTTGGAATTCGCAAACATAAAAATCAAGTAAGCCCAGAGCGGTTTGTGCTCAGATTGCGTGTTTTTAGCGAACCGTACCATACGATGAGATCGAACCGTACCCAGACCATCTGTGATTCCGAAGTACAGTATCCACACTGGTGTGGTGACTGACAGTCACACATACTCCTCAAAACATTAGATTCATAACTGCAATTGCAGGTTTCAAACAGAGATGGCGACAAAGAGGCAAAACTTACAGACTGCAGCTTTAAAAGAAAAATATTTCATCACTGCTCCACCTCAGCGAACAAGAAGGAGAAAGAGAAAAAAAAGCACGTAAACATTTGAAATGGGCTGTTATGTGTCAACAATATATGCAGTACAATTTTAAAATATGTATTAGCTATATACAATTATATACAATAAAAATATAGACCAAGCAGCTTTGTGTTTACCACATGTAAATAAGAGGCTACATTAACTTATTTCCGCTAATTTCCATATTTTTTTTAAATGACATCCATCCTTTTGAGATAGAATGCAAGATAAAAAAAAACATTTCATAGCGTGTCTAGCTTCCTATTTTTAAAAATGAGATTTAAATAATTCAATAATAAATAAAACATTATTTTACTATTATTAAATGAAATACAAATGTATTTGTATTATTCCAAGCATATGACATTTTATTTACAGCAGACGATCATGCGACTGACCACGCGAGTTCCCGGGTTCATAGGATCACAAAACTCGCTCCTCCATCTGAATGCATGTGTTTTATTATTGAGGTGCCATTGAGGTACCATGCAAATAAATTTTTTACTGTTATATATTGTATTGACAACTCATCAATTAAATATTTACCACCTTATATTCTGCATAAATTGGATGTTTTTAAACAAACACTGACATCTATACAAGTTTTAGGGCTGGGCGACATGACGATATATATATATATATATATATATATATATATATATATATATATATATATATATATATATAACATTGATATAAGTGATCACCTGGATTTATGCTGCCTTCACGTGCTATCTGAATTATCGTAAATACTAGCACGTGAACGCCCTCTCGAGTCAAAATTTGAAAACGATTAGCTCGTAATCACGACTTCAGAAGTGGGAAGTAGGACATTTCTGATAGCAAGTGAAGGCAGCATTAGATCTACCTATATTGTATTTATATAAAGCGTTCACAGACAAGTTTACTTTATGTATTTCGAAATCAGGCACATATAAATGTCAGGAAAACAAGATTCCTGGCTGCATGTCAATATCCATGGATCACTGGATCTTTGGTAAGCTGTAAGGAACACTATATCGAGTCCAACCTTTAGTTTAAACTGATAATCATTTGTTTCACTCACGTTTTCGCAGTTTCCCCAATTAAATCCAGTCATGCAGCAGCTCTTTTGCCACTCAGTCCGGCTGAGAGGGCATGTTCTGGATGGAAAGTGACGTCAATGCGTCAATAGACTGAACACGTTTTCACAAATTTGTGTTTAGTTTACATGGAGACAATAACGGTAGCATTTTCAAAAACATGCACTTTGAAAAACTTTTTCAAAAGCTTGCGTTTACACGCCATTGTCGTGTAAATGAACGGCCAAAACGCATAAAGTTTTTAGTTGAAAATAGTGTTGTGTAAACGGCCCCGAAAACACAAATTAACTAACAGAACTAAAATAACCCATATACAGGCACATTCAATATAATAAAGAACACATTTGTTTGTACCGCTTCAGGAAATTCACTTTTAAATGCATTTTTAAATGACGTGGTTAGCTAGTTGTTGAATTTGGTTCGGTACACTCTGAATATGTACAGAATGACATTCAGCAAAGCACAGTTCATTTCAAGGTATCCTACCCCAATCAGATAACACAATATGAAAGCACCAAATTCCAAGTAGCTTCTCTTGCTGAGTCAAATGTCCATGCAACATATCTCAGCATGAGTTTAATCATTCACCAGACTCTGCAGCCTGTGCCTCATGTATGTGAGTTAACTATGCATCTGCATGTACAAGTCTTGGTTGTTAGCATGCTCTGTGATGCTAAAAACAAAACATGTTCAATGGCATCTGATACTGGAGAAAATTCAATGGATGTGGGTGGATTTGTGCTTTGGTTTGTATATTCACCTCAGTGAATGCCCTATGTTAACCTCTACGTTTTGTGTTCGATCTTTTTAGCATTTAGCTGTAAACACCGGTTAAGTCTGTTTGTGAGCACATATGCACAAAATGTGCTTCATTAAGTGTAAATGTGCCTTTCCGTACAGCCAGTTTTAACCTGTCAATTGTTAGGTTGAACATCCTGTGCTAGCATAATGAAAACATAACCAAACATGCTATTAGGATATTAAGGTGTTTTAATTGTTTTAGGCATAAACAATTTAGAGCACTTTGACGTTAGCATTTCCGTCAACTTGGCTTTGAAAGTGCTGTGGCATGTTACATCAAGGAACAATAATGCTGTCTGTTCCATATACGTAGATCCAACAATGAGGAAGTGGCCAAGAGTTTTAAGAGATGTTTCCTTAGGAGGGATATCCACCATGTTCAGACAAACGAGTTTACTTACGCATCTCCTGGCTCTGACAATAACCTTAGAAAAACACAGGGGCATAAACACCCTCACACACACATGCACATGCAAACACACACAAATACTCGACTTCACAAGAGCAGTGAGAGCAGTTAAGGAAATGAAACACTTGAAGAGAAGGTTTTTCCACAGGATGCCTCCTAAAATCGTTTTATCATTGACATGCATGCCAGTATACCCATTCAATGCCAGGGAGATCTGATGAGCATATTGCTCATCTTCCTGGGGAGTTTAGTCAAGGGGTCTATTTAGTCAGGCATGCTGTATGCTGTAAATTGACACTAGATTTCAACATTAGGGAATAGCAGGGTTCGGTTCAGTCCACACTCATCTGTGAACCACCATAAATGAGATATTATATACTGTATGTATATTTTAGTTTGAAAAATACACTAATGGTCCAAATATACAGTATCCTATATTGAAACTTTTAAATAAATTAAGCTTACATGCATTCTTTTGAGCTTTTTTGAACCTATATAAATTATTATTTGAATTCAGTTGAACCATGCACATTGATATAGTCAGATATCTGCCTTCTGACACTCTCCATGTTCTGAGTGATTGGCTGTATGCAGCACGTCACACTTTCTGGTGCACACGCTTTTAATCACAAACTCTGGATCAAACCCTGAGTTGACAGAGAATGTTTATACCGAGTGTTGTGAGCCCGCTGAACCCGATCTCTTTGATTTGTATGGTTTTGTCAACTCTCTTGTCAACTTAAATGTCATATTTACCTGTGGCCTTCATATATAATCAATATATAGGAATTGAAGTTATTAAACAACTTTCGTAACTGCATAAATTATAAATTAAATATTGATTCATTATTTTTAAAGCTACAATTTGTTAGCTTTGTTCTTTGATTAACATTAATGAAAGACGTCACAGCAACTGGTTTATTAGTCTGCTGTCACTTTAAGATCTGCCGCTTCCGTACATGACGCGCATCTAACGCGCATCTCATTTCCTCACAACTCTTTAAGTTCATTTAAGACGTTATTTAACTCATTTAAGACTGATCTTATGGGTATAATTGACAAAACTGGCATAATTCTGTGTGTTATTGTTTGTTTAAGCCTGGAAGAGAACTCGATTCTGGAGCGCTGTCTATGCACGTGATACTGGCGCGAGTCTTTCTGTGCGTCGTGTGTGTCACATAGACAGGACATTCACAGACAGCGCGTTCTCTTTTGTCTTGTTGCGTTTAAATGGTTTAAAAGCATTTGCATGAATAAGAGCGTGATCATATAATGTAGGCTAATGCTAGGCAAAGGATGATAGAAAAATGGATGCTGCGTTAATTGCGTTAAATATTTTGTCATTAAACTGATAAAATGAATCACATGCGTTAACGCGCTAATTTTGACAGCATATATATACACACAAACAGCTGACAGTGATGATGAATCAAATTAAAAAACCATGATAAGAAACTAGTGGCAGGAAATAGTGCAAGCAGGACAACAAAGTCCAAACTGAGTGCAACCGTGACATTACGCCCCATCCCATCTGGATGGATGGGGGAGGTTCAGGTGGAAGATGGAAATCCAGGAGAGGGATGGAACAAAAGAAAGTCCTGGGGACGAACGGGGGTGACGGAGCCGATGAAGATGGAGCTCTAGAAGCAGACAGAGGTCCGACGGAGTGGAGTGACCCTGACCGTCCCTGAGTCCACAACGGAGCCGCAGCGATGACCCCCAAGATGGAAATAGGGTACCGGAGGGGCTGAGGTGGAGCTGGAACGACTGAGGGCTGAGGCGTAGCCTAGTTTGAGGGAAGGCGGAGCCAAATGGAGGCGTAGGGGTGGAGGGCCGGAGAGCAGCGAACAGCCCACAAGTCCATGGCGACCCAAGCGGAGCCGGTGGAGTCCAGTGGAGCTGAAAGCTCGATGTTTGCTGTTAGAGTCGAGGGAGTTTTTAGTATGGATTCTCATCCAAGAACATAATGATGTTGAACACTGCACACACAAATGATGACAATTAACATAATATATACAGAATAATGTGACAAATATGGTCACAACCAACATGGACAATGCTGCTACATCACAGACTATAATGAATTGTACAGCATAACACCTAGCCTACTACTAACCATGAATATATAAATAAACTGGACTATACATGAATATAGGGATGTCACAAGTACCGGTACTTCGGTATCAAGTCGGTACTAAAATGTAAAAAATGTGACGATACCAGCATTTCTGTAGTACCGGTAGTACCGTCTCCTGAGTAGCCTATATTCGGTTTCGGTACCCGCAGCTGCGTTCAGTCGCTTCCGTGTTTATCTAATCTGTGTGAATGACGGGCGCAGATGCACGGTTTCACGCACGAACGCATGACACTCACTGTCTTTTTAGCCTCTGCCATGTCACTATGCGGACATGAACGCATAAACCGTCACTTCATGAGAATTTACCGTTTCATTTGAGAAAACTGTTATATCATGAACACAGACACTCAAAGGTCTTCACAGCAAACCGTCACAATAAATGTTAAACTTCAATAAATTGACAGAAATATATTAGGCTACTGTTGTACAGTAGATTTAGCTAAGTTACGTCTCTATGTAATAATAATAGGCTACTACTACTAATAATAATAATTATGCCTAGATGGTTACTTATTGTTCACTTGATCTTTTTTATAAACAACGTTTACTTTTAAGCAGCATGCAGCCTTTAAATGTTTATGTATTATTTACTTATAATGATTATCATCATAAATAATAAACTCATTGAATACATTTTTTTTTTTTAAATAGTTAAATAAAATTAAAATAAATTTTTTTTGCTGTGGTACCGGAATTGGTACAGAGAACCGTAAAATTTTTATGGTATTGGTACCGACTACTGGAATTTTGGTATCGTGACATCCCTATATGAATATAAATAATAAATTAAAATTATAATACATTTTTTTTTACATTGTATCTTCTCTGAATATAGACCAGAAATACAGTGTACTGCCATGACTAATATATAAAAAAGCACTAGGCATTAAAAGGGTCAACGAAAGGTCAGTTAACTTGGTTCCACTGAATTGCCTTGGACAATGAGCAGGACAATGGTCCAGCCCAACTCCTTAAACAATTCCAACCGTTACAATTTCAGTGATGGGTGGACACTCATGCTGTCACTAAAATGCAAAACGGCGGTGCCAACATGATCCATTTCTTATTTGAATGCAGTGGAGAGCACACTGTCAAAAGAAGCGACAAAGTAATGGAAACAGACAGCGATGCACATCGGTCAATTATAGATAAAAGCTCACTGTCCCAAGAATCAATCAAGAAGATAAATCTACAGCACTTAAAGGATGTACATGATGGACCTGTTATTTTTCTTTCTCTCTTTTACCTACTCTGTCTCTCATTTCATTTTCATAGAAGATCACAGAATGCCAATGTGAAATGGGAAAGGCTTGTAATTTTATTAAAATATCTTGTTTAAGTAAGAGGCCTCTATGTAGGCGTAATATAGCACACTTTTCACTGTACAAATATTTTATCTGGTAACCTAAAAATGTGCTCCTTTGTGGGGAAGCATTTAAATGAATTGCTTTTATTCTAGCACAAAATTATATTTAATAGGATTGAATCAACCTGAAAGCATTACACAATCAAAAGTATAAGTTTCGCCTTAGAGTTAAAAAAAAGAAAGAAAAAAAGAAGATAATTTACAACTTTATATCTCACAACTGTGACCTAATTTCTCGTTATTTGCGACTTAAAATATCTCACAATAGCGACTTTATTTTTAGTAATTTGCTACTTTACATTTGCCAGTTGTATTCTTTTTTACTCAGGCCTTAAGCAGTTTTTGTTGCCCATTATGCAACCAATAGATCTGTAGGGGAGAGGATCTTTTTTTCCTCAGTACTTCCTATAAAGTGCAACAGCCGGGTTCTTGTTTCTGCATCTTCTTCGCATGTGTTTTGATCAGGAGATTCAGTACTCTTTCAGAAGAGGTGTAATTGCGCCCCCTATCGCATAACAGTGAAAGCCAGACATTTCCGTCAATGGCGGGGAAAGAGTTAACAGCGTAATTCCTGGCAAAAAAACACATTATGATGCTGTACCTAAAGTTACACCAATCAGAGTAAAAAAAAAATAGCTCTAGTTGTTGCCAAAATTGCTCTTTAGCTCCGCCCACTCCCATGAACCACTGCAAATGAAGTAATCAAGTTGATCTCTTTACATTCTCTCAAAATACTTTAATATTTGTATATATATTGTTTATATATGTATAATCAACATTTGTACATACGTAGTTAGATTTCTCCATTGTTTTTAATTCAATTATGCCGTTTGCAATTTTTCATGGGATTGTAGTTCTTTCCCTCACTATGGATATTTTTTTTAAACCAACGTCTCGCTTCAGAAGGCCTTTATTAACCCATCGGAGCCGTGTGGAGCAGTTTTATGATGGATAGATGCACTTTTATGGAGTTCAAAACAGAAACAGCCATTCACTGCCATTATAATGCTTGGAAGAGCCAGGACATTTTTTAATAACTCCGATTGTATTAGTCTGAAAGAAGAATGTCATATACACCTTGGATGACTTGAGGGTGAGTAAATAATGGGGTAATTTTCATTTTTGGGTGAACTATCTCTTTAAGTACACAGTCGTGTCCAAATTTTTTGTTGTTGCTTCAAATCATATTTTGTAGTGTTGTGATCCTCCTAGTAGCTGATTGGCTTGGCTCATGGCTTATAACTCTTTTAAACATCTCTATGGAAAAAAATACTTTCGGAACCAGTGTCGCTGAAAAAAGGGGGTGGTCCCTGTTGAACTCTATTTCATCTTCTTATTCGAACACGGTAGTCACATGTCGATCATTGTTAATAATTAAAGAAATGTTATGCCAGATTTACCCACTCAATTGCCATTGGTAAAAATAAATAAATTAATAAAATAAATTATTCAAAACTCGAAAATCGCTGAAGAAATCATAACTAACTGGCAATCCGTGAGTGTTTTGATGTTTGGTTTTCAGGATGTGACAGTTAGTGTTCCAGACCTGTTTGTGGAAAGGTTAGCGAGGTTTAGCAAATGGTTGCTAAGTCCCTGGCCCAGCCTCAGTGTGCCACACCTATTGATGCTTCTTCCACCCATCAAAGGTTTCGAATGTCAGTTAAGGGTTCACAGGTCCACAGATTAAGATAGGGAGGTGCACTGTCATCCTGGTCATGACTGCTCATATAGTTTACAGCAGGTGCCATTGTTATCAGGAGAGGATTCATTAGTCTTTCAGTCGGGCTGGGCTGAATTTGTAGATAAATTATCTTAGATGCATGGAGTTTTCCGTGACGCGACAGAAGACAGGTGCAAACTAGAGGACGGCTGGCCTGATTTTTTTTGTTGCATGGGTGAGAGATTTGTAAGGTGGGCTGGGAAAGTTAGCTAAAGTTGCTTTTTCCTCTTTTAAGCAGCATTACATGCAGGAGAAATGTGGTAGAGGGACAGTTTTTGCTGTTATTTATCTATTATTCAACTGAGTAGATGATTTAGAAATGTATTTTATGGTTTAATTTAGACTCACATATCATTTTTAGGGCCAGATTTACTAAACGGCAAATTAGCATGAGAACGCAATTCCACAAAACGGCAATGGGAGTGGAAAGTTCTGCACGTGATCAACTGACGACGCACATATTAAAGAACACAGAACACCGGGTCATTTCCATAATAACCAACACAATCTACCAAAAGCAGCACAAATTAGGGTTTAAGACATGCTTTTTTGGGGCGGTAAATAATGCCGCAAATACCAGTAAATCACCTTGCATGATTCATTTAAAAACTATACATTTTGTGTCTGAAAGGGAAACTCCTACAAATGCATATGCAATAAGGTCAGCTGCAAAAATAACTGTCCACACTTTTTTAGCACAATTTTTTTTACTGTCTTTACAGTAAGGTGCAAGCTGTTAGTAAATCTGACCCTTAGTATTTAAATGAAAGGTAGGTAAATGCAAATTAGTCAGTTATCACATGGATCTGCAAAAAGACAGACGAATGGCGGGAAAACTGAACAAAGGAACATGTGACACGGAAATAGGAGGACAACACAAACAGACAAGCATGTGACACTACTTGCATTACTAAACATTATTTGGTTGTCTTGACAAGAATTTAAGTTCAAAAGATTTCCTGGTACTCATTTAATGAACAAAAGTATTTAAGTTCACTTAAACTGGAGCGAATTAGTTGAGGTAACTTAAAAAGTTGAGTGTGAAAGGTTGCCTTTTTTTTTCAAGTTGGCTCAACTTATTTTTTTTAGTTGTCTTGACAAGAAGTTTTAAGTTCAAAAGATTACCTGGTACTCATTAGATGAACAAGTTGATTTTAACTGGAGTGGATTAGTTGAGTTAACTTAAACATTTGAATGCGATAAGTTGCTTTGTTTTTTTAAGTTAGCTCAACTTTATTTTTTTACAGTGTACAAATACATGAGAACGCAGATTATTACTATGTTTTATGGCTGTCAATTGATTAAAACAATAAATCATATTCTCTGCATTAACATGAATTTTCTTTAACCTGCTGAAATGTTCCTTTAAATATTTTTTCTTACCAACTGTGCATTCTGAATAATAAATAAATATATTTCCCCACTAACCTGCAGCATGCAGTGCTCTTCTTCTCATTAACAGTGTTTTTCTCTTACTGATCATATTTCATACCTGTTGAGTTTACATTTTTAAAAGAATTTGACTGGTAAAAAAGATTGCTTGTGGTACGTGCCTTAAATAAATTTAACAATGTTAAATATTTAATTACTCTTAAACAGTAGCACACACAGCGAAGAGGAGAATGACAGTCCACTACTTTGAATATATTAATTAAGCTTTTTGGGCATACACATGTAAATTACATACAGTAAGATGATTGACAATGAAAAATGACATAGAATTAAAATATTTAATTCAAATAAAAAAAGGTTTGTACTGATCTTAGTCATCAGGTCTCACACACTTCAACATCGCAGTCACTAGTTTAGATGAGCACTGACACCCTGTGGTAAAAATAATTGTGTATGCTTACCAGCCGCTGCTTTCTCAGATCAGTTTGGGTTGGATTAAAACTTCACATTACATTGAGTTTGGAAAATTCTTTACACAGTAATCATCAGAATATCTCTCTTCCTATCTCTGAAAATGTTCAAATCTTTAAAACGTCTTGCAGACACGCATTTTAGATGGCGTTTAGTCAACTAGATGACTACAGCACATTGAAAATATACAGTGCTGCTTGAAAGTTTGTGAACCCCTTACAGAATCTGTGAAAATGTGAATAATTTTAACAAAATAAGAGGGATCATACAAAATGTATGTTATTTTTTATTTAGTATTGTCCTCAATAAGATATTTTACATACAAGATGTTTACATATAGTCCACAAGACAAAAATAAAAGCAGAATTTATAATAACGACCCGTTCAAAAGTTTACACACCCTTGATTCGTAATACTATATCGCTACCTGGATGATCCAGGGTTTTTTTGTTGTTGTGATGGTTGTTCTTGAGTCCCTTGTTTGTCCTGAGCAGTTAAACTGCCCAACGTTCTTTAGAAAAATGGGGGTATTTTACAAGGTGCGTTATGCTTCGAAGTGTAACCTGTTCGTTGATCGGTGCTCTTCTCACCAGGAAGACCCCCATTAATGCCTTCCTGCAAGAAGGGTTGGAGCGAAGGCTGTCTCCCTCCACCCTGAAAATGTATGTTGCTGATATTGCCACATATCACAGCGCAGTAGAATATAAGTCCGTGGGAAAGCATGACCTGGTCATCAGGTTCCTGAGAGGTGCGAGGAGATTGAATCCTCCTCAACCTCGCCTTGTTCCCTCTTGGGCCCTGCAGAAAGCTCCCTTTGAGCCCTTGCAGTCAGTTGAGATTAAGATCCTGTCTCTTAAGACAGCACTCCTGATTGCGTTCACTTCCATTAAGAGGACATTCTCATTCTCATTACTCATTACAAGTAACTGTAAGTTACGTAATTGGATTACTTTTTTAGTAAAATAACGCATTACTTTTAAAATTTACAACAAAATAATAATAATAATGAAATGTTAAATAAAATTATTATTTTATTTAATTATTGACCAATGTCTTGCTGCTAACCTTCGATGATTTAGTTAAACCATGAGCAAAAATGACTTTTAATTTTTCATTTTTCTGCGTCCTATTCTTCCATTATCCAGAATGGCAGCACAGCTGAAAGGTTTGTTTGAGCTGCGCCCTCTACTGTATATGCGTGAATTTGCATTTTTACCTCAGCCTGAGGCTTATTATTTCAATTTTGGTTTGAAGAGGTCTTTACATTTGCACAAAAATAGAACTGTTTTGTTATAAAAAACAAAACAAACAAGCCCAGCCCAGGTGAGAAAAAGTAACGCAAAAGTAACGCAACGCATTACTGGTCCAAAGTTCCCCCCACTCCTTTCAGGGACCAGGTGGTGAACTTGCACTGTCCCTGGAGAGGCAGACCCAGCCCTAGCATCTCTATGCCCTGTGCGTGCTCTACGTCTCTATGTAGACCAGAGTTTCAGGACCTCAGATCAGCTCTTTGTCTGTTATGGAGGCCAGCAGCATGCCCAGTGGTCAGCCCCTGTGCTAGACTAGGTGCCCATATATTGTGATTCCCCTCGGGTGATCCCATATTCTCATATTTCTTCCACAGTATGGCTTCCCGTGTGGAAAGCCCATGTCTTTCTCTTGGCAGAGCCTGCACTGCCGTCCCTGTTGATGTTGTCTCCGCCCTGGCTAGGTTGGATCCTCCACAGGGACCTTCCATATGTAGCATTCCCCTTTGGCCAGGCCATATGTGAAATTCCACATGCTACCTCCCTACAGGCAGGATGTGGTCTCCATAGCATCCCTTTCCGGTTGGAATAGACACACTTTCCCAGTGTTATCCAATATTATGGGACAAATAGGAATTGCAGTGATTGACTTCTCGGTGTATGCCCTGTCCTTCTTCTGCCTCCCTGGTGCAGGGGGATCAGGCGGCTTATGCGCAATTAATCAGTCACTGGCGTAACTGGTAGTAACTGACTGAATGGGAACGTCTAGGTTACCTATTGAAACCCCGTTCCCTGAAGGGGGGAATGGAGACGTTGTGTCCCGTCGCCACAATACTCCCATAAAAATAATACTATTATATATATTATTATTATATATATTATAAATATAGCTGAGCTTCAGCTAATGGAAGCATGCAGTAACTGACAATAAGCTAGTTTGTTTAAGCTCAGGTACATCCTTCCTCAGGCATGTCATGTCCCCAGGTAGTCAGTTATGATATTTAATCAAATCAAATTCTTGTGTCAAGTGAAAATATCAGAAAGAAAAATGCTGCACATGGTTTTGACCTATGATTCCCCCCTCATATTTCACCTTTTCTATTCTGAAAAGACACTAAAAATGTAATAGATTTGATTCTTGGAAGGAATTTTCTATGTTCAGTACAAATAAAACTCAGTCAACAGCACTTCATCATATGTTCATGTCATAATGTTGATTACCAGACAAAAATATCTGACTCATGCCTCTTTTTTTTTTCTTTTAAAAGAAGAAATACTTTGCATAAGTGTTCTCTGGAAATCTAATTTAATAATATCTAATAATATCTAATCTAATCTAATAATTTGTGTACCCGGATGAAAACATCTCCTTCAGCTTAGGGCTCTGCTGGGTCACAGGTTTTCCAAAGGGACAGCACTGTTTGGAGAGCTGTGCTCCCTTCAGGACAGAAAACTGCTCCATTAGTCAAGCACCCGGTTCTCCCTCAATTAATTCTTAATGCACAGGGGTATGAGTGAAATATTTGAATTCTCTGGTAAAATTAAAAGTATAAATAAAAAATTACGCTTTTTTTCTGCCCAGTGGGTATTTTTTTTGTGTAAAGAGAGAACGTCAACAGCCCGAGGGTGTTTAGTTTATTATTTGTCATGAATAAAGCTTTAAACTGCACACAGTCCAGTATGCCAGTTAAACAGACAACACAGACATTCGGGGCAGTGACTGATGTAAACCGGATGTGGAGAGAGTCCGAGTGACAGGTCAGGGCTGAGGCATGGCCACTCTGACTGTCTTCCACACATCTGTCTTCCTCTAATGTCTGCAGGTCAGGAAACTGCTGGAGGATCTCACATAGGACAAGGGCACTGGTGGGGTTTCGCCATATGTCAGGGGCCCCAATCAAAATCTTTGGGTAAAGAGGACAGTCAGGCTGAGAGTCAAAACAGAAGCTATAAAATAATAGGTGATATATAGTAGATGAAAAAAATTGTGACAAATTATTTGGCATCGGTCCATTTCAAGTGGTCCAATGGAGTTAGCGACGTCTTTGCGCCATGGCCCACAGCAAATTTTGGTTATACAAATATGTACGGAAACCTTAAATCTGAGGTATCTCAGCTCAAGCTAATTTAAATATATAAATACAGTTTTCCACATTCTTGTTTCTTAAGCTGTGGTCACATTTACCATTGTCCTGTGAATTTTCATGTCATTTTAACAAGAATGCAAATTGGAATTCCCCCACGCAAGTTAGACAATGAGGTCAAGTTTATCATGCAGATTCGCTGTTGACCAACAGAAAACTTCTCGGTTTGAAACTGACTTCTGTGTGAGCTGTTTTTCACTTTAGAATACTGATCCAAATAATTAGCAATTCCTTCTGAAGGATTTGGTAATACTTGTGTCATTACTAATGGATTACCATGATATTCACTTTAGAATGATATATTATGCATTGTTCACATTAATTATAAACCTGTATATAGTACTTCTTAATTTTCCTCTGGGAGGTTATTGATTAACTAATATTGAGCGAACTCATTCAACTGAGTGCTATTACTTATAAATTCGTTAATCAGAGTTTATTGTAAGTTAATAGTAGTTACTAGAATGTAAATAGTGCATTATCATTTGTTCCTGTGTAGTTATTCATTAATGACGGAACAGTATTCTAAACATGTTTCAAAACAACTGCATTACCAACATGTGCATAAACCAGGGGTTCAAAACCCAGTTCATGGATGGCCACAGCCCTGCAGATTTTAGCTTTAACGCTAATTCAGTCAAGCTTATTTGAAACTATGGCTGTTTAAAATTGGCACCCTATACCCTTAAATAGGGCACTATTTGAGGGGACAGCCATTTATAGTAGTGTCCGAAACCATAGTTGACATTATCGAGTGCACTCATTCAATCCCACAATGCACCGCAATAAATATTGTATAACCATTGTATGCTCAACGGCTGGAGAATACCCATAATGCACTGTGATGGTCGTGCTGAATGAATTCCCGCATCACGCCAGATGATGGTGCCCGCAACTAAATTATCATCCATCCATTTTTCAAACAATGTGGCTACAGCGTAATATCATACAGGTATAAATTCCGTTTTACTTGATTATTAAATTGTTTAATTAAGGTTTATACATGCTAGTTTCCATGACAGAGTTCAAGATAAATCTTTTCGTTTTACTACTGGAGTTGCCAGTTTGCTAAGTCTTAAACAGCAAGCACAAACTATGCAAAAGCGGCAGCCCTTCCGGTGCACTTAGTGTCCCAATTCACTCACTCCTTTCCATTCACTCCTTCACTCCGTCTGAAATATTAGTGCCGTAATGTAGGGAATAGTGAATGAGGGTATAGGGGGCGATTTCGAACACAACCTATTTGTGTTGGAACATGGTTGAAAATCTCAGGGTTGGCAAAATTTCGCCCCCCTGGCATAAGCAATGCTTCTATTGCTTGTTTCTGATTCTTCTTTGCCTGTGTTTTGATCCGGAGATTCTGTACTCTTTCAGATGATGCATAATAGCGCTCCCAAACATGTAACAGTGAAAACATTGTTTGCTGGAAAGTTATGTCAGTGGTGGGGAAAGAGTAGATTTGAAGTAAATTCCTAACAGTGGACTACATTAAGACCCATTAAGACTCATTAATGATCTGTTTTCTTTAATCAATATTTTCAAACAATGTAAGTTAATAAGACACTATGTAAAACTATGTTAAAAAAGTATTTAATAGGCTACTCAATCAAAAGAGTAAACACGTCTACAAGCCAAGTATACTTAGAATACTCAATTATATTTCAAGTATATCTAGTATTTCTGGTGGGTGGTGGACTGGTGGACAGGAAAATGGACTGATCTTTTGATTACCCATTTTAGGTAACCCAATATTAACCAATTCAGCTAAAACTGGACCAAACAAGTAAGGTAAAAAGGGTTACCCAAAGACAAACTGGTTTGTCCTCTAAACACGGACTCAAAAATACCAATCAAGCACACCATTTATGACCCAAGGCCACTTCAGGCAAACGACACCATTGTCTATTACCTTGTATAATTCATTTCCTTGCCACTTTAGACAGCATCCTATTTGTCACCATCATAGCCACAACCTTACATCAGCAAGGCACATGACCGTAATGGGACATCAAGCAGGGCAAAGCATAAAGTCAATTCTCCTCCAAACAGGCCAATTGCCTCTTCATCAAGCACACTGACATAAATAATTACAAGCCCCCATATGAGAATGCTGTTATTTTACTGCATCAGAATCCTGCATATGTAGTGCTTTCTTGCACTACATATCTAAATGAGAAATGTTTAGGTTATAAATACTGTTATTTATGGCCTTTTTATGTCGTTTGTGTTGAGTTCAAGCACTAGGCCTATAGAAAATTTAGAAAGCTCGGCTAAGGGTGCATATGTCTGTGGTGACTTTACACATTTCACAACATGAAGGGTAAACAGAAAAACGATCCATCAACTCTTCTTAATAACTTTCACAACTAAAACTAGGATCAAATCTGCACAAATACAGCTCTATACAGTAGATCTGCTGCAGCTGTTGTAAAGGGTCAGGTCACAAAACAACATTAGAGCAAGTTCAACTGCTGAGCAAATCAAATGACATGACCTTGAAGCGATTATTTTCAGTGTTTGACGTCTGTTGTCAGTTGTAAACTTGTCCGTTTTTGAGTGAGAAATGTTGACCTAGAAATACCTCAAAGTACTAAAGTGTACAAGAGAAAAAGGAAGGGGGAGGCAGAGTGTTTTTCTCACATCTACATCCTTTTTTATTTTTCCATTTGGTTTTAGCCTTTGGAAAACACTTTTGTCTGTCTAACTGGGTCTGGGAGTATATGTTTTATAATATAATAATTTCAAATGATGACCTTTATGAATATACAGCAAGCTTTATTCCACATTCTCTGTTTTAGAGAAGCATACTTTGTTCTTCACTTTTGTGGGTTATATTTTAAATCATATGTACAGTGCCCTCCACTAATATTGGAACCCTTGGTAAATATGATCAAAGAGGCGGCTGTGAAAATAAATCTGCATTGTTTATCCTTTTGATCTTTCATTAAAAAAAATTACAAAATTCTAACCTTTCATTGAAGTAAAACAATTGAAAGAGAGGGAAAATCTCATTATGAAATAAATGTTTTTATCTAATGCATGTTGACCACAATAATTGGCACCTCTAGAAATTCTCTGAAGTATATTCCCTTTTTTTTAAGCACACCAGGGTGACTAAGAGCATTAAATTGTCCAGCCATGACTTCCTGTTCCACAGGAATATAAACATTAGGAAACACAATGGCCAAATTCCCTTAATCATCCATCACAATGAGTAAAACCAAAGAATATAGTTCTGATGTGCAGCAAAAGATTGTTGAGCTTCACAAAATAGAAAGTGGCTGTAAGAAAATAGCTAAAGCATTGAAAATCCCCATTTCCACCGGCAGGGCAATAATTAGGAAGTTCCAATCAACTAAAGATGTTACGAATCTGCCTGGATAAGGACGTGTGTCTATATCGTCCTAATGCACGGCGAGGAGGAAAGTTTGAGTGGCCAAAGACTCTCCAAGGATCACAGATGGAGAAACGCAGAGACTAAACAAAAAATGTATCAAACAGCCCCTACATCACCACAAGTTGTTTGGGAGGGTTTCAAGAAAAATCCTCCTTGCTCACCCAAAAACAAACTCATATTCAGTTGTCAGACATGACTGGAACTTCAAAAGGGACCTGGTTCTGTGGTCAGATGAAACTAAAAAAAGAGCTTTTTGGCAGCAAAAATGTTGTGGGCCTATTTTTTTTGCTGGAGGTCCTGGACATCTTGTTCAGATTCTAGAAAATACCAACCGATAAAAAATCCAAACCTGAAACCTTCTGCTAGAAATCTTATAATGGGCCGTGGTCGGATCTTCCATCAAGACAATGATCCAAAACAAACATCAAAATCAACACAAAAATGTGTCACTGAGCACAAAATGAAGCTTCTGCCATGGCCATCCCAGTCCCCTGACCTGAACCCTATAGAAAATGAATGGGGTAAACTGAAGAGAAGAAGCACCAACATGGATCTGGGAATCTGAAGGATCTGGAGAGATTCTGTATGGAGGAATGGTCCCTGATCTCCAAACTCATCAGACATTATAAAAGAAGACTCAGAGCTGTTATCTTGGGAAAAGGACATTGCAATAATTGGGTGCCAATAATTGTGGCCAACATGAACTACAGAAAAACATTTATTTCATAATGTGAGTTTCCCCCCACTTTCAATTGTTTTACTTCAATGAAAGGTTAGAATGTTGTTTTTTTAATGAAACCCTTACGAAAAATAAGTTTATTCAAGTGTGCTATTAGTATACTTCTTTTAAACTAAAAAATAAGAAAGTATACTTTCAGTCTACTTTGTATGTACTTCTCAGAAATACACTTTATGTACATCTCCGGAATATACTTAAATTTGCACTTAAGTATACTTGATTTGTACTGACAGAAAAGTGTAAGTATATTTGGCCTATAC
This sequence comes from Rhinogobio ventralis, assembly GCA_039654625.1. Classification (NCBI taxonomy): domain Eukaryota; kingdom Metazoa; phylum Chordata; class Actinopteri; order Cypriniformes; family Gobionidae; genus Rhinogobio; species Rhinogobio ventralis. The sequence goes on from CM077208.1 coordinate 27,029,431, forward strand.
TCATACTCAAACTTTTTTATCAAGATATACATAAAAGTATAATTAAGTATTCTAAGTATACTTGACTGCGTTTACTCTTTTGATTGAGTAGCTATTAAATATTTTTTTCACATAGTTTTACATATTGTCTTTTACATTGTTGAAAATATTGATTGAATGTTAAAAACAGATATGTTCCTAATTCTGAGTATCTGAATTTTTATGTAGGCTAGTCCACTGGTAGTGTATATAGGAATTTACTTCAATTTAATTTCACTCTTTCTATTGACTGATTTTTCTGATTATCCTGTTTTCACTGTTATACGGTAGAGGGCGCTATTACGCTTTTTCAAGTACAGAATCTCCGGATCAAAATACAGGCGAAGAAGAAGCAGAAACAAGAGATAGAAGATTGCTAACGCAAATATAAAATAAAGCGATCATCAAAATTAAACAGCATATATATGTTTAAAACTACCTAATGTTACCGAATGAAATGTTGAACCCACGAGGAGGAAATGACTAGAAGCTTTGGAGGTGTTGATGCACTTAATCTACTCCATCTGTGTTTTAATTATCGTTCTGAATCTGATCCGGACTAAGTCTTTGACTAAAATGCAATTTTCTCAGCCTTTTTTTTAAATGTTGCCACATTCAAGTGTTGATGAAAAAGGATGGATGAAGCTACAATAAAATGTTTTTAAAATGGAAAGAGTTAAAGGTGCAATATGTAGGATTTTTGCAGTAAAATATCCAAAAACCACTAGGCCAGTGTTATATATTTTGGTCAGTTGAGTACTTACAATATCCCAAATGTTTCCAACTATTTGTAAACCGTGTGAGGGAGTCGCCTGTCAATGGCGTCATATCCGCGTTCTTCTTCTTCTCTTGGTTAATGGCGGATTGCAAACAACTTTAAGGTGCATACCGCCACCTACTGTACAGGAGTGTGTAATATCATGTCATTTTAAAATGTTCTCATATTCTGCTCATCAACCCTGTGTCTTTAATATGGCCTTCTTATACCCTCTCCCTCTCCTTATGTTCCCAGTATCCCCATCAGATTCCACTCCCTCCCTGCCTCATGAACCCAATCTTGCAACATCCGTCTTTCCACCTCATATAATATACATTGCAATATGACATGTTCAACATTTTCTGGTAACACTTTAGAATAATAGTCCGTCATTAATAGGTAACTATGTAGGAAGCAATGCAGGATTAATGAGTATTACTACATTAACACTTCAGCTACTACTATTAACTAATATAGAAATAAGCTTAACTAATCAGTAAGTAATATCAAATTTAGGAGATAGTTCCTTGTTAAGTAATCAATAATTACTGAATGAGATTAGCCTCATTAATAACTATTAACTGACAAATTATAAAGAACATTACTGTGTGTCTAAGACGTAATCAGTCATCTTTTTTACTCTGAATATAGTCATAAAATGATTATGAGGCATTTTATATTAGACTATATACAGCTAAGGAGTATGTGCATAATACCACCCTATCCGGTCTTACCTCTTCAACCCACTGTAACACAACAATGACTGCCACGATTTCTGCTGTATATACAGATAACTGGTTAGATAATCTTTTGGAGATATTTGTTTTGAATTCTGGGATATATATTCCAACTCCCACACATTCCTGTTTACTTTTGGATCCATCTGTCTCATCTCCCACTTCCTCCATTCTCCATTCTCTTTTCTTTTCCAGGATACTAAAATCTGTCTTTACCTCTGTAAAAACCCATGGTGGAATATTACTAACTGGGGTGGATGTGGTGAACTCTTAGGCTTCCATTCCGTATTCCTTCACTCTCTTTCCCCCCGTCCATCCAAACCCATGTCCCTGAAACTTGGAATATTCCCAGCAATCCTGTATTATTTCCTTTGTAGGATTTTCTTTCCCACTTCCTTTCAATTGGATCCAATATGCTAGCGCAAGTTTTTCTCTTAACTTCAGCGAAGTCTCTCCTGCTTCTATGAGTATTGCGTTAATGGGTGTTGACTTAATAGCTCCAATGCATTTTCAAAAAAACTTTTTTGAAAATGATGTTTTTGCTGCTGCACCATAAACTATGCAACCATAGTCTATTGATGACCACATGCATGCTCTATATATGTCAATTAGTGAAGGTTTGTCTGCACCCCAATCACATCTGGCCACAGCTCTCAGTAGATTACTAAACTTTTGCCATTTAGTTTCTAATTGCTTTATGTGTGTTTTCCATGTATACTTACTATCAAACCACAACCACAGATATTTGAATTAATTTACTTTCTCCATTGGCTGCTGATATAATGTTAGCTTTTCAACATGACACTTGTGTTTGTTTGTAAACATCATATAACAGGATTTGCTTTAGGGCTGGGTATTGACACAAATTTCACAATTCGATTTAATTTCGATTCACAAGCTTGCAATTCGATTCGATTTCAAATTGATTCAATATCGATTATTTTGGAGATATATCAGGTACAATATATGGCAAATTTTCTCAAGGAAAACTAATCTCTTAACTAGTAAACTATGGGAGTCAGTTGTAGCCTATAATATTGAAGGTAAAAATTAACTGATTTGTATGCAAACACTTAAATTACACTTTTACAATTTTTTTTATAACAATAAAGTTATATGAAATATAAACATTTAAATGGTGGCTGTCATAAAAACTTGCCAGATTTATTCAAACATGCATTAAATATTGAAGAACATTAAAAATTATAATGAATATGTAGCCTAATATGGTGCATATCAAAATGCTCCTCTCTGGAGTTAATTTGTCTAGCTGACTAACGAGTTTATGGACACTGGATATGGTTTTTCTGAGGTAAATGTGACGTTACATGACATTGTTTACAAGCTGTTTTACTGACGTCTTTCTGCGGTTGAAACACTGATTGAGGGATTCCATGAGACATGATACGGATTTCGGTAAGTTGTACTCTATCTTTTAACACACTTTCAGATGCTCATTCATGTTTATTTCGTGCTGTAACTGGTATTAAAGCAGAGTGATCTCACGCCACAGCGCCAAAACAGTATTTATGTTTTTTGAATTTCGTAATAAATTGGACGTAATTTCAAATCTGAGACTTTGTTTCAAATCAATAATAACTAAGCACAAATATTATTGTGATTTATTGGATGGGAGGCGCGCTGCAATTTCCCGTTCATTCATCAACTGAATACAGGATGACTAATCGATTCTTGGGATTTAAGAATTGATATCGGTTTGTAAAAATGAAAATCAATTAAAATCGAGAAATCAATATTTTTTACCCAGGCCTAATTTGCTTGTTGATATCTTAAAGGATTAGTTCACTTCAAAAGGAAAATCATCAACCATCACAGACTTCCATGGCAACCAAAATGTTGAAGGTCCAAATCAATGCAGTTTCAAAGCACTTCGAAGGGCTTCAGAGGCTCTGCGCGATCCCAGACGAAAACTGCATTGATTTGGACATTTTGGTTGCCATGGAAGTATGTGATGGGGAGAAAAATCCTGGAAGTGTGGACATACTGAGAATCTTTTCTTGTTGTTGTTTGCTGATTGCATGTATCAGTATTCTTTTATTGTTCGTAAACCTTGCAAATGTATTTTTACCAATCTCCTTCTCAATCGTCCTGGTAAGTTTGATTGGGTGGTAGTGCCCACCATCCTGGTTAAACTCAATTATAACTTTCCAATCATTTCCTTGTGATTTCTTTATATTCTCAGGTTTCTGTTTCTCATGTTGGTTAGCTCTCAGTTTTTTTGCTGTTTCCCTCACCAGACTCGCTATGTTCCGACCAACTTTTTTCTCTATTTCTTTCTCTCAAAGCCCTTTTCAATCTTGTAAAACTGGACATTATCCAATCCATTTCATCCCCATCTGAACTATTTGGCATGATGTTACATCCACAGTACAGTTTATAACAAACAACTGTCCAACGTCCACCTTGTCGAGTTCCCAGGCCCGTCATATCCGCGTTACCCTCGGTTTCCGATTTTACTGCCGTAGAAACCATGGCAACAGACGTGGACAACTGCACTGCATAACATCTAGCAGCACGCTGTTGTAATTTTGTTCAAACATTATGGACCATGGCAAGCAGACTTTGGAACACAATGAGAAATCAAAAGAGGACCAGTAGCGATGTGGCATTTTCGAGATGGCGAGAGCTTTGCAACAAACTTTGACTTGACAGAGATGCCGTGCTTTATTAGACAGGTGAGCAATGTTGATATAGCTTACTGCTAGTCTCATACATCTGTAAGACTGGAGAAACTGTAAGAACTGTAGGAGATGGCGACTCGGAAATGATCACTCTTGTGCATTTAGCGTCTCCATCCGAGACGACATCACACTGAGTTAATCATCCAAGTATTGCCTTAATTTACATGTCTTTCCCTTCACTGCCTCTTCCCCCATCTCTCCTCTATAATTCACACAAAATGTATATGAGTTAATGTGAACAAGTACTATACAGTATTATACATGTTTGGTATCATATAAAATGTCTCAGTGCGACTGGTACAAAGGTCTCATTCTCACAGAAGTAAAACAAAAGGTAACAAAGGTTTTAAGAGTTTAGAGATATTTTGCTTATTGTGTGTGGGTGGGCCCTCTGCCAATTGGTCTTTGCCTCCTGTCCTCAGTGGGGTGTAAACTGCAAATTCCCATTGTGAACTCATATTTACATTTGAAAGAGATTTCTGTCTTGGTCTGGTATTTAAGGAGATGTTGCAGAAGGGTCAGGGGACGAACCTTTACACAGGTCAGCCCGTAACGCTGAGTGTCTTCTAGACACTCAGTATTATGTAATTTTCAGAAGTCAGGTATCCATCTTTTACACTTTACTAGCATTTGATGTTATGTATGGATTATCTTTGAATTGATTATGTAATTGGCATGATACATTTACCTGACTAATAATAAATTGTTACATTTGATTTCATTCTGATTTACTCTGGAATTATTAACTCTAGTACATTATGTTAAGTCCATAACACCACATATCTACGCTCAGGTTAGTAGAGGACTAAAACACAATTTCGGTGAAGCATAGGGGCACACCAGATTGATGTTTTAGAGCTCCGACTAACACATTGGCATTAGTTACTTATACTTATACTGTAGAGGTTAGTAGACCAAAAGGGTCTTCCGTTTAAAACAAAAAAAAGTTGTTAGACCACACCAATCTAAATAGGGTAAACCTCAACTCCTGATTATTGTAATATTATTCTAATTACGTGTACGTGGGAAACCACGGCATGATTATGTAAAGTTACCATTAGAGGAAGTTAAGTTGGTCGCTTGGTTCTATGGTAATGGTCATGGCCTCTGATTAGATATAGTCTTGCATTAATTAAGTGGATTCAGATCTAAGGGGACTGAATAAAAAATATTATAGAATGAGCAACGTAGAGCACGGGCGTCTAGGATATCAGTTAATCGCCTCTGTTTAGTGACCAAGACTGACGGGTTTGTGATAAAGAGATCGTAATCCGGCCTGTGCGAGACTCAAAGTGTTATTGAGATCCAGATGAACGGGTATAATTTCAATAAAGAGTTAAACAGATTAATCAAATGTGTAGTTAAACTATTATACAAATGACCACATAACCAATCGGCATTCTAGCCTAAATTCGAGGTCATGATAAAAGTAAATTGGAATTAAATTACTTTGCCCTGCTGAAAAGACCGAACGCACAGAAACCTTCACCCGCTAATCGTAAGCCGTCATTGGGAGGATTGGACGGGCCTTACACAGCCAACAAACTAAGACACTAGGGGTGTAACGATATATCGTTAATCGATATTTCGCGATATAAAAATGCGACGATATGTATCGTTGATGTTAACGATATGATTCACGATATAGAGTTGTTTTATCCAAGGCTCAACGTGCTGTATTTATAAGACATAATTCACCCAAAAATTTTAATTCTGTCATCATGTACTTACCCTCATGTCGTTTCGTTTAACTTCCAAACACAAATGAAGATATTCTTTATGAAACCTGAGATATTTCTGTCCCTCCATATAAAGTCCATTCCTCTCAAATTTAAAAGATCCAAAAAATGTAATAAAGGCATCGTAAAAATAACTAATCGAGTGTCTAATCCAAATCCAAGTCTTCTGAAGAGACACGATGGTTTTATATGACCCACTGTGCAATGTGACGTCAGAGTCTATGTCATTTTTGGACGTCCAATTTCGGTCCACTGAAGGGGTTGTTTTGTAACGCCAGGCGACGTCTTTTTTTCGACATCTACCGCACGTCTAATGTTGACGTCCGTGGGACCTCCGTGTAAGGGCTATTTATAGTCCAAATGTGGTCGTTTGTGGACGTCTTTTCAACATCAAATTTAGACTAATTTTAGATGTCGTTTTTATACAACTTCTATAACTTTAGTCCCATGTTTCAAGAGGGTGGAGGACATGTTTTCTGTACCATGTATTAATTTTACTGTAGCTTTGTTTGGCTCAGCAGCTAGTTTCAACAGGAAATGCATTACACCTTTGTATGCGTCTCCAGTTATCACCTGCTGCTGAGACAATCAAATTGAGTTTTTAGAAAATGATCTGGAACAGTATGCCACCTTCTGAAATGGGACTAGATCATTTTCCAAAAACTCCATGAATGAATTAACTTTAATTTAGAGGAAACAATGGGTTCACCAGTGATGCAGGCTGAAAAGCTGTGCCGTTATTTTGCAATGCATGATGCGTGTTGCCTCGGCCAATCAGAGTGCCGTTTACTGGTTGGGTTATGATGATGTGCTGCCTCAGCCAATCAGAGTGACGTTGACTGGTTTTTGACTGAATTTGGTTGAAATTCAAACTCCAAAGCCCTTGAGAGCTGTCCTCGGATGTCCTTGACTTTTCTGCTGCTGTTGGTTAGGAATAGGCCTAATATAGGCTATACCATGAAATTATTTTTTGAACTCTAATTTCCCACAAATTGCATTTCCAAATAAATAAACAGATACATGCAAAAATACATATATGCATAAATAAATAACTTGATTAGGCTACTTAAAATAAATAAACCAGTTAAAGAAAAAAAAAAAACATGGCCTACTGAATAAATAAATAGGCATACACATAATAAATCGTGTTTGTATTCATATGTATCATGTTGATAACAACAATGTTGATATTTGTTAATTTAAAAATATATTAATCATGTACATTTTCTGCACCTGTCATAGACTTCCAAAACAATTACCCAGTTCAAAGGTCAAATGTTGAACGTCAATATGACGTCCAAGTTGGATCATAGCTGTCTCATTTAATTTAATTTCAAAGGCTGCGTCCTCCAGGGGACACATCCTGTGAAGGATGTGGTATACGGAGTGTCCTCAATCAGAATTAAACGAGACGTCCTTCGTAGGACACACAGGCAGAAAAGTAAACAGGAAGTATCACGAGTCATTTTGACACGCTTTCTTGCGATTAGAACTTTGACGGATTGCATTGAATCGCACGCGCTGGAACGGCACTCCTCAAAGTGAAAGCGCAAATATCATTTCACCATATAATTTTATCTGATAATAAACACTAATAATAATATTATTTTATTAATAATAATAATAATATTTAAAAAAAACTCTTTATTTTGGCTTAAAATATCGTGATACATATCGTATTGTGAGTTCAGTATCGCGATTTATATGTAATCGTGACAGGAGTGAATCGTTACACCCCTATAAAGGCATCTTTACACAGCAAACGCGGCACAGAAACCGAATCTGAAGCGGCATAAAATCACAAAAATGTGCATTTAGACAGACCGTTTGATGCTTCTCTGAAGCGGCATAAATGTATTTACACAGGAATTAAAATCGCGGGAAACAATGCTTTTAACATTACTAATTTAAAACTACAGTTTTAACAAAGTGTTATAAATAAAAAAAAAGAATGAAATATTTTATAAAAATAAAATAAAAATAAAAATATGGAATTTTAAATTGATTTCCTCTGCATGCTATACACTCACCTAAAGGATTATTAGGAACACCTGTTCAATTTCTCATTAATGCAATTATCTAATCAACCAATCACATGGCAGTTGCTTCAATGCATTTCACAATCTGCTCAGTTACTGGGATTTTCACGCACAACCATTTCTAGAGTTTACAAAGAATGGTGTGAAAAGGGAAAAACATCCAGTATGCGGCAGTCCTGTGGGCGAAAATGCCTTGTTGATGCTAGAGGTCAGAGGAGAATGGGCCGACTGATTCAAGCTGATAGAAGAGCAACTTTGACTGAAATAACCACTCGTTACAACCGAGGTATGCAGCAAAGCATTTGTGAAGCCACAACACGCACAACCTTGAGGCGGATAGGCTACAACAGCAGAAGACCCCACCGGGTACCACTCATCTCCACTACAAATAGGAAAAAGAGGCTACAATTTGCACGAGCTCACCAAAATTGGACCGTTGAAGACTGGAAAAATGTTGCCTGGTCTGATGAGTCTCGATTTCTGTTGAGACATTCAGATGGTAGAGTCAGAATTTGGCGTAAACAGAATGAGAACATGGATCCATCATGCCCAGTATTAGTATGGTGTTCCTAATAATCCTTTAGGTGAGTGTATATAGGCGCTTTGATGTTTGTCATAATTCTGTACTTATAGGCTATTGTAGGCTACGGTATAGTTATTTTATATTTATTAATAAAATTGTGCCCGACTGAACAAATGCTATAATGAAATTATAAATTATTACGGGTAGATCACCGCAGGATTAAAAGTGGTCTAAAGTTTTTTTTCAAAGAAACAGAAAGTCACTTTGGAGCAGTCACAACAAATGAACAATGATAGCGTTTCAGGTAGGACAGCAGATATATCAGCAAATATCAATCTAATATCAAATCCTTCTCAAAGAGATTATTTTTGGAATATAATATTACAATGCACAATCACAGTGACGCCGACTGGGTTAAGCATTTACGGTATCTGAGGGGAAATGTTGCAGTGCGTTGATCTGCCAGTCTCTTCAAAGGAAGATTACAAACGGCGAACGCCAATTTATTACACACGACAGTGGTTTGCTTGACGATGTGAGGACTCGTTTTCTTTAATTCCTAGATGGTTTGTCTCCTGCTTCTTGATTCTCGCGCCGCGTGAGCTGACGCTGACAGGTGGTTGTCATGACAACGACGTAGTTTAAGGCGGCACAAGTTCGCGTTCATTTACACTGAATCAAAACCGTATCAGCATCGCCTTTGATGCTAGAAGCCGAGGTGGGTCAGACCCGGCATATTTTAAGTATGCTTTTATGCGGCATTGCGTCTTTACACAGAATTTTGAGCAGACACAGAGCCGCTTTAAAGCCGCCTTAACTCGGCTGTGTAAAGATGCCTTATGACACAGAATAACATTATAACTTTCCCTTTAAAAGTGAAAGTGCCCTTTTCATCGAGGGGGACCCCGCCCGGAACGCGATTCTTACCAACACAAGAAACTACCCCCAAAACCAAACAACCCCATAAACATTATTAGATGGTATGACGACAAGTTCCATGTTTCCACGCTCATAGCTTTAAAGGTATTTCAAGTATTAAAAATGAATACCTAAATAGGAACATAGTATGCTTGAAGTGCAAAAATAATATATACATAGTAAACTATAAGTATGATGTTATGTTTACTTAAAGAATACTTATAAGTATATTTGCAGTATAAAACTTCTAAACTAGTAGTTTACTGAGAGTAAAGTGTACTATCATAAACGAAAATAATTGTACTACAAGCACTAAAACAGTAAACTATTAGAATACTTATAAGTTCACTTGTACATATGCAGTACAAATGAGAAATCTAGTTGTGGACTTAAAGTTTACTACTGTTACACTAAAGTATACTAATTTTAAATACTAAAAGTGGGCGAATTTAGTCCCAAGCAGTATTGAAATAGTACACTTACAAGTTTACTACTGGCAAATTGATATTAGTATACTTACTAAATAATGTATACTTAAATATATATTTGAAAATTACTTAAGTATACTTCATTAAATTAACTTGAAGTATACTTATTTTTCGTAAGGGAAAGATCAAAAGGATAAACAATGCAGATTTATTTTCACAGCCACCTTTGATCAGATTTACCAAGGGTGCCAATATTAGTGAGGGCACCACTGTACATTACATTTTGGCATTTAATCAAGCATACTAACTGAAATTTTATTTACTTGAATTTTATTTGCCTCATTTCCTGTATTCAATAATGCACACGGGTATGTTGCTAATGTATAATGGCATTCCAATTAGCCATGCAGTCAAGGGACCAACTGTGCGTTGCTACTGACTTATCTCTGTTGTCAGACGAGAAGGCTAATCACATTGTTGAAATGGCTTATTCCCATGCTTAAAAGTGACATGGTTTGACAGCTCTGGGTATGGTCAGTGTTGTGGAATAACTGCAGCGTTTATAAAGGATGTCTGATAATATGAACAGATATGGCTTTGTAAAAGAGATCTGATGCTGGTAGCTAATGGTACCAATAATTTAAGCAGTGGAAATAATTATCAAATATTCCAGTTTGTGACCATGTTTACATGCACATGAATTTGCTAATATTCTAATATGAATTTTTCATTTAAAAGTACACTTTTATAGTGAAAAAGACACATTTGTTTGTTTCTTTATTTTTTCCCAAGAATGTGATGTCTTAGTTTATACAGAATATGTTCATTCCATGTATACAGGAATATTCCAACATTAACCAGAATAAACACTCTTAAACATAAAGGTTTAAAAAGGGAGGTTTGTCAACGCCATAAGAACCATTTTGGGTTCCCCCAAAATAATCTTTCAGTGAAATGTTCTTAACCTTCATCCTCGCCTCACATCCTGTAAAAAATATTTCCCTCACGGGTCAAAATTTCCCAAATTTTTTTTTTTTGTCCAGAAAGCTTATATCATATCATTTTCTATTTCTATTTTTTTTTCTTTTATTTACCTTTAAATCACTAGATTTTATCAATATATTTTTTTTCATTTAAGCACATTCTTCACATTCTTTCAACTTTAACTCAAAATATCTCACATTGGGTCAATTTGGGTGTCTCTGCCGACCTTTAGTGGAAAAAAATATATATAACATGATATTTCATGACTTGCCACTAGATGGCCTTATAGTTCTATATGGAGCAAATGAGCTGTTCTGCTGGGTCCTAAATTCAGTTCTCGAGTTTCTCTCTTCAGAATTCATTCGGATACACATGTAGACAGTATAAAATATTTTCTTTTGGTAAATAATAGGGTTTTTTTCTATGTATACTGAAGCATTCCTCGCATGCCATTAATTTCGAAGGGGTCAAATTGACCTGCGAGGGAAGGATTTAACTTTTTTTATTACAACCACATAAACTTCTCGAATCCAGTAAAAAAAAAAATTTTTTTGTGTATTCGTGGTTTAAGTGCGACAAAAGTCTTGAGGACTTGGCCCACTCTGATGAACACTCAATTAAAAAAAATTTTTTTTTTTAAAAAGAGGTTTGGGTCAAAATGACCCGAGGGAAAGATGAAGGTTTAAAAGAACCATTTTTTTTTCTTGGTGTGAAGAACATTGTAATAGAACCTTTTTCCACTTAAGAACCTTTTGTGCAATTAAATGCTTAATGCAACTCTAAAGAACCTTTATTTTGAAGAGTGCAGACATTAATCAGAAGAGGAATATGTGCATGTAAATGGGATCGATGGATGTAGGGATATTCTTTCACAAAATATTGGGATATGATACCCTCGAAATAAAAGATGATTTGCAAGGAGTTAAATCTTTCATTATTATGGGAGTTAAAACTAAAAAGGTCCCACTAGTCATCGTTTCATCCTCAGACATGGCCAAATCATTAAATCATAAATCACTCTAAAAACAATGTAGTTTTAAACTTTAAACACTAGGAATTTAGACTCTGTAGTCTTATGTGAACTGTACACAGAATGTCATTGACATGCTGGGTGCTTTTAAATGTTTGGAAGTTATTATCAGGCTGTCATAATAAGCACTTCTAAAAATAATTTCTGGATTCTGCAAAGTACAGTATGCGAGGTTCATGGCACTGTGTCCTAATTACAATGAGTTAGTTTAGCAAGAGCTGCAAAAGGCCTGGTTTGTGACTGATTTCTTCAATGACAACTGCACTTTTTTTCAGAGTTGAGACTATGACATTTTTTTGTACTTTAACCTCAAAGTCAATAGACAGGTTTAATTTCTGCTGTGTTGCCTGAACACAGTAATTTAAACAAGCCTGCACTTCGTAATTATAGAATCTAATTGCAGGCCTTATTGGATTTAATAGTGACTAATTGCCAGGTACAGAAACTTATTTATACAGTATAGACAAGTTGATAACAAACATTCAGAAACATTCCCACAAGCCCACCCAAAATGCTGGCCGTCATTTTTATGGGAATGCTATATTGGCGTTGAGTACAGTTACAATTTATCTCTCTCTCTCTCTCTTTCTCTCTCAATGCACATTCTGTACAAGGGATTGTTTCCTTGGTTGGCACACTCAGATCACTTCACCTCAGCCTAAATGAGACATTGTACAAAGAAGACATACTATAAACAAAGTTAATGAAAAATGATTTTTAATGTGCTATTTATGTTGAGGCTTTCTATAACACAATGAAGGTGCGGTTTCCGCTAAGTTATTGCCAAAATGTAGAAGAACTAACTAGGTAGAGCGTAGGACAATGAAGCTTCCCTTGTGAAAAAGAAGTATACTTTAGCACACTTTTAAAAAGAATACTTACAGACACTATATACTTGAAAAGAAAATACTTAACTGCGAACTGTATGTAATATTTTCAGTCACTTAACTGCATGTTATTTACAACTGAATGAAAAAGTATTATACTTAAAATTCATACTCAATGCAGTTGGTTGATCTTAGTCTACCTTTTTACCTACCTTAGGACTTAAGTTCATCTTTATTTAATATTTGTGTAATTTCATAATTACTTCCATTGTCTTTGAAATATGTACACAAATATGTACACATAAGTACACTACAAGTGCACATTCAATACAATTAAGCACACTTAACTTGCAATAATGACATGGCCATAGAAATAAAGCTTTTGATGTAGGCTTATGCATGAAGTATTAGAGCTATACTGAATTATTTATGATTCATAAAAAAGAATACATGCAAGATTCAGTGTCTGGCTGATAGAAAACGTATACGTATTCAGTCATACGTATTCAGTCATAAAAAGCATATGCCAGTTAAGTTTTTTTTAAAATAAGTATATTAAGTAAGTATATTACTAATGAAACATTTCCCTTTATTTGTGTTTTCAGTTAGGCTTTGGTAAGCAACTAACTTAGCATAATGCTAACTGAAAGCTTTTTTGAATAGCTAGAACAAGATAATGCACTACGCTTTTGATCTGGTATTGAGGAATGGGAATATGATTCTGTGGGGGGATTGATCTTGTATTGCAACAGTATCTACCAGCACTATCTGCAACATGCTAACCAGCTAAATCCCTTGGTTTGTTGTTTGAGCAGGGGATGGATGTTAAAGGATTAGTTCACTTTAAAATAAAAATTACCCCATGATTTACTCACCCTCAAGCCATCCTAGGTGTATATGACTTTCTTCTTTCTGATGAACACAATTAGAGTTATATTAATAAATATCCTGACACTTCCAAGCTTTATAATGGCAGTGACAGGGTCCATTAAGTTTGAAGCTCATAAAAGTGCATGTAGCCATCATAAAAGTGCTCCACACAGCTCCGGGGGGTTAATTAAGGCCTTCTGAAGCGAAGCGATGCGTTTGTGTAAGAAATATATACATATTTAAAACTTTATAAAGTAAAATATATAGCTTTATAATATTTATTTTGTAGGATATTTATTAATATAACTCTGATTGTGTTCATCAGAAAGAAGAATGTCATATACACCTAGGATGGCTTGAGGGTGAGTAAATCATGGGATAATTTTCATTTTAAAGTGAACTAATCCTTTAAGGTTAAGCTTTTGAGCTAGCAGTTAGGTAACTTAAAGAGAAAATGTCATCATATTGTTTAGTATTGTGTCGATCGGGGGATCTCAACTCTGGCCCTCGAGGTCCACTTTCTTACCCTGCTGAAAAAAACTGCTTAAACCAGCCCAGGTTGGTTGGCTGGTTTTAGTTGGTTTAAGCTGTAAGTAGCTGGTTTAGCTGGTCTCCTAGGCTGGCCAAGCTGGTGTTCAGCTGGTTTTAGCTGGTCTTTCAGCTGGTCTCCCAGCTTGACCAGCTATGTCCAGCCTGGTCAGCTAAAAAAAGTGTCCAAAAGTGTTTTTTTTTTTTCCAGCAGGGAGGTACTTGATCAAACCTCGATCAAACTTACCCGACTAGAGGTGTGTCTCAATCAGCTCCCTAGTTCAGTAGTCAGGGCACTGATCAGGGAGCCGGCCATTTTAAGGGCTGTCTCAATCACAGAATCCTTCCAGTATACTGAAACGTTCGCTACCTAAAAAGTCCCACAATGCACCGTGAAAACCAGGGAGCATCGATGCTCACTATGTTTCCTTAACGGAAGTTCTGAAGTGCGAAACATAAATCACGTGAGCCAACTCACTACACATAATGACACACGGTAGATGTTTTTTAAAATACAAACCATTATTTAATTATAACATGCATCGCTAGACAGGTAATGAACATAATCTAGCTGACATTTATAATTTATTTACAGCTGAAATGTTGCATGTATATGTAACAAGCAAAGTATTTATCATAATGTATTTATCATATCTGCTGTTGTTCATAAATACCAGTAGTGATGTTGAACAAAGAGGGTGTTGTCATATTGCCGGCAGAAATAGATTCACCAGTGTCCCAATGTGTAGTGAACCAGGGTTGAGAACCCCTGGTGTAGATATTGGCTGCATCCGAAATCGCATAATCTCTTGAGTAGGTACTTATTTTGAATAAGTAATTACTTCAGGACCGCTAAAAAAGTATGTTCTATATAGTATGAATGTATAGGGGAGACCGGGTATGGTTGTAACACTTTTTTCTTCAGCACCTAAAACTACCCTTTTTGTTTTAGCTACACGTCTGAAACTTTTAGGCAAAGTACCCACATTTGTCTACTACAAATGGCAACAATTTAAATTTCTTCAACTATATCACAGACTTTGTGAGATGATGACAAATACAAATTGGTCTGTACCCTATACTGGGGTAGGTTGTAACAGGTAGACAAAATGCAAAAAAACTAAAGGTACTCCAAGTGATATGCCACAACAACAGTTTTATTTTAAATGAATGGCTGCAACAATAAAATATATGTGAATATGGCGTTTGTTTGTGCATGTCTGTCAGTGCACATTCATATGGGTGTGTGTGTGTGTATATGTGTGTGTGTGTGTGTGAGCGACAGCAAATTAACATAAACATAGGCATTCTGTAGAATTATTAAAATCACACAAATGTTCTTAGTTGTATGTAAGCGGATGGTTGTTTCAAAACACGTGTTACAACCTACCCCGCCACTGTCACCCATTGTTTAGCTAGCTGTATTAGCATGGTGCTTTTAATTAGCAGGAGGTTGATACACCATTCTTTACTAGAGAAACTACACTTTGACCTGATATAACTCATACAACATTATCTACAACGGTAGAAGTACTAAACAAAATATTATCTTGTTATTTTTTAGAATTAGATTTTCTGCTGTAGCTTCAGGCGAGATAGCAACACAGATTGGAAAACCTCCATGTGGGATCGTAAAGGAAGCCAGAGGAAACTGAAACTGTCATATAACTCCTATCTTATCCGTGATTCATGGAATTGGTAGTTTTACAACTCCCCCCGTGTTACAACTATACCCGGTCTCCGCTAGTATATAGTAATCCAGACATACTACATTCGCCATTTTGTCATTATCATGTGACCTATCAGCGTAAGTTGCGTTACTTCACTGCCATTCACAAATCCTCTCCCGTGGCCTCATGGGATAGTAAAGTGTCCATCATATGCACACTTCAGAATCTCGCAGAAAGAAGTAGATCATTTGGGTACTTTTTGCATACTCTTTTATGAGTGCTATGAATTTGGACATACTTCTTTTGTCACATACTATTTTTCGCCTACTATACAGTAGGGAAGTATGTGATTTCGGATGCAGCCATTGTGTAGTTTTGGACCCCATTGACGTTTCTTGTATGGACAACAACAGTTGACAGTCTTCAAATGATCATCTTTTGTGTTCCACAGAAGAAATAAGATTTGGAACAACATGAGGGTGAGTAAATGATGACAGAATTTACATTTTTGGGGGAACTAGCTCTTTAGGTATTGAAGTTTTAACCTTTAAGTATACTGCAGGTGTGGCTTTCTGTTCATAAACACATTAATATGTGAATGTGTGTGTGATTGGGGGAGAGCATCATGTCATTTCTGCATTTTTTTTTTTTTGGCAGTCATTGCTTGTACTTCCAGTGAATGACAGTCCACTTATCTGCTAAGGGAAGCAAAGCGTTTGAGAATGACTGTGCCACTGCTGAAACACCATGTGCTCCAGTGTACCCAGTCATAAGTCTTGGAAAGAATGTTACTCTGACACACTTCCCCCGCTTATAACTTTGATAGGTGAGACAATGAGTACATGTGCCACGCCTTGACTGTTGGAATTTAGGCTAAAAAAAATCTCTGTGTTGAAATAGATGGTAGTATATCAGGCCACATATGCAAATTGATTTCAAGTAGCAGCTCTCGTACATTGTGTACTGACTTGTACTGACTCTGCATACAGTCCCATGAGCATTTTGACATCACATCACCATGGTGATGGAGAACTTGACCAGTGTGTGTCAGGCAGCACTGGTGGTCAGATTCAAATGGTTCTTAATCTAATGCATACCTGATGAATGGCAAGTCAATCAGCTGTGTTTCAGTAACCATGGTGACAGCGTCCACATCTTGTTTGTGTTTGAGGGAAATGGGAGACCAAATTATAGAAAAGAGAAAAATAAATAAATGCTGGATTATTTTAAAACACAAAACAATTTTTAGATTGAGTCTGGTGGCTTTCTTAAAACTGGAATAAATGAGGCTGCTAAAACACATTCAAATTGTGGTTCTACTGCGCCTATGTAATGCTAATAGCCAACATTAATGGACTTTCCCTATAAATTTAAATCCTTTTATGCAAAGTAGCTCAAAACAGACAAAGTTCTACAGTGCGGGGAGAGTAATTTCTCATTATTTACATCAACTGATTTAAGTATAAGCTACTAACATAGTTTTTTTGCTGAACATTTTTGCTAGTTCAGTTTTTTAGGTTTTGTTCAAAGCATATTGGCTCTCTAAATGACATATCTTTCGTGTTATGTCAATCTCAGGAACATTGCATTTTAAAGTGAATAAATTAAACTGCGGTATAAAAATCCACACTACTGCAATTTAAAGGAATATTCCGGGTTCAATTCAAGGTAAGCTTGACCAACAGCATTTATAATCAAATTATAATCAAGTACTTTACATGTGCTTTAGTATATTAGTTAACACATCAAAATAAGTGTACTTCTTTAAAGCACAACAAAAGATTAAGACAATGATTTAAATCTTCTTAAAAGTAAAAAGTTAATTTGACCGTAATTATTACAAAGTGCACTTTTTTTAAAAGTGTACTTTTACAGTCGTGCTCAAAAGTTTACATAGCCCTTGCAGAATCGGCAAAATGTTAATTATTCTAACAAAATAAGAGGGATCATACGAAATTTTATTTAGTACTATCCTGAATAAGATATTTTACATAAAAGATGTTTACGAAGCCCTAAAATTATACTTTTTTTTTGTCCAGAAAGCTTATTGCTTATTATTCCCCCCAGATTTCTGATCTTCTTTCTTAAAATAAAAAAATTGATTGAGCGTGCAGCGGGATAGACACGCTAGCTTGTTAACCGCACATCCCTTTTTCACAGAAGTTCGGTCAGATATAGCAATAGCAAAGAAAGTAAAATGAGAAGCTAATGTTAACTGACGGTAAAGAGAGAGAGAGAGAGCACTTCTGTTGCATGCTCTTGATTGCTGATCGTTCACTCAGCACACATGCATCATTTGAATTCCCAGCAAACATTGGTCCGACGGCAACGTCGTGTCCCTGGCCAAAAATAGTCGCGGTAGGATGGCATAAATCTGCAAAAATATGTAACATTTCCTAAAAATGCATTCACAGATTCAAGCGCGAGTGAAGTAATAGGAATGTTTATTCCAAAACACAAACAGCAGTAATAATGTAGGTGGTCAGAGTCAATGGCAGGCGGTTACAGAGTTTCCAGGCAGCGCAGGGACGCAATGGGCAAACCAGGTCCACGGTGAGACGTGAGATGAATGAACCAGGAAACGTAGACAGAATCCAGCAGGAACGGAGAATAGCCAGCGAACAAGAGCAGGAGACAGGACAAGGCCACGAGAGACAACCAAACGATCTGACAAACACAGGACGGAAACACAGACATTAAATAGACCTGCTGATGAGCCGCAGCTGGTGCTGACAAGCTGATCAGCCACAATCAGTAGACACACCCACACTCACATACACACACACACACATGAATGAGTCAATGAATCCATGAACCGTGACAGTACCCCTCCTCCTAGGAGCGCCAGGAGACCTTACCAGTTGACTGTAATCATCAATAAGGGAGTGGTCCAGTATGTCTCTAGCAGGAACCCAACTTCTCTCCTCCGTACCATAACCATCCCAGTCCACCAGATACTGGAATCCGCATCCCCTCCGCCTCAAGTCCAGGATACGATTAACCGAATAAGTAGGTTCCCCATCTACGAGTTGCGGCATGAGGGGGGAACCAGGACTGGCAGATTCATCTTAGAATAAAAAACGGGCTTCAATTTGGAAACATGGAAGACGGGATAAACTCTCCAGTACGCCGGAGGAAGTTTAAGGCGGACTGCCACCGGGCTAAGAATTTTGGTGACAGTGAATGGGCCGATAAATTTGGGAGCAAGTTTATTACAAAAGGATCGGAGAATGTTCTTGAAAGCCACACTTTTTGACCCACGACGTGGACAGGAGGCTTCGACCGGTGGCAATCGGCCTGAGCCTTGGTGTGCGCTCCCACCCGGAGGAGAGTTTTGCGGGCTCTTCTCCAAGTGCGGTGGCACCTCTGGACGAAGGCGTGGGCAGAGGGGACCGCGACTTCGGATTCCAGACTAGGAAAAATAGGTGGCTGGTAACCTACACTACACTCAAAAGTTGAGAGGCCCGTGGACGATACTGGTAACGAGTTATGTGCATACTCGGCTCCAGGAGGAAGGATTCTGGGAAACCAAACATCGAAACATTCTCTCTAAGTCCTGGTTAGCCTGCTCGGTCTGGCCGTTGCTCTGAGGGTGAAAACCAGAGGACAGATTGACAGTCGCCCCCAGTAAGCAACAAAACTCTTTCCAAAATTTGGAGACTAATTAGGGTCCCCTGTTGGAGACCACATCCATCGGAAGGCCATGTAAGCGAAAGACGTGATCTATGACAGTGACCGCTGTTTCCTTGGCAGAAGGTAACTTGGGCGGACCTTCGACTCGACCTCCTATGTGAGTGTGTAGACAAAGAGTCTCTCAGTTAAAATGCACTTGGGAGTGGACGGGCGTTCGGAGCGGTCAAAAACTCGAGATAAAGCATTGGGTTTGATGTTCTTAGAACCCGGACGATATGAAAGCGAAAACTCAAAACGACCAAAAAAAAGTGCCCACCGAGCCTGCCTGGAGTTGAGTCGTTTAGCAGATCTAATATATTCTAGGTTCTTATGATCAGTCCAGACGATAAAAGGTCTAGCCAATTATGCCACTCCTCCAACGCTAACTTGACTGCCAGCAACTCTGTTACCAATATCGTCATTACGTACTGCAGACGATAACCGATGAGAAAAAAAACTCGGAGGGATGCATCTTGTCAGTGGGTGAGTGCTGGGAAAGCACCGCTCCTACCCCCACCTCTGATGCGTCGACCTCCACCACAAACTGATGTGAAGGATCAGGGGCTATCAGAATGGGAGCTGAAACAAAGCAGCTCTTGAGGTTGGAAAATGCAGCTTCAGCTGCACCAGACCACCTGAACGCCGTCTTGGTGGAGATCAAGGCAGTCAGAGGCGAGGCTAGTTGGCTGAAATTGCAAATAAAACGCAGGTAAAAATTGGCGAATCTCAGAAATCTCTGCAGGGCCTTACGAGAATCTGGGATTGGCCTCCTTAACCTTGTCGGGATCCATGCTCCCTTGGTTGAAATGTAACCCAAGAATGGAACTGACTGTGCATGAAATACGCATTTCTCCGCCTTGATAAAAAGCACATTCTTGAGCAGCCTTTGGAGCACCTTCCTGACATGCTGAACATGTTCCTGGAGAGATGAAGAAACAATCAGAATGTCATCCAGGTAGACATAAACTGATCAACCATGTCTCTCAGCACGTCATTGACGAATGCTTAGAAAACCGCAGGGGAGTTGGACAGGCCGAAAGGCATGACCAAATATTCAAAGTGCCCCCTGGGGGTGTTAAATGCGGTCTTCCACTCATCCCCCTCCCTAATGCAAACCAAATGATAGGCATTACGTAAATCCAATTTTGTGAAGAGAGATGCTCCTTGCAACCGCTCGAAGGCAGAAGACATCAACGGCAAAGGATAAGTATTCTTTACCGTGATGTTGTTCAGCCCTCGGTAGTCAATGCACGGTCACAGCGATCCATCCTTCTCCACAAAAAAGAACCCCGCCCCCGCAGGAGAAGAGGAAGGACGGATGAGCCCGGCTACTAGAGAATCAGAAATATATTTCTCCATGGCCTCCCTTTTTGGAACAAAAAGTGAGTATAACTTGCCCTTAGGCGGAGACATACATGGAACTAACTCTATAGCACAGTCGTAGGGATGATGCGGAGGAAGAGAAGCAGCCTGAGACTGTACTCCGTTAGACAGATTCACCGGCTCATCCTGTAACAAAGAACAAGACACAGACGAACAGGCAGACACAAGACAAGAGGCATAACAATTCTCGCTCCAAGCTGATATGGTATGGGCTGATAACTGATATGGGTTGTGCTGGATCAACCAGGGATGACCTAGGACTATGGATGCAGAAGGTGAGTCAGTGAGCAGAAAGGATATCAGAGACGGATTCAAGTGCGAGTGAAGAAATAGGAAAGTTTATTCCAAAACACAAATAGTAATAACGTAGGTGGAGTCGATATCAGCCGGATACAGTCTCCAGGCAGTGCAGGGACACAATGGGCAAACCAGGTCCACGGTGAGACGTGAGATGAATGAACCAGGAAACGTAGACAGAATCCAGCAGTGATGGAGAATAGCCAGCGAACAAGAGCGGGAGACAGGACAAGGCCACGGGAGACAACCAAACGATCTGACAAGCACAGGACGGAAACACAGACATTAAATAGACCTGCTGATGAGCCACTGCTGGCGCTGACAAGCTGATCAGCCACAATCAGTAGACACACCCACACTCACATACACATACACACAAACACATGAATGAGACAATGAATCCATGAACCGTGACAACATGTCTACAGTTCTCTGGGGTTGCATGTATAATTGTTACTTTGACTTTTAGCTATGTGTAGTTTAATATATACCCTGTTGCCTCTGGCTTGCTCAGTTGGGGACACAAAATTTTCAAATAAATATCCAAATAAATTTAATTACTAAACTAAATTATATCAACTACATTACTTGAATATATATGATAATTGAAATGAGCTGATGACATCACCGTTTTCTCCAGAGCGGCTGTACAGCCGAATCAAATTCTGTTCATTATTTTCCTGTTTAACACTGTGAAGCTGCTTTGAAACAATCTGCATTGTAAAAAGCACTATATAAATAAAGTTGACTTGACTTGACTTGACTGTTGTGAATCAGTTGTGAGAGGACGTCACTATGGTGACGTTTTTATGGACGTTCAGGTCTGATTGGACCGATTTTGGACCTTTTTAGAACCTTTGTCAAGATGTGTAAACCTCAAGACATAATTGATTGCCTTTCACGATGTTACACAATGGGTGTTTGATTATTTTATATGCAAGCTTATACACTTAAATTATGCAGCAACACATTTAAACATCCAGAAGACGACGCATTTAGACGTCCAGGGACGCGCAGAAAAGACATGGAACTCACAGCCAGATGACATCAAAGACGTCCGTTCAACTTTCATTTTGGAACTATTTTTCAACCATCACGGGACGTGTCGGAGGGACGTATTTTCAACGGTCATTTAACGTCCAAATGTTTGCTGGGTTAAAACAAATCGTAAGTGCAAGTAAAAACATGAGCTGTTACATGATTTATGTATAACGAGTGGTTCCCTACATTATTACAGGAAGGCGGTACAGTAATTAAATCATGTTTTCAAGAAGTTTTCTGTGCGCAAACATCCGAAGCACACGCCCCGAAGCTGCCTCAGACAGTGCGCGAATAGCCGATTTAATTGAGTTCTCTCTCTAATGTCTTCTTGAGCCTTAACGGCTGAGCCTTATGTCAAAATGCCCGTATAGGCAAGTATTCGTGTGAAATATACACTCACCTAAAGGATTATTAGGAACACCTGTTCAATTTCTCATTAATGCAATTATCTAATCAACCAATCACATGGCAGTTGCTTCAATGCATTTAGGGGTGTGGTCCTGGTCAAGACAATCTCCTGAACTCCAAACTGAATGTCAGAATGGGAAAGAAAGGTGATTTAAGCAATTTTGAGCGTGGCATGGTTGTTGGTGCCAGACGGGCCGGTCTGAGTATTTCACAATCTGCTCAGTTACTGGGATTTTCACGCACAACCATTTCTAGAGTTTACAAAGAATGGTGTGAAAAGGGAAAAAACATCCAGTATGCGGCAGTCCTGTGGGCGAAAATGCCTTGTTGATGCTAGAGGTCAGAGGAGAATGGGCCGACTGGTTCAAGCTGATAGAAGAGCAACTTTGACTGAAATAACCACTCGTTACAACCGAGGTATGCAGCAAAGCATCACAACCTTGAGGCGGATGGGCTACAACAGCAGAAGACCCCACCGGGTACCACTCATCTCCACTACAAATAGGAAAAAGAGGCTACAATTTGCACGAGCTCACCAAAATTGGACAGTTGAAGACTGGAAAAATGTTGCCTGGTCTGATGAGTCTCGATTTCTGTTGAGACATTCAGATGGTAGAGTCAGAATTTGGCGTAAACAGAATGAGAACATGGATCCATCATGCCTTGTTACCACTGTGCAGGCTGGTGGTGGTGGTGTAATGTTGTGGGGGATGTTTTCTTGGCACACTTTAGGCCCCTTAGTGACAATTGGGCATCGTTTAAATGCCACGGCCTACCTGAGCATTGTTTCTGACCATGTCCATCCCTTTATGACCACCATGTACCCATCCTCTGATGGCTACTTCCAGCAGGATAATGCACCATGTCAAAAAGCTCGAATCATTTCAAATTGGTTTCTTGAACATGACAATGAGTTCACTGTACTAAAATGGCCCCCACAGTCACCAGATCTCAACCCAATAGAGCATCTTTGGGATGTGGTGGAACGGGAGCTTCATGCCCCGGATGTGCATCCCACAAATCTCCATCAACTGCAAGATGCTATCCTATCAATATGGGCCAACATTTCTAAAGAATGCTTTCAGCACCTTGTTGAATCAATGCCACGTAGAATTAAGGCAGTTCTGAAGGCGAAAGGGGGTCAAACACAGTATTAGTATGGTGTTCCTAATAATCCTTTAGGTGAGTGTAGTTGGTTATGCCTTAAGTATACTTAAACAGTTGAAAAGAAAACGTTTTTGTACCAGTATGTTGGATACGAGCAGATAACTGCTGTATATTTGCTCAATGTTAATCTAACAGCAAAAGACAAAATCACTTACTGCTCTTGACTGGTTGAGCCCTGCTGAAGCAGTTCTAAATATTCACTGTGCTATTAAATTAAAGATAAAATATGATAATCTGAACAGTGAAAGTAACAGTAGCTCCAATACATTTGCACACACATTACATTGTAACAGGCATACATTCCAATAACAGGCATAATTAGGCATGAAAATAACTGAAGGAAATATCTATTTGCTAAGCCAATGCATTTGATTCATATTCTTTTGATTCCTCTGCCAAATAATAAATTAAAAATGCAATGAAAATACAGGTATCATACTAAAAATAAAACTGTTTTATCAGACTGGAAAAAATGGTATTGGAACATCCCTAATATATATATATATATATATATATATATATATATATATATATATATATATATATATATATATATATATATATATATGCGGCCCCCTCATTTTTACATGGGACCCCTCAAAAATAAAATTCTTGCTACGGCACTGATGTAGACATTATAAAATAATGTTTTGTAAAAAATGTTGAGGTTTTAGATTTTTCTACGTGTACTGAAGCGTTCCTCGCATTCCATTCATTCCAAGGGAAGAATGTGTTACTTTTTCAAATTTCAACCACAAAACTCTTATATCCAGTAATTTTTTTCCTATTTTTCTATTTGAATATCAAGGTAAATTGTACTTAATTTGTCTTCCAGGAAACATGTAAGTATGCTTCCGGAGACAGTAATAAAATTGATATTTAAACAAAACAAAAAAAAAGATATTTTAACAACATAAAATTTGGACATCCTGTTCAAAAGTTTTCACCCCCTGGCTCTTAATGCATCGTGTTTCCTTCTGGAGCATCATTGAATGTTTGAACCTTTTTAAATAGCTGTGTTTGAGTCCCTAAATTGTCCTGAAAAGATAAATCTCAAAATCATACAGTCATTGTTGGAAAGGGTTTCAAATATGCAAAAGATGCTGGAAAACTGAAGAATTTGCAGGACCTGAAGGATTTTTCTGAAGAGCGTTGGGCAGTTTAACTGCTCAGGACAAACAAGGGACTCAAGAACAACCATCACAAAAACAACAGCTGTGGTTCATCCAGGGAATGACACTTTTGACCACACTGTACATATGTTAAGAAATATAGTCATGAAAGTGTACTCTTTTTAGGCAGCCTTTTTTTTAATTAAAGGCACAATATGTAAGATATTTGGATTAAAATATCTAAAAACCACTGGAACAATGTTATATATTTTGTTGACTTGTGTACTTACATTATCCCAAATGTTTCCAAGAATGTTTAAATCCAGAGAAATAAGCTATTTTAACCAGGACACGGACCATGTCCGTGCGTCGCCTATCAATGACACCATACCCGTGTTACCCTCGATTTTGTTTTATTTTGTAGAAACCATAGAACCAAAAGACGCTTTAATATATTATGTGTTTTATTAGACAGGTGAGTAGGGATGAAACGGTATGAAAATTTCACATCACGATTATAGTGAGCCAAATTATCTGGATTATCAATATTATCACGGTTTTGTTCATATAAGATGAAAGTGTTAAAAAAAAAAACAGATGCACACACTGAAAACATTTCAACAAGTTTTATATTTGAAAATCAACAAACAACAAATAAAACAAGCAGCTCTATGCACTTTTTTAAAGCAAGATTCTATTCTGTGAGATTTCCTTCCTTATAATGTCCGTCGTCAATAGCAACACATTATAACACAGCACACATCCATGTATCACAATGGACGCACGCTCGTTCATTCAAATGCAACTTGCGTCTCTATTTTTGATTGTATTAAAAATGAAATCAGAGGACTTTACTATTAATACTACTATAATTATTTAACTTCTTGTGATCATCTTGTCTGGACAATTGTTTTGTACACTGTACAAAATGGATTTATAAACAGGTAAGATTTAAAACGTTAAATCTCAATTCAATATGTCCCCGTAATTATTTATGTGGTAAAGAAAATCTGTGTAATAAGTGTACAATGAATATACATTATTATCCCTTAAATGTCACCCTAGTCTTGTCACCCTAGAACTTGTTCGTTCGTCTTTGGCTCTAGCTTCACGTTATTGCTTCCCAGACGTAGTTTTGGTATTGAGGTCAAAGTCCACTTGCCTTGCATTCGCAGATTTGAAGTGTTTGCCCCTATTGCAGCAACTTTCTTTTTGCATGTTCTGCAGACAGGGGGACCATCCTCGATTAACTTTCCCTCAGGACTTTTGTAAAAGCCAAAATATGACCACACCTCAGATTTGGTCCTTTTAGAACAGGCTGAAAAATCTCCCGAGCGCTGTCACTGCCTTCCGACATTTTCTTCTCATTCAAAAAACAACGTTGCGCGCTGCGCCTGCACTAGACTCACGCTAATTGGACAGGATTTACCGCGAGTTTTCTAAATATAATAAAATTTTAAACGATATTACTAACCATCAGTGCATTTTATTGTGGTTTATCGTGAAACCGGTAATCGTTCCATCCCTACAGGTGAGCAACTGTTTGGATACAGTCATCGACAGAAAACGAATCATTGTTATATAGCTCAACACAGTGTCATGGGTAGCCACTGAAGGAAGATGAGGAAACAGGATACGGTCAAAATAGCGTTTACTGTTGACTCACATGAACAGCATGACATCGAACAATAACTGACAAAGGAATGAACAGAACAGGGAGTATAAATACACAGGGTGAATGAGGGAACAGGTACAGGTGGAGAAAGATTAACTAATCAGGGACTAACGAGAACAGGGTGAGGGGAGAAACCGGCGGAACAGAGCGGCCGATGGACCTGGACGACGTCGCAGGCCTGGAAGCCTGGGGCTGTGCTGCTGGCTCACAGGACTGAGGCGGCGACGGGGACTCGGATGACCGGGACGACGATGTGGCGAGCGAGGCCATCGGGGAGGTTGAAGGAAGGGAGGAGCACGCTGACGCCGTAAGGGTTGAAGGGTGAGAGCGCAGCCTGAATCCCGGAAGTCCGTGGCATAAGCTGAGCGTCGACCGCCGGAAGGCTGACCTGGAGTGACGAGGGAGCCCAGCGGAGTTTCCAGGCAGACGGGCCGCAGAGGTGATGAGGGAGTGGTGAGTGAGAAGATGGCGACGGGCTGAGTGGAGATATAGGCCTGGAGGCCCGAGGTGTAGCCGAGGACTCTGCCTCTAGCCGAGTTGGTGGCAGGGAAGCTTGAGGCACAGATGATGAGCCGCATGGAGCGAGCAGCGGGGGCAGAGCCGAGGAGCTGGACAACACCAGTGGTGCCAACAGATCCAGGGGACTGGCCGTGACCAGCGATGGAGACGGGATCAGAAAGACAGGCAGGTATACCGACAGAAGATCTCCGGATGGGACCACCTCGGTGAGTGCCTCAGGCTCGCTAGCTGTGGGGAATAGGCCGCCTTTTCGGAGCATCCAGGCCAGGTATCCCAGATACGGCCGGCTCTCTGGACGGAGAAGGAGTTGCAGTGTGTGTCAGTCCATCTTCTTTTATCTCATATTTGAGAGGTCAGTTATTCTGTCACGGGTAGCCAATGAAGGAAGATGAGGAAACAGGATACGGTCAAAATAGCATTGACTGTTGACTCACATGAACAGCATGACATCGAACAATAACTGACAAAGGAATGAACAGAACAGGGAGTATAAATACACAGGGTGAATGAGGGAACTAAACAGGCACAGGTGGAGAAAGATTAACTTATCAGGGACTAATGAGAACAGGTGCAGACATGACAAAATGTAATTGTGACACACAGTAAATCTTATTGTTTAAATCTCGTTTCTTGATTTACCGCGAGTACCATGTTTTACCATACCTAATATCGATCTATCTTACTGCAGTGTGCAAGTCTCATAGTAGCTGCAGAGCGAACGCACAGAGTAGCATTATAACGTAACTTTCAACACACTCAAATGTATCTGATAAAACAGCACTGCCTATGCATGACGGAAAAAGTGGAAGCAGTCGTCGGCGCCATAATAAACCGTGAAATCCAGGCGTCATCAAGCTACACGCCATTGTTTTGAATAAGCGACCTCTAGCGGCGCTAGATAATATTATTATTATAATATAATATTATCTGCAAGTACAGTTTCTTGAAAATATACTTTAAAGATGTGATGTAGGCACAACAAGAGAACATTTAGCAAATTTAGCACACTTTTTTTTCGCACTGTTTTTGTTCACATCGTGTGGCTAGCTATTAAAACAATATTTAAACATTTTCACATTGACTCCATCTACTTTAATCCAGATTTTGGCCTTTTTTAAAAAAGAAATATCCTCCACAAGTCAAAATAATTTCCTGGTAATCAAAAAGGAAAGGATTTCTATAAAATTGATTACATATTTGGTTGTTTTTCACCATCGTGGTCTTTTTTGCTGACATTCTTGGGTGCTTTTTTAAGCATTAAAGTCACAATAAATGCACTGCCATTTCATTGAACTCCCCCAACCAGGTATATTCACTAAACTCATACAGGTTTGGAATTACATTAAGGTGAGAAAATAATGAAAAATGTGTTCATTTTTGGGTGAACTATCCCTTTAAGTGCCCCTCAAGATACGTGTTTTATGACTAGCATTAGCTAAAACCCTGACCCCAACCTTTACAGCAAATGCTGATTTCAGACTAATATTCAGAAGCTGTATATTTCCCAGGAGTACATCTTACCGTTTACCTTTGGCTTATCTTAATTGCCATCAATCAAAGTGTGTAATCAATATCCCCTGGATTTCTCAGCACAAGCCACTGTCTCTCCATGTGAGCACAAGACAACTTTCACATTAGTACAATGTCTTACATAAAGTCAACCCAGCGCACGCTGGCAATCCTCCAGTGACCTTTTAGAGGCTAGTGCTCCACAGAGTTTTGGCTCTGCACTCAATCCCAAGTGCTGCCAGGTAAAGTGATCTCTGGGGTTAGAAAATAGACCGATCACGCTTACAAAATGAACCGTAATGTTTTATTACAAGCTCCTCGAATGCCACAGCTCTACTCTGAGGCAATGCCAGGATGGAGGCCAGACACATATTTACTTACAGTAGTTTTGAATGGGACTAGCATTAGTGATATTACGTTGATCACATGCCTAATGATCTTTAGAGATTTAAAGGCTCCTGGTTATTGGAAAATCCTCAAGACCAAAGAAATAGCTGGTCACATGACTTCCTGAATTTTTTGAATGGATTTTTGCATGTGTTGACAACATGTTGTCACAATGACATGATAGTTTTCTGCTCCTGGAAAACACACACATTGTACATAGACTACGGCGCCACTGACACATCATTCCCCACTGATGCTTATAGAATTTCAATCATGCTAAATTAAGTATTACTAGACGTGATTCTTAGTAGTTTTCTATCATGTTAATTGTTAATTGAGGTCTTTTTAAAAGAGTGTGCAATACTGTGAGAAACCTCCAGGTTTACACACACACTCGCTATCTTTGTGGGGACTCTCCATAGACATAAAAAAAAAAAATTCGATTTTCGATTCCCTTTCTAACTTTCTGCATTTTTACATTAAAAACCCCATTCTGTATGATTTACAAGCTTGTTTCCTCATGGTGACCTCAATTTAGGACCTCACAGTGACATGCATTCAGGTTCAAGTCCTCACCGAGACACACACACACACATACTTTGTGAGGACATTCATTGAAACAATGCAATCTCTACCTCCTTACCCTAACCCTACCCATCACAACTAACTGCCTACCCTTAAACTACCCTTGACCTAATTATAACCTTATCCCTAAAACCAAGTCTTGACCCTCAAACAGGCCTTTAAAGGGGTCTCAGAAAGTGAGGACTGGCCAAAATGTTCTCACTTTACTATCTTTGTCCTCACTCCGATGGTCTAAAACTCAAAGCTGGATTCACAAAGATAGTTATACAAGTACACACACACACACAACACACACGTTGGGTTTCCATGTTTTATGGGCAACACAGCCCTCACAGAAAACTTTCTGCCTTTTTACATTTTCAAAAAACATAATTTTGTATGATTTATAAGCTGTTTTCCTCATGGGAAGTTTGGGAACCAAAAATGTTCCCACAAGGTCAACAATCACTGATATTACTATCCTTGTGGAGACATTTGGCAACTTAAGTTAGGTGCTGGATTACATTGATACACCTTCCAGACGATTTTATCTACTGCAACTTTTAAAGCATTCAATGTGAAGCACACATTCCCTAGGGATCGAACCCATGACATTAGCATATAGCACCATGCCATAGACTTTAAACTACAGGAACACATGTAAGTCACTTCCTTTGTATACACAAGTTCTGATTTATGATTTCATAACTGTTATGTATTCT
Organism: Rhinogobio ventralis; assembly: GCA_039654625.1. NCBI lineage: Eukaryota > Metazoa > Chordata > Actinopteri > Cypriniformes > Gobionidae > Rhinogobio > Rhinogobio ventralis. The sequence goes on from CM077208.1 coordinate 27,059,657, forward strand.
ACCGTGTCAGTGAGTGCAACGTACTTAAAGGGGTCATGGCATGGTTCACTTATAATGTTAATAAAGTTTTTTTTGCACAAAAATCTAAACAAAAACAGAAATTTGTGTGTGGAAATACGATTATTTCCTATGTCTGAAATGATCCGTTTTAAGGGGCGGCTTCTTTACAGCTCGTTAGTAAACGGCCACTGTTATGATTGGCTAACATCATTGCATAGGAAATTATTGCACTTGAGTAAGTGTTTTGAGAACATTATCCATACAAACCTTCATTTACAGTCAAAGCATTATGAAGTTATTTATTTAGTTTAGGATGCAACGGCTGTCAGATCCAATACAGGTGCTGCCAAAAAAATCTGTCTAAAAAAAGGTTCTTTGTGAACTTTTCATTACACTGTGCCTCCCAAAAAAATCTGTAGTCACATTCTCAGAACAAACATATAATCCTTCGATGCGATCCATGACGCCATTATAAATAAACCATCCACTTGTTCCTGATGCTTGTATCCTTCTGAACTCTATGAGCAAATGAACTGTTTAAACAGAACATTCCTTTACTCTTCCATCTTGTTGGCAGACTTAAAGGGTTCACCCAAAAATGAAAATGTTGTCATCATTTACTCACCTTCATGTTGTCCTAAACCCGTAAGACCTTCATACTTTTTGGAACACAAATTAAGATACTTTTAATGAAACCTGAGAGATTTCTGTCCCTCCATTGACAGCTACTCAACTATCACTTTGACACTTCAAAGAGTTCATAAAGAGATGGTAAAACTAATCATTGATCATAAAACTTGGGTTTTGTCACAGTTTTCTGAAGAAACATGATCACTTTATATGATGAACAGATTTGAGTTTAGGCTTTTATTCACATAGGACACATGGAACCCATAGACAAGCCCTTATCACATTGGCTTCACCATGAACTGTTTGGCTGGGACAAAGTATGAGTTAATGTAGCTCCACTACTGTCACATAATGGATTTTGGGTTCCTTCGTACATCTCCAGTTTATCTATTTTGCATGTCTTTGGATTATGGAGGAAACCGTAACTTATTACATGAAATCATTCTGCACAAATATAAGTAGACAGTGTTACATAACTACCCGTCTAGGGTTGGTAGTCAGTAACAATAAAACAAACAAAGAAATCTTGGAGAGAGAGAACCAAGATTATTCAACCTCCTGTCCCATAATCAACACAACCAATTCAAATTAACATCTTTTAATTTGAAAAGACAAAGAATACTACAAATCCCAATCAAAGGGTAACAGAAATACAATTCAAAGAATAACAATCAAAAACAGGGGATAATACTTCAGGGGATGGCTAGGCCAAAATAACAAACAAAACATAGGATAACTAACCCAAGAATATCAATAAATGTCCTAGAAAAAGATCATAGAAATAAAAGACACCAAACTTCCCTTACTCCCCAACTACCCATAAACAGGAGAAAAGAGAAGTACAAACATAAATGGCACCCTCCCCCTACAATCCCCAAATTACAAGTAAATTAAGAGTGCTATACAAACATACTTAACATAAGATATAAAAGTAATTAAATCGACTGTAATACTTTAGTTCTCTTCCCACCAAAGAACTCACAACAAGATCCTGAGCTCACTCAATCAGAATCGAATCGACAACTCAAACAACAGCGTCTGGGCAGACAGGAGAAAGAATTCATCCTGGCAAAAGGAACTCTCTCTCCCTTCTCAATCGATCCACTTCTACTTATCTCTCGGCTCCTCCCCTTCATTCTCCAATCACATCATGCATCATTAGATTAAATACAGCTGGTCGTTATACCTGTCGGAATGACGAAAGAGAACAAGAGACAAAGAGAGCAAAACACCCAAACATGACACACTGCAATAGCAAATAAACATACGTCCTTGGACGTAACAACAGTCTGGTACTGAATAAGTACACTGCACATACTGCACATAACTAAGCTAACACTGAAATAAATGGCACTGTTTTGTATACTTTTATTGCTGCACAGGGCATTAGTCCATCAACTACAAGGTCATTGACCAAACCAAAGGCTGTTTGGTGGACCAACAGATCAATCCTTCGATTCCACTGTGAGCTAGACAGCTGTCTTAGCCACTAGCATCTACTAGCATGTGGTGGCTCTTTGCTGAGGTTTCCACTGACAAGGGAAGATTTTTTTTTTTTAAGTCTCGCAAGACTCAAAAACAGAGCCTGCAATGTAACATCAACGTTTAGCTCTCAATTCAGCTACGACGTAGGCTGACAGGAGTTGTTAATTCATAATACATTATTAAAGGGATAGTTCACCCAAAAATGAAAATTCTGTAATAATTTACTCACCCTCAAGTTGTTCCAAACCTGTATACATTTCTTTGTTCTGTTGAACACAAAAGAAGAAATTTGGAAGAATGTTTGTAACCAAGCAGATCTCGTCCCCCACTGACTACCATAGAAGGGGAAAAAAAATACTATGGAAGTCAATGGTTAAAAAAACATTATTCCAAATATCTTCCTTTGTGTACAGCAGAACAAATAATTTTATACAGGTTTGGAACAACTTGAGGGTGAGTAAATTATGACAGAATTTTTGGGTGAACTATCCCTTTAAATAGGTTTATGCATATTATTTGCATTAATGCAATTTTGTCACTTCCTGCTTTTCCAATCAGCACTGAAAAATGTTGATAATATGAACCACAACCACATAGCTCTTGTTCTTTCATCGCAATCACTTCGTTGGTGAAATTAGAGTCTGATGATTGTTACTTTTTCTGGGGATCCCCTGCAGAGAAGCTGTATAGCAAGAGCATGAGACGCTTAATTTCTTCTCATAACTCTGTACTGAATGCTCAGAGACTGATAACATTCAATCAGAACACCAAAGACAAGTGAATATGACTGGTATATGTTTGATATTTTTGGTAATTGCAACAAAATCCATTGCTTCTAAATTTTTCAAGAATGATATGAATATTATAGATTTTAGTGTGAACAATTTATCCATGCATGTTTCATTTTAAAATTCTTTTTACCTCGTAAACTACCTCGTAATTTTTCATCAAACTAGCATAACTGTAACTTCCAGTGAAAACAACAGTCTTCTCATATATATTTATATATATATATAAATATACTCCAATAATCTTTATTTAATTCACACTTAATTTTTTACAGTGTTGTTATTTATTGTTGTTTATTAAGTATTTAATATATATATATATACACATACATACACTCACCTAAAGGATTATTAGGAACACCATACTAATACTGTGTTTGACCCCCTTTCGCCTTCAGAACTGCCTTAATTCTACGTGGCATTGATTCAACAAGGTGCTGAAAGCATTCTTTAGAAATGTTGGCCCATATTGATAGGATAGCATCTTGCAGTTGATGGAGATTTGTGGGATGCACATCCAGGGCACGAAGCTCCCGTTCCACCACATCCCAAAGATGCTCTATTGGGTTGAGATCTGGTGACTGTGGGGGCCATTTTAGTACAGTGAACTCATTGACATGGTGCATTATCCTGCTGGAAGTAGCCATCAGAGGATGGGTACATGGTGGTCATAAAGGGATGGACATGGTCAGAAACAATGCTCAGGTAGGCCGTGGCATTTAAACGATGCCCAATTGGCACTAAGGGGCCTAAAGTGTGCCAAGAAAACATCCCCCACACCATTACACCACCACCACCAGCCTGCACAGTGGTAACAAGGCATGATGGATCCATGTTCTCATTCTGTTTACGCCAAATTCTGACTCTACCATCTGAATGTCTCAACAGAAATCGAGACTCATCAGACCAGGCAACATTTTTCCAGTCTTCAACGGTCCAATTTTGGTGAGCTCGTGCAAATTGTAGCCTCTTTTTCCTATTTGTAGTGGAGATGAGTGGTACCCGGTGGGGTCTTCTGCTGTTGTAGCCCATCCGCCTCAAGGTTGTGCGTGTTGTGGCTTCACAAATGCTTTGCTGCATACCTCGGTTGTAACGAGTGGTTATTTCAGTCAAAGTTGCTCTTCTATCAGCTTGAATCAGTCGGCCCATTCTCCTCTGACCTCTAGCATCAACAAGGCATTTTCGCCCACAGGACTGCCGCATACTGGATGTTTTTCCCTTTTCACACCATTCTTTGTAAACTCTAGAAATGGTTGTGCGTGAAAATCCCAGTAACCGAGCAGATTGTGAAATACTCAGACCGGCCCGTCTGGCACCAACAACCATGCCACGCTCAAAATTGCTTAAATCACCTTTCTTTCCCATTCTGACATTCAGTTTGGAGTTCAGGAGATTGTCTTGACCAGGACCACACCCCTAAATGCATTGAAGCAACTGCCATGTGATTGGTTGATTAGATAATTGCATTAATGAGAAATTGAACAGGTGTTCCTAATAATCCTTTAGGTGAGTGTATATACACACACACCGATCAGACCACTGACAGGTGAAGTGAATAACTCTGATTATTACACGGCTCTGTGGAATACTTGATTCTGATTGGTCAATCGTGCATTCCAGCGGTATGTTATTCCCAGATAACAACCGCCAAAGTGAATAACACACCGCTCATCTGGGTACTACGAGTTATCTTGACCGGTACTACTTATATGCTTAAAGTATCACTCCGCTGTCGTTGAGTGATGGAAGACTTCAAGGGTTAGTTCACCCAAAAATGAAAATTAGCCCATAATTTACTCACCCTCAAGTCATCCTAGGTGTATATGACATTCTTCTTTCAGACAAATACAATCAGAGTTATATTAAAAAAGTCCTGTATAATCCAAGCTTTATAATGGCAGCGATTGTTGTTCTGTTAAAAATGCCATAAAAATGCATCTGTCCATCAAATAACGTGCTCCACACAGCTCTGGGGGGTTAATAAAGGCTTTCTGAAGCGAATCGATGCGTTTGTGTAAGAAAAATATCCATATTTAAAACTTTATAAAGTTTCGGCCGATCGCCTTTCGTATTCAATTTATGGAAAAAGTGTTGAAAGTGCCTCTGCAGTTCAAAAGGCTTACGCTACCAGTTACGGTCGTCAGACGTAGCTTAAGCATTTTTAATTGCGAGAGGCACTTTCAACACTTTTTCCACAGAAGGCGATCGGCCGGAACTTTAATTTATAAAGTTTTAAATATGGATATGTTTCTTACACAAATGCATCGCTTCGCTTCAGAAGGCCTTTATTAACCCCCCAGAGCCGTGTGGAGCACATTATTTGATGGAAAGGTGCATTTTTTATGGACTTCAAAAACAGAGCTGCAACTACTGCTATTATAAAGTTTGGATTATCCAGGACTTTTTTAATATAACTCCTTACTTATCTCTTCATCACAACACCTGTTAGTAGGTAAACATTTTGTCCTCAAAGTTGATGTGTTAGAAGCAGGAAAAATGGGCAAGGGAAAGGATTTGAGCGAGTTTGACAAGGGCCAAATTGTGATGGCTAGACGACTGGATGGCTAGACGACTGGGACTGCAGCTCTTGTGGGGTGTTCCCGGTCTGCAGTGGTCAGTATCTATCAAAAGTGGTCCAAGGAAGGAACAGTGGTGAACCGGCCACAGGGTCATGTGGGAACCAATCAGAATATGACACATAACTAAACCAACCAAGGCTCATTGATGCACGTGGGGAGCGAAGGCTGGCCCGTGTGGTCCGATCAAACAGACGAGCTACTGTAGCTCAAATTGCTCAAGAAGTTAATGCTGGTTCTGATAGAAAGGTGTCAGAATACACAGTGCATCGCAGTTTGTTGCGTATGGGGCTGCATAGCCACAGACCAGTCAGGGTGCCAATGCTGACCCCTGTCCACCGCCGAAAGCGCCATGTGAGCATCAGAACTGGACCACGGAGCAATGGATGAAGGTGGCCTGGTCTGATGAATCCCGGTCTGATGAATCCCGCCTCGATGGGTCAGGGCTGTTTTGGCAGCCAAAAGTATTGGGACACCTCCAAATCATTGAATTCAGGTGTTCCAATCACTTCCATCACCACAGGTGTATAAAATTAAGCATCTAGTCATGCAGACGCTTCTACAAACATTTGTGAAAGAATGGGTCACTCTCAGGAGCTCAGTGAAGTCAAAAGTGGTACTGTGATAGGTTTCCACCTGTGCAATAAGTCCATTTGTGAAATTTCCTCACTACTAAATATTTCACGGTCAACTGTTAGTGGTATTTTAACAAAGTGGAAGTAATTGGGTACAACAGCAACTGTATTATTCCACTGTCTTCACAAAGTAATGTCTAGAGTCAGGAAATTATTATTTTTAGTCATCAACTATGTTTTTGTCTTGTTGTTTTATGCTATTTTAAGCAGGCTACACTAATCACTTTTTGGTGAATATAGGCTAAACCAGCCTGCAATGACAACAAAAATTAGAAGGAAATAAATACATATTTGGTTGGTGTAATATTATAATAAAATGTCATTAATCACATATTAAGATAACCCATGTTATTTAAATTACAATACCCTAAATAGACAATAATAATTCACCGCACTACATAGGATGTATGATGCAACGACAAATTCAAGCACAGTTTCACCTAATTAATTATTAATTTGTTTAGTTATATCATTTATAATTTGAATAAGAGAACAACACCAGTAAACTTGGGGTAATCATAAAATATGTTTTATTCATTACATCATAGATCTGAATTTTTTTTAGGAAATGGCAGACTTGAATAAATGGTAACACAGTAGCAAACAATACACAGTAAAAATTGCAAAACAAAAATTAATAATCAATTCAAAGTTTGAACATTTATGAGTAGGCTAAAACATCTTCATTTAACTGTGTGTCGTGTGTCTGTTTACAGTAAGCCTACGCATTGCTTTAATGGATTCCACTGGAGGACAATGACTTGACTTGATCTTGACTTGATCTTGACTTGATCTTGACTTGATCTTGACTTGATCTTGACTTGACAACATGAACCCAAACATAAACTTGGACCAAACATGTACTCACCAACAACGGGTTACCACATCTATACTCGACAAGAGACAAAGGAAACATGAGGCCTATATATACACATGACTATAGGGAACACATGACAAAAACAACCAATGAGAACAAGACACATGAAACAAGGGAACCAATCAGAATATGACTAAACCAACAAATGGGAACATACCATATGAGACTAGTGAAGCACATGACATGATCACACGATAGGAAGGGAATCGCATGACAAGACCAGGAACTTAAAACATGAACATAAAACAAAAACAAAACGCTAGACATTACAGATCCCCCCTTTAAGGGAGGCTCCTGACGCTCAACAAAACACCACAAAACAAACAAAAGTCTAGGAGGGCGGTCTTGGGGGAGGGATGGCGGGCCTGGGAGCATGGGCGGACTTGATTGACTATGAAATTACAAAATAAGAACATGAAACATGAACATGAACAAAACCAAAACACTAGACATTACAGTTGCTCAAACGCAGTGCGATAATAAAGGAATTATATAGGGTTAAATTTGACCTGCTGGCGGTTTTATGTATAAAGGCCCTGTTTTTTAATCTGGTTTTATCTAAACAATTTTTAACAACAGGGGATTGTAAATAACACAATTTTAGTAAAAGTCAATGACTGAGAGACTTGGGTATTTTATTGAAAATAGGTTATGTACATTTGAAAAACAGCCATGGGTAAATTTTACCCCGGGGCGGTTCTAGTGTTAATGAAAGAAATTAGTATTTGACTAACAAATATTTTTATTTTTGATGAATTTCAATCAAAATATTTGAGAATGGAGAAATGACACTGGTCAATTTTCAAGAACTACAATTATTACTTGTTCCATATCAATATTTATACAACAATCTAAGAAACTGGTATGTTGGACACAATTAATAAACATGCAAATTCATTTTTGGGTGGAGTATTCCTTTAAGGTCTGTTTAGGTGCACTTTAAAAAAAGTGTCTAATGTAATCAGGTTGATTAAAATTTTTTATTTATTATTTATTTGTTCATGTATTAGGTTACATAACAAAACATTTTGACAGTGTATCTCAGGAAACAATGATTGTCATAATACGTGCACACTGAAAGAGTGCAAAGCTGCTAATCAGCTGTTACTTTACAGACAAACCCCTTGGGTGACTATGTACCTTTCACAAGATATTGACTTTTCTCAGTAGCCTGCCTGTGTACTTAGCCTACGGTTATACATGGCTGATTCGTTCATGAATGTCAACGATCAAATAATTGTCAGGCTGGATTAAAAGCTGATAATGTCTAGAGCTATCTTCTAAACTATTAAACATTTGCCTCAGCTCAAGATCAATTATGTCAATATAAAATGACATGTCTTGATATGTCAGAACTTTAAACAAGCATAGGCTATACAGGGAGCAGAGAGGCGGTTAAATAAAACACTGAATCTCTGCTGAGACGCTATAAGAAGCAAGGTTAATTAGCTTCCTCCATCTCACTGAGCACACAATGTTCTAACAAGGATGGCAATTGCCCTCATCTTTGTATGCAACATCACGTGCAAAAAACATGAGATTTTTTGGAAGTAAGGGTTGAATGCTACGCTGACTGCTTCAGAACACCTTTGAATTCAGGCTCTAATAAGCATGATGTATGTAATGATTATTATAATTTTATAATTTTACAGTGTTCATTTAAAAAATATTTACACCTTGTCCTGCTCCATTTTTCAGACATAGATTGTGACAAGTTCTTGCACATGCTGTGAACAAAGAGTCAGCAAATCCCATTACTGCAGTTGTGATGCAAGTCCATGCATTTAACCTTTAAACAGACTGGATTATATCGTATACTGAAGGGTTTAACTGGAAAATGCACGACCACGTGTGATTGCTCCAAAGAGAACAAAGCAAGGACCGAATCTCACCTTATGTGGTTTCAGAGAAATTAAAGTGTGCTTTTAATGAAAATGTAATGGAACGTAATTTGTATGTTTCAGGTAGGTGATGTTAAGGATCACCCACTGTAACTAGAGCTAGTTTACCCAAAAATGTATTCACCCTCATGTCGTTCCAAACGAGCTTTCTGTCCCTTCATTGACAGCTACGCAACTGACACTTTGACACTTCAAAAAGTTCATAAAGAGATTGTAAAACTAATCCATATGAATCGAGCGGTTTAGTCCAAATTTTGTAACACATGAGAATGAACCTCATTGGTTCTTGCTGAAGCTCAAACGTGCTGCGTAACACACGAGAATGAACCTAATTGGTTCTTGAGGAAGCTCAAACGTGCTGAGTAACACATGAGAATGAACCTCATTGGTTCTTGAGGAAGCTCAAACGTGCTGAGTAACACATGAGAATGAACCTCATTGGTTCTTGAGGAAGCTCAAACGTGCTAAGTAACACACGAGAATGAACCTCATTGGTTCTTGAGGAAGCTCAAACGTGCTGAGTAACACACGAGAATGAACCTAATTGGTTCTTGAGGAAGCTCAAACGTGCTGAGTAACACATGAGAATGAACCTCATTGGTTCTTGAGGAAGCTCAAACGTGCTGAGTAACACATGAGAATGAACCTCATTGGTTGTTGCTGAAGCTCAAACATGCGGCGTAACACATGAGAATGAACCTCATTGGTTCTTTTGGAAGCTCAAATGTGCTGTGTTACACAAGAATGAACCTCAGATGAAGAAAAGAAGCGGATCAAACCTCTTTGTTTGTTGCAAATCCCAATATTCCACAGAAAAGACATTGATTACAGAGGGTGGTCACCAATTTGTAAGGCCTGCCCAATCGTCCCAATGATGGCTTACGATTGGCGGGTAAAGGTTTCTTGCGTGTTCGGTCTTTGCAGCGGGGCAAAGTAATTTAATTCCAATTTACCTTTATCTAACTCCATTTTATCATGACCTCGAATTTAGGTTAGAATGCCGATTGGTTATTAGGTCATTTGTATAACAATTTAACTACACATTTGATTATTCTATTTAACTCTTTACTCTTACTCTTTACTCTAAATCATTCATTCGGTTCTCAGAGTCGCACAGGGTCTTCGCACCGGCCGTTATGCGGGCCCATGTTCACAAACTCGCCAGTCCGATCATTAACCAGAGGTTATGGCTAAAGCGATTTAAGCCCCCTACAGTCACCTATATAACAAATTAGTTAAAGTTGAAACATTGACCAAAGGTTATGGCTAGTACCATAAAATAATGCCGTATTATCTCAATAGTATTTTATCTGGCCCTCTATAATGCGACTGCATAACAACTTAGTTAAAGTCAAGCAATTTAGTCAGAAATCTAGAATCTCGCCAGATGTGCCCCATGCTCCATACTATCCGAGATCTAGTATGTACTCAACCCTGGTCGCAGATTTGCGGTAACAAAGGATACATCGTAATGCACTAAAATCAATCATTTCAGAGTAAGTCAGAATAAATCAATGTAACAATTTATTATTAGTCAGGTAAATGTATCATGCCAATTACATAATTAATTCAAAGATAATCCATACATAACATCAAATGCTCTGAAGAAAAGAGTAAGAAATGTATACCTGACTTCAAGGAAATAGGATACATAATGCATAGTATTACGGGCTGATCTGGTTACAGAATCGCGCCTGACCCTTCTGCAACATCCCTTAAATACCAGACCAAGACAGAAAACTCTTTCAAATGTAAACATGAGTTCACAATGGGAATTTGCATTAATCAAGTCCTATAGACCTGTATTGACGACAGGAGGTAAAGACCAATTGGCCGAGGACACACCCATCATAATAGGCAAAACATCTCTAAACTCTTAAAACCTTTGTTACCTTTTGTTTTACTTCTGTGAGAATGAGACCTTTGTACCAGTCGCACTGAGACATTTCAAATGATACCAAATATGTATAATACTGTATAGTACTTGTTCACATTAACCCATATAGACTTTGTGTGAATTATAGAGGAGAGATGGGGGAAGAGGCAGTGAAGGGAAAGACATGTAAATTAAGGCAATTCTTGAATGATTTTCTCAGTGTGATGTCGTCTCGGATGGGGATGCTAAATGCACAAGAGTGAGTTCAGATGTTAATTTCCTTTGTTTTCTCAGAGAGTTGCCATCTCCTACAGTTCTTACAGTTTCTCCAGTCTTACACTCATTGGTTCTTGAGGAAGCTCAAACGTGCTGTGAGGTGGGGCCTCCATGGATTGGACTTGTTTGTTCGGCACATCCCACAGATGCTCGATTGGATTGAGATCTGGGGAATTTGGAGGCCAGTTAACACCTCAAATTCATTGTTGTGCTCCTCAAACAATTCCTAAACCATTTTTGCTTTATGGTAGGACGCATTATCCTGCTGAAAGAGGCCACAGCCACCAGGGAATACCGTTTCCATGAAAGTGTGTACATGGTCTGCAACAATGCTTAGGTAGGTGGTACGTGTCAAAGTAAGGCGGCTTGCCTTCTTCCCATAGTGCATCCTGGTGCCATGTGTTCCCCAGGTAAGTGACACACACGCACCCGGCCATCCACATGATGTAAAAGAAAATGTGATTCATCAGACCAGGCCACCTTCTTCCATTGCTCAGTGGTCCAGTTCTGATGCTCACTGTTGGTGCTTTCAGCGGTGAACAGGGGTCAACATGGGCACCCTGACTGTTCTGTGGCTATGCAGCCCCATACGCAACAAACTGTGTATTCTGACACCTTTCTATCAGAACCAGCATTAACTTCTTGAGCAATTTGAGCTACAGTAGCTCGTCTTTTTGTTTGGACCACATGAGCCAGCCTTTCGCTCCCCACGAGTATCAATGAGCCTTGGCCGCCCATGACCCTGTCGCCAGTGCACCACTGTTCCTTTCTTGAACCACTTTTGAAAGATAAAAGTGAAACACTCCACAAGGTGTCACTTTTGATAGATAAAAACCAGGAACACCCCACAAGAGCTGCAGTTTTGGAGATGCTCTGACCCAGTCTTCTAGCCATCACAAATTGGCCCTTGTCAAACTCGCTTAAATCCTTACGTTTGCCCATTTTTCCTGCTTCTAACACATCAACTTTGAGGACAAAATGTTCACTTACTGCCTAATATATCCCACCCACTAACAGGTGCTGTGATGAAGAGATAATCAGTGTTATTCACTACACCTGTCAGTGGTCATGTTATGCCTGATCGGTGTATATAGTGTGAGGCTTATAAATTAATTCCCATTCTTAATATTTAATTCAGTTGTGTTGTGAATTTTCTACCTCATTTTATATTTTCAGGTGTAGCAAGCTATTTTGAGACCAAAACACCTGAAAGAAAGACTGAATTAAAGAGTGAAAGAGACAATTCGTCAGATGGCAAATGAATGAATCAAGAACATAGAAGCAAGGTGCGGAAAAGAAAGAAGCACACAGTATAAGAGACTCTTCACTTCACCCTGAAGATAATTTGACTCATCTCCGAAAAGAACTGTTTTTAGATCAGTCTGAATGGCCCTGGAAGTAGAGTGGTAAATGCTCTGCACATTGCCAGCAGGTGTTCAGCCTACACAAAGCAAAAGACCAGGAACGGGTCTGTCAGAATATGTGAGCACAGCATCATTAATGAAAACCCTGAGGAAGCAGGACTTCTTTTTGATCTGATCTGCTCTGGTTGTTTTCCTCTCTATGGATCACATCATGAAATAAGTTTCAGACAAAGTCAGTTGGTGTGTTATACAACTACAATCCAAAAATTAACTAAGTCAACTAAATCCCCAAATAATTTGTGTTATGACCTTTGTCCTGTATAGCCTACATGATAATGGACTGTAAAAATGGACTATAAACCTGTTTATTCTGTTTATTTTCATATATATGTTCATTGGCACATTTTATTAAAGTGCTAATTTATGTCACTGACTCATTAGGTTAATTAACAATTAGACACTAATCATGTCTGTTTAATTTATAAGAACTGAATCAATGCTGATTCATCAATATATTAATAATAACCTTAATCAATGCTGTTCAGTGTCATTTATATATGACATCACTTGTAAACCATATGGAAGCTAAAATTGTCTTTTAATTTTTTTTTTTTTTAAAACATAATACCCATAGACAAACAAAAATAGGCCAAGAAAACAACTGTTAATGAATGCATAATCCATGTTTATACAATAATATGAAAATATAGGTGAATGTCATTTACACATTAGACTTTAGATGGGATTTCAAGCATATGATTTGTTTATAAAAAATAACAAAATTATAATGTTTCTTTAAAAATGATTAAACATATCAAACATTTTCTGCAAAAAATGTGTAGATTGTTAATAATCCACTGCATTCCAGCTTTTCATAAATTATTTATAAACCAGGCAACATATTAATAAAATAAAATAAATGCAAGTTCATACAAATTTTCAAGTCAAGTCCATTCACGTTTATTTAAATAGGCCTAGCACTATATAAATTGTTTCAAAGCAGCTTCAGAGTAAAAAACAGGATAATAACAGTATTAACAATGAATACAATTTCAGCAGTGAAGCAGCTCTTAAAAAGCAGCTCGTTCAAAAATCTCTTCTGGTTGAGTGCTGCCACCCTGTGTTCAATCTTTATAGGCCTAACTCATTATTAACTGCTGATTGAGAACTTTTACTCATCATTGTGAATCTGCTTAAGATAAATCTATTGAGAGATTATGTTTGAAATAAAATATGATGTGAATTGCTGGAATTTTTGGGACTCAAAGGGAGACTCAGAAAAGGATGTGTGTGCACTGCTATAAATAAATGGGTAATGGTCCGTCATTAATAGGTAACTATGTAGGAAGTAATGCAGGACTAATGAGTATTACTACATTAACACTTCAGCTACTACTATTAACTAATATAGAAATAAGCTTAACTAATCAGTAAATAATATACAATTTAGGAGATAGTTCCTTGTTAAGTAATCAATAATTACTGAATGAGATTAGCCTCATTAATAACTATTAACTAACTGACAAATTATATAGAACATTATTGTGTGTCTGAGACGTAATAAATCATCTTTTTTACTCTGAATAAAGTCATAAAATGCATCACTAATTACTCAAGTGTTATCTAGTCACTATGCAGGAACTACTAGTGATTTGGACCATTATTTTAAAGTGAAAAACATATTTTTCACTTTAAAATAATGGTCCAGGTTACTAGTATACTAGTTCCTGCATAGTGACTAGGAACACTTGAGTAATTAGTGATGCATTTTATGACCACGTTGAGAATAAAATAAGACAATTGACAATTACATGTTAATGTTGTGATTAGTAATTAATTATTTGTTCTTAGTGACGCCAGTCTCCTTTAGTAATTATTGATTTCCTAATAAGGAATTATCTTAGTCCTAAATTTGATATTACTTACTGATTATTTAAGCTTGTTTCTATATTAGTTAATAGTAGTAGCTGAAGTGTTAATGTAGTAATACTCATTAGTCCTGCATTACTTCCTGCATAGTTACCTATTAATGACGGACCATTATTCTAAAGTGTTACCAATAAATGACTGTGCTATTTCTATGGGACTTTACAGTAGTCTGGAAGACTTGGTAATTTATAATGAAGCTATTATATAATAAATTAGCCAATACAACAAATTATAATCCTAATTCTAACAAGATGCATGAGTGTAAATGTAGACAGACGGACAGATAGACTAGAGAGATAGATAGATAGATAGATAGATGGATAGATAGAAGACAGACAGACTAGATAGATAGATAGAATAGGAGACAGACAGACTAGATAGATAGATAGAATAGGAGACAGACAGACTAGATAGATAGATAGAATAGAAGACAGATTGACTGACTGATAGACAGACAGACAGATAGATAGATAGATAGATAGATAGAAGACAGACAGACTGATAGACAGACAGACAGATAGATAGATGATTGACTGACAGACAGACAGTCAGATAGACAGATATAGACAGATAGACAGACAGACAGACAGACAGACAGGTATATATAGATAGAAGACAGACAGACAGATAGATATAGATAGAAGACAGACAGACAGATGATTGACAGACAGACAGATAGAAGAAAGACAGACAGATAGATGATTGACTGGCTGACTGACAGATAGACTAGATAGATAGACACAGACAGATAGATATATAGATATATAGATAGATAGATAGATAGATAGAGATAGATATTTTCTCTCCTGCATGCTTTCTTGTAATTTGTCGTGTTTTGAGCATTGGATCCTGACTTTATGTCTAGTCTGGTTTCGCTCCCGTGTTGTGATCCGGATGCCCATTCTCCATGTCTGGTCTGTGCTCTTGTGCACATGGCAGAGGTTGTTTCCATTGTCACGTCTTCCTGTGTTGTTCCTGTTTTGAGCACATGGATTATAACATGTGCTCATGTCCTGTTTCTTGTGAGCACTTGATGTTGGTTGTTGTTTTCTTCACCGTGTGCTCTTGTCAAGTTTTGCGTTTGTTTTGTTTAAGCACATGGCTTGTGATTGTGTTCACTGGCCATGTGCACTTGTTTTGTCATGTTTGGTGTGAGCACATGGCTTCTGTTATGTTTGTTTCTATGTGCTTGTACTCTCCTGTCTATTGTCTTAACTATGCGCCCTTCTTGTTACCTGGTTTATTTGCTCCACCTGCTCTTCCTTGTTACCCTCCTGATTTCCTTTCCTGTCCTGTGCGAGTTTGTTGTCAAAAGTTCCTGGTGAATGTAGCCCTTGTGTGCTGGTCCTGTTCTGCCTTGCCTTGCCCAGCTGCCATGTTTTTCCTATATGGGGTGGCTTTTGTTTGTTTTGTTTTATTTTTCTATTAGTTTTTTTTTATTTACATTGGTACTATTTTCAAAAGTAAGGTGTACATTTTCAAAACTCAGTACTAATATCATAACAGAGCATCAAAAGTGCACTTTTTTCAAATATTTCAACATATTTTCAATTGTGTTAGTACATTACACAAAATCACAACGTATCTTGAAGCTCTTACTATCTTACATCTCTTCGTTCAGTTTAATAAATTTGTCTTCAATTGGTTAATCAGTGAATCATTTGGTACACCAATAGATTTCTATAGATATTGATTCTATAGACAGTTTCTATAACAATTTCTGATATGGATTACCAAATGTAATGAATTCTTTGTACAGTACTGACTGTGTACAGTACATCAGATTGACCAGAGATGCATCAGTAGAAGGGAGACAGATGACATCAAATCCGCATGGCTGTCATACTTCATCACAACTTTTGATAACACACTAGATATATAACATTGTGGATTAAATTACATAAATTAGGTAATGTAATACAGGCAACTGTAGCCTGTAGTACTGTAATTCATTCAGCAACAAGGGTGATTTTAAACATGTATCTTGCATTGTTTGCTGTTGAATGAACTGATTGTTGAAAGTACCAAACTGAAAGAAGATCATACTGTTGTGTTTTGGTGATTAAACCAAATGTTCTCATTACATATTACAATAATTTTGTGTTTGAAACAATGATTATGTGGACTGAAATATGTGCAACTGAATGAAAGCATTACATCAGGGTTTGAAAGAATGACTAGCTGTGTTACAAGTGTGATCAGTTTGGATTTTTGTACTAAGAGTTTTGAAAACGTACACCTTACTTGTGAAAATAGTACCAAAGCGAAAAAAAAAAAAAAATGTAAATAAAGCCCTGCTCTGCATCTCTGAGTCCTCACCTTATCCCTTACCTGAAACCAGATAGATAGATATATAGATAGATGATAGACAGACAGATAACAGACAGATATACAGACAGACAGACAGACTGACTGACTGACAGATAGATAGATAGATAGACAAACAGGCAGACAGATTACGTCAGTGAAAAGTTAACCTAAGGTTTAGTAGGCTGAATACATTTCTTATGATTATATGATTTATTTAGACTTTCTGTCTGTGGCAGTGTAATGTCTTGCAGTGCACACTTTTGTTCACTGAGGTGCGCCACACATCAATTACACTTTAGAACTGAAAAACCAAATATCAGTTTTTTTTTGCATTATATAAATATAATGTAAAAAACCCTTTCGATTAACCAATAACGGTAACATTTTAGTATGGGGAACACATATTCACTATTAACTATGACTTTTGCCTCAATAAACTCCTAATTTACTGCTTATTAATAGTTAGCAAGTAAGGTAGTTGTTAAGTTTAGGTATTGGGTAGGATTTAGGGATGTAGAATAAGGCATTAATATGTGCTTTATAAGTATTAATAAACAGCCAATATCCTAGTAATATGCAAGCCAATAAGCAACTAGTTCATAGCGAGAATTTAACCCTAAAATAAAGTGTTACCGAAACAATCATTAACAAACATTATTACGTTACTGTAGCCTCCTCAATGAATCTCAAATCATATATTCATCAATTAGCCTATCTTTCATGTTTGTTGTATACCAGATAGGATACCACTAGCCTACTCGTCCTTTATTATTACTCCTTAAAATGTTCAACAAATCCAAACAGTTTTTATTAGCTTTTTCAAATTAGCTAGGCTACGTCTAGAAATCACTTCACTGAAATTAAATTTTAACTTTGTAATCAGGCACAATTAGTTTTAGTCTGCAAATCTTGTCATCCATATTACACTATTTATCAAGACCACATCGTTTAAGTACTTTTGTGTTTAAAAGACGTCTAATAGCCATCCAAACACAACCCTGACGTCAAGGCCAAAACAAGGCAAACTTTGGGCTGTCAGTGAAAATGTAATAAACATCTAACCATAGCCCAAGAATAGAGTCATCTGACATGAACAAAATAAATGAAACCAAACACCTTGTTATCACTGTTGACTTTGCTTACATGATGGAATATCATACATCTCACAAGTTATTTAGCCAAAAACGACATGTAACCAAATTCAAGGTTATTTTGGCTAGAAATTACAAATTTCCCCTCAATTGTTTTAATTAAAAAAGTGGTTACACTTTATTTGGTAACACTTTATTTTACAGTGTCATTGTTACATATGTTACATGTAGTTATAGAAGCCTAAAAACTATAAATTATGCATAATTACATGCAACTAACCCTAAACCAAACCATACCCTAATCCTAACCCTATAGTGCATGTATTAACTTAATATTACTCAGTGCTTAAATGTATAATTACAGTGTAACAAAGACACCTTAAAATAAAGTGTAACCCTTTATTTTAAATATTAATTAATTATGTAGCCTACAGGTTAGGATTAGGTTTGGTTTAGGGTTAGTTGCATGTAATTATGCATAATTTATAGTAATTAGGCTACTATAGAAACTACATGTAGTGTGTAACCAGGACACTGTAAAATAACCAAATAACCAAAAATATTTTAAAAGTGCTTTAATTTTACATTTCAAATTTAATTAGTTTTAATTTAATTAATTTTAAATACCAGTAAAAGCTGCAAAATGGGTTGGAAAAACTTCTGTTCTCTTCCGATTCTAAATCCAACAGCCAACTTGTTTGTTGCCGTTTGTCTGTGCGGTGTGAATTGTCCAACACCCAAGACCAACAGTGCAGGTAACTCCAACACTTTTTTTTTTTTTAGCATTTAAAACAATATATACTATAAAAAGAGCACTGTATTCTCTCATTTGCCGTGAATGTACTAGAGACGACCACCTTGGCCGTGTCTCAAAAACCTACTACGCTGCCTACCTAGATAGCATTTTGGATTGCTTTTGTGAGCAGGCAGCACACTCGGTTTTGAGTCACAGCCGCGTGTGCATTCACCTACCCCGCCTCTCTCCAGCTGATGCCCGCGCCCTGTCAATCTCTATCCCAGCAGAGAGAGGACGGGGGGAAACCGAACCAGAGCGGGTCCGCGGGGGGAAGAGGCGCATGAAAACATCCATGGGTGGCTGTGTGGGCAGTCATCATGATTCTTCAGGCAGTTTAAACGAAAACTCGGACGGAACCGGAGGTAGGAAATTAAGCATATCCAGGAAATGCGAGGCAATTTGTGCTGTTTTGGGTCTGCGCTGCTTCCCTTGTCTCCTTCTCGGCTTGTTAGTGCATTGAAACATCGTGCTGGGTTTTGCGTCGCTTTGTGAGGCTCGGTCTCTCCTCTCGGACACGCGCCTGGCTGTAGGGACGATTAAGACTGTGATTTTGTGATTATGCAAATGTTTTCATAATTCTCCCCCACTGCTCTTTGTCTTTGGGCATTGAGTCGTTTTGCATATAACACCTTCCTACTAGCTGGTTAGCTTTAGCTGTGTGTTATATATAAAGAGAGAGAGTGTGTTAGCTGCATGGCTAGTGTGGCTCTGTTTCTCTTCTTTTTAGTAAAATGTGGGTCATGGTTTTGCCTTAGAATGCAGAAACACGCCGGGTTATCCTCAGTTCTAATATTTATCTTGTTTATTGCAAACCATTTGGTTTCAAACACTGTTTATTCATTGTTTATTCAAGTAATCTCACATTTAGTAGTGATGTTGTACTGAATATCTACATGGCTGTGATTTGGCCATAAAACACAAGGCCGTGCCGATATTCAGAACAACAGCACGGTGGTGAGTGTGATATAGCTTTTATACAACTTGTATAACTTTCGTTTAAAAAATTGGCTAGTTAATTCTTTTTTTTTTTTCTCCAACAAAATACTTAAAAAAATAATTTCAAAAGAAACAATTTTTGTTAAAGTTGTCAAACTATCTGATTCAAAACCTCTGGAACGTGAATATGAGTGGAGCGGAGCAACTAAGGCTATGTTCACACTGCGAGCCTTAGTGCTCAATTCTGATGTATTGCTCAGATATGATTTTTTTGTGTAGCTGTTCACATTGTTGTTTTAAATGTGGCCAATATCAGATTCCAGTGTGAACAGATCATCATCCTGAACTGACCCACATGCGCAAAAGAACGATAAAAAGACGTCACGCAGCACGCCTTCATACGGAGGTGAACACAGAAGGCATTAAAGTAAGCGATTATGAGTTTATTTATAGTGTGAATTGCCACGGAAGCCAGCAAATTTATGCTCGGACAATATAAAAAACAAAGACGAGAATACAAAAAAAAAGTTTTAAACATTTATGATGCTTGTATATAGAGCTGTCACTGAAATGCTATACATTTTGACATCACTGTTCTTCCACTGACTACCTTTCACAACTGTCTTGATAACGTCGGGAATGTAAAATCGTTGAAGTGACTCCCATGAGCGCAGAATTGTGACGAATGTTGCTCAAGAGTGACGTAAAAGTTGCATGAAATCGGATATGACTGTTCAGACTGATTTGAGCCGCATTTACTGATTGAATGTAGCCAAATATTCTCCTCGCCGGAATAAATCCCATTCAGAACAAGTTGTTTTAGATCATTTAAATAATTCTAATAATCGTTAAAAATAATAGTTTTAATAAAACTCTATGACAATAAGGAAGTCCACACCACTGCTACAACTATAACGACAAAGAGGAACAATATCATTGAAATCACTTTCAGAATAATTGATAACTGCATTGTGCACTTATAGTAAACAGACCATTATTTTCCCTTGGTGTGGACACTAGTTATCGTTGTATTCATCTTTATAGTTAGTGGTCTGATGTAAACTGGCCTTAAAGAGCCGTTCACCATAGAACAAAAACTACAGCAATATCTATGACTATAATATTTTAATAATTGTATAAATGTATAATAATCCTAACAGTCCACACCACAACTGTAACAACAAAAAAGAACGATATTGTATGAATCACTGTCAATGTTTTTATCATTCGTCAGCTGGAAAAAAAAACATTCTGAATTATTGTTCTTGGCTCTCAACTTCACTCCGGGTTTCTGCACATGGCACATTAGTGGAGGGAGAGAAAACATGGACGCTTTATTCAAAAATCTGGCAAATCTACTATAATATAATGAAGAATTAGTGATTAATATGTTGATTTGCAAAAGCATTATTTTGTCACAATAATATGCCACTATAACTCATTTTGAATGGCTGTCAGTGAAGAGAATCTTTTTGCCTCATAATAGCTAGCAAGGGCTAATTGGACCATGCTAACCAGCCAAACCTTGACCCCTTCAGACAAAACTAATAATCAGCCTGTGCCAAATGAGTCACTGATTTATGGTCTGTTTTGCTGGAAGAGAAAGACTATTTCAATGTGTATATTTTTTTTTAACACTGTAGTACACTAGCATATATGCTAAACTACCTCAGATATATCATAGGCCTACAAGGTTTAACAGCCACAAAACTGAATTTTATTTCATCACAATGGTTAAAGTCTTCTGTGTTTGTTAATAGTTGAGACACTCATGATTTCCCGCTTGTGTTACAGATGTTCCTACTGATGTCACAGTCAAACTCATGTTATTGTTTGGAGAAGTGCTGATATACAGGAAGCTTCACTGGCGCTTGTGCCAAATCACAATATGGATGATATATAAAACAATATAGAAGATGTCAGCAATTACTGCTCGTCTCTTTCAGGCTCTCATATGGCGAACAAAAATAGCTTCTAGACAAAGCCTATGGGACTAAATTACTCATCATGTGTCATTATTGTAATGAGAGCGGCACCATTAGATGAAACCCTGAACGTTTCCTGAAATTGACAGTTACCTGCAGACTTAATGGCTGCTAATTTTCCACGGCTCACAGCGCTTGATTTGGATGTCAACAATTTAACAGCTCCTTGGGGATGGAGGTACTTGTGCCACAAGGGATTACAAAAGTTTCAAAGCAGTAATAGCAAAGTTTGGGTTGAATATGAAGTTTACTATGGCCACATACACACTGCAGCTAAATTCGGTTGTCAGTTCACCTTTTAGTGCTTAATCCTGTTCTGTACATACTAAGGGTGGGGCAAAATATCCATAGGGCAATATATCGTTGTCCTTCTCCATGCAATGCGAGAATCGATACGTTGGCTCCAAATATCGATATTTTAACTATTCAAATTTAAGGGGCTCTAAATAGATTTCCCAGCATCGCTACTTCATGGCTCTTTGAGGTGGCGCTCAACACATGAATGAGGGAAAAGTGAACATACGTTAACCAGCAGAAAAAGAGGTTTTTAACGGGATGGCGGACAGCAGTGTGAGTAAATTAATAGATGCCTCAGCCACGTTTAAGTCCAAAGTCTGGAAAACCTGCACTTAACTTTTTTGTGTGCATTTTGTTTTTATAGTTAGACAGATATTGTGATGTATCATTATAGGTATGTCTAGCAATATATTGATTATCACAGAATTGCTGTATTGTGATATTATCGATATCGAGAGCCATGTATCGTGTATCGTATCAGATTGTGAGGTACCCTGTGATTCCTACCCCTAGTACATACACAGTTCAGTAAAATGAGAAAGTGACAGCCGCATTCTACAACTAAATTAACTCTTGAAAAATGCAGGTAGGTAGCATTTACAAAAATGTTACACAGTGTGTACGGAACCGAACTAGTTGTTAATGATGTGCGACGAGAGATATGAGAAATGACAGATGAGAGATACTCTCATACTCATCTCTGATGAACATTAAAATATGTATTTGTGGTGCAAGAAATCACAGGGAAAGCAGTAAGCCTAACTCACAAGGAAATTGGCGAACAAGAGCAAAAAAAAAAACTAACAAATGGAAATGCTTTATTCTGAAAATAAGACCAAAATATTAATATAAGTGTATATAGTAAATATATATAATTTAAGTAAATATAAATATAAGTTGCAGCCCGATCGCTGCAACAACCCCAAAAACGCTTATAATAAGTGGACATGGCACAACTGTGAAGCAGTCTTTAAGCAAACAAAACAGGACGCCTCCGTCGACTGTGCTTTATTTTAAATTGCTGACAAATTCTTAAACTCCTGATTGGCCATTGTGTTCACGCATTCTACACTGAGCGCTTACACAGATACACACAGGAGCCTGCTTTCAAACGCCGTGTGTATCTGTGTAAGTGCTGGGTGAAGAGCGTCAAAGATGTCTATTTACAACATGTTTTTGAAGTGTTGATCATTGTAGCCAATCAGAGACATATGTTAAATGTGCGTGAACACAATGGCCAATCAGAGGAGTTTAAGAATTAGTTCAACAGCGCTCAACATACTAGAGGGAAATGCTGGTGTCTGTACTTTTTAACTATCCTGACAACAACTTTAACTATCCTGACTGACATTTAGTGACCTTTTATGAGGTTTCTAGGGTGCTCTGAGTGATTGCTTGGTGGTTTCTTACTGGCTTATGTCAACAGAGTCCATCCCCAAGTCTCTGTGATAATCTGGTCCCCAGATATGCCTTGGTTCCTTCTTCATTAATGTTTGTTGCAGTAACAGTGTGGGACAATTTAGATGCCAAAGTTTAAGGGTGTGTTCACACTTGGCAGGTTTGGTTCAATTAAAATAAACTCTGGTGCAATTACTCTGTTAGTGCGGTTCATTAGAATAATTGTGAGCACTGCCATCCGAACCCTGGTGCAGCCCAAACAAGCAGATCGAGACCCAACTTTTCAGGGGGTCTCAGCCTGGTTCCAAGCGAACTCTGGTGCGGTTCGACTGAAATATGAACTTAACATGGACCAAAGACATCTAAACAAACCAAAAACAGGATGAGATGTCACAAGATGCTACCCTAAAAAGGACAGAGTCCTGCATACCTGTTTTTTTTTCGTCATAGGAGCTATGTTGCCCATTACAGTACTGTACAGTTTTGTTTCATATCTTTAGGTTCGGTGTTAAAAATGTAGTCAATGCTAAGCTAACTATTTTTTTTTTGGTCCAGATTAAAAGAACCAAGAGAACCAAACTACACCGTAATACTAAGGGTTAGGGGTTTGTTCCAAAAGCCAACTCTGTTTTTAAAAAAAATTCTAATTCATTAAGCATTCATGCATTATCACTCAGATATTTTTGTCATCTTAACACTCTGTCAGCAGTCTGTTCACTGCTCATGCCAGGTGTTTTCTGAGTTGTTTGTGAGGTGAAACTTGAGTGCCTTGTCTGTCTTGCATTATGCAGTGTTCGAGGTCTCCAAGCAGGCAGACGCAGCGGTCCTCATGCCAGGCCACGCTTCACCTGGATCATTGGGTCGTCATGGAGATGAATGTGAAACGTGGCATAGGCCTGACATCTTGGCCTGCTTCCTTTAATGATGATGTCTAGGTTTCTCCTTTATACCCTTGAAGGAATGTTTATTAATTTTATAATATTTGTATATGGAGGATGTAAGGATAAAAAAATGTCCGCCACTGACATATAAATGTTCTTGGCATAAATATGCCCTGGGCCTTTGTTTTTAATTAAAGTGAAATATGAATTCAGGACCTCTAAAGCTATTGGCTTACAGATGTTCTCAGTAAAGTGACCCATACCTGCCTATGTTAATAACCCAGACAGCTTGCCATTAATTTCCCAGAATTCCTTTCATCTTAGAAGATGTTTTATTGTTGGCAAACTAACAGAGAATTCAAGACAGCTGGAAGTTATTCAGAGGCATTTGCAAAGGGCATATCAGGCAGCTCAGAATATGTGAACTCTATGGCAGAAAGTGTTGAAACATTGATGTTTTCCATAGTTAAAGAGAGATTTCACACAATGAAAATGAAAATTGTCATATTTTACTTATGTCGTTTCAAATCTGTATGGATTTCTTTCTTCTGCTGAACACAAAAGAAGGTTTTGAAGAACGTTGGGAACCAGACAAGATTTTAAGCTCACTGACTTCCATTGAATGGGCAAAAATCAACAACACTGAGACATTTCTGAAAATATCTGAATAACTACTTTCCCTGGCAGCGTTTTTTAAGAAAGTTGCCAGTCACAGAGAGTGATAACAACTTTTTTATTTATTTATCATTTTCACAAAACTTTCATGGCCCCCAGAATATTTTGTTTTATGGATGTCTGATCATACAAAATATCAAAAGAAAGAGAAGAGCCTCACTGTGGGGAAATCTGTGGTGCCATTGAGCTGAGCAGAGTCTGCCGCCATAGACGCTCGAGGCGGTGGGCTGGAGTGACTTGCCGGGTGGATGGACAAACTCTCTGCCGTCCGGCTGGGTTGTGGAGGAGTGGCTGCCATCCAAGAGGGAGCGGAGGAGTCGCCGCCGTTTGCTTGAGGCCGGAGCCTGCTGTCGTCCACCAAGATAAGGAGGAGCAGGGAACGGAAGACTTGATGCTAGCTGGCCAAAACCGGAGGAGTCAGAGGGCCATCCACCGAGGTGTATCCAGCGCCACCGCCAGACGGCCCCCTGGGTGGGGGGAATAGAGTGCAGTGTTGTGGGTGCTCCCTGGCCTGCGAGG
Organism: Rhinogobio ventralis; assembly: GCA_039654625.1. Classification (NCBI taxonomy): domain Eukaryota; kingdom Metazoa; phylum Chordata; class Actinopteri; order Cypriniformes; family Gobionidae; genus Rhinogobio; species Rhinogobio ventralis. The sequence continues at coordinate 27,084,882 of CM077208.1, forward strand.
GGCGATAGCGGTATGTGGCAAGCAGGGCGGGGCCGCAAGCTGCGGGAACAGAGTGAGGCTGGTGACACCACACTGATCTCGAGTCTCACGGAGGAGCTCCGAAAGAATAAAAAGAGGAGCGACGACAGTGCAATATGAGAGAGGACCAAGCCTGGACTATGTTGTTTTTTTATTATGTTTATTTGCAGCAGTCATCCATGATGGGGCTACTTTCGTTTCGTTGTGTGTTTGTTGTGTCAATGAACTTTATGCTAATCATTTGCCGGTTCCCGCCTCCTCCTTTCCTTATCAACGAACTTCGTTACATGCATAAACAGTGCTTCTTTTCAGCCGTGTTTTGATCCGGAGATTCTGTACTCTTTCGGATGATGCATAATAGCACCCCCCTACCGTATAACAGTGAAAACACTGATTGCCGGAAATTTCTGTCAATGGCTGGGAAGCATTGTGTCATAAATGATGGGAAAATTCCGTCAATGGCGGGGCTTACAGTATGTTTTGAGTTTTGTATACTTTGCAAGAGGTGATGCAACAACTAAAGACATTCGTCTGATGTATGTAAAAGTGACGCAAATGGAATTCACCTCTGCTAACACAAAATTTTTTTCTAAATCAAATAGATTAAAACTAAAATCATTTTCAAATCATACAAGGACATTTAGGAATCGCAGCATTTAATGCACAGTATGAAAAATGTATATTCATTTGTTAAAGATTACATTTAACAGTTATACAACTAAAGCTATACTTACAATTATATTTGTTAGGATTAACTTTAAGTGAGCGTTAGCAAAGCTAATCTAAATGTAAAAATAGATGAAATTAGCATGTGGAATTAAATAACAAATATCAGCATATATGATAAATGATGAAATCTTTAATATTGGCCAACAACATTGTATGGTTAAGAATCAAATGAGGAAAAACAGTCTCTCCTTGAATTTGCCCTTAAGAGGACAGTTCTCTCATTCTGAGAAGAGGCGGAACCCGAGATGAAGATGGGTATATTCGTCTCCAGAGACTCGCAGAGATCCGAGATGCCTCTGCCGGACCGACCAGAGGTTGTGCGATACGACCCGTCTGTCATGTGATCCTGACATATGTAGGCTACTTGAACGTGGCCTTTGAAAGGAGAACCATTCTTCCACCACTTTCTTTCCACTGCCATCATTTTACCTTCCACCGTACGTGACACATCTTGAGAGAACCCAAATGACAGATGATTTTCTCTACGAGACACAAAGCTTCTGCCAGTCGCCATTGAATTATTGACACCCTGTATGAAGTCCTGCCTGAGTCTCGACAGGCTCCTCGGTCGATGTTGTAGACTTAATTGCGTCTGGCTTTTCTTTTGTCTCACCCTTTCCCCCCTCGTTCCCTCTCTCTCTCTGCACGTTTTTGTATCAGCGGCTCTCACTCCCTCCCATGTGGAGGCCTGGCATTGCCGATAGTTCCCAGATGTCAGTACGCCCTTACACAAATGCTGTGGCCGACCGGCCTGATGGGAAGTACATACAGTATTAAATACCTTACGGATGAAGTCGGTTTCTCTGTATTTTTATGGGGGGGTGTGGTGGCTACGGTTTCTCTAATGGGCTTTTGATGCTCACTTTGAGTTGGGGGAGGGACGAAGGAAAGGATAAAAAAGAGGAATGAGGATGAAACGAAAGAATTCAGCAGTCGAATCAGGGGAAATCGTGTTGCTCTTGCACCCAAGGATGCTTTTTACACACACACACACACCAACACCATCAATGTTCTCCTTTTGGAGCTTAATCCAGATGGTCCTCGTTTGGGATTCTTGTGAAAATGGAATTCACAATCCTGCAGAATAACTGGGTTGAATCTTTGGTCTCCAGTGTTTTGCTGTGCTGTTAGTTTCCACTCTATAAAAACCATAAGGATTTGTTTGTGTTTAGGTGAAACAGGCCTGTCCAAATACCTCTCAGGTGTTTTAACTCTTGTAAATGAGTCTTGTTAGGTTTTGTTATGGCTGTTTTCTGCACTGTATTTTAAGTGAGACCGCTATAGACCACATCAGGTGACCACATGCAGTCTTATTGCAGTTCTCCACAAGTTTACTTTTCTTGTAAAGGAATTATAGGGAAATAATTTAGAAGCCATTCATGAGCTGCAGCCGGTTGACCTACTTACACTTTGCAGTATGCACTTAGGGGTTGTACTGTATTATTAGTGTACACTTGTACTGTTCTACCAACACCAGTGTCATAAAATAGCGTCCTGATTCCACAGACCCCTTTTGTCGCATACAGGGCCCTATCATATACCCGGCACAATGCTGCGCCAGGCACAACGTAAGTGTTTATTGCTAGTTTCAGCCCGACGCAGTTAAAATTTTCACGTTCAGCACCACATTGTTTAAATAGCAAATGTACTTTTTTCCATTTTTTCCATCGTTAAACTAGCAAAAGTGGATTCGGACACGCCCTAAGTGCACCTGTGCCATGTGCTTCAAACCATGTGCTCAGATCGTTAAAATAGGGCCCACAGTGCACGTATAAATGTTAGCATCAACCTTAAACTGCCATGTCGTTAATGTCATTACCATGTTTAGTTTCATTTGTGTGCTCAAGTGATTTTGGCAATGTTACTCTAAAGTAAAGATTAGCCACTCTTTGCCACTCATTATTTGCAAAGGACTATGATTTGGGACACATTTTAATCACCCACACTATTTATTTGATCTTGTTTGGTATGCAGGAATGGGTACTAACGTGCAGGTCAGTAAGAGATTCCTGTTGATTCAGTAACCGCTCTGACAGATTCTGTGAGTTCAGTGAAAGATTTGGCCATCAGCCATCAAAAAAATACTAACTAACTGAAACCGTTTTGGAGGGCAGAAATCATTCACCAAAATGGTGACATTTAATTAAATCTCTATGTCAGTAAATCTGCTCAGTCAGTAGCTATGTTACCATATATAACAACTGCATTATGCACAATTGAAATGTTTATATAGAACTTTTTATTGGAGTGTTGATTTTATTAAATACATTTGATTCATTAATTAACTATTAAATAAACTGTATTTTTATTTATTTTTTTTGGTAAATATTTCTGTGCATCACTAATAATACTCACACTACACATTTTAATACTACCCATACTACACATTTTACTATGTAGAAATATTAAGAGATATTCCAAACATAGCCATGGGCTTTTGCCACTTCGTCCTACCCACTTCATCTAAATAGCCAATCAGTATTCACTGTGAAGCTGTTAATCAAGCTTAAGCTCTTTGACTTCTCACACAAGAAGCTAATAGCGAATAGCAGATTGATTGATTCGGAATCTCACAAAGGCTTAAAGCCGTGTGCATACCATAGTAAGATGAGCAGCCACTCTCATGGGGCAGACTAACAGCAGCATTTTCAATTCCACAGTGCCTCTCTAATGAATTAGATTAATGTGGTCACCCGTCCATTTTACTCTGCTGCTAGTGCATCAATTTATAAACAGGAAATAGAACTGTGATGTTATAGATTTTCTGTCTGCAGCATGGAGATATGTGCACCCGGAGGGAAGTCCACACGTTCCACAGCCCTCCGAGAGACAATGACTGCCCCCCCCCCCCCCCCCCCCCAAGGAATAGAGTATCATTGTTGCAGCTCTTAGCGTCTTTATGCTGCAATTTGATTGTATTGAGTCAGTGTATTACTGCCGGCTTGATCATGGAGAGCGTCCATAACAATCGTGTTTTGTGGACAGTCTCATTTACTAGCTGTCACAACTCTCAGAATACTGCGTGGTCTACTGGGTTTTTTGGTTATACACGATTAGCACTCAAAGTAGCAAAATGTAACTTTAAAAAATCTAAATGGATAATTATTTTTTTATGGAATGGGATATTGCAGTATTTCTTATATAGACTGCTGAATCACAAAGAAAAAATGGCATGTTTTCTTGATTTTAATCCACTCAATCTTTATTTTTATTACAATTTATTTAATTCACTTTTTTATGCATGTATTAATTAATTAATTAATTAAATTAATTCATTTATTAATTTATGTATACATGTAATAATTTTTTAACTTTACTTTTACAGTCATAATATTTTGTCTACCAGGAGCACACATTAGCTTCCAAAACATAGTCAGCGTTCATTCATTCTTTTGTTTTATTCATTTAATTTATCCGTTCATTCTGTTTATTCATTCATTCACTTCATTAATTTAATTTTTTTTATTTATTAATTTAATTAATTCATTTATTTTAATAATCATTCGTTTTATTTATTTATTACTATCTTAGTTTCGCTACTAGTTAGCTGTTCCAAAAGACACACAGCAATGTTGTGCTGTCTTGATGTTTTGACCAGATTGACCAGGGCAGAATTTCACGTCTCCTTCACAGATATGCGAATCCCACAGTGCATTGCATATACTTGTTTCATTCAATACTAACAGTAACAGTAAAAACTATTTTATCCAGTATTTATGCATTGATGTTTTTTAGTGTATCTCATTGTTAGCCACATACTAACATCAAACTCTATTGAACCCTTCAAATCAGTCACTTGCTGCGGCTTTAAAGGTGCTGTATGTAATTTTTTGACTGTACTAAAGAATAAAAAACACATGTTTGCAGATATTTACGAAACATGCTTGTTTCTCTGAAAAACAAAGCTACAGCCAGTTATTCTACATTGAAATGTGCGTTCCGTGTCGGAATGTCTCTTTTTTTTTTTTGTTAATCTGTGTGATTCTGCCCACTGCCAATTTTCCCAAGAGTATTTCGACACCCGGGTTGCCAGTTGGCAGAAAAACACAGCGTATTTGAATTTGGACTGGCAGCACCCATTTCAACTGCTAGCTGTCAATACAGTACCTTTAAGATGCCATGTCATAAAGCAGCTGCCTATGTAGTCTATACAGAGGAAGGGAGCTTACAAGTTATTGACCAGAACTACTGCACCATCCTTTTATGTAAATGGATTCACCTGTACTTCTTTTTTAGTCCATTCTTTACAGTTGTCACTATGGAGGTCCATGGTTTTTCTTAAAATGCTCCGATTATGCTTTTTTGGATTTGACCTTTTATGTAGTGGGTAATATAGATGATTGTTAATATAAAAGGTCTGCAAAGTTTCAAAGATGAAAGTGCACAATAAATGGAATTATTGTCTCTCAAAAGAAAGAACCGATTCTGAACTGCCTGAAACAAGTCGTCACAAATTCCTGTCTTACTTCCTGCACAAAGGCAGTGGAGAATACATCCATGCTGCCTTCAAAAATCGATCAGATAAAGGTATCTCAGGAGACAGGAAGTGAAGCTAACATTGGATTCGGATGGGTCTTAATGCCTTCCTACCTTGGATTTTTAGCATTTTAAGCTTTCGGATGCAGCCGTAGCTGAGTCCTGGAAGAGTTTGGTTTGTGCTGTCAATAATTGGAAAAGACGCTGCTTTCTGTGACCAATCACAGCAGACTGGGCCATCTAACCAATCAGAGCAAAGTAGGCTCTTGGAAAAGAGGGGTTTAGTAAGACTGAATCCTTTATTGAGCCGTTTCAGACACTGAAACGCTGCAATGTGTGTTATGAGAATTTATGAGGTGAAAAAATGTATGTTCTTTTTACCTTAGATACATGTAAGCCTATTGTAGGAGACATCCAAAACAAAAGTTAACCTTAAAAAAAAATACACAATAGGGGCACTTTAAATTAGTCACAATCTCCACTTCGCAACGGAGCATAGTCCAGTACTCTGCAGTAACCAACTAAGATATATATTTTTTTGATTTCCTTTCACAAAGTAGCATTTGTTGCTGGCTCTTTGACAACAGGAAGAGGTCATCAGCGAGCTGCTTTGTCACCAAGAAATTGCCTTGTGAAGCAGACAAACAGGAAGTGCACACGCAGAACACAGAACATCAATCTTTCCCCCCTCTTCCGTTAGTAAGGAGGTGTATCAGACGACAAGGATAGATTCTGGGTTGTTTCTCTGGTGTTTCTGGGTCATAAAAAGTGCTATACTGATTCATTGGCTGTGCCTGAATTATTAATGGCCAATGGCTGCTGTTTTATTCGTTGTCTGTAGATTTATGCTTGTAGTTTTGTCTTTTAATGGCTTTTTTTTGTGTCTCATCACTGAACATCTTAGTTCTGGGTAGCATTATCACAAGCTTTGGTTGTTCTGCAACCTGTGTTCCAGACCGAAAGGTTGTATATAATAGCAGCCAGATGTTTTACCCAATAAATCTCCTTTTCTCAAAAGACGTCTCAGGCCCTCTGATGTAACTGCTTGGGTTTCAGCCCTTGGTAATTCTGCCAGTGCTATTGACCGGGAGTCTGTGTGTCTGTAATCTGTGTGCTGGTTTATAGAGAGTGCAATGCATCTCAAGGTTTTGCTTTCAACAAATGCCATAACTGCGGTATATCTATTCTCAAAGGAACAGACAGAATGTACAACATGTGCCGCAAACATCCACTTGCTTTTCATATGGGGTGTTTTATCAATTAGGGTGGCCTGTAGCCTCAGTTTTAGGCTTTGCAAACGCAAACATTTAGGATTCTGTGAGGTTTTGAACATTGCAAATTCTGCTGTAAATATGTCAGCAAGCTAACAGAGGAACTTTCAATTGCAAAAATTAGAAATCCGCACTGCACCGTATATCATCATTTAAAAACATTAAATGTGATGTATTATTATTATATATAAATATATAAGTGACTAAAAATATGTTGCTATAAAATTTATATTTTTGCAGAAAAATCTAAACCACTGGCCCAAAAAAAAGAAAAAAAAAAAAGAGATTATGAATCTACTTGTGACCTCAGTAATTCAGGACATGTAAGACAAATACAAATATGATCTGTTACCAAACTGTGTTGTTTTGGACCTAAGTCTAATATCACTAGATTTCAATTGCATATCTAAACTGTGGGATATAGCATGTTTTCCACAGCACCACCCTTTTCCTGGATTTCCCAAAATATCTCCCGTCTTCTGATTTCTGCTTATGCCAACGGAAGACTCAGTGGGCCTCAAACTTTCGTAAATATGAGTAAATTGGCTCCATTTTATTACAAAAATAAAAAAAAAACCTGAATAGGCCATATGTTAACAATAACAATTCACAGAACGTTTGAATGTGTAAAATTCTTTCGTACCAACTAACATTCTGAAAATTTATGTCAGAACAATTTACACACAAATTTGTTCTGCTTGTGTTTCATGAATGAGGCCCAGTAAATTTTTGTTTATCAGACTGTTATTCATAACTGAACTCTATACTGACATCCAGCAGGTGAAATAAACAGCTCATGATGCTGCTAGTTAGTTCTGTTGCAGCTTTAAAAAGCAAATTTAAACAGCCTAACTCCGTGTCCTAACCAGACGCGATCAGAGTTGCGATGCAACAAGATTTTCAGTAGCAAACCAGACCCAAGATCAGTCAATCAAAACAAAAGTCACAGCCAATCAGAAGAGCATGTGGGCGGGCTCTCTGTAAGTGCACTGACTGCATTCGCAACGAAATGGATAAGTACAACGTCGAATTCCTAAATCTTACACCATTTTAGCATGATTAAAAAAATACATAGTGACAATTTTTTTTTTAATATCATGGAATACACGTGTTTGTTCACCTTGAATTGACAGTTCGAACAGCCTAGTTGTTTCCTTTAATTTATTTTCAAGATCTGAGGTGAATTATCCATTGTTGCTTTCCGTAAGGCTGTCTATAAAGGTCACAAAAAAATGATATTAAACTCACTTTAAATTCCCTTTACAATAAATAAAGCACATACACTCACCTAAAGGATTATTAGGAACACCTGTTCAATTTCTCATTAATGCAATTATCTAATCAACCAATCACATGGCAGTTGCTTCAATGCATTTAGGGGTGTGGTCCTGGTCAAGACAATCTCCTGAACTCCAAACTGAATGTCAGAATGGGAAAGAAAGGTGATTTAAGCAATTTTGAGCGTGGCATGGTTGTTGGTGCCAGACGGGCCGGTCTGAGTATTTCACAATCTGCTCAGTTACTGGGATTTTCACGCACAACCATTTCTAGAGTTTACAAAGAATGGTGTGAAAAGGGAAAAACATCCAGTATGCGGCAGTCCTGTGAGCGAAAATGCCTTGTTGATGCTAGAGGTCAGAGGAGAATGGGCCGACTGATTCAAGCTGATAGAAGAGCAACTTTGACTGAAATAACCACTCGTTACAACCGAGGTATGCAGCAAAGCATTTGTGAAGCCACAACACGCACAACCTTGAGGCGGATGGGCTACAACAGCAGAAGACCCCACCGGGTACCACTCATCTCCACTACAAATAGGAAAAAGAGGCTACAATTTGCACGAGCTCACCAAAATTGGACAGTTGAAGACTGGAAAAATGTTGCCTGGTCTGATGACTCTCGATTTCTGTTGAGACATTCAGATGGTAGAGTCAGAATTTGGCGTAAACAGAATGAGAACATGGATCCATCATGCCTTGTTACCACTGTGCAGGCTGGTGGTGGTGGTGTAATGGTGTGGGGGATGTTTTCTTGGCACACTTTAGGCCCCTTAGTGCCAATTGGGCATCGTTTAAATGCCACGGCCTACCTGAGCATTGTTTATGACCATGTCCATCCCTTTATGACCACCATGTACCCATCCTCTGATGGCTACTTCCAGCAGGATAATGCACCATGTCACAAAGCTCGAATCATTTCAAATTGTTTTCTTGAACATGACAATGAGTTCACTGTACTAAAATGGCCCCCACAGTCACCAGATCTCAACCCAATAGAGCATCTTTGGGATGTGGTGGAACAGGAGCTTCGTGCCCTGGATGTGCATCCCACAAATCTCCATCAACTGCAAGATGCTATCCTATCAATATGGGCCAACATTTCTAGAGAATGCTTTCAGCACCTTGTTGAATCAATGCCACGTAGAATTAAGGCAGTTCTGAAGGCGAAACGGGGTCAAACACAGTATTAGTATGGTGTTCCTAATAATCCTTTAGGTGAGTGTAATCTGCACTCGTCATACTTTGTATTTTGTAAAATAGAATTGTCGTGAATCGCCGTTGTGGCTGGTTAGTAGGCCTAGAAAAAAACTCTGATTAACATGGAAAAGATCATTTTTCTCATGTGTCGCATTTGGTTAGGTCACAGTGAAGGCTTATAGGGCTGTTTCGGTATTTTCATTGATTTTGTATTGTTAAGTCTGTTGATAAGTTATTTTAGTGGATCTTTGTCCACATTTTGTTTAGATATAGGCTAATGTGATTATTTGGGAATGTGGTTGTTGTATGGCCAGGGGGGTATTCTAGAAAGCAAGGTTAACTTACCATCACATACACTCACCTAAAGGATTATTAGGAACACCATACTAATACTGTGTTTGACCCCCTTTCGCCTTCAGAACTGCCTTAATTCTACGTGGCATTGATTCAACAAGGTGCTGAAAGCATTCTTTAGAAATGTTGGCCCATATTGATAGGATAGCATCTTGCAGTTGATGGAGATTTGTGGGATGCACATCCAGGGCACGAAGCTCCCGTTCCACCACATCCCAAAGATGCTCTATTGGGTTGAGATCTGGTGACTGTGGGGGCCATTTTAGTACAGTGAACTCATTGTCATGTTCAAGAAACCAATTTGAAATGATTCGAGCTTTGTGACATGGTGCATTATCCTGCTGGAAGTAGCCATCAGAGGATGGGTACATGGTGGTCATAAAGGGATGGACATGGTCAGAAACAATGCTCAGGTAGGCCGTGGCATTTAAACGATGCCCAATTGGCACTAAGGGGCCTAAAGTGTGCCAAGAAAACATCCCCCACACCATTACACCACCACCACCAGCCTGCACAGTGGTAACAAGGCATGATGGATCCATGTTCTCATTCTGTTTACGCCAAATTCTGACTCTACCATCTGAATGTCTCAACAGAAATCGAGACTCATCAGACCAGGCAACATTTTTCCAGTCTTCAACTGTCCAATTTTGGTAAGCTTGTGCAAATTGTAGCCTCTTTTTCCTATTTGTAGTGGAGATGAGTGGTACCCGGTGGGGTCTTCTGCTGTTGTAGCCCATCCGCCTCAAGGTTGTGCGTGTTGTGGCTTCACAAATGCTTTGCTGCATACCTCGGTTGTAACGAGTGGTTATTTCAGTCAAAGTTGCTCTTCTATCAGCTTGAATCAGTCGGCCCATTCTCCTCTGACCTCTAGCATCAACAAGGCATTTTCGTCCACAGGACCGCCGCATACTGGATGTTTTCCCTTTTCACACCATTCTTTGTAAACTCTAGAAATGGTTGTGCGTGAAAATCCCAGTAACTGAGCAGATTGTGAAATACTCAGACCGGCCCGTCTGGCACCAACAACCATGCCACGCTCAAAATTGCTTAAATCACCTTTCTTTCCCATTCTGACATTCAGTTTGGAGTTCAGGAGATTGTCTTGACCAGGACCACACCCCTAAATGCATTGAAGCAACTGCCATGTGATTGGTTGATTAGATAATTGCATTAATGAGAAATTGAACAGGTGTTCCTAATAATCCTTTAGGTGAGTGTATACCCTGAACTCTTGGTTGATTAACCCAAACTTTGCTTACTCAAGATATGCTGGTTCCAAAAACGAGTCCGGGAGTAAGTTCAGACAACTCAGAGTGTGTTAACTGTGAACACACAAGACATTCTCAACAGAGCGACGAATCGATGATTCACCATGGAAACAGATGCTAAGAAAGAGCGCGCCGTTCTACTTCCTCTTCTTCTTTTTTTTAATGGCGAGTTACACAACCTACTTAGTGCACATCGCCACCTATTTGGACTCCTCTTCCTCGGACCCCTCTACCTCTTCCTCTCACTCTCATCTGCCTTAGACCTCCTCCATCCATGCTGGCAAAGAACAACACAGACGTGGCACCTTTTTTATAAGGCCTGCAGACTGATTGCTAATTGAAGATTGTGCAGCCATTTTTTCAATCTCTTCATTTAATAAGTAACCTTTATTCACTGAGAATAAGGATTATATTGTTTGTTTAATGCTAATTCATTGAATGCAGATCCATGTGTGAGATGACAATAAAATAAATAATAAATATATTTGAATTGAATTAGTTTTTCTTGATTGCTTTGATGCAGCCATCAACTCAAACTCCACATTTTCAAAACAGTTAACACACAGGCCTAAACAGTAGCACTCATGGTCAAAATGACACATTTTGTTTGTAAAAGGCTCTAACCGCGCCAAAACATTTAAAATATGCAACAAAAGCAAAATTTGCCTTCAAACAGCACAACTTGCAAACAAGTATATGAGCTCTTTCAGTCAATCATTACACAATGGACAACAAAATACAAAATACAGACAGTGCGAATCGGTGCACCATTGCTTGTCATTGTAGCCTATTGCCAGTGCCATTTGTTGTCTTTCTATATAGGCTGTGGCAAAGCATTAGATCCAGAATAAGAAATGCTTTGATGCATTTTTTATTGATTTCATGACATTCATTATTTTTCAAACCGTGTCTGAAAACTGAAATACTGTAAATATTACAGAGAATACATGTAAACCAAAATACAGTAAAATCTATTGGAGTATAAGACATAGCCACTATTGATACTATTGATATGTCTTCTGTCATAACGATGGGGCCACATGGCCTCATCCACATCACATTAAATATCCTCTCTTGCAATGCACCCAGGGAAAAATCTTCTTGCATGCCTTATCCAACCTTGACATTCCTCTGCAACTATTTCTTGGGCAGCGGCAGTCATTGCATTCAGCAAGGGCATTTGCTCACAGGGATGGTGATCATAAACCTTCCACCTCCAAGCACTGAAGAACTCCTCTATGGGATTCAAAAATGGGGAGGAACAGCATCATCATACGAGGGTGTACCCCAAACCACTCATTGACGAGGCGAGAGTGGTGGAATTGGCCTAGATAATGATGAAGAGTGGCATGCCAGGCCTCAACAGCCCTCTCTCCTCGGGTGGGATCAGCCACTCATGAAGTGCATTCAGGAATGTTATGAGGCGTTCGGTGTTGTATGGGCCAATAGCGGGGATATAGCATAGGACACCATCACTGGAGATGGCAGCACACATGGTTATGTTGGCACCCCTCTGTCCTGGAACTGTGATAGTGGCCCTGTACCCAATGAGGTTCCTTCCACGTCTCCTCACTTTGCTGAGATTGAAGCCGGCTTCATCAACATAAATGAAGACATAATGTGCCCCCTCAACTTAAAGCTCCATTATTCTCTCAGTAAAAAAAGGCAAAATTACAATGAATGGTGACTCCAGTTGACTAACTGCATGATATGACAAGGCATTACAGTATAGTAATGTTTCCTTACCTCCACATATTGGCATCTGGCCTCCTTCACAACGTCAGAGTTCCTTTGAAATGGAACTCTATAGAGCTGCTTCATGGCCATATGGTTCCTTCTTAGGACGCGGTCAATGGTGGTCAGGCTCACGTTGTTGATGTTCCTAAATGTGCCCTGATCTGCGATCACTGCTTCCCTGATTTCACGCAGCCTTTTGGCATTGTTTGCCAAGACCATGTTTACAACGGCCGCCTCCTGCTCAGCACTAAAATTTTTCCCTCTACCACCAGAGAATGGTAGCCTTTACATGTAATGGGAATGAGGAAACAGTTACATAAAGTATATCACTAAAGATATTTCTGTATCTACTTGTTAGATCTCCTCCATCCATGCTGGCAAAGAGCAACACAGACATGGCACCTTTTTTTATAAGGCCTGCAGACTGATTGCTAATTGAAGATTTGTGTAAAGGAGTGTCAAACAGGTGCTTCATACTGATCTAGGTAGTTTCTAATAGTTAGGAATTAATGGTTTCTGTTTGGTTACCATAGCTAAAACAATGGAGTTTGGAATGCTTGAATGACATCCGTGTTAACTGTTTTGCAAAAGGGTGGGGAAAATGTGTCAATCCAACAAGAAATGGTTAACACATTTGCAAGACGTGTCTTCTGCTCTGCTGAGATAGTGATGATGAAAACTGAATGGATCCTAGTTTCTTTAACCAGGTCAAAGCAATCAAGAAAAACTGTAACATTTAAACATTACCTTGTTGTAATAGTGCTTTAGAATTAATTTATAATATTGTATATTATAACTGTAACTATATAACACATTTAGATATATTAATTATATAAAACACATCTGAATACCTCTTAAGCAAACTAACCCTGGAACTTAACATTCTTGGATTCAATCTCATAAGCTTTTCACGTATTGTTGGTGGTTTGTGGTGACAGTTCAAGTTCTCTCTTTGCAGTGACTGTGTGTTGGCAAAGGCTTTTTTCAGTGCAGCGGCTGTGACCGTCATGTGTTTGAGTTTGGCATTTGATGTTGTGCCTGTAGCAGGGATTCCTTGTTTGGACATTTTTATTTGTGCAGTTGTATTTATTCTCTTGGACTGGTATATCAGAATGTGTGTGCGATTCATCTAACTAGACTGTGTTATTGATTCAGGCTCCGCTGTGTCTGTAGAGCGTATATTGTGTGTGTTATATGGTTTGCTTGTTTTATTTAGATATACTTGTATGCTTATGCTGTGTGAGGCACCTTGAGTATTATATAAAGGTATATAATATAATAATATAATGTAATCAAATAAAATATATATATAATATAACATAATACAATCTGATGTACATAGATAACTGTTTTTCTATTTATTTTTAATGTATTTACTTATCTATTTTTTTCAACCATACCACTTGTCCTATGTAGATAATCACAGGGTTTTAATTTTTATTCTATTCTATTCTATTATGTGATTTTCTATTCTATTATGTTATAATTATATATTATATTATATGAATCAATGTACATCGCCGTAATGACATTTCTAAAATAGTGTAATTTGTTCCTTTGTGTAAATTTTTTTCAATTTGCAAAAAAATTACACCTGCACCTTCATGTGTTGTTAGCCATGTGCTATTAATATAGCGCAAAATGATATGCAGTGCTAGTGTATTTTTGCTGTTAATATGCTACATTGATCAAGAACCATATTTAGCCTTAACCACCATTTAAGGGTCCAATCTGAAGCTGATGTTATTGGCAGGCTTCTCCCACAACTGTTAACCCTCCTTCTATTTTCACCCCATGCCAGTTTTGCAAACATAAACACTGAGATCAAGTCATGCTGTTTCAGTAAACACATTCAGTTTCTGCCATATGCTATCAGCTCATCAAGGATAGGCTAAATGTGTATATCTTAGATAGTTTAGGCTCTGAAATCTGATTGAGCCATGGACAAAGTCATTGTCATTTGATAGCCGTAATACGTTTATTTATTGAACGTGTCTCATAATAATGCTGTTATAAAAGCAGTAAACCACTCTGTTATAGTGCTTTCACCACAGTTAAGGGAGTTTTAGGCATTCAAGTTGACATCATTAGCTTTATTACCTTAATGCTTACAGCAATGGTATAGATCTTAAACATCCTATTGTATTTTGACCTGTTTGTCTCTGTTTTGCAGTTGCACTGGGGAGAAACCAGCCCCTGAAGAGAGAGAAGCCCAAATGGAAGAGCGACTACCCAATGACCGATGGCCAGCTGCGCAGCAAGCGTGATGAATTCTGGGATACGGCACCGGCTTTTGAAGGCCGCAAGGAAATCTGGGATGCACTTAAGGCGGCTGCCCAGGCCTTTGAGAGCAATGACCACGAACTTGCTCAAGCCATCATTGATGGCGCCAGCATAACGTTACCACACGGTAAGAGTCACATGTCACAGACCAGCGTGCTTTGATTTAAACCAGACATTTGTGTTGACAAAAAGATTTGGTCAGTTTGGTAAATACTATGGTTTCCTGTTATGCATTAAATGAGTTTTATTGAAATCTATTGAAAATATTATTTTCTCTTTCTATTCTTCTTCTGTCAGTTCCCCATCGGAATAATTTACCCAAAAATTAATCTTGCAATGGGGGAAGCAATATGAATGTCAAGCACTTTACATGATGCAGTGAAATTGAAATTTGAAAATTGAAAGTGTGGCTTATATTTCCAAATATGTTTTTGGTTCACATAAGGCGTATTGAACATTGTGTTACGCCCAAAGTATACACTCACCTAAAGGATTATTAGGAACACCATACTAATACTGTGTTTGACCCCCTTTCGCCTTCAGAACTGCCTTAATTCTACGTGGCATTGATTCAACAAGGTGCTGAAAGCATTCTTTAGAAATGTTGGCCCATATTGATAGGATAGCATCTTGCAGTTGATGGAGATTTGTGGGATGCACATCCAGGGCACGAAGCTCCCGTTCCACCACATCCCAAAGATGCTCTATTGGGTTGAGATCTGGTGACTGTGGGGGCCATTTTAGTACAGTGAACTCATTGTCATGTTCAAGAAACCAATTTGAAATGATTCGAGCTTTGTGACATGGTGCATTATCCTGCTGGAAGTAGCCATCAGAGGATGGGTACATGGTGGTCATTAAGGGATGGACATGGTCAGAAACAATGCTCAGGTAGGCCGTGGCATTTAAACGATGCCCAATTGGCACTAAGGGGCCTAAAGTGTGCCAAGAAAACATCCCCCACACCATTACACCACCACCACCAGCCTGCACAGTGGTAACAAGGCACGATGGATCCATGTTCTCATTCTGTTTACGCCAAATTCTGACTCTACCATCTGAATGTCTCAACAGAAATCGAGACTCATCAGACCAGGCAACATTTTTCCAGTCTTCAACTGTCCAATTTTGGTGAGCTCGTGCAAATTGTAGCCTCTTTTTTCTATTTGTAGTGGAGATGAGTGGTACCCGGTGGGGTCTTCTGCTGTTGTAGCCCATCCGCCTCAAGGTTGTGCGTGTTGTGGCTTCACAAATGCTTTGCTGCATACCTCGAATGTAACGAGTGGTTATTTCAGTCAAAGTTGCTCTTCTATCAGCTTGAATCAGTCGGCCCATTCTCCTCTGACCTCTAGCATCAACAAGGCATTTTCTCCCACAGGACTGCCGCATACTGGATGTTTTTCCCTTTTCACACCATTCTTTTTTAAACTCTAGAAATGGTTGTGCATGAAAATCCCAGTAACTGAGCAGATTGTGAAATACTCAGACCGGCCCGTCTGGCACCAACAACCATGCCACGTTCAAAATTGCTTAAATCACCTTTCTTTCCCATTCTGACATTCAGTTTGGAGTTCAGGAGATTGTCTTGACCAGGACCACACCCCTAAATGCATTGAAGCAACTGCCATGTGATTGGTTGATTAGATAATTGCATTAATGAGAAATTGAACAGGTGTTCCTAATAATCCTTTAGGTGAGTGTACTTCGCAATGTAATTTTTGTCATCGGGAGAATCCACGGCCAATTTTTGTGACTGCGTGGACGGTCCACGTACAACAGTGCATGCGCAAGGTAAATGTGCCACTAGGTGGCAATACGTGCATTTGTGATGTACTGTGCAGTAGTCAAAGAAGAGTGCGCAAAGAGCGATACAAAACAGCATTGCATGCAATGGCGGATCCACTACTTTTCTTCTATCCTTACAAGCGAATGTCCTGTGAATGACACGACTCATTGCTGCCCTCTGATGTCTGGTAGAGTATAAAAAATATACTCTAGACATCAGTTTTAAAATCATGAGTGTTTAATTAGGTGTATTAAAATTTTTATTTAACATGATTATTGGTGGGTGATATGTTCAGTTTTATTTCATGATATGAGTCATTTTAAATTAGTGCTGTCAAATCGATTAAGCGCAATAAATCGCATCTAAAATAAAGGTTTGTTTTTACATAATATATGTGTGTGTACTGTGTATAAGTATTGTGTATATATAAATACACACACATGCATATATACATTTAAGAAAAAATATTTATATTTATATATAATATAAATTATATAAATATATACAGTATACACATGCAAATATTTCTTAAATATATACATGTATGTGTGTGTATTCAAATATACATCATAATTATACACAGTACACACATATATATGATGTAAAAACAAACCTTTATTTTATGCGATTTATCCAGCGATATTTTAAATATCAGTGAAATTTAACAATATTCGGGGGCCGCAAAAACACAAACTTTTGAAAACGGGTTTCAAAGTGCAAGTTTTTGAAAGCGATACGTTATCATCTTAATGTAAAAATGCACATTTGTGAGAACTGACATCATGTGCATGTGTATTACGTGTTCAGTTTCTTAACAAAGTGACATTTCCAACTACTGGCCTGGCAGCAGAATACAGCTTTTTTAGTCGTTTTCATGGATCCGTGTAAACATGACAACATTGCCTGTACGCGAAAAATGCAAATAAAAAACTTTTCCGGTTTTAGTACATCATTGTCCTCTGTGCGATTTTCATTGTCTGCATCTGTCTGGATGCAGCTGGAGATTCTTGCAGGCAGTTGTCAGCGTCTCCTGAGAGCCCGGCTGCCTGGTGACGGCGTGGAAAAAAACTTGCGCTGTTACTAGGCTGCAGTTGAGCTCTCCAACAGGACACATGCAGATCGAATCAACCCCTTCCTGTGAATCAAAACATACTTTCCCCCCTAGTCATTCTCACTTTTATTTTCCACCTAAGAATTCGTATTAGTTGAGCAGTAGGAATTGAAGCCAGGATGTTTATGTGATTTTTGAACTGGAGTAGCTGCTATGTTTGAATAGCTGCTATGATCAGGTGACATGATCATTTACATTTTATTGATTTTACAAATGGTTTTATTGCACAGTTCATTCACAGTATGTGTTCTCTGGGAATTAAACCCGCGACCTTAGTGTTGCTAGCACCATGCTCTACCAGTTGAGCTACAGAAACAATATAATACACTATATGCCTTATTAAGATTGTTAGCGTGCTGATGGATGTGTTTTTCTGGATTTCACAGTAAGATATAATGGATGCTTTCTGGTCAGTGGAATTACGTTATTTTTTACTGGATTAATTAAATTATTCAGAAATGCATAAACTGCAATTTATACATTAAACAATTTTAATACTCTTCTATGATGACCATATTTTATATTTTTATATTTTATATTTAAAATATTATATTTTATTTCAGAAATATTTATACGATTTCATTAATAATCATTATTTTACAATTGTTTTATTAGCAATAATTATTGATAAAATTAGTGGTATTTGAGGAAAAATACATTGAAACATATTTAAAAACTTGTAAAAAATAGTTAAGATGTATACACTCAAATGTATTCAAGGCCAAATAAAAATGTTTAGTAAAGGTAAAGTTTTTACTTTTGAGTCCTTAAATTGGAACTTTTCTTAAAAATGGTATAAAAGTTGTTCAAGAACATATGCAAACAACATGAATACAGAGTAAATTATGAATTCGAGTGTTACTATTTATCGTTAATATAAATGGGTGCCAAGTTGATTTATCGTAAACGGCAACTTAAAAGGAAAATTTGAAATGTTGCCTTGTCGTAAGTTTAAGTTGAAGCACTAAAGTTACTAACAGGAAATAAATAAACAACTGAAACTCAACTAAACCTTAAACAAATAAAAATAAATGAACTTAAATAGTAATATTTAAATAATAGTAATATATACATAAACTAACAAAACTAACAAAAACATAACAAAATTACTACAAATTAAAGTAAAAAAAAAAATATATATATATATATATATATATGTATATGTATATATATACACACATACACCGATCAGGCATAACATTATGACTAATATTGTGTTGGTCCCCCTTTTGCTGCTAAAACAGCCCTGACCCGTTGAGGCATGGACTCCACTAGACCCCTGAAGGTGTGCTGTGGTATCTGGCACCAAGATGTTAGCAGCAAATCCTTTAAGTCCTGTAAGTTGGGAGGTGGGGCCACGTGATGTAAAAGAAAACGTGATTCATCAGACCAGGCCACTTTCTTCCATAGCTCAGTGGTCCAGTTCTGATGCTCACGTGCCCACTATTGGCACTTTCGGCGGAGGACGGGTGAGCATGAGCACCCTGACTGGTCTGCGGCTATGCAGCCCCATACGCAACAAACTGCGATTGCCTGTGTATTCTGACAGCTATATATATATATATATACACACACACATACACACACATATATATATACCTGAAATTCTAAATATTAATAACTAGGGATGTACCTTACACATTCTACCGATTCCCTAAAGGGACATGCAATGGGAAAAAATATGAGATGGGTTTATAGGGATCTGACAGCACATTTTACAAGATAATATTTGTCAATGACGCTCAGGTTCTGTTGCAAACCAAATCCTCCGCCATCGTCCTATCAATCATCTCTCAATGCGTGATAAGTGAAATGTGATGTACTGTAATGTAACCGACTACCGCAGCAAGCCTAACCTTGTCCCTTTAGGGGCCCCTTAGAGTGCGTTACTCATTTTCTGCACCTTTCCGAATTCGGATTTAGGCTTCGACACATCCCTATTAATAAGTATAATACCATAACAAATTTAATACTAATTTACGTATATAATAGCATTTACATGTATAACACTGAATCAGACTACACAGTTTGCGCTAAATGTTTTATTCACCTAAAAAAAATCAGTTCATAAGAGTCATTCTTTCAATTGGATGCACTACAATAGCCATGCTGCTATAGTTTTATTCCACAAAAAGAATCAACTCATAAGAGGGATTCATTCAGGAATCTATCTACATCAATTCTCATCAGTACAGTCTACGAAACCAGTGTAAACAGATTGTGAAATGGTATTTTCCATTAAAAATAAACTGAACAAAAATCCCCTCTAGATGCACCTATTGTCATAAAGGAAAATGTTAGTTGTTTTTTAAAACCTTATGAAACTAACATGAGTCCATGCAGAGTACATTTTTATGAATTTTGCACATGTATCAACTGTCAATGATATTTTGACATTGACTCATCATTGACACAAATGGGTGCCAAGTTTTTTTTTAAATTGTAAATGGCAATGTACATTTCCAGGCATGTATTCTTCGTAAGACCACCGCTTCCAAAACTTTAACCTCATAGTGGCCTTTTCAAAGTATAACCCCCCCACAGCGGATAACCAGGTGATGTCCACCGGTAAAGTATTGCATGAGACTTTGTCAGCAATGCAGTCATAATGAGCATCAGTAGTTGCTTCAGCAGCAGGAGAAATTCCATCCACAGAGGTTTTCGGGGGTTCTAGAGCCGCTCTGCTTGTCATGCATCGGGCCTGTGGTTGTTCGACATGCACTGCACTCAAGAGAGCAGTTTAGGTGTATTTATAGCTCTGAGATTCACATAGTGAAAAGGTCACAGATCATAACCATTCTCCACTTTCTCTTAACCTCTGGACGTGAGTAAACAGAGGTGGGTTACGCAGTTCTCTTGCTGTTTTTGTGGTCAAGTTTATGTGAAGAATAGTGGCACTTAGAGTGTTCGTCAGCAGCGTTTTTTGACGTCCGTTCACTTTATTGCTATTGAATCACATTGCTCTCATAGTGTAGAGACTGAGAATTTGGAAATTTGGTATTATAGACATCCTTGAATGTGTTTAACTGGGACGGTAGTCTTGCAGCACCGTAGGGCCTCTTTACTGTAACTGCTGAGCTCATCATATTTCTGTATCTCGGATAGTGTAAATAAAGATCTGCATAACCCAGTTTTATCTTTTTTATCCCAGAGGATCAAGTGCAGCTTTTATTATTGAAGTAAAAATCACAAACTTGTTATTTTTCTGTGTTGATACTAAAACGATTTCTAACATGTGCCCTAATTGATTCCTTTCAATAGGCCTTATTCATGAAACACATCATTTCAAATTGAAATACTTTTTGAAACAATATTTGGTAGCACTTTATTTTTAAGGTGACGTAGTTACACGTTACTACATGTACTTATTATAGTAATAACAGTAAATTATGCATAATTACAAGTAACTAACCTTAAACCAAACCCTAAGCATAACCATAACTCTATAGTAAATGCATGTAGTTAAAGCTGCAGTCCGTAACTTTTTTTGAGCAAGTACATAACCAGCAAGTGTTCAAAACTATCTCCTTCCCTTAGCCTGATTGACAACAGTAAGCTTGTAAAAATGTGTTATAATTTGAGTGGTACTGGTGGAT
Organism: Rhinogobio ventralis; assembly: GCA_039654625.1. NCBI lineage: Eukaryota > Metazoa > Chordata > Actinopteri > Cypriniformes > Gobionidae > Rhinogobio > Rhinogobio ventralis. Next base: position 27,105,991 of record CM077208.1, read on the forward strand.
TTCCACAGGAAATTCGACCATGTCTTTACGTCATTACGTCACGTCTGTATACATAAAGAAGGAGTCCGGCTAGTAGTAGTATCACATGTGAGGATGCTGCAGGTGGCGGATCATTTATAGCATTTTCTCACAGCAGCTGGAATAATTAAACGTATCATTTTAATGGCGGATTGTAATCCAGAAGAGTCCAAACGACAATCATCAGTGACAACTGGAGATTCACCTGTAGTCAAAAGCAAAAGATTAGACTGTACAGAAATTGAAATCTACAGGTAATGCTAATAAACACTAAATACATGTATTCATGCAATGCTGATGTTGTTAACATTTAACAGTTTGAGAACAAAGTATAACAATAATAATAATTTGCACGGTTTGATGTGATATGAGCTAAGCGATCATTAGATTTCATCACCGTTGGTATTTATTGTATGTATTTATGTAATTTATTGTCACGTCCAGAGGTTAAGAGAAAGTGGAGAATGGTTATGATCTGTGACCTTTTCACTACGTGAATCTCAGAGCTATAAATACACCTAAACTGCTTAAATATTACTTGTTCAGATGACATTTTCCGGTGAAACTTACATAGAATCTGTGATTCCGAAGTACAGTATCCAGCCAGACATACTCCTCAAAACATTAGATTTATCTGCGCTGAGGAGCCATGCCGTACACAACCCTTGTAAAGATAATCATTCCTAATGACAATCATAATCATAATCAACTAACTGCAATTCCAGGTTTCAAACAGAGATGGCAACAAAGAGGCAAAACCTACGGACTGCAGCTTTAATTAATATTATTCAGTGCTTATTTAAGTACAATGTAACTATGTCCCCTTAAAATATAAAGTAAAGTGTAACCCAATTTTCCCAAAAAACTTTTTAATGATATTTCAGTCATTTTGGAGGCGACATAGAGAAAATGCCATACAATAATAACCTGCATGTGTTTGATTTAATGAAAAGAAACCGACTCCATAGAGTCATATATTTGGACCAATCAGACCAATTATTGTTAGCTAAAACTATTAAAAACATTTTTATTAGAGATGCCGATACTGATAGCCTATTATTCAGAATGTTATCTGCCGACACACAATAATCTCTTCCAACTAATGCACTATATGCAACCATACAGGGAACCCTTTCATTTGGTGAATTACTATAATATTAGAGACAAAAATTAACAATAGAGCTCAAACTATTATATTCAACTGCTATTTATTTTCAGATATATTAATTACACTCAAATAAAAACTGAAATGTTTGTATACACACAAGGTAGTATTAATAAACACGTGTCTTCATGACTAATTTATTCAAACATACATATATAATTAACAGTATATAAACTCCTCTCTAGTGTTTTTTTAATAACTAACTATTGAACTGAGCATCTGCCTGGATAGGGCCAGCAGGGGGTGCTCACCCTGTGGTCTGTGTGGGTCCTAACACCCCAGTATAGTGATAGGGACACTATACTGTCAAAGAGCACTGTCCTTCAGATGGGAAGTTAAACTAAGGTCCTGAATCTCTGTGGTCATAAAAAAATCCTAGGATGTCCTTCGGAAAAAGAGTAGGGTTGTAACACCGGCATCCTGGCCAAATTTGCCCATTGACCTCTGTCCATCATGGCCTTCTTATAATCCCCATATATACTGTTTGGCTTCATCACTCTGTCTCCTCTCCACCAATCAGCTGGTGTGTGGTGGGTGTTCTGGCGCAATATGGCTGCCATTGCATCATCCAGGTGGATGTTGCACATTGGTGGTGGTTTGAGGAGATTCCCCCCTTCCATGTAAAGTGCTTTGAGTACCCAGAAAAAGCGCTATATAAATGTAACAAATTATTATTAACTGTGAGCATTGGATAACTTTCCTTAATAAAATTCAACATTTAAGTGACGTATTGTTTAAAAGCTGTTTTATTGACGTCTTTCCACGGTTGAAACACAGATTGAGCGATGAGACATGTACTGTATCTTTCAACATACCTTTTGATGTTCATGCATGCCTGTAACTTGTATTAAAGAGGAAGTTAAGATTCTGCCGCTTGAACTGAGGTGATACAGCGATCTGTCACATCACATTTAAGAGCATCAAATGCCATTTATTGTTTGAATTTGTGATAAAAAAAAAAGAACAGAATTTGTAAGCTTTTTTCTTGTCGTAAGTAACAAAGCACAAATCTCTTTGCGATTTATTGGAGGTGCGTTACAAAAAATGTTTGGTGTAGGGAAAATATGCAGAGCTGACAACCCTGGCTTGAACTATGGGGGATTCACAGGGTCAAATAGACTCTGCTTTAAAGGCCCACTGAAGTGCCTTGAAACGCACAGCATTATTCAATGTGTTGACGTAATTTCCACTGAAACAGGAAGACAGGGCAGGACATATCGATCAGCTTCTCCCCTTTATTTAAAATGGCCAATAGTGTTTAGTTTATATCACAGCTTGGCCAGAGCCGTTGAGCTCTGTAAAGCCACAGTTTCCTCCTAATCACTAACCGTTTCTCCTCATAATCTCCTCCATATTGCTATAAAAACATAGCATTCTGTGCAGAATTCAAATGGGTCCGATACATTTTGTGGTCTGGGCTGACTCGCACATATGACCCGCTCTGTGCTATCGTGTCTCTGGACCGGAGCTGCGGCTTTTCGCGTGACACTAACGTGAAACCAGACTTCATTCACCCCAATGGAAAGCGTATTTACACGGTCTGAATCGTTCCCTATGCCCTATATAGTGCACTATGTGTCATTCACCATGTATAAAATAGTAAATGTGTGAACAAATTACAGATTTTAGCCGCAGCTTCATCGTTTTATAATGTAGGGGGCGGGACATTTCAGATTCTAGAGAGCATTTGATTGGACAGAAAATCTTATGAGAAGCTGAAGTGCAGCGTGATGTCATCAAAATCATTAATCCATATTGGCGGAAGTAAGAGACTAAGTTCTTATATGTTCTAAATATGAATTTTGTTATTGTTTTGGAGCACACTAGCTTATAACAACAGTAAGACTAATATATACATACTAAAAGCCCCTCAAAAAATCTATTGATTTCATGGCTACTTTAATGTTGCTGTTTTTAATCAATCTGACGTTGACCGATAGTGAAAATAATTGCTTTTACTTGCGATACCAATTATTCCATCCGTAATTTTTATTACATGAAATATAGCTGAAATAAAATATAAATATTAGTTGGAAAAATTAATTAAACCTAAATAGTAATATAAAAAAAAATTAAATCACAAAATCGCATAACAAAATTGCTAAAAATGAACTTAAAATTGAAATGAAAGCTGAAAATATAAACAAATTAATTAAAACTATAATAGTAAATAAATAATACTAAAATAACACTGAGTCAGACTACACTGGTTGCGCTGTATGCTTATTTCACTTTAGATTCAGGGTCATTCTTTTAGAAATGGGTTGGACTACAATAGCCATGCTGTACTGTTTGACAAAAAGAACTCCTAAGAGTCATTCATTCGGGAATCTATCTACATCCGTTTTTATCTGTACTGTGTAGACAGATTCCGGAATGGGGAAAAAAAACTTAGATAAACCTATTGTCATGAGGATTGAATTGCAGCTGTTATCAGGTACAAGCTGTTTTCTGGGTCTCTTGATACTGGGGCAGTTACTGTATTTGACTGAGAGCCAAGAAATCACCTCTAAAGCAGCTCTTGAACATTTATTGACTCTCACTGGCTGAATACCTGCCTGAAGGCATTTGTCAAACGCACATTAATATGATGAGAGGGGTACTTGAGATTATGATTGAATAGAGAAGAGGTTCACATAGAGGGAATAATATGTCAGTGTCATCTCATCTCCTTACATTCTTGCTTGGTCTTCACTTTGAGTGACACAACTAGGACTTTGATACCCTCACACTGTGGAGAATGCTGATTTGAAACATCTGCAAGGAAGCAGTTCGGTGTCCACTAGGGTTGGGCGATATAGCTTAAAAATATATATTTCTATATTTTGCCCTTTGATATTTTTGTTCAATGACAGCAGTCACCATTTTGACCAATCTGTTGCCAAGAAGATTCAAAATGTATTAGGCAAGAAGTAAAATACAGTACAGTTATAATTAATGCTGGGTTTCCTTATATTTACTTGACGCTAAATAAACACAAAGAATATTTAATCATGTTCAGTTGTATGCAACAATTTAACACAGATAACTGTATTCATCTTTCTTCCATATTGTGATGTAAATTGAAGTGAAATTAATTATCCAAAAAAAAAACAAAAAAAAAATGTAGGGCGGGACTTGGTTCTATCTGTTATCTGCAGAACTGCTTTATAGATGAGCTAATTTAATAATTGATGGAACTGAATCAACACTGAACTCACTTTAGCTGAACAATAGCTTTTTTCTTTTAGCATTTTCTAACTCTGTTTGCATCATTGAATAATTTTCCTGTTTTCACCGTAAAGCTGCTTTGAAACAATCTCTATTGCATAAAGCGCTATATAAATAAAGGTCACTTGACTTAACTTGATCTTCTCCAATTGGTGATTCTCCATTTATTGTATGACACATTCCCCCGGTTTCACAGACAAGGCTTAAGTTAGTCCCAGACTAAAATGCATGTTTGGGCAGTTTTAACTGAAAGCAACTTACTCCGATATATCTTAAAACTATGTCAGTGCCATTGTTTTGTCTCAAGATGCACACCAGTAATGTTTTTTTTTCTAAGGCATGTTTATAAAATCTACTTAAATGTCCTAATTGAACTAAGGCCTAATCCTGGCTTAATCTAAACCCTGTCTGTGAAACTGGGCCATTGACTAAAAATATAAAGTCAAGTTGAAAATAAAAAAATAAACATGCATGAACGAATATTTCACAATAAGAGTAATACCATGCATTTAAAATGTAGGTGGGGTGAATTTCCTACTTAAATGAAAAATGCAGCACATTATTGAATCGAACATGAATCTGAAATGAATCAAACATTGTGAGTTTTAAAGCATCAAAGTGTCTCATTACACTCTCATATTGAACAAGGAAGGATTGTAAAACTGGTCTGATGACAGTCTTTAGGAAACTTTATTGCCAAATCATTGTGACATTTGGTATTATTGAAACTTTAACTCGCCACTAGCAAAAAGCGTTGTTGTGAATATTCAATATATAGGCCTATCGCTCAGCCCTAATAGACCACCATCAAGAATAATACATGGGGTTTTTCTAAATGCTTCTCTCAAATAAAAAGTTACATTTATTTATTTATTTTACTATATATAAAAATGTCATGATTTATATCTAAAGCTTTGTTTTTAAAAAAAAAAAAACTAAACTTTATTGTTCATCAGCTGGGAAAAATATATAACAGTAATAATAGTTGTGGTGTGGACTTAATAGACCTTTCTCACAACTTTTGTGACCGGAAATACGCAATCGTCGTGGTAATCTTCTTCCTCACCGGTCAGGGCAACAGGTGAACAAATGGCGCAAGCAACGAGCAAGAGTTATTGTAGCTTACCGGGCTGTTCTTGTTATTCCCAAAAGCAGCCATATCTGTCGTTCCATTCCTTCCCTGTTGATGGTGAAGTTTGACGTAAATGGATTCAGGCTATCCGGCAGGATGAAGGACCAAACTTCCCTGCTCGTGTCCTACAACCCTGTCAGCGCAAAGCGGCATATGACGCACCTCTGTGGGGAAATATAAAACGAATATTTTTTTAAGTAATATTTAACATATATTATATATATATTACCATTATTTACTGATATCTATTTAAATGTTTTACAGGCTGTAGTATTGTTTCACTGATGGAACTACTAAAATAAACACGCATGCTTAAATGGATGTTGCCTCGTGTATATTTTTTCAAAATGTATGATAATTTAATAATGAGGCTATTTAATATATATAAAATTCACTTTTGCAAAATGCCTCCATACATATTGTGAATATATTTTGTTTTAAAACATATAACCGTGATGTTAATCAACATAATTTTTTATTATATTGTATATACTTATTATAGATTGTCTTTTAAAATAAAAATATATCTATAATTTTATTAAAAGCATTATGTTGTATGTTAAAAAAATAGAATTGTGCACACTGCGTGATGTTTAAACTATTTTGAACTGTAGCCAAAGTCCGGACAAAAAAAGATATCATCTTGTTCAAGGAAGACGTGTCATGTAACGCTGATTCTTTACAGCTACGTAATCGGAGACTCATGTAAATAGGCCTAAATCTTAATTTCCATCAAAAGTAATATTTGGCAAATCCGTTAGCGAAGTTGTGTAGACTCGCTGATCCATTTTCTCTTGCCCGGGTATGCTTTTCTGATGTGTTAATGAGATGAGAAGCATTTAGAAAAACCCCATGTATTCTTAGTGGTGGTTTATTAGGGGTAAAAAGGTACAAAGATGTCCTTTTAAAGGGTACTGCCCCAAGCTGTTGTACTCCTAAAGGTATAATTCTGACACCCTTTTTCTCTTTGTGTGTGACATTTAGTTTAGTTTCTAAGGAGTTGTTCATCCAGAAATCTGTCACTGACTCATCATTTGTTCCAAATCATGCATGACCTTTTTTTTTTTATAAACCACTATAGATAAAATTGGAATAAATGTACTGGTTGTTTTATGGCTGGACTGAGGCATTCAAGATTTAAGAAGGACGAAGAAGCAGCAACATAAAAGTCATCAATAAAGGTTGCGGACAATATTTACTATGAAGTCACAAGATATTTGTGTGGGGAACGAACCAAAGTTAATGTTGTTCCCTGATATTCTTTCCCATCTTGTGAGTTGTTAACAGCTGCAACCAGACAAACTGAATTACACTCCAATTTGGGAACAAATCATTTAAGCTGGTTTTGTGAACTGGATCAACAAATTCATTGACAAATTCTGAGCGCTATTTCTGTCATGAACTTTCATGAAAGTCGCAATGAATAAAGACTTAATTTCTGTTTGTTCCTCACACAAAGCTATCATTTGACTTCACAGGGCGGAAATAATATATACTACATTTGTATGAACTGCATCTTTTTTTCTTTAGTACCATGGATGAAATTTCTTGGTGAACTGCTCCTTTTATTTTTACTGTGGGTTAATCAGAAGGGCTTTGATCTGATGAGCAGTAAAGTATTTCACCAGAAAGTATCAGAAGCAATTAATGTAATCTTTTCATTACTGATCCAATCCTTAAAAACAAAACTTACTTGTGTCATGATGGTATGAATATTACATTTTTTTAGCTGAATTCCATAGAGGTGTAGCTCATTATGATTAAAATGACTTACTTCCTCTTTGGAAGAAGCCAGTGATGTAATCTTATTGATACTGTGGTGAGAAACCTGTCCCATTGCCATTGATTCATTACTTCTACTTCCTCTTTGGTTAAAAAAAGTTGACAGGTCCACAGTCAGTCTTTATGTCATAGGAATACTCATCATGTGATGCATTTGTTTGTTCTTTTTATTTGTAGGATTTGTAGGATTTCAAAACAACCTTAATACCAGTTCCAAATAATACCAAGCGTCTGTTCTAAAGAAATCAAGAGCCTGGAGGATTTTTGATGGTTCCTAAAATATTATTTAATTCATTTTTGTTTACATTAACATCTGTATGCCTTTTAGAAATTAGTTTAAATTTGTGCCAAATGCCAATCCAAGGAGGAGGGCTTCCCCATCTCAGTCTTAGTTCCTCCCAAGGTTTCTTCCTATCTACTTGAACATCTTAGGGAGTTTTCCTCGCCACTGTCACCTTTGACTTGGTTTGTAAGACACTGTTGCTGCTTTTGTAAAAACGTAAAGGGCCTTGATGATGATGGACACACAACAATTGATAACCATATCACCAGCATAAAAAAATGGAAAGTTGTGTTTGGTTAAAGAAAATAAAAATGGGCCCAGGACTGAAACTTCCATCCATCCATCCATCCATCCATCCATCCATCCATCCATCCATCCATCCATCCATCCATCCATCCATCCATCCATCCATCCATCCATCCATCCATCCATCCATCCATCCATCCATCCATCCATCCTGCCTTGTGCTTCAATGGAAGCAATGAAATCTGACATTTTAATCATAATCAATTTCATAAATTTACTCATTTGAATAATGTTCTAAAATATAGTGCAGAACCTTGAATATTTCTTGATTTTATTCATTTTGCGCCATAACGTTTATTTGCTTTCTCTATTTTTAAAATCCTAACACTGTTTATTTCCAGGTTTAAATAAGATTTTGAATTTCAGATTTTCAGTGTGATCAAACTTTTGGATTCGACTATACTGTATATTAGACATGCAGATTCTATATTAGCATATTATGCTCCCCTGTTTTAAAGCATTAGACAAGTCAACAAAGAGGGACTAAATGTGGCTTATTTAAAGCTTCTTTTTGTGTCATCTCCAGGCGCTCTGACTGAATGCTATGATGAGCTGGGGAACCGCTACCAGCTGCCCGTCTACTGCCTCTCCCCTCCCGTCAACATGATCGAGGAAAAGAGCGAGTCGGAGACCATTGAGGTCCCAGAAGCTCCAGCTAGCGAGGGCCAAGAATGCCAATTGCGTCTCCGTCTTTCCACGGGCCGGGATCTACGCCTGGCTGTCCGCACCAGCGACAACGTCCAGCAGATGAAGCGCCGTCTTCAGACCCAGGAGGGTGTGGCGTCCACCAGCCAGCGCTGGTTCTTTTCAGGCCGACCGCTCACCGACAAGATGAAGCTGGAAGAACTGAAGATCTCCAGAGACTATGTCGTCCAAGTGATCGTCAGCCAGCCTCCCACAACCCCACCACTGCCGCAGAACCCCACGCCTGTGGAAAACTAATGCCTTGTTGGGGATTTTTACTGGCACACCAAGTGTGTATGATGTGCGTGGGCTGCAAGATCTTTTAGAAGAAGATTTCTTCGATTCGGGATTGGCCGTTTGATTCTAGAGTGAACATCTCTAGAGGCTTCTCCCTTTAAATAACACACTGCCTTTGACTTACAGCTCTTCTAAGGGAGTTGAGATTCAGATTTTCTGGTTAAAAGTCTCAGGTCTAGAAAACTGGAGCCCTGAATTGACCAATAGAGGTCCAATGAGTATGGTTTTGGCAAGGGAAACTTAATGCTTTGTTATCTCTTAAGAGTATGGAGTTATACTCTTCATATTCTATTCATTTTTCTTGTTACCAGAGCATATGTCTGCAAGGCAGACCAGAAGTGTGGACCTACCTGTGTCTGTCAGAACTTGAATTCTGAAACGGAGACACTTGGGGCCAGTTGGACTTTATGAACCGCTATTGGCTTTCAGCAACAGGAGGATCACTTGTCAGACTCTTTTCTTAAGTTTTGTTTTCATTAGAAACTCTGTAACCAAAAATATATAAAGATTTTTAAGGAGAAGGCCTGTTACATGTTACAATGCTTGTTTTTTTCCCCGCCATATTTGATCCCTGTTCTTCATCAGATAACCTTTCAACTACATAAATTCTCTAAACAGTATTCATTCAGTTCTTTTATTTCAAAAGAGGGAAGTTTTTCTGTCATATACACTAGTAGATCAGCTGTTTGACATTTGCCTCATTTGGGAACATGTGCTTTTACTTGGAAGCAGTCATCACATTTTGCAGATAGCTTTCAGTTCAGAGAGATATTCCAATCTTCACCAAACATATTTGACTTCTTCACTCCCTGTCAAACTGTCTACACAGAAGTGTGAAATTGGTATGGAGGGAAGATTCCAGTCATTACCTGCGCAACCATTCGGATTCCTTGTAATTCGAGGCGCTTTTAAGAATTTATTCGGCTCTGCAAAGTTGCCATGATGCTATGCTTTGCCTCACGCATCCCGAGGATATATAAGGGTGAAAAGGGGGTAATCATGTGGTAAGAGTGTGTACATGCATGAAAGGGGAAGCAAGTGATTTAATAGAAGTATGGCTGCATATTTCTACGCTAGAAAAGGTGGGGTTGGAACAAATATGGTTGGGGAGGACATGAATGTAGCTCTGAATGTAGCTGAATGAAGACATCCTCACAACGTACTCTATATACATGTTTTCTTTTATTACTTTATGTTGAGAGGGATAGTAGGACAGGAAATGGGAAATAACAGGAGCCAGACTCAAATGAGCTGCACAGCTCAATATGTCATAGCACGTGCGCTAACCGCAAGCACAGGACTCTTAAGTGTTTTTAAATGGATTCAAGACTTTGTCCTGACGAAAGAGAATTTCAAAACAGTTGCATATTTTAATGATACAGAATGCGTTTTTAATTAAAAGATGATGAAACATTTGTACACCTCAGTATTGCTGTGTCTGATTTTGTTACAGTATTGCTATTATATATATTTAAAATATGAAATATCATGTATGTGTGTGTGTGTGTGTGTGTGTGTGTATATATATATATATATATATATATATGCTGTCAAATCGATTAATCGCATACAAAATAAAAGTTTTGTGTTTACATAATGTGTGTGTGTGTGTACTGTGTATAATTATTATGTATATTTGAATACACACTCATATATGTATATATTTAAGAAATATTTGCATGTGTATACTGTGTATATATATTTAATTTATATTGTATATAAATATAAACATTGTATATATAAATAACAAATATTTCTTAAATATATACATGCATGTGTGTCTATTTATATATACATAATAATTATACACAGTACACACACATATATTAACACAAACTTTTATTTTGGATGCGATTAATCGCAATTAATCGATATGACAGCACTTATATATATATATTATACAGTACCATTCAAAACTTTGAGGTTGGTAAGATTTTTTTCAATGTTTCATTTTTTACTGTTTAATTTAATGCTTTTTGTTTTTGTTTTTTTATGAAAGAAGTCTCTAATGCTCACAACGACTGCATTTGTTTGATCAAAACAGAAGAAAATTATAATATTTTGAAATATTATTACAACTTTAAATATATTGTTCCTGTGATTGCAATTTATTCCTGTAACTTAATAAAATAAATGATATAAAATAAAATAAAATCTTACCTACACCAAACTTTTACACAGTAGTGTATAAAATGTATATTTATATTTTAAAAAGTGTGTGCGCACATGTATATTTATGAATTTAAATGGAATACTTACTTTAAATATGTATTTGAAGCAATATTTCATAATATTTCAAACAAAAAAACAGTTTAAAATACTTACTAAAATGTATTTATATTTAACAGTTTGCTGATGCCACTTGGTCTAATATTTCTATTAATGAATTATTGGTAATAACTAGGATGCGCGATATATCGGCCACCATGTCGGTACCGGCCGATATATGTTTATTTTTAATGTTATTGTTGTTGGCACGATAAGAAAATTTGGCCGATATCTTAAAGCCGATAAATAATGGATTATTTCCTTCAGATGCGCACTGTTCGCCATGATGGTTTTGAATTGCTTAAAATATGATAGGAAAATACAGTTAAGTGCAACATGTGCAGTGCAAGTCTGTCATATAGGCTACATGAAATTATAATAAAAACATTATAATTGTGTGCTTGGGCCATGGCTTTTAATGGTGAGACTTATGCTTTTGTAATTAGGCTCTCAAAAATTATATAAAAGTTTGGATTTAGATTTATCTGCCAATAAATCAGTTATCGACTTTCAAATATAAAGAATTATCAGTTATCAACTTTTTCATATCGATTTTCATATCGGTGTATCCCTAGTAATAACCAGTCTGTTGTATAAGGCCTATTTATTTGACCCTGCTTAGTATCAGCAGAGTTGAAGCCTATACGCTGCTAAGGGTAACTATACACAAAATGACATTTTTATTAAAAATGAATAACATGTCCAATAAAACAATTGGCTTGGATTTCTGAGCAGACATGTTTTCCGACATGTGAGGGCCTATACAAACCTCAGCTCTAAACCAAGTTAAATATGTGCTTTTATTCAGTTAAAAAACATGTTTCAGTTAAATATGTGCTTTATTCAGCCCATTCAAAGAGTCTTTTGTGTTATGATGGGGAAGCCGCAGTTCACCCTGGATTTTCTTTGTTTCCTGAGAGGACTGGTTTTTCTCTCTCCTTTATGACTTTGCAATTTATGAAAGCTTTAGAGGTTTTCATAGACGTGTTGCTGTTAATAATTAATAAACTTGTTTTTTTTAGGCTATCATTAGAGGAACTGTGGAACTATACGCAAGAATGACATTGCAAAAATGACCGGTAATGTACAATATATATTAGCCAATGGTTTGAGAAGAAATCTTTATTGCGGATACATCTATGGTACTGAAGCATCACAGAAACGTCCTCCTCATTATTATTGATTTGGAAGCAGGATTTGAGTGGATGGTTTTGAGAGCAATCGTGACCACTCTAGAAAATGTCATCTTAATGCTGAAGGTTAACAATTTACCCTTGCAAATTTATTTACGACCTGTTACCATGTAACGTCATTAAACCCAGCTCGACCTATATCGGTTTTGTGGCTTTAGTTTAAAATGTTTCAGTGTGGCTTTACACGGCATTATGCATTTTCATTGATGTATAGTCATGACCATTGGAATTCCCTTTGATTCTGTAGCTGAGTTTTGGTTTGTGGTTGATGAACACTACGAGGATAAAGGTACACACTTTCTCTTGTGGTCAGTTCTTTTACACGTCACTACAACGTGTAACTCACACTAGGACAGAGGCTGTGGTGTAACAACTACTGCCTAAATATATCTACATATAGATATATTAAATATATTAACTATTAACTAAATGTATTAACTTCTTCTGAAGGAACAAATATGCAATTATACATATTTGTAATTAAAAATATGTAGCTATATATTTATAAATTATGATATATTTATAAATTACTATATGCTCCCATATTGAAACCTTACATATATGTAAAAATATGCAATCATATTTATAAATTACGTTAGATTTATGAATCACTATATGCGCCCATATTGATGCCTTTTATATATGTAAAAAAACAAACATGTAATTATATATTTATAAATTACTATATGGTCCCATATTGATGCCTTTCATATACAGTATATAAAAATATGTAATTATAATATGTTTAAAAAAAACGACATATTTATAAATTACTATATGCTCCCATATTGAAGCCTTTCGTGAATGTAAAAAAATTTGTAGTTATATTCATAAAGGACGATATATTTATAAATTACTACATGCTCTCATATATATAGAAAAATATGTAATTATATATTGATAAATTGCTATATGCTCCCATATTGATGCCTTTCATATACAGCTCTGGAAAAAAAATTAAGAGACCACTTAACATTGAGAAATCAATGTTAAGTGGTCTCTTAATTTTTTCCAGAGCTGTACATTATATAAAAATATGTAATTATATATATTTAAATGCCTGTCACATACAGTATAAGAATATGTAATTATATATTTAAAAATTATGATATATTTATAAATTACGCTCCCATATTGATGCCTTTTATATTTAGAAAAATATGTAATTATATATTTATAAATTGCTATATTCTCCCATTTTGATGCCTTTTATATACATTATATAAAAGATGTAATTATATATATTTAAAAATTATGATATATTTATAAATTACTGTATATGCTTTCTTATTGATGCCTTTCATATACAGTATATAAAAAATATGTAATTATATATTTAAAAAATGTATATATTTATAAATTACAATGTTTATAAATTGCTTTACATTTCCATATTGAAGCCTTTCATATATATATAAAATATATCTAACCATATATTATATTTATAAATTATAATAAATGTCAAATATATATATATATATATATATATATATATATATATATATATATATATATATATATATATATATATATATATATATATATATATGATTTTAATGATCATATAACACATGACTAATGATTTTAATCGTGTTAGTAAATGTTGAAATGAACATTAACTAAGATTAATAAATGCTGTAGAAGTATTGTTCATTTTTAATGTGTTAACTAAAGTAGTTAACTAATGTTAACTAATGAAGCCTCATTGTAAAGTGTAATTATCATATAACAGCAGTGAAAATATGAATCACCCCCCCAAAAAAAATCAATTTCACTAAGTGATAATAATTGCTAGAGATGACCTGTGAGGTGTTTCACTGTTACACAGCTCATGGAAATCCCAAATGAACCACACTGGTTTCCACATCCCTTTGTTTACAGCTTCTGCTTGCTGGAAATTCACACTTCTGTATCGCATACATATATAAGGTGCTCAGGTCTAAAATGACTTCAGTGAAAGGGAAGAGAGTCACCGCAACTCATTCAGTTCAAGGTAAGATTCAAACACATCCTGACTGCCTATATGGACAGCACTGTGGGCTATTATTTAGATATTAGAACATTGTTGGTGAGAATGTTTATTAAACACTGTTTATAATAATTTTCTTTTAATATATACTTCTATATTAGCATCAACTTTCAAATCATTTACACAATAATACTATAATATTAACATGTCATTTCCCCTTTTTTTTCTTTAGATGAACAAGATTGTCTTTGTTATTCTGCAAGCTGTCCTTCAGTTGGCAGGCAGCACTTCACTGAGGATCCTTAAGTCAAATGGTGACTATTGCTTAAATCGAATTTTGTGTTATCTGTAGCTGATGTCTTTCAACAATATATATATATATATATATATATATATATATATATATATATATATATATATATATATATATATATATATATATATATATATATAATTTTTTTTTTTTTTAGTGGTGTCAGTCGATAAATACAATTTTTTAACTTAAATATTCAATGCCAGTATCACTGATACTAATACCGCTACTGATGTCTCTATGAAATAGATATTTTTAACATTAATGATTGACATTCAACATTACAGTACATTATTTCAACATTTAATAGGCTTTGAAAAAATAACTTTTAATTTAAGTGAACTGAATGTCATATATACCTGCGGCCTTCATACCTGTCTAACAGGTAGGAAATATACAGAAAATGAACAAAGTTATCAAACATGCAGTCTGCACTGCATTAAAAATAAATTAATTATAGATTAATCCTTATTAAAGCTACAATTTTTTAGCTTTGTTCTTTGATTAACATTAAAGGATTAGTTCACTTCAAAATGAACATTTCCTGATATTTTATTCACTCCCATCTCATCCAAGATGTTCATGTCTTTCTTTCTTCACTCGAAAAGAAATTCAGTTTTTTGAGGTAAATATTCCAGGATTTTTCTCCCCATCACAGACTTCCACGGCAACCAAAATGTTGAAGGTACAAATCAATGCAGTTTCAAAGCGCTTTGAAGGGCTTCAGAGGCTCTGCGCGATCCCAGATGAGGAATAGGGTCATCTGCTCTGCGACGTGCCAATGATTGCGCAATCACGTCGAAAAGGTCACGGTAGAGATAGGCAGAAGTACCGCCCCCGTGTTTACAAAGAGCACATGCTGAGACTAATACAAACGCCCTTTAGCAAAAAAAAAAACCATGATTTTACCTGACCTTTCGGCCATGATTGCGCAATCCATGGGAAGTCGCAGAGCAGCGCAAGATGAGCAATTTAAGTTAAAAAGTATATTCATTTTAACATTTTTTTTTTTTAAATGACCGATCGTTTCACTAGATAAGACCCTATTCCTCATCTGGGATCACACAGAGCCTCTGAAGCCCTTCGAAGCGCTTTGAAACTGCATTGATTTGGACCTTCAACATTTTGGTTGCCATGGAAGTCTGTGATGGGGAGAAAAATCCTGGAATGTTTTCCTCAAAAAACTGAACTTCTCTTCGACTGAAGAAAGAAAGACATGAACATCTTGGATGAGATGGGGTGAGTAAAATATCAGGAAATTTTCATTTTGAAGTGAACTAATCCTTTAATGACAGACAGCATTAGAGGCTGCTGTCACTTTAAGATCTGCCGCTGCCGAACATGACGCGGATCTAACGTGCTATCACGCACATTTCATTTTCTCACAACTCTTTAAGTTCATTTAAGACGTTATTTAACTCATTTAAGACTGATCTTATGGGAGTACTCGACAAAACGGGCATTTCGGCATAATTCTGTGTGTTATTGTTTGTTCAAACGAGAAAGTAGAATGTCGGTAACACTTTACAATAAGGTTTCATTTGTTAACATTAGTTAATGTATTACCTAACATGAACTAACCATGAGCCATACATTTGGGTTACACCTTATCTTATTGTGTCCTTTAAGTACAGAGTAATATTAATTAACTACATGTACTTACTATAGGGTTAGGATTAGGGTTTGGTTAAGGTTAGTTGCATGTAATTATGCACAATTTATAGTAATTAATATAGTGATTACAAGTAACGTGTAACAAGGTAACTAAAATAAAGTGGGTTACACTTTATTTTACGTAATAATATATTTAAAGCTGCAGTCCGTAACTTTTTGCGCTCTAGCGGTTAATAAACAGAACTGCATGCGTCTTGCGGAAGAACACTGCAGCCGGAGCTACTTCTCTCTGTTTATGTCTATGAAGAGACACGCAGGGACTGTGCTCCTCCGCAGCGGCTCCTACCAGACCGGCCTGAAGTAGTCCCAATATAAACACTTATTATAGGTGTACCATAATGATTCAGGGTAAGACAAAAACTCTCATTTTGTACATTCTCATTATATAATTTTTGTAAATCTTGAACACAAAAACAGTTACGAACAGCAGCTTTAAATACTGAGTAATATTTAGTAACTACATGTACTTGCTATAGGGTTAGGGTAGGATTAGGGTTTGGTTTAGGGTTAGTTGCATGTAATTATGCATAATTTACTGTTTTTACTATGGTAAGTACATGTAACATATGTAACAAGGACTCTTTTACCATAAAGTGTTACCTACATTTGTTACTGTGTTTGTTAATGTTTATTTGATTAAAAAAAATGCATTAAAAACTGTAATATATTGTGAAATATTGTTACAATTTAATTTGACTGTTTTCTATTTGAATATATTTTAAAATGTCATTTATTCCTGTGATGGCAAAGCTGAATTTTCAGCATCATTACTCCAGTCTTCAGGGTCACATGATCCTTCAGAAATCATTCTAACATGATGATTTGCTCCTCAAGAAACATTTATGATTATTAATTTTGAAAACAGTTGTGCTGCTTAATATTTCAAACTGTGATACATTATTTGATGAACAGAAAGAAATTTATTTGAAACATATATAATACATTTTGATAAATTTAATGTGTCCTTGCTGAATAAAAGTATATTTATTTTTGGAAGTAGACATCATTAGTGTGTCAAGTCTGACGAATGATCTTTTCTGTTGTAGTTGTGGCTCTGGACGTGTCAGATCTGTCCAGCTCTGAGGTCTCACTGCATTGTGGAGAGCAATATGAAGGAGAGCAGATTCACTGGGAGATGAATGGGAAAAGCATCTCTGAGACAGGAAACCGCATCACTGTTACAGTAGATGGGTTGCTCGGGGGAAACTTCACATGTCACAGAGCAAACAGCAGAGATCTCCTGAATTACACACTGTTACTGATCCATCCAGTCAACTTTCCTAAAGGAGTTCTTACACAATCCAGTGACAGAGGTAAATATAAAGAATATGTCTGTGTTCAGTGTAATCTCCTAAAGTATTAGGAGAAAAAAAAAGTCACTTGAAGGAGTGATTTTGGGTTAGTCTTTTTTCAGACTAGTGGAAAGAAAACATCCAAAATACAAATGTACATGTTTATTGCACTTTATCTGTTTGCGTGTGTAGATTTCAGGTACAATACAGAAAGGCCATTTTCTCAAAATGAGTTTTTTCTCCTGCAAAAAGGAGTGAATGAAAACGAGTGAATGAATCCGGACAGCCGTTGAGTGTACATCGGCTGTACACTCGTTATTGTGGTGCATTGTGGGATAGAATTAGTGCACTCAATAACGTCCACTATGGTTTCGGACATTACTACAAATAGCTGTCCCCTCAAATAGTGCACTATTTGAGGGTATAGGGGGGCGATTTCGGATTCAGCCATTGTCTTTATTGAATAGCCTATTGATAGAGAAACATAATGTGTGTAAATATTAGTCAAATCGATTAAATCATAATTAAAGATTCAGTGTGTAGTATTTATGAGGATCTATTGACAGAAATGCAATATAATATACATAAAATATATTATATTGCTCCGAAAGGGAGGGGTGAGCGGTGGGCGATTGCAATTCACAACCTCACCACTAGATGCCTCACCACTAGATGCAGCTAAAATTCACACACTGCACCTTATATATATATATACACACATATATATATATGTATATACACTGTATATTTTAAAGCTTTTTACATAGTTCATAAATCCTTAGCCTGATAAAAAAAAATTCTGCCTGTTGACATTTTCTGATTTATAGAGTGATAAAAATAGATAATGTAAAAACCCTAAACTCTAATATGTCAACACAATGAAACAAGAACTTTGAATGTGGCTTTATCCAATGTTTAGATTTCTGTTCTGGAAATGAAATGAAATAATACCTCATTTACATATTTAAACAGTATTTCATAAAACGTTTAATACAAAACGATTGTCTTAATCTAGTGCGACTAATCCACATGGGGAAGTAGGGTGATATCTTAAAATTGTATGAATTTTGTTAAGTTTATTAAAACTTTGAATGAGTCTGTTTTTATGGAGCCCCACACGACATGCAGGAAAAAATATGTAGGTGGCCACGAATTATTCATTTCCACAACTTACTAATACATCAGCACGTTTTACCTTCCCTCGTTTTATGTAAATAGTGTGCACTGCAAGATATAATAATTTGTTCCCTTGTTTTACTAAATTGCAGGGCTCCGTAGCTTTTGAAAAAATAAGTAGAGTAAAAGATTCAATGATTCAATGAGTAAAGGATTCAATGATTCAAAGACTCAGTGATTCAAACTGATTTAATAAAATTTACATTTGATTTGTGTAACATGAAAATGAATGTGAAAAGTATTATCAGTTTTTCTCACTGTACTGGATTTAAATGAAACTGCTCAACTTTCTTTGTCTGTCTAGAATTTATTTCTTGCTCTGCGAGAAACTATAATGGACAATTTCATTGCTCTTGGAAGTGGCATCAGCAACGGAAAGACACAGCCGTGGTATATTTCGCAGCAATACGGTAACGGTTCAGGATTATTCTTATTCTGGATTAATAATTTATCAGGAATAAATAATCAATTTAATTAGACTTATGTTGAAACAGCAAATCACAGCTAAACTGTGCTGTGTTTATGCAGGAACTCTAGTCTCATCAATTGCACTGTGGACTCTGATATCTCTGGACTGACGTGTATCGACAAGGAATACTGTCCATACTCCGAAGAGTCTAGGAGCATCAATCTCACTCTGTTCGTCAGAAACCGGTATAGACTGGAGGAACACCAGAGGACTTTCTTCATCCGAGACATTGGTAAGAGCTTTTGTGCCCCCGGGTGGTCATTACATGTAATGGACTTCAGATTTGGGGTTGGTTACTATGTGTGGTTCCATAATTTATATGAACACAAATATATGATACTTAACTTCAATACTTTTTGTATTTATTTTGAAGAGTATATCTATTGTTTTAGTATTTGAAGCCAAAAATTGTAGCTCAACTGACCAAAAAGTTTTTGTGGGCAGTATGTGTAAATAAATACATAAAGAATTATGGAATATTACAGAAATAATAGAATATACTTAGATGCGAACTGAATGTAATGCTTTCAGACACTGAAATTAAATGTGAATGTATTTTAGTTTAAATTTGTATTAAATGCAATTAGTTAAACTTACAAGTGCATTTGACCCACTTAAGTAGGATTTTTATATATAAAGAAAAATAGAAGAAACAGTGTTAAGAAACAGTCATGACAGTCTACTCTTGCAAAGAGTAGAGCCAATGCAAAGTTTCTCTGGGGGAACGCAAACATTTTGCTAGCGAACGCAAAGTTTCTCTGGGGGAACGCAAACATTTTGCTAGCGAACACAAAGTTTCTCAAAGGAACGCAAACATTTTGCTAGCGAACACAAAGTTTCTCAAAGGAACGCAAACATTTTGCTAGCGAACACAAAGTTTCTCAAAGGAACGCAAACATTTTGCTAGCCACCGCAAAGTTTCTCTGGGGGAACGCAAACATTTTGCTAGCGAACGCAAAGTTTCTCTGGGGGAACGCAAACATTTTGCTAGCCAACGCAAAGTTTCTCTGGGGGAACGCAAACATTTTGCTAGCGAACGCAAAGTTTCTATAGGGGAACGCAAACATTTTGCTAGCGAACACAAAGTTTCTCAAAGGAACGCAAACATTTTGCTAGCGAGCGCAAAGTTTCTCTGGGGGAACGCAAACATTTTGCTAGCGAACGCAAAGTTTCTCTGGGGGAACGCAAACATTTTGCTAGCGAACGCAAAGTTTCTCTGGGGGAACGCAAACATTTTGCTAGCGAACGCAAAGTTTCTATAGGGGAACGCAAACATTTTGCCAACCAACACAAAGTTTCTCTGGGGGAACGCAAACATTTTGCTAGCGAACGCAAAGTTTCTCTGGGGGAACGCAAACATTTTGCTAGCGAACGCAAAGTTTCTCTGGGGGAACGCAAACATTTTGCTAGCGAACGCAAAGTTTCTATAGGGGAACGCAAACATTTTGCCAACCAACGCAAAGCTTCTCTGGGGGAACGCAAACATTTTGCTAGCGAACACAAAGTTTCTCAAAGGAACGCAAACATTTTGCTAGCGAGCGCAAAGTTTCTCTGGGGGAACACAAACATTTTGCTAGCGAACACAAAGTTTCTCAAAGGAACGCAAACATTTTGCTAGCGAACACAAAGTTTCTCTGGGGGAACGCAAACATTTTGCTAGCGAACGCAAAGTTTCTCTGGGGGAACGCAAACATTTTGCTAGCGAACGCAAAGTTTCTATAGGGGAACGCAAACATTTTGCCAACCAACGCAAAGCTTCTCTGGGGGAACGCAAACATTTTGCTAGCGAACACAAAGTTTCTCAAAGGAACGCAAACATTTTGCTAGCGAGCGCAAAGTTTCTCTGGGGGAACGCGAACATTTTGCTAGCGAACACAAAGTTTCTCAAAGGAACGCAAACATTTTGCTAGCGAGCGCAAAGTTTCTCTGGGGGAACGCAAACATTTTGCTAGCGAACGCAGTTTCTCGAAGGAATGTAAATATTTTTGCTAGTGAATGGTTTCTCGAGGGAACGCAAACATTTTGCTAGCCACCGCAAAGTTTCTCTGGGGGAACGCAAACATTTTGCTAGCGAACGCAAAGTTTCTCAAAGGAACGCAAACATTTTGCTAGCGAGCGCAAAGTTTCTCTGAAGGGACCGCAAACATTTTGCTAGCGAACGCAGTTTCTCGAAGGAATGTAAATATTTTTGCTAGTGAATGGTTTCTCGAGGGAACACAAACATTTTGCTAGCGAACGCAAAGTTTCTCTGGGGGAACGCAAACATTTTGCTAGCGAACGCAAAGTTTCTCTGGGGGAATGCAAACATTTTGCTAGCGAACGCAAAGTTTCTATAGGGGAACGCAAACATTTTGCCAACCAACGCAAAGTTTCTCTGGGGGAACGCAAACATTTTGCTAGCGAACGCAAAGTTTCTATAGGGGAACGCAAACATTTTGCCAACCAACGCAAAGTTTCTCTGGAGGAAGGAATGTAAATATTTTTTTTAAAAAATGTACATTTTTTTTTTTTTATTGCAAAGTTTCTCTGGGGGAACACAAACATTTTGCTAGCGAACGCAAAGTTTCTCGAAGGAACGCAAACATTTTGCTAGCCAACGCAAAGTTTCTCGGGGGAACACAAACATTTTGCTAGTGAACGCAGTTTCTCGAAGGAATGTAAATATTTTGCTAGCCAACACAAAGTTTCTCAAAGGAACGCAAACATTTTGCTAGCCAACGCAAAGTTTCTCGGGGGAACACAAACATTTTGCTAGCGAACGCAGTTTCTCGAAGGAATGTAAATATTTTGCTAGCCAACACAAAGTTTCTCAAAGGAACGCAAACATTTTGCTAGCCAATGCAAAGTTTCTCTGGGGGAACGCAAACATTTTGCTAGCCAACGCAAAGTTTCTCAAAGGAACGCAAACATTTTGCTAGCCAATGCAAAGTTTCTCTGGGGGAACGCAAACATTTTGCTAGCGAACGCAAAGTTTCTCGAAGGAACGCAAACATTTTGCTAGCCAATGCAAAGTTTCTCAAAGGAACGCAAACATTTTGCTAGCCAATGCAAAGTTTCTCTGGGGGAACGCAAACATTTTGCTAGCCAACGCAAAGTTTCTCTGGGGAACGCAAAACATTTGCGATAGAACGCAAAAGCATTAACTCCCATTATATATTTTTTTCACCACCATATCCCATTAGGGTCTCTGTAGATTAAGGATAAAAGGATATTTTCCATTAAATTATTATTTCTGTCCTAACTCTAACCATATTAACTCAAACTCTCAGTCCAACCAGATAAAGTTAATATCACCAAGATCGAAGATGATGTATTTGAGTGGCGCCCCCCTAAGACGTGGAGTTTACCCTGCAGTTTCTTTCCCCTCTCCTACGAGGTGAAAGTGGTTCCCAAAAATCATACATGTGACTTCACAGGAAGTCATGTTAAAGTAAGCCACTTTCCTTGATTTTTTTTATTAAGATCAGTTTATTAAGATCAATTTATGAAATGTTGTTAATTTCTGGTAATATTTAATTTCTGGTAATATAGAAAATGGAAACCAACGAGACACATTACAAGGTGAACAGGGAAAAACCATATACTTTCTGCATCCGAGCTCAGGACCCACTAACTAAAAAAGTTTGGAGTGACTGGAGTGACCATCATATTAAGTAAGTACAGTTTGACCTGCAGTATCATTGTATATTTTATGAAAATATGTGGCTTTACATTCTGCATCTTTTGTGTAACAGGAGAAAACACCGGCACACCTTGAAACATTAAAAGGTGTGTTGATTTGTGTTTTAATGACCATATTGATCATTTTAAGTTGGTTATATTATCCCGGTGCTGTTATTTTAACATTTTTCAATTCTTTGTTTTATGAATGCAGGTCTCAAGGGAACACATCACTCTGATTGATAATCTGCTTTCTATTCCTGTCAAAATATTGCAGCTATTCATATTTATATAGATTTTATATGTGCCCCAGAAAAATGTATTTGTGCAATAAATTTAATTAAAAATACACTGTGGCTTCGGATTTCACATTTTTTTCTATATTTTATAGATATATTTCATTCTTATATTGTTATGTAATGGGGTTTGTGTTACTCGGGCTGAGTGTCATCCTGCCTGTGTGATTTGTCTTATTTAAATGCAATAACGTGTTTCCTATAATATAATAGGAAATTTTGGTATTTTGGTTTCAACATGTTCTACGGCATCATGCTAAAATGTGCTACAATATTCTTTATAATATTTTTTTGTGTAACATAAGTTAACATTAGTCAATTCATTAACTAACATTAATAATAGGCAATATATTTGTTACAGTACTTATAAATCTTTGTTAACGTTAGTTAAAAAAATACTTTGTTCATTGTTAGTTCATTTTATTTCATGTCCAATAAATAATATTAACAGATACAACTTTTGATTTTAATAATGTATTAGTAAATGTTGGAATTAAAATCAAATCAAGCACTAGGCATGCAGACGCTTCTACAAACATTTGTGAAAGAATGGGTCGCTCTCAGGAGCTCAGTGAATTCAAGTGTGGTACCGTGATAGGTTGCCACCTGTGCAATAAATCCATTCGTGAAATTTCCTTACTACTAAATATTCCACGGTCAACTGTTAGTGGTATTATAACAAAGTGGAAGCAATTGGGAACAACAGCAACTCAGCCATGAAGTGGTAGGCCACGTAAAATCACAGAGCGGGGTCAGCGCATGCGCAGAAGTCGGCAACTTTCTGCAATAACTACAGACCTCCAAACTTCGTGTGGCCTACAGATTAGCTCAAGAACAGTGCGTAGAGAGCTTCGTGGAATGAGTTTCCATGGCCGAGCAGCTGCATCCAAGTCTTACATCACCAAATGCATTGCAAAGCGTCGGATGCAGTGGTGTAAAGCACACCGCCACTGGACTCTAGAGCAGTGGAGAGACGTGTTCTCTGGAGTGACGAATCATGCTTCTCTGTCTGGCAATCTGATGGACGAGTCTGGGTTTGGTGGTTGCCAGGAGAACGGTACTTGCCTGACTGCATTGTGCCAAGTGTAAAGTTTGGTGGAGGGGGGATTATGGTGTGGGGTTGTTTTTCAGGGGTTGGGCTTGGCCCCTTAAGTCCAGTGAAAGGAACTCTTAATGCTTCTCGTCTAACATCAGTGCCTGATCTCACAAATGCGCTTCTAGAAGAATGGTCAAAAATTCCCATAAACACACTCCTAAACCTTATGGAAAGCCTTCCCAGAAGAGTTAAAGCTGTTATAGCTGCAAAGGGTGGGCCAACTCCATATTAAACCCTATGGATTAAGAATGGGATGTCATTAAAGTTCATTTGCATGTAAAGGCAGGCATCCCAAAACTTTTGGCAATATAGTGTAGTGTATGTTAACTAAATTAATTAGGTGGGGTTTACAAGGCAGAGGTCTGAAACCAGCATTCAGCAGTGCTATATTTATAGATTTCACATCTGAAAGAAAGGCATACGCACATTCTCTGAATCACACATTTGAGAAATGATCTTAGACCTTTTCTACGCAATAATTTATAAACGAGGCCCCGTATTTAGGCTTGAAATATGGAAGCAGATTATAAATTAGACCTAAGGGACTAGTGAGCTATCCCTGCTAATTTATAACGTGTATAAAATCTTGACTGATATATTAACCTTTTATTTGAGTGAAGTATTAAACGCTAAGGGTACGTCAAGGGTTGATGTCTGACAAACTACACACAAACAACTATAAAACCATTTTAGTTTAATTTACATTTAGGTTACAACCATAAATCCAATGCCCACATCTGAGTACCGGATGAAATGCAGTTACACAAAATGCAATACTGTTTACACAAGTTAATATCTACCGAACTTAATGACTTAATGACTAAACACATACTTTGTGTTTAAAATTGAAGGGGGGGAAATACCAACAAGCTACAATGTTATGACTTGGTAGATGAAAAAAAAAAAATCTGTCAAGCTACTTTGATATGACCTCTTCTTCGCCCTAGAATCACGTGAACATAAATATACATTGCATTTGTATTAAAAAAAACATGCATGTAAACATAACAAATGTCATTGTTCATTTGGAGAATTGATTTGATCTGCTGATGAAGCTGCAAACGCATGTTCATCTCTAAAACCTCTTTTGTGAGGCTTGAAATATAATTATTTCTTTGGAATTTAGAGCCATTCGGACAAAGAATTATGTAGCCAGCCAAGAACTATTGCTGCTTTTAAGACAGGGCCAGTGTTTACACCTTCCTGTAAACACTTCATTCTTTCCATGGACTAAGATTTTGCAAAAACAAAATTACATTTGCATCATTTCAATTAGATACAGTATGTCTAAATTTCCATATTACCACCAAAAGAAAAGAAAGTGAATTATAGGAAGAAGAGAGCATCAGGCAGGAAGTGAGGTAAGAGGACCGTCATGCTTGCTTTAAATGCAGTCGATGCTAGTTGTTGAATGCTTTTCATTGACCTGTTGAGGTAAATAATGTTTTGAGGAGTACAAGCGCTAGATTCTTTTTTTGTCCTCCAGTAATGACCGGCTATAAAGACATGTAAGATGAAAGACACAAGACACAGTGAAGCTGATCTGTGGAGCAGCAGTTGTTTGGTGAGGATGGACCAGGTTTTCCAGCACCAAACCTTTCTAGACTCAGCTTCTCCTCAGTGCTGAAGATGTCATTGATTCTGCCTCTTTGAGAGGTACCTGTTGGACGAGGAGACAAAATCATTAAGGTAGGGTCGTAAAAATCATTCATTAATTTACATTACAAATTTTATTTAATTAATTACATGATATTCTTAATGAGTCAAATTGATCACAATTAGTCACTTATCTTATTTTGGGGGCTTTTATTCCAGAAAATACATTACATTATTTTGGAAGACAACAGCATTGAAGAGATAAAAAGTGTTTTTAAAGTCATATTATTAAATCCCAGTATTATTAATATTCCATATTATTAAGTCCCATATAGTCTGTCACAGTCCATAGCAGTGCTATTTTAGTATAATTGATATACTTGATATTGTTTTTGTTAAATGTTGAAATGTATTTTCTCTTTTTAATTTTAATTCAAGTTAGTAATTTTGTTGTTTTTGTAATTTGTATTAGTGTTTTTGATTACTACGTCAATATATTTTAGTACTTCACCTTAAACTAAATAAAATTGGGAAATGTTGCCTTGGTAAATAGCTGAAATAAAACAAATTAACTGAAAAAATATGAATATATAAAATTATATATAATAAAGTATTTATGATTTTAAATTTAGTTAATGATAATGACCCTGGTCCAAAGCAATCCATTATGACCACCTTCCTAATATTGTGTTGGTCCCCCTTTTGCTGTCAAAACAGCCCTGACCCGTCGAGACATGGACTCCACTAGACACTTGAAGGTGTGCTGTGGCATCTGGCACCAAGATTTTAGCAGCAGATCCTTTAAGTCCTGTAAGTTGCGAGGTGGGGCCTTCATGGATCGGACTTGTTTGTTCAACATCTCGCAGATGCTCGATTGGATTGAGATCTGGGGAATTTGGAGGCCAATCAACACCTCAAACTCGTTGTGCTCCTCAAACCATTCCTGAACCACTTTTGCTTTGTGGCAGGGCGCATTATCCTGCTGAAAGAGGCCACAGCCACCAGGGAATACCGTTTCCATGAAAGGGTGTACATGGTCTTCAACAATGCTTAGGTAGGTGGTATGTGTCAAAGTAACATCCACATGGATGGCAGGACCCAAAGTTTCCCAGCAGAACATTGCCCAAAGCATCACACTGCCTCCACCGACTTGCCTTCTTCCCATAGTGCATCCTGGTGCTATGTGTTCCCCAGGTTCCCCAGTTCTGATGCTCACGTGCCCACTATTGGCGCTTTCGGCGGTGGACAGGGGTCAGCATCGGCACCCTGACTGGTCTGCGGCTATGCAGCCCCATACGCAACAAACTGTGACGCACTGTGTATTCTGACACCTTTCTATCAGAACCAGCATTAACTTCTTGAGCAATTTGAGCTCCAGTAGCTTGTCTGTTTGATCGGACCACACGGGCCAGCCTTCGCTCCCCACGTGCATCAATGAGCCTTGGCCGCCCATGACCCTGTCGCCGGTTCACCACGGTTCCTTCCTTGGGCCATTTTTGATCGATACTTAAAAATAGTTTTAGTTTTTTATCAAAGTCAAAATGTCATGAAAGTCCTCATTTCTCAAAGGCCATTTGTAGCTTTTATTTTCTGTGAATGAGTTACATAGTGAATACAGTATTTTATTCACTTCACCTTTCCCAGTGCTTGTGGTTGAGACCAGAGAAGTCATCCAGCTTAGCGATTTCCTTCAGATACAGAGACAGTTTGTAGAGCTCCTTGTCTTTCTCACGGTTTAAGTGTGCCTTCATGAACGGTCTGATCTGTGACCAATACAAGAATACATGTTTAAAACCATTTAATACCATTTATTAGAAAGGAAAACCATTTAATAGAAAGGAAAATTGAAAGCATGAAAAAGAAGAATAAGGGATAATCAATAAATCAATGATTTACTGTCATTGTGTGAATAATATGTAGTCATGTACAGTGGGGCAAAAAAGTATTTAGTCAGCCACCAATTGTGCAAGTTCTCCCACTTAAAAAGATGAGAGAGGCCTGTAATTTTCATCATAGGTACACTTCAACTATGAGAGACAGAATGAGAAGAAAAAAAAAAATCCACAAAATCACATTGTCTGATTTTTAAAGAATTTATTTGCAAATTATGGTGGAAAATAAGTATTTGGTCAATAACAAAAGTTCATCTCAATACTTTGTTGGCAATGACAGAGGTCAGACGTTTTCTCTAAGTCTCCACAAGGTTTTTACACACTGTTGCTGGTAGTTTGGCCCATTCCTCCATGCAGATCTCCTCTAGAGCAGTGATGTTTTGGGGCTGTCGCTGGGCAACACGGATTTTCAACTCCCTCCAAAGATTTTCTATGGGGTTGAGATCTGGAGACTGGCTAGGCCACTCCAGGACCTTGAAATGCTTCTTACGAAGGCACTCCTTCGTTGCCCGGGCGGTGTGTTTGGGATCATTGTTTCATCTTCAATGCCCTTGCTGATGAAAGGAGGTTTTCACTCAAAATCTCACGATACATGGCCCCATTCATTCTTTCCTTTACACGGATCAGTCGTCCTGGTCCCTTTGCAGAAAAACAGCCCCAAAGCATGATGTTTCCACCCCCATGCTTCAGAGTAGGTATGGTGTTCTTTGGATGCAACTCAGCATTCTTTTTCCTCCAAACACGACAAGTTGAGTTTTTACCAAAAAGTTATATTTTGGTTTCATCTGACCATATGACATTCTCCCAGTCCTCTTCTGGATCATCCAAATGCTCTCTAGCAAACTTCAGACGGGCCCGGACATGTACTGGCTTAAGCAAGGGGACACGTCTGGCACTGCAGGATTTGAGTCCCTGGCGGCGTAGTGTGTTACTGATGGTAGCCTTTGTTACTTTGGTCCCAGCTCTCTGCAGGTCATTCACTAGGTCCCCCCGTGTGGTTCTGGGATTTTTGCTCACTGTTCTTGTGATAATTTTGACCCAACGGGGTGAGATCTTGCGTGGAGCCCCAGATCGAGGGAGATTATCAGTGGTCTTGTATGTCTTCCATTTTCTAGTAATTGCTCCCACAGTTGATTTCTTGACACCAAGCTGCTTACCTATTGCAGATTCAGTCTTCCCAGCCTGGTGCAGGTCTACAATTTTGTTTCTGGTGTCCTTTGACAGCTCTTTGGTCTTGGCCATAGTGGAGTTTGGAGTCTGACTGTTTGAGGTTGTGAATAGGTGTCTTTTATACTGATAACGAGTTCAAACAGGTGCCATTAATACAGGTAACGAGTGAAGGACAGAGGAGCCTCTTAAAGAAGAAGTTACAGGTCTGTGAGAGCCAGAAATCTTGCTTTTTTGTAGGTGACCAAATACTTATTTTCCACCATAATTTGCAAATAAATTCTTTAAAAATCAGACAATGTGATCTTCTGGATTTTTTTCTCATTCTGTCTCTCATAGTTGAAGTGTACCTATGATGAAAATTACAGGCCTCTCTCATCTTTTTAAGTGGGAGAACTTGCACAATTGGTGGCTGACTAAATACTTTTTTGCCTCACTGTAATCAATAAAAAAGTAACTGTAGTCTGATTACGAGTATTTTACGTAATCCAGATTACATGTAATCAGTTATACCCAGTTATATGTGCCAGAAACAGCCATATTGTGCTTGCTGTTAATTATCTTGCGAAGAAGCATCTAAACTTTCCATAAAGTTTGGAAAGGTCAAAGCAAATTACTAGAACAGGATATGTGGTGTGAAAAACCCGGGATTTTGCTTAATGTTGCAGTGATTGTACATTGTGAGGCTACACTGCCGTTCAAACATTTGGGGTCTTTTTTTTTTATGTTTATGCTCACCAAGGCTGCATTAATTTGATCACAAATACAGTAAAAATGTGTAATAAATATTATAACAATTCACAATAACCATTTTTTATTTTCTAGTTGTATTTTCAGCATCATCACTCCAGTCTTCAGTGTCACATGATCCTTCAGAAATCATTCTTTTCACAAGAAACATTTCTTTTTTCAGAATTCTTTTATGAAGAGAATTTTCAAAACAACAGCATTATTTGAAATATTTTCTAACAATGTAAAAGTAAATTTAATTAATCCGTGCTGAATAAAAGTATTCATTTCTTTTTAAAAAATAAAAACCTTACTGACCCCAAAACATTTGAACAGTAGTGTATATTACTTCAGAATAATTTATAAGAAAAAAAAAAACACAATGTAGACTAAGAATCGATTTGGAAGGAATTATATTGTGACTCAGGGGCCTAAATATTTTTTATAATTTAAATCAGAAATAAACTAAACTGGAGCTGAACGATTCTGGATAAATTAAGAATAGCAATGTTTCAAACTGAGATCACGATTCTGAATAAATAATTAAACAAAAACTATTTATTAGAAGTTCTGACAAAATGTTAATTGCTACAATTTTTTAATAAATCTGAATTATTTAAAAAACTCGGATTGAATGAATGATTCAATGGCAAATACATTTTTTAACAGTCACTACCGCAGACAACAGTTTATATCCGAACTATACACTTATCCCAGTACTTCTGTGATAAGAATATTTGTAACAGAAATAATAATATTCCCTGCGTCCCAATTCGCATACTATGCGTACTAAATATTCGAAAACATAATTAGTATGTCCCAAATCATAGTATGTTGAAAAGAGTATTCCAAAGATACCCGGATGGTCTACGCACTCTCTAATGGCTGATATTGCCCACAACCCATTGAGAGTTGGACAAGGATTTGATTAGAACTAAAAAAATAAAAAATAAAAAAAAAGTGTTAAAAAAAAAACTACAAACATAACGGATGTGCGAGTCCTACGGTTAGGTAGAGAGGTTTAGATAAAGGGGTTTGAGCGATCAATTATCAGTATTTAACCCGACGAAAATATATTTATTCAATGTTATCCACATTATATTTCACCTGCAGCAGCATTGTGAACTTTTGTAATGATACGTTTGACCAGTAACTTTTAAATGCATCATTGTATTTAAACTGCAAACACATGAGGGAAGTCTCTGCATTAAAGACCCACAAATGGCAGATCAACGTGCTACTACATTTCTCTCCGATAAGGTAGGAATTTAAACTGAATGTGGAGGATTTTAACTGTGACAATGATTGACAGGGCAGTTTAAACAGTGACGGGATGCATGTAACTAAGCGACAGAGTCCGTTATAGATGACGAAGTGGTATGTCCCAAAGCTTGCATACTCTTCTGCTACACTCAAAAGTATGTACTTTTTCTTCACAAAAAGAGTACATATTTTTAGGTGGTAGTACAAGTAGGCGAATTGGGACGCAGCAATGGTGTAGTTAAAAAGGCTGTTTGTGAAGCTGTTTTATACTTATACATGACAACTACTCTCTCTAGATCAGCGGCAACATAGATCTGAATGTTCGGGTGTTATTTTGTCAAAGGTTTAATAGACGCAGACAAACCATTGTAAACTAGACTCCAGCATACCTTCAGTCCATTCTGTGGATTCATGAGGAAGTTTCTTCCGATGTCATCAAACATAACGGTGTTTTTCCTGTCGTAGAACTCACTATATTTACCCCATATGACTCCCAAAGGCTTCACCTGAAACATGACATGCAGACATTATGCACTAATGGAACGTATAGGCAATGACGTGTTGTTTTTACTAGAATATGTCTGACCTCTACGACTCCTCTTTTAGGTGTGTGCACAGTGATCATCGCTGCACTGTCCAACATGAAGGTGATCTTGTAGTTTGGGTTGTCCGTCACCCCCAGTTCCTAAAAGACCACAATATAGAGTTTACTTAATTTATTACCAGGTTATGGTGATACTCTGAGGCACATTCGAGGATTGAGGGAAAACGGCACATTTCGGTGGAATACACTTTTAGCACATCAGCATATATAAAAGTATTATGATTGAAGTCAACAACAAAACAAGGACCTACTTTCATTTTAGCATCAATCCACTTCATACTTGTTGCAGCTAAAAAGGAATAAAAGAGAACAAGAGATCTTTGGTCCTTGAGCATCTTGAAGAGTCTGTAAAACTTGATTATCTAGATGAATACTTACACCAGATGACAATATCATAGTCCTCATATGCTGATGTAAGAAACTCGTGCAAGTACGGTCTCATCAGCTCCTGACCCGTCTCTGCACATGACTTATGATCTACATTTAAAGAAAAAAAACAACAACAACATATGCATATACGTATACGTACACACACACACACACCAGTGGCGAGCGATGACTTCTTTAACCGGGTATTATGGGTGGTGCATCGTGTCAAAAAAAGCACCCGATGCAGATACATTAGATGGGTTTATTATATGCGAGACGGTCGCATTCACTCTATACAGAGTGTTAGCTACTCAGTATGATGACACATAGCAACACAGCTAAACGTGTTATTAATATGTTGCACCTTTTATTGAAAATAGCCTACATTTACCTGTTGAGAAATGCCATCACAAGCACCCATAAGAGCTGTGATCGTGATGTTTGAGTTGGCCCCACGACGCGCAAAAGGGACACTTGCAAAATATGCTGTATTTTTGTAATTCCGCTAGGTGCCACTAGTGTCGCAGAAACTATAAGCGCATAGGCTTTTCAATTTAAATGTATAGGTTATCGGAAGTTTTTTTTTTTATTAAGAATTTAAAAAAGTATAATATAATAAATATTAGTAGCCTATTATAAATAAAATTTGCAAAATATCATTATAATAAATATAAGTACAATAAATACAAATAAGTATTCTTTAAAAAACTATTTTAAATAATGCAATGACTTTAACAAACGCATAGACTATTGATTAACAACCTCGGATAGTTACAGTAGGTCTACTTACAGTAGGGTGGTCTATAAAAGTTTATAAATTTTTATAAAAAATACATTTCCCTATGGAGACAATGAAAATGGTTTCAGTTAAGACTCTTTTTTTTCCATTTGATTTAGGTTCATGTTTAGAGTACTACAGTATATGAAATATGTCCATAAAAAAAAAAACGCACTCGTTCCGGTCTGTATCTTACTAATATGATCCATGTGGTGAGCGTTGTTAAATCTCATCGCGGCACATGCGCGCGCCGTGTGTTATTTGAATTCTCCGCTGTAATCAAGGACTGAATCCAAGATCGCCCCCTATACCCTCAAATAGGGCATTGTTTGAGGGAACAGCCATTTGTAGTTGTGTCCGAAACCATAATGGACGTTATTGAGTGCACTCATTCAATCCCACATTGCACCACAATAACGAGTGTACAGCCTATGTACTTACAACGGCTGTCCGAATTCACTCACTCGTATTAATTCACTCCTTCAAGTGAACTATATTAGTGGACTAACATAGGGAATAGTGAATGAGGGTTTAGAGGGCGATTTCGGATTCCGCTGTAATGCGATCTCAGCTGTGTCCTCACCACAGTGCAACAGTGAAACGGGACCCCTCTCAAACAGTGTCACGCTGCGCCACGTTCCGAACGTTGTTTAAGCGGCATATACCAGTATTGCGGTATAATCAATTCATATCATAACAAAAATAAACACCGGTATTCGGTATGAACCGGTATACCGCCCAGCACTATGTGTAGGTATGTATATAAGGCCAAAACATTGATTTTTTTTATATCAAGGTACCCTAAAGAATTCAATTAGAGCAGATCTTTGCATTTCAATTTAAAGGTGGCATGAAACGGAAGTTGTGATAGTCTTTTCTTTTTGATTGTGACGCATATTCAAGTGAAACAACAGCGGGACTTGACTTTGTCCATCTGGAATTGATTGGATGGTTGTGGTTTGCTACTGCTGTGATGTCATGTGAGTGACAGGTTGTCCCATCCTCACACCAGTAAACACATAATCAGAGAAAAGATGTATTGGCTAGATGGATTTACTCAGTGCTACATACATCAGATGCATGTGGTTTGGGTTTTAAAGACTCACCAAAGAGAGTATAGTCAATATCTAGAACAAGCAATCTTTTTCCTGGTCTTGGGGGATTTAACTCGTCAACTTTATAGTCTTTCACCCGACGAGCTATCTTGGCCAAATTCTCCTCTCTGTATGAAAGGAAGACAAATATAAAACATTGAATCAGAATAATGGGCTGAATAATCTTGTTTCCAAATGTATGATAGTGGCAAAAGAAAAAGTAAATTTAACTCTGGTGATTTATTAGCAAATACATACAAGTAAATTGCCAATATTATTTATATTTAATGTATATATTGTTCAAAAGTTTTGGGTCTTGTTTTTGTAATCAATGTTTTTGTAAGTCTCTTATGCTTACAAAAAGTGCATTAATTTGATCTAACATACAGTAAAAACAGTTTCTTATTTGAATCTTTAATTTTCAGCATCATTACTCCATACTCCAGAGTCACATGATCTTTCAGTTTCATTTGCTGCTCAAGAAACATTTCTAATTATTAGCACTGTTTAAAAAGTTTTGCTGCTTAATATTTTTATTTTTATTTTAATATTTTTTCAGAATTCTTTCATGAACTTTTTTTCAAATAAACAGCATTAAAAATGTCTTTATTGCCTCATTTGATAAATGTAATGCATACTTACTGAATAAAAGTACTAATTTATATTAATATTATATACATACACATACGCACCTTCCAATCAGGTGTATATATCATCCCTAATATTGTGTTGGTCCCCCTTTTGCTACCAAAACAGCCCTGACCCGTTGAGGCATGGACTCCACTAGACACCTGAATGTGTGCTGTGGTATCTGGCAACGAGACGTTAGCAGCAGTCCTGTAAGTTGCAAGGCATGGATCGGACTTGTTTGTTCAGCACATCCCACAGATGCAATTTGGAGGCCAAGTCAACACTTCTTGTTGTGCTCCTCAAACTATTCCTGAACCATTTTTGCTTTGTGGCAGGGCGCATTATCCTGCTGAAAGAGGCCACAGCCACCAGGGAATACCGTTTCCATGAAAGGGTGTACATGGTCTACAACAATGCTTTGGTAGGTGGTACGTGTCGAAGGAACATCCACATGTTTGATCGGACCACACGGGCCAGCCTTCGCTCCCCACGTGCATCAATGAGCCTTGGCCGCCCATGACCCTGTCACCGGTTCACCACTGTTCCTTCCTTGGACCACTTTTAATAGATACTGACCACTGCAGACCGTGAACACCCCACAAGAGTTTTGGAGATGCTCTGACCCAGTCGTCTAGCCATCACAATTTGGCCCTTGTCAAACTCGCTCAAATCCTTTCTTTTGCCCATTTTTCCTGCTTCTAACACATCAACTTTGAGGGCAAAATGTTCACTTGCTGCCTAATATATCCCACCCACTAACAGGTGCCGTGATGAAGAGATAATCAGTGTTCTTCACTTCACCTGTCAGTAGTCAATGTTATGCCTGATCGGTTTATACTATATAATACTGACCCCAAACTTTTGAATGTATAATAAAAAATTGGTTTCACTGGCCTGTTTTCAACCTCTGTCACTTCCTCTTCAATGTCAAAGTCATTGACCACATCATCATTTTCTGGAGGAGGTGCCAAGACATCTTCCTATAGAAAGGGAACTCAAAGGTTAGGAGATTTTGCATTGTACAAAAAGCAAAACATACTTGAATATCCATAACAAAGTCTAACAA
Organism: Rhinogobio ventralis; assembly: GCA_039654625.1. Lineage (NCBI taxonomy): Eukaryota > Metazoa > Chordata > Actinopteri > Cypriniformes > Gobionidae > Rhinogobio > Rhinogobio ventralis. Next base: position 27,141,462 of record CM077208.1, read on the forward strand.
ATGTGAAGAGATGTGCAACAGAATTGCATAACCACCACAAAATACACATATACAAATAAATAAATACATACAATTAAACTTAGTAATATTACCAACCAAACTTTCCTCTCTGGTGCCCATCATCATAATTTTGGTATTGGGCTTTAATTTCAAGTCACCCAGTTTGACCTCGTCATCTGCTGATTTACCTTAAAAAATAAAAAGTTAAAATAAAATTTTTAAATTAACTTTACATAAAACATATCAGACATAGGCCTGGTTTCACAGACAGGGCTTAGATTAAGCCAGGATTAGGCCTTAGTTAAATTTGGTAAAACATTGGTGTGCATTTTGAGACAAAACAATGGCAGTGACATATTTTAAGACATGCAAGTGCAAGTTGTTTTCAGTTAAAACAGCTCAAACATACATTTTAGTCTGGGACTAGTTTAAGCCTTGTCTGTGAAACCGTATCTGTTTTAAACGCCACTCACCTTTTACTTTCAACCCCAGGAGCTTCTGTCGTTCTGGAAGAACTCCTGTGAGTGATTTAATGGACTGTTTCAGATCCAACACAGTGTCCTCCTCAGACAGTGTACTAATGGAGTACTCCTGCCCACCCCACTTGATAATAACCGAAACAGACATGCTGGTGGATGAGCTGTGAAAAGGGAGTTGTGTGTTATTTGCACATCATTGGAATGATTTTTGATATTAAATCAACTGTCAGCCTGTCAGAAACACAATGAACACTTAATGGAGTGCATCAGCATATACAAGGGCTGGACAATCAATGAAACTGAACTTTAGAACACAATTTAGGTCACACTTTAGATTACGGTCCAATTCTCACTATTAAAGGCACAATGTAATTTTTTACCGCTAGAGGTTGCTTATTCAAAACGAAGGTGTAGCTTGATTATGCCTTGATTTTGTGGAATCATGGGAGTTGTTGTCTTCACCTCTACAGCCGGTGGAAAAGAGTCAGATGGGACTCGGGCAGAAATCATATTCATGGATGAGCTAACGTAATAAAGATTTATTAACGTTACTGTAATATGAAGCAGGGTGAGGCTGAAAGAGCTGAACGAGGCCACTGGAGTGATTGCTAATGAGAGATGAGCGCGACACATGGCTCAAGAGCAGCGGAGCTTTTATTATGCTAGGTATATACGAATGATATTAATTTAAAACACACATAGCTTACTATATAATGTGTGCGGAAATACATTAGTCTCCCAAAAACCAAATGAATATAATTTCTTACACTTAAGTTGATTACCTTAATAAATAATAATAGCATATTAAGTGAATAATTGAACATCATTAATTTGTTTTATTTATAACTGAAATATTTGGACATTTAACACTTAATTTAACACAAAATTGCATCAGGCCAAATAGAAGCTATCAGGCTAATCGCTTAGCTTATATACTAGCATAGCATACAGATAACTAATACAGACATAAATGGTCATTATAACAGTTGAAACAGAATTTATCATAACATGATTTTGTAGGAATTGTAATCAGGCGCTAAAGAGTACCTATTAAAAAGCAATTTTAACCAATGGGATCGCTTGGGGTCCTAAATGAAACCCGATTTGTCACTACATCAGTCACACAGTGCGGTTTTATCATATTAGATACATTTGAGTGTGTTGAAAGTTATGTTATAATGCTTCTCTGTGCGTTCACTCTATGGCTACTCTATGACTTGTTGCACACTGCAGTGAGCTAGATCGATATTAGGCATGGTAAAACATGGTACTCGTGGTAAATCATGAAAACGAGATTTAAACAATAAGACTAACTGTGTTGAGCTGTATAACAATGATTAGTTTTCTGTCGATGAATGCATCCAAACAGTTGCTCACCGGTCTAATAATAGACATTTTGCCTCAATAAACTCCTAATTACTGCTTATTAATAGTTAGTAAGGTAGTTGTTAAGTTTAGGTATTGGGTAGGATTAAGGGATGTAGAATATGGTAATGCAGAATAAGCCTTAGTATGTGCTTTATAAGTACTAATAAACAGACAATATCCAAGTAATATGCATGTTAATAAGCAACTAGTTAATTGGACCCTAAACTAAAGTGTTACCATAACCTTGAAAGTGGCCAGAGGGACTTTGAGCCGTTCCTCTTCCAGACAGGTGTCGAGGTCACTATGTGACGCTGGTGGAGGAAAACAGTTTCTGACTCACTCCTCCAAAATACCCCAAATTGGCTCAAACATATTTAGATCTGTTGACTGTGCAGGCCACGGGAGATGTTCAACTTCACTTTCATGCTCATCAAACTATTTTGTCACAGGTCTTAGGTGCACATGGTCCTCCAGAATGGTTCGGTAGTCCTTAGCATCAAGCACAGTAAGGAATGCTATGATATTGCAGCCCAAACCATCACTGATCCACCTTGTGCTTCACTGGGCAGCAACAGTCCAGGTGTTCAGACTCTTTGGGGCTTCTCCACACCGTAACTCCCACAGATGTGGGAAAGACAGTGAAGATGGACTCATCAGAGAACAATACATGTTTAACATTGTCCACAGCCCAAGATTTGAACGGTTGACATTGATACAAGTGACCAAATGTTTAGCTATAGCAGCCCGATCATGAATACTGAGTCTGTGGAGCTCCCGGTGAACAGTTTTGGTAAAAACAGGAGAGTTGAGGTGCGCATTTCATTCTGCAGTGAGTTGGGCAATTATGGTTTTATGTTTTTTGGATACAATCCACGTCGACAGAGGCTGCATCCGAAATCGCATACTTCCCTACTATACAGTATGCAAAAAACAGTATGTGACAAAAGAAAGTATGTCCAAATTCACAGTACTCATAAAACAGTAGGCAAAAAGTACCCGAATGACCTACTTCTTCCAGCGAGATTCTGAAGTGTGCATATGATGGACACTTTACTATCCCATGAGGCCACGGGAGAGGATTTGTGGATGGCAGTGAAGCGACGCAACTGACGCTGGTAGGTCACACGATAATGACAACATGGCGAATGTAGTACGTCCAGATTACATTCATACTACACACACTCATACTATATAGAACATACATTTTTAGCAGTCATGTTTAGCAGCCAGTTACTCCTGTTGGATGTGTCCTATGTGGTGGTTTGCACTTTGCAGACACTCCCCTGGAAACCATAGCTCTCAATACACCACAAAGACTTTCTGTCCTGGTCACAGATGCGTCAGCGAGACACGCACCAACAATTTGTCCTCTTTTGAACTCGGCTATGTCTCCCATTATGTTGTGTGGATAGCAATATTTTATGTGCAGCTGTGCTATCGCTCTGTTAATTCAACCTTCACTCTCCACTCATACTGAACCAGGCCACGCATATATAGGTGTGAATCCTCCAACATTATACTGGACAGTTATTCAGTTTCATTGTCCAACCCCTGGAAATGTTACCTTGGCAACGTTACACCAACATCAGCAACAGAAGATTCCCACTGGTCAATACACAAGACAAATGGGTCAGGTGCTACATCACTGTAAAAAAATGCAAATAACAACAATACAATCTAAGAAAATACAAACTAAGCCTATGTCATGATGATCACAGAGCATATTACATCTCCATAAGTGTTAGTAAAAATGTGTAACTAAATAGTTGATGTTTTTGTTTTGCAATTCTAGACCTCAAAGACCTCGATCAAGGGATGGGTGGATGTGGCATATTGCATTAGTCAACAAGCATGGATTAGCTTCATTAGCTGTTAACTCATTAAGTTATTTTGCATGTAATGCTTTAATGAGATCTGATCTGATAATCTTAATCACGCCATTAACTTCTAAATGAATTTAATCTAAAACACCTATACTAAACAGACAAAAAATAATAGGCAAAGGTTTCTCACGTACATAAGCTCCAGTTCATTCAAAGCTCAAGCTGACTAGTGCAGGCACCGCTAGATTTGCTTTGTTCTTCTTCTCAGTCTCTCTGCTTATGACGACCTGACTGCTGCGCCTACTGCCACCTGCTGTTAAAAAGTAGATTGAACGCTATTTTTTACTTTCTCTAATAACCTGATTTTTTGTTTTGTTTTAAATGGACATTATTTGTGTGTAGCGTTTGGGTTTGAATTTACGATCTGTCGACTAAATAAAAGCAATTTCGGGGAGTTTTTTTTGTGTGAGCTGTAGCGAGTTCGACTCCGCGAATCGGTTCTTTCAAACAGTTCATTTAAAGGAACCGATTAAAAAGCGACTCGATTGGTTTGCTTGCAACGGTGCCACCACACCTTTTTCAGTATTTCAGTTCCCAATTCATTTGTATGAAAGTGTATTCCAAAATTGCATATATATATATAAATATTTTAATATTTTGAGAGCGCGTATAGCTGACGAGATTCTCTGATTGGTGGAGATTTCTCTGCAGAATCATGGGTAATGTAGTTTCTTACCACAATTCTCGATTTTTAAAAAGCATGTTGAAGTAGTACAAGCTGATGGCTTCAACAGAAACATATACCATCGATTAACAACTTTGTCGCTCACAGTAGATCTTTCTTTAAAGGTTTGTAAGTTATAGTTCAAAATCTCTATGGAGACATTTTAATTTTAATTTTTTTATTGCTTGACATTCACACATACAAGATACCAAAACAAACCTTAAAAAAGACAAAGCTTAATACAATTCCAAGAAGTCCAAATAGCAGCAAACAGAATAAATAAACAACATAAACCTAAAAAACTTAATAAATAAATAAACAATAATGTAAAAACAAACATAATTAACATTACACAATCCTCAAAAAATAACATCGGAAGATTACATAATGTAAGGGCTTTTTTGTTTTACGCATTAGTCTTACAGATTTGAAGAAGATCATTAAATCTTTAAAGGTGCACTATGTAACTTTTCTGTCCGCTAGAGGTCGCCTATTCAAAACAAAGGCGTAGTTTGAAGACGCCAAGTTTGAGCGCAGAATCTTGGGACATGTGGTCTTCACCTCACAGCCGGTGGAAAAGAATCGGGATAGGACTCAGGCATCATGTTCATGGATGTGATTATTAACGTTACTGTAGTATGAAGCAGAGCAGGACCGAGTGGTGTGGGAGATGAGCAAGGCCGCTGGAGCGATTGCGCAACACACGCCTCGCCGGCGCCACTTCCGCTTTTCCGGTCATGAGTATGAGGTAACGCAGCTCTGTTTATCATATTAGATACATTTGAGTGTGTTGAAAATGATGTTCTGACGTTACTCTGTGCGTTCGCTCGGCAGCTGCTATGACACTTGTTGCACACTGCAGTAAGAGTAAGCGTTTCTGCTAAATAAAACCGGAAACCGAGGGTAACGCAGATATGACGCAATTGACAGGCGACTCCCTCACACGTCCCGGTTCCTTGGTTCCTTGGTTATTTTTTACATAGTGCACCTTTAAGGAAAAGTAAAAAAAAGTGTGGGGGGGGGTTTGGGGTTCGGGGTTCTTAAAGCTGCACTGTGTACATTTTAGCGGCATCTAGTGGTGAGGTTCTGAATTGCAACCACCCACCACTCACCCATCCCTTTCAAAGCAAAATGTCATTGTCTGAGACAGCAGAGAGAAGATACTGTAGAAACATTACGGCGCAAAATGGGGAACTCACTGTAAAGGGACCCATGGTGTATGTAGATAGAAATGGCTCATTCTAAGGTAATAAAAACATAACGGTACATTATGTAAGGTCTTTATACACCACTAAAAACATAGTTATGTATATTATATTGCATTTCTGTCAATCCTCATAAATACTACACACTGCACCTTTAAAGAATCTGCATTTATGTGTGAAGTAATTGGCCAACATCACAATATTGTTAACCAAAAATTCACCATCATCATTAAAAGAAAAAGACAAATATTTTATAGTTTTATAATCAAATTAACTATAAAAGTATTACATATTCCAAACTTAACCAAACATAAACGTCATCCCAGAATTTTTTTTGAAAATTTGTTTCCCAAACGGTGCACTCATTACAAACCAGATTAAATCTGTGTCTCAGGAACTCATTACAGGGATAAATATCATTATCATTAAACTGAACCTCTATGGAGAAATGAATGGGATTTTTAACTTCCGGAACACGATTGCTGCACTCATGTGGGACCACGAATAATAATAAAAGAGGGACCACGAATCGTTCAGACCAGTTTTATGAACCCGTTCAACTGATTCAACTCACACGAACGACTTGTTCACCCGTCGCTGGTAAACGCCTAACGGAAGTGACGCGCTGAAGCCGGTGAAAGCGGTTCTTCGCGTTGGAGGAGTGTGTATTTTTAAGACTTTGTGGCTGTTTGTACCTCACTTCATCCGAAAAAATGGGTGATTCCGTTGCCGAGCACACGTCCCGACTTCAGCGGCAGGTCAGCTTTGCAATAAAACGCTAAAAGTTTTGTTCATTTAAAAGTTGTGTTCATGCTTCCATGTGTTTCTCGTGTTCTGACGTAAGAGACTGAAACACGCATGCAGGTCTGACAGTCGCTGGCAACATACTGCACATTCAGCTCTGTTGGCATGTCATATACTTTAGTCTAGCTGTTTCATTCAAGTATGAAGATAGTAAATCATTTCATACTGTACTGAGGGTGCCTTAATATTTAGTGAGCTGCAGATCTAGGCTGTGTTGAAGGTTATTGTATGTACATTAACAAAAATGTTAATATGAGCATCATGAAACTGTCCATAGCTAATGCTTAAATCAAATAATCCCAAGTATGCTCGTTAATGTGGTGTTTTTTCTTTTTCTTTCTTTGAACAGAAAGCCTATAGAGAAGTAATCACAATCCTAGTCAAAGTGAAACTAAAATAGAATTGTGTAGCATAATAAACAATACTAGTGACGTCACGTGTCACAATGTTGCTGCCACAATCAGCTTGCACTTTGAAGTTCTCCTTTATAACTGAGATATGTGGTATCTGATGTTTATGATGTTCATCCCTTGCCTACTTGAGATTGTCTGTGGTTTCAATTTGCCATACAGGAAAGAGAAATCAAGTTACTCCAAGACGAAATCGAGAGGCTGAGAGATCCACAGCAGCTGAACTTCACGTCTTCACAGCTAAATGAGTTGCGCGAGGAGAATTCCCGTCTGAAGTACCGCCTCAACATCCTGAAAACAGTGAGTGTGATGTGCTTTTCCTTTAAATGAGATGATTGTGATCTTTGTAGTGCGACAGTTTGACCTTCACTGCAAATGTTCAATGCATGTTCTGGGCAATTACATACATTTCACAGATTAAACCATGTGTTAGTTTAGTTTACGTACTAATGTAAGAATAAAATCCAATCATTCGGACATTTTATTGAAAAATTGGGCTGTTTGCTGAAATTTCTAGTTCAGTCCTATGGAATGTTTTGTAAAACTTGTATTCGCAAAGCTTTATTACATTGTAACAGGATCACAAAACAATCTGCACTGAAATTACGTATTATTTCATTTTTTTTTTTTTTTATCAGTATCCGTCAATATTTTATTGTGCATGCGGATTTCCCTTTTTATCACATTTATATAATATATTTATATATTTGCCATCATCTTACACTCACTTAAAGTAAATCTTAAATGAATTGTAATAAAAATATATATATTTTCATACTCGGTTAAACTTTATTTCGATAGTTCACTTTAGACATTCTACTAACAAAGTAACCAAGTTTATTTCCTTGCATCTATTTAGCCAAAAATTATACAATTGTTATATTCTGCCATTTATAGGTTATAAACTATAACGGTCATAATTATCAGCTTATTAATGCATTATATATACTTTGAAATGTACCTTATAATGCATTACATGATCTCATAGATGATTGTAACCACAGTTATAATACATTATAATATTTCATTTTTAAGCTAAATAGAATTATTCTAAAAAACTAAAATGAAAAGCTAATTCAAAGTATGGTTAAATACTATAATAGGCTACGTTCACACTGTCCATTTTTGGGATTGACAACCGCATTTACTTATAGTGGTGGTCAAAATTATTGAGTGATGAAGCCAATCGTATATATACACTCACCTAAAGGATTATTAGGAACACCATACTAATACTGTGTTTGACCCCCTTTCGCCTTCAGAACTGCCTTAATTCTACGTGGCATTGATTCAACAAGGTGCTGAAAGCATTCTTTAGAAATGTTGGCCCATATTGATAGGATAGCATCTTGCAGTTGATGGAGATTTGTGGGATGCACATCCAGGGCACGAAGCTCCCGTTCCACCACATCCCAAAGATGCTCTATTGGGTTGAGATCTGGTGATTGTGAACTCATTGTCATGTTCAAGAAACCAATTTGAAATGATTCGAGCTTTGTGACATGGTGCATTATCCTGCTGGAAGTAGCCATCAGAGGATGGGTACATGGTGGTCATAAAGGGATGGACATGGTCAGAAACAATGCTCAGGTAGGCCGTGGCATTTAAACGATGCCCAATTGGCACTAAGGGGCCTAAAGTGTGCTAAGAAAACATCCCCCACACCATTACACCACCACCACCAGCCTGCACAGTGGTAACAAGGCATGATGGATCCATGTTCTCATTCTGTTTACGCCAAATTCTGACTCTACCATCTGAATGTCTCAACAGAAATCGAGACTCATCAGACCAGGCAACATTTTTCCAGTCTTCAACTGTCCAATTTTGGTGAGCTCGTGCAAATTGTAGCCTCTTTTTCCTATTTGTAGTGGAGATGAGTGGTACCCGGTGGGGTCTTCTGCTGTTGTAGCCCATTCGCCTCAAGGTTGTGCGTGTTGTGGCTTCACAAATGCTTTGCTGCATACCTCGGTTGTAACGAGTGGTTATTTCAGTCAAAGTTGCTCTTCTATCAGCTTGAATCATTCGGCCTATTCTCCTCTGACCTCTAGCATCAACAAGGCATTTTTGCCCACAGGACTGCCGCATACTGGATGTTTTTCCCTTTTCACACCATTCTTTGTAAACTCTAGAAATGGTTGTGCGTGAAAATCCCAGTAACTGAGCAGATACTGAGCAGATACAGACCGGCCCGTCTGGCACCAACAACCATGCCACGCTCAAAATTGCTTAAATCACCTTTCTTTCCCATTCTGACATTCAGTTTGGAGTTCAGGAGATTGTCTTGACCAGGACCACACCCCTAAATGCATTGAAGCAACTGCCATGTGATTGGTTGATTAGATAATTGCATTAATGAGAAATTGAACAGGTGTTCCTAATAATCCTTTAGGTGAGTGTATATATAATTATACTATACAGTAGTTCTATGGGGATGATCAAGAGGCCATGATGGACAGGGGCCAATGGGCAAATTTGGCCACGATGCCGGGGTTACACCCCTACTCTTTATCAAAGGACATCCTGGGATTTTTAATGACCACAGAGAGTCAGGACCTCGGTTTTTAACGTCTCATCCGAAGACGGTGCTTGTTACAGTATAGTGTCCCCATCACTATACTGGGGTGTTAGGACCCATACAGACCACAGGGTGAGCACCCCCTGCTGGCCTCACTAACACCTCTTCCAGCAGCAACCTAGTTTTCCCAGGACGTCTCCCATCCAGGTACTGACCAGGCTCAGCCCTGCTTCGCTTCAGTGGGAAACCAGTCTTGGGCTACAGGATGATATGGCTGCTTTAATTAAAAAAAGCAAATATCCCCCCACTTTCAATTCTTTTACTTCAATGAAAGAATAGATATTTGCTTTTTTTTAAAAATCACATTATGAAATAAATGCTTTTCTCCAAAACACGTTGGCCACAATTATTGGCACCCCTAGAATTTTTTATGAGTAAAATATCTCTGAAGTATATTCCCAATCATATTTACATTTTTTAGCACACCAGGGTGACTAGGAACATTTAAATGGTCTTGCTATGACTTCTTGTTTCACAGGAGTATAAACATGAAGAAACACAAAGGCCAAATGGGGTAAAAAGTACCCAATGCCCACAGTTAAATATAATGCTGGATCTTTAATGTTGTGGGCCTATTTTTTTGCTGGAGGTCCTGGACATCTTCTTCAGATACATGGTATAATGGATTCTAGCAAATACCAACAAATAAAAAATCAAAACCTGACAGCTTCTGCTAGAAATCTTATAATGGGCCGTGGTTGGATCTTCCATCAGGACAATGATCCAAAACAAACATCAATATTAATCATATTTAACAGGGTTGCCAATAATTCTGACCACAACTGTACAGGTGTTTCGAAATGCCGCTCACACCCCAACTTGCAGTAGCGTCTCGGACACAGTCTGTATGAACGTGCAATGAGAGTCAAGCCTGTTTTCTCTTACCAGTAAACCATAGCGACAAAGACCAAAGTAATATCAAAGATAGGGTCGTTCATAAAACTGAAAAACCTCACTTTTGACTGGACAAGAGTCCAATCGGTCCACAAGCTCATCCATAATATCTTTGTTAACTGACAGCAGCTTTTATATCTGGGTGGAGAGCGGAGCATTTGAGTAGCGCATAAAACACAAAACTGACAAGAGCAGCTCCAGTGGAGAATAGTGACTGGATCTAAAACCTTCAGATCACACACAGCTCATATCTTCATCGCTGTATGTTACTGAAACCAAACATGAAAACACACAACACACAGTAGACACGCATTTGTTTAGCGCGAAGCGGCTCTCTTGCACTGTATGACGTGACAACTAGTTTTCCAGTCTGGTTCCATTCACACAGCACAGGTTTTCCGAGAATGCAGTTGTGAGTCCCGAGAATTTACAGGTATGAGTTTGGTTATAGAATGCGGTTGACACTCCCATAAATAACCGAACAGTGTGTGACTCATATACAGGACTGACAACCTCATTATGTTACGGTGTCAACATGGCCATGGTATACTAAAATAACACTGCAGTTTAGTAATTAAATCTGTGTTTCCTCAGAGTTTACAGGAGGAGATGAGCCAAAATGGCAAGACGATGTTCAACATCAACCAGCGTTTGCAGCAGATCTTTGGGGAGGCCATCAATACCGCCTACCCTGACCTAGAGAACCCACCACTTGCGGTCACCCCCAACCAGCAGGCAAAATTTGGCGATTATCAGTGTAACAGTGCCATGGCGATGTCTCAGGTCCGTTTCCTTTATATCAGGGCTCAATCCTGCTCCTGGAGGGCCACTGTCCTGCTCCAACCCCAATTAAACACACCTGAACCAGTTGCTCAAGGTCTTAATAGGCATACTAGAATCTTCCAGGCAGGTGTGTTGAGGCAAGTTGAAGCTAAACTCTGCAGGACAGTGGCCCTCCAGGACCGACTTTGGACACCCCTGCTTTATATGGTGTCCAAATTTTCATATTTTGGTTAACTGTTCCAGTGCTCCCCTTTATATTGTTTCAAACTTTCTGTCGAAAGGAAAAGTTCTGAAGAATGTTGATGTGACTTGTTTCTTTTGTCCAGTTGTATGGAGTTATTTTTGTATATGTATGTTTTAAGATGATGAAAGCTAAAGGACAGAAGGTCAGCCCCAGGGAGATAGCAGAGAAGATTGTCCAAAACATTCCCAACAATGAGTTAATTGAGAGAACAGAAATCGCAGGACCAGGTTTGTTCAGATACACCAGTATCACCAAGATCTTTTTTCCCCCCATCATTTTAAAGATTTATTATAAATAATCAAGTACATATTGCATTGTAGGGTTTATCAATGTTCATCTCAAGAGAATGTTTGTCTCTAAACTTCTCTCAAACCTGCTTGTGAATGGAGTTCAGCCTCCACCACTGGAGAAGAAAAAAAAGGTAGGCGTTTCACTGTAGTGATGAAATGCATGAGAACCTAGTTCTATAAAGCCGTGTGTTATCAAGTGGTCTTTACCCGTATGGGTGTTTTTCAGGTTGTTGTGGACTTCTCCTCACCTAACATTGCCAAAGAGATGCATGTCGGTCACCTGCGCTCCACCATTATTGGAGATAGCATGTGTCGACTCTTTGAGTTCCTGGGTTATGAAGTGCTAAGGTTGGTGTGTATTGTGAATTTAAATAAAATTTAAATCTCTGTTGTAGAGGTCGACCAATTGATCGGCACCAATAACCAATTGCTGGAATATTCTTACAAACTTCTTAGAATTTATTTTAAGAACTTTCTTAAGTAGTTTTTCGTGAATCCAGCCCCAGTTCCTTTATGATTTTGCAATCCTTTTTCCCCCTTATGAAAACATAAACCTGTGTGAAAAGTGAAAATGATATGTGAACATTTGTGTTGGCCAGCAGTAATGTGTGTTCATTAGTGTTTGAGTGCATCTGTTTCATCCTTTCGTCCTCTATCTGTCAGGTTGAACCATGTTGGAGACTGGGGGACACAGTTTGGGATGCTCATTGCTCATTTGCAAGACAAGTTCCCAAATTATCTCAGTGTTTCCCCGCCTATTAGTGACCTTCAGGCTTTCTACAAAGTGAGTACATGTTATAGACAACCTAAAGGGATGTGCACAAGATTGGATATCGATTGCTGATCGTACCAGTCAAAGTTTCCCCAACATTTTACCAGTGTTTACACTGCGTTACTTAATTTGTTTGAATAAATCAGGTCAGCTGATAAATGGTGGCATCAGGGGGTCTCTAAAGAATAGCGGTCAAGTTTGAGAAGAACATCTTTAATAGTTCTGATTATGTGACCCCAAAAAAACCCAAAAAAGCAGGACAACTAAACATTTTCTTGAGCATCGAATCAGCATATTAGAATGATTTCTGAAAGATCATGTGACACTAGTAATGAAGCTGAAATTTCAGCTTTACCATCACAGGAATAAATTACATTTTCAAAGATATTGAAATAGAAAAGAGATATTTTAAAATGGTAATATTTCACAATATTACAGTTTTATAAATGCTGCCTTGATGAGCAAAAACATTTAAACAATCATAACCCCCCCCCCCCCCCCCCAGGGTTCCCACACTTGAAAGTAATTGAAAGTCCTTGAATTTCAGACACATGGATTCAAGGACTGGAAAGTACTTGAAAACAAACATAGGTCCTTGAAAGTGCTTGAATTAAGCATGAAATACATTTTGTTAGAGTAACATGGTGCTATTACAAAAATTGGCCTTTATGCGCTGCCAAAGCCAGAACAAAACAGCGCTACTGATTGGGGAGGAAGCGGGAAAAAACCAATGAAAAATGCCACGTGAGCAGATGGATCGTGATCATGTGCAGCCAGCTCTGCATAATGAGCACATAACGTGGAGCTTTTTAACTTGATTGGTGCCAGGGAAGCGCAAATTCAGTGATGCTTGGCTCAGTATTGAGCTACATAAAAGTTCCAACGAATAACACTTAATAAAGTAGTGTTTATCAGCGCAGCTCCTTTGTTTACAGAGGTTACTGGGAAACCAATATATTTCTGCTGTTCCATAAGCGCCATCTACTGTCAAAGAGTAAAATGTCCAGTGCATCTGTTGGTTTGTTCAGACTAATGCATATTAACCCATATTTTTAGCTTACACACAGAGTTGTAAATGTTAACTGGTGGATCGATGAGAAGCTAATGTGCTTTTAAAAATGTAGAATAATAACTAATATCTAAAATATTAAGTATAATCATTTTAAATGAATACGTATAATTACTTATAATTTTGATTCTTGCCTTTTTAAAAAATGGCTTAAAGGCTGAAATGTAAAGGTTTTTATAAATATTTTTTTATAAAACTTGTTTTTGTCAACAACATTTGAACTGTTGTTTGTCGTGTTTTGTTTTGTTTTACAGTACTTTTATGGTTTAGGATGTTTCAATAAACACTGATCTCATCCTGTGCAGGTCTTAAAAGCCTTAAAATTTATTTTTAAAAAGGTACCATGTACAGGTGATTAATAAATAATTTTGCGTATTATTAATGCCTAGCAATTAACTTATCCATATTTTTTCATTTAATTGGAAAATTCATGTATGTAATATTATATTAATGTTTTAATTAAGTAATGATTTGTAAAAAATAAAAATAAAACTAGTGTAAAATAAATGTTAAAAGCAGGAATAAGAGAGCTGCAAACTGCACCTTTCTTGTACACTCTACCCGCCACTTTCCTCGTTGGATTTTAAAAGTCACATGCCCCTAAAAATGTATTTTAGTTGTCAGTATATGCCTTAGCGTTACTGCAGTGATTAATACAGGTACAGTAGGTCTTTGAGACTGTCCAGATTGGCAGTAACAAACCCACCTTTATCGTATTTATTGGGCTTGATATAAAATAAAAGGTGCTTTAAAAAGTCCCTGAAAGTCCTTGAATCTGGTGTTCATGAAAGAGTGGGAACCCTGTGTTTAACTACCACATGATTATGGACCTTAAAAAAAAAAGTGTTACCAACTAATAAGTATACAGTAATAAAGTATTAAAAGTCATTAAACTTCTAGTTAATATATTAATAGACTGTGTACAAATAGTGAACTTTAGAATGGGGGGAGGGGGATTCTTTAATACACAATTTTAGCAATTTATTACTCAACTGTAAAAGCAACACAAATTATACATAATGATTCATATTGTCAAGTTTACTTAATAGATGGTAAATCACAGAAATATAACATGTAAATCACTTACTACACAAAAAAAAGTTTAATTTGTAAGTAATGGCTAAAAGGGGTGACACTATTTCGATAGTCCACTTTGACATTCTACTAACTATAAGTAAAGCCTTGTTTATACTTTCACCTGGCTCTACAGAGTCTTGGCTGACTGCTGTAACAATATGGATCAACTGGAGGAAAGCTTTAAGAACCCAAGTGCAGTTTATTTACAAAACAGAAAGTGAACAAAACAAAGACTTGACTTGAACAGACTTGAAACTCACCAACAGCAGTATACACGAACAATACTAGACCAAAAGCATGGCAAACATGAGGGCTTAAATACACAAGGACTAATGACTGAACAAGACACACCTGTGAACATTCAAGACAATGAACCAATGACAACATGACATGAGAGACTAGGGAAGAACATGACATGATCACATGAGGGCATAATGGAATCGCATGACAAACCAGGAACTATGACATTGAACATAACAAAATAAGAACATCATAACCTGAACATGAAACAAAACCAAAACACTAGACATTACAACTGTGTGCGCACCTCCCCAAACGGACAAGGCATTTATATTTGACGCGCTCGCTGTTGTACTATTCTTTGAAACGACAGGGGGCGTACTATTCTTTGAAACTACAAAAGAATCGTGTAAAACCCAGTAAACCTTGAGATTATTACTTGTGACATTAGAACAAAATATATAGATACGAGATCATGCATACAACTAAATTAACGATCTCTTAAATATTTTCTAATTTCACTAAGCATTTTCATTTAGGTTCATGAACATTTTTATTAAACATGGACCTTTATGTTCATTAAAAAGGCTTATTTGGCTATTGTAGGCTCATTTTGTAAATGTAAGCAACTAATTTAGACATGCGTAAACTGGGTGCCGGTGTGATGAGACGTACATGCTCAGCTAGATTCGCCTCAAAGTCGTGTATCTTCGGAAGCGGAGCCGTGCGAAAAGTTACAAAAAATGCTGTGCACACCGCCAAGCGAAATGGGGTCTCGCGCACTCGACACGCACTACCGCACACTCCGCAATGACGCCATTTTTAGCGCAAGCACCTTTGCGCTCGTGTGGACACGTTAAATGTGTAAACCAAGCTTAACATTGCAACTACATGTCAACTAGCAGTCATTAGAGTATTAGTAGACTGTCTGCTTAATATCTGCTAACACCTTATTTTGATGTTCCCCAACAGACATTCTATTGACTTTAAGTAACTTATGTCAACTTATTCAACTAAACGTAACCCTAACCTAACAGTCTACTAATACTCTAATTAGAGTTAGTTGATGCAAAGTGGCAAAGGTATGTCTAAAGTGGACTGTCAACATAAAGTGTAACCATAAAAGGCATTTATTGTACATTATTTACCATTAAAGGCACAATATGTAAGATTTTTGGAATAAAATATCCAAAAACCACTCGAACAATGTTATATACTTTATCGACTTGTGTATTTAAATTTTTTCCAAATGTTTCCAAGAATGTTTAAATCCAGAGAAATAAGACATTTTAACCAGGACACAGACTATGTCCGTGCGTCACCTATCAATGACATCATACCCGCGTTAACGTCGATTTCCTGTAGAAACCATGGAAACACCAAAGACGCTTTAATATATCATGTGTTTTATTAGACAGGTGAGCAACTGTTTGGATACATTCATCGACAGAAAACTAATCATTGTTATATAGCTTGAGTACCATGTTTTGCCATGCTAATACCGATCTAGCTTACTGCAGTGTGCAACAAGTGTCTCATAGTAGCCGGCTAGCCGCAGAGCGAACGCACAGAGTAGCATTATAACATAACTTTCAACACACTCAAATAATGTTTCTAATATGATAAAACAGCACTGCGTTACCCCACATACGCATGAGTGGAAGAAGTGGAAGCGGCGTCTGCGGCATAATAAAAGCTCCACAAAATCAAGGTGTCTTCAAGCTACACCTTCGTTTGGAATAAGCGACCTCTAGCTGCAAAAAATTACATATTGTGGCTTTAATTATTGGCTTGTTTCTGCTTATTTATCCTTCAAATGTTTTATAAGTTGTAAATAATGCTAATATGCCCCCTAATATATGTTGTTAATTATGAATTACTGGTTTGTTAAAGCTTAACTGCTGCATAAATAATAGCTAATATGCCTTTACTATATGTTCAGTAAATCATCAACTAGTGGAGTGTTAATGCTTAACAACCGCATAATTATGGACCCTTAAAATAAAGTGTTAACCAAAAACTCTCTCCTATAATTTCATGTTCCTTCTATACAGACTCTGTCATAGAAATAGTCAAAATTCACAAAAAATGGCAACAAACTGCAAGAATCAGCTGTTTTCTGCAGGTCTGTCCGAACACTTTGTGCACAGTTTATTGGTTGTGATGCATTTGATGCTTTTCTTATTGCTTGCAGAGTCATTTTGCTTACCCAACAGAATGTTTGGTTGCTAAACTGCTGTTGCACAGTGGAGTGAACAAATGAAAGTGAAATTTGAAAACCTTTACCCTTTTTTTATTTTTTTATTATTATATATTTTTACATAGGACACTATACCGATTGCGGAGTTGCTTGCTTTAACTTGTATCTGTTGTTGTATTGTTTGCATCTTGTCTCTGCAAGTAGTTTTTCATGGTACCCTGTAATATACAGTCTTTTGGCAAAAAGCTTTGACAGAAACACAAGTGCTAAGACCTTTGATCCTGTGCAGCTGAATATTTTACCTTTCAAAGCTGTTCAACTAGTTTCTTCTCTCATCTCTATCAGGAGTCTAAGAAGAGGTTTGATGAGGATGAAGAGTTTAAGAAGAGGGCCTACCAGTGTGTGGTTAAACTCCAGAGCAAAGAGCCAGACTTCATCAAAGGCTGGAACCTGATCTGTGACGTTTCCCGAAACGGTACATGCGAGACACACTAAGAATGTCATTCTCATTTGATCAAGTATTGAATAGATTAAAACCTTTTCACATTCATGCTGGTACAAACCTCCACAGACAGCACTAGAGGCATTTACCATTACATTATTCTCTGAAACAACAGCCCGCAGTGTGGAGAGAATATCAGCTGAACCAGCAAGAAATGGCATTAAGAAGTAGTTTGCCTAACTTGATGCATCTAAGGATAATGTGAATTGTTCACTGGTAAAGGAAGCAGACAAAACATCAAAGATCAAACAACTACACTACCGTTAATGTTTTTTTCTTTTGCAAGAAATTAATATTTTTATTCAGCAAGGATGTATTATATTACTCAAAAGTGACATTAAAGACATTTATAATGGTACAAAATATTTACATTTACATAAATGAATCCTGAACAAAAAATATCGCAGTTTCCACTAAAATATTAACTGTTTTCAACGTTGGTAATAATAGTAAATGTTTCTTGAGCAGCAAATCAGCATATAATTGATTTCTGAAGGATCATGTGACACTGAAGACTGAAGTAATTCAGATTTGCCATCAAGGGAATAAAATACATTTGAAAAATATATTAAAATTGAAAACGGTTAGTATACATTTTTTATATATTTCACATGCTGCCTTGGTGAGCAAAAGAGACTTTAAAAACATTAAAATATATGACTAAACGCAGTCTTATTTATTAGGTTTTGTATTAAAAATATCATTACAATTTTTATTTCTAGCATTCACTATTTAGAAGTATACTAATAATTAAAAATATTTATATTAATATATGTAAAAATGTTTTTTATTTTATTTTACATTTAATTAAAATGCATTTATTTGCATTTATAGCTGTACAAGAATAGTTTTTTTTTTTAATGGGTAAAAATATTATTTTCTTCTCAAAGTAGTATTCATACACGCAGGCGGCCTTCCCTCCAATTCCTCCAATGGGATTGAAGTCCAAAAGTGCAGACTGACCAAATTTAGTCAGTATCAATATCACTTTTTACATCACCAGGGTTTAGACTAATTTGGACTAATTTGGTTTAGTAATATTTGGTAACACTTTAGAATAATGGTCCGTCATTAATAGGTAAATATGCAGGAAGTAATGCAGGAAAAATGAGTAGTACTACATACCACTTCAGCTACTACTAACTAATATGGAAACAAGCTTAACTAATCAGTAAATAATATCAAATTTAGGACTAAGATAGGTCCTTATTAGGTAATCAATAATTACTGAATGATATTAGCCTCATTAAGAACTAATAACTATGTCAAATCATTGAATACTAATTATTATGTGTCTGAGACATAATCGATCATCTTTTATTCTGAATATAGTCATAAAATACATCACTAATACACAGTTACCTAGCCACTGTGCAGGAACTACTATTGATCTGGACCAAAAAAATCTTTTTCACTTTTAAAATAAATCAGATCACTAGTTCTTGAAGAGTGTTACCTAATACTGTATAAGGACAGTAGAGGTCAGTATATAACTGCGTCTTAGTAGTAAGTTAACATAAGCGTAGACTTTCAGTTTATACCAGTAACTAAAAAAAAGAAGAAAGATATACTGCCGAAAATGAGTCATCATTTACCCGCATTACTTCCAGACAGGAAAGGAGGAAATACACAGGGATTATGTGTTTTTCTAAAGTAGTGATGCTTATGTTACAAATATTGTAATTCATTTTCAGAGCTTTCATGTCCAAGACGGTATCATTTAAATGTTTTATCTGTCATTTAGACTTAATTCTACAGTACATTCCTCACACATTTGTTCTGCTTTTCCCTGCAATTTCTATATTTATTGCAGAGTGAAATGTTTGAACATTTTAAACCTGAAGGGCACAGATGCCCTTCACCACCATCCGGCGACAGCAGCTCTAGACTCTGATGTGACAGCATCTACCTTTACCCCTTAATCAAACCTCGTTCCCCTACTGAGGCTTGTCTAATGAAGGTCAATTAGAGTTTTTTTTTTTTTTTTTCTGCTGATGCTGTCCAATCAGGATTTGCTAAATCAGGAGAGTGCTGCATTTGATTTCCCTGTGGTGTGACTGTTGTAATTAAACCATCTTGTCCCTTCCGCTTCTGTCCGCTTTGCTGATGCAGAGTTTCAAAAGATTTACAACTGCCTGGAAATTCGTATAGAAGAGAGAGGAGAGTCCTACTACCAGGACATGATGACAGCCGTGGTGAAAGAGTTTGAGGCAAAAGGTACAGATGGTCTATTGTCTTAGTCACTAATAGTAAACTAATTATTATAAAATACTTTGCTTGCTTGCTTTGAGAACAGATATCATAGCCTATTGACATTTGAATAAATATGAATAAGTTGCTTTATTTCCTGTGTTTATGTATTTCTAGTTGAAACAGGAAGTGTGGGCGGGACATATTGAAGGGTTATTTTGGGAACTTTTAGGGATACATCATAATGTTGATGGGCTCAAAGCTAACACGCATGGATCTGGAGCCACAAAACCCTTATTTTGAATGGGAAGTGCATACATTTTTTTGTTGTTCAGATAAACAGACAGTTCCAGATTGCAATTTTGTTTTGTGCTGCTAGTAGTACCAAAAATAATAGACTTCACTTCTAAGATGGGATAAAAGAAAGTGTGTGTGCGTTTTATTTTTTTTAAATCTTATTTTAATTGTATTTTATTTTTTATAATTTTTGTTATTCAATTATTTAAATTTTTGTTTATTTATTTTTAGTTTATTGATATTTATTTTGATTGATTTATTTTATTTGTATCAATGTTTGTTTTATTTATTATTTTTTATTTGATTAACATTTACTTTTATTAATTAGTTTTTTCATTTATTTAGTTTTTGATTTTGTTTATTACTTTTAATTGCTTAATATTAAATCATTTTTATTTGTTTATTTTATTTGTATCGTTTGCTTTTTATTTTTAATTGATTTAATATTTATTTTCATTTTATTTATTTATTTTAGTTTATTTATTTTTAATTGCTATTGTTTGTTTGAATGTTTAATGTACAGCAGATCAGATCAAGAATAATTGACAATTGAACGGTCCCAGTTATCCTTGCAAACAAGGTTTACATTGACATCACAAGTTAAAGATTGAATATAACGTTCGACTGGCAAGGTTGATATGTAATTTTAATCCACTAGTGTCATGAGCTAGCGGCTGTACTTCCAAAACGGTGTGTTTAATGTTTAGAGTGCAACACAGTTTTTGTTTGTTTTTACAAACCAAGTCTTTTCTGTGCCAATCGACAATAATTGATTGAGCCAGAACATTCCTTTAAAAAAAGCATTGCACGTCTAAACGCACATGTCCTGTGGGGGGCAGTATTGTTCCAGGATTGATTTCAGCCCCTAGCTCTACTATACATCCAAAGTTACATTCCCCAACGATCCTCTTTTCTCTCATCAGGGCTGGTGGAGTTGGACGAGGGCAGGAAGATAGTTTTTGCTCCGGGCCAGTCTATTCCCCTGACGATTGTCAAATCGGATGGAGGCTATACTTACGATACATCCGATCTGGCTGCCATCAAAAATCGTCTGTTTGACGAGAAAGCTGACATCATCATCTACGTGACCGACAGCGGCCAGGTGTGTGGGTGTAGGTCTGGATATATGGGTTTGTAATGGAGAGTGTTGGGGAAATCTTGAACGGCACATACCTTCCCAAAGTTATCCGAGGACACGTGCAGCAGGGGTCAAGGGCGCTGGGCGAGACACAAAAACACCTCATAATTCAAATGTGTGCAATGAACTCCTCACCTACTCAAATATTAATGCGGTCTAGGTCAGAAACGCGGTCTGCTCGCATCTCTATCAACACTGCTAGTTTACATTTCTGCTTTGTTTAGATAGGAAAGATGATTTCTAAGGCTAAAATTGAATTAATGATTCATCAGAAGGATCTTGATTTAAACTGTGTAAAACTTATTTGTATTGATGGTCATATAACTAAATGTTCTCTGTGTGTTTTTTTTCTTGGCATTAACTGTGATGTACGACAGGCAATGCACTTCCAGGTGGTCTTTGCTGCTGCTCAGTTGATAGGCTGGTATGATCCCAAGGTCACACGGGTAGAACATGCAGGTTTTGGCGTGGTGCTCGGGGAGGACAAGTAAGTGCATTGATCAGTATGGAAGTCCCCTTTTCTCGGCATTATGTTTCCACCAGGATGACCCATGGTGCTGCAACAACGAGTAATCAATAAAATTGATAAAAGAAAATAATCAACAATTTTCATTATTGATTAGTTGAGTCTTTGTGGGTGGCCACAACGAACCCGTGACCTTAAAGTAGTTTAAATGCATTTCTATGAAAAACAAAACGTTTCGAATTCTTTTATTAAGCAAGGTCACAATAAATTGATCAAAAGTGACAGTAAAGATGTTTATAATGTTACAAAAGATTTCTATTTCAAATAAACACTGTTCTATCCGTTCATTTAAAAAATCTTGTATCAAAAATGTATCATAGTTTTCCACAAAAATATTAATGTTTTTGGTAACACTTTAGTATGGGGAACACATATTCAGTAATAACTATGACTTTTGCCTCAATAAACTCCTAATTTACTGCTTCTTAATAGTTAGTAAGGTAGTTGTTAAAGCGGTGGTTGATTATGATTTATGAATAACCCTAAAATGTACATAAATCCTGACCCCTGGAACACGCAACAAAGGGGGTAAGGCCATGTTGGGCTGCATTAGACATTTGCCATCACAGGAATAAATTGCTTTTTATAATATATTGAAATAGGAACATAAGACTTCTTTCATAGACGTTAAAGATCTTACCAACCCTAATTTATTTAATAATAATTTTATATAATGCCTTTAAAAGTTGCTTCTCAAAGCACTTTACAAGAACTGAAATACATTGAAATAGGGAAAAAAAACATGCATACATTTTTTTTCTAATTTAATCATGTATAAGCTAGCCTGAAAAAAAAAGTTTTAAAAGAAGATTTAAAGATACTAAAAGATTCTGCATGTCTAATCTCAGTGGGAAGAGTTCCAAAGTTTTTATATTCTTCTAAATATTCTTGTAATGCAAGCATTTCTATTTTGCAAAACAACAGCAAAAGTGTAATTAAATGTCACTGTCAGTGAGAAACTTTGAATACTTGGTTACATGGAGCGCAGAATAAATGGAATGAATTCATTTTGATTAAAGCAATATTTGCTGTTCAGCGTCAGATTTGATGAAATGCAAATAATAGTATTTTTATATGAACGATAACTGGATTACTGCAAGATTAATGAAAAATAATAACACTTCAGTGTTCAGAGGAGATAATGTGTATGCTAGCGTTGGTTGTTTGTCTGCTGAATGGATTTTTTTGTTCTTTTTTTTTTCAATTACTTTTTGACATTTTATACCATAACATTGTTTGAAGGAGAAAGCTTGGCAAGGTACCCAATAGAATATTTAATGTTTGATTTATCAAAGAAATAATTGACCGAATGATCAGTTGTCATCAGAATAGTGGGTAGTTGTAGTGCTAGTGGTTTATGTAGCACTAGTTGTAGATATAATAGAAATATTGGATTGAATGATGTATTTGAAGAGCACTGTTTCCACATTTCCATGATTCTTTTTTCATAAACATGAACTTTCCATCCTAGGAAAAAGTTTAAGACTCGTTCAGGGGACACTGTGCGATTAATGGACCTTCTGGAGGAGGGTCTGAAAAGATCCATGGACAAACTGAAGGAGAAGGAGAGAGATAAGGTGAGCCCCTAAAAACTCCACGGAAACTAGCACCTTCTGGCCCTGTTTACACATGGTATTGAAGGGTTAGTTCACGCATTTCTATGGACAAAATGCATCTAAAAATAGTGGAGTGTAAACAGAGCGAGCTGCTGCGGGAAAGGTACATGATCCAAGCTGCCCAAAAACATGAGAATTTGACAGACACGTGTGCGTCCTCAGCACAAAACGTTCATTTTACAGGTTATATCCACTGATCTATATAGAGAACAAATTCTGTAAATTCTACTAATTCACGCGAGTATTTCCATTTTGCATGAAAGTGCGTCAGTCTGACATTAAGCTTCAAACTTCACTAAACCAGCGCCGGTGCGGTCAAATAGACAATTAATATTCAGCGCAAAAACATTAATTTAGCTGCAATATCTGCTGTTGGACGCTAAATTTAGGTTTAAAAGTCAACATGTAGTTCACCTATTTTATGAGAGTAGTAACTGTAAAGGGATAACAGCATGTAATTGAATATAAATGTAAGATGTTTCTACAAGATAAAGAAATGACAGTAACAGGTTACTTTCTCCATAGCGAATGTGTGTGTGATCCTGCAGAACATTGGTAACACAGAGTTAGTGTTTTTTTGATATTTTGATGTAGGGATTTAAACTGTCCTTTTGCGTAGTAACTTATTTTGCACATAATGTAGGCTATAGCACAGACATACCCTTACGAAAATTAACCATGGTTCTATTAGATAGTAAAACCATGTTTTTTTGGCGTATTGATTACCATTTGTATAACCACACAAATACCATAGTTAAGCTATGGATTGAAGCAGAACTATGCTTAATTTGGTTACCATGAAATAACTACAATAACCCTGTTTTATTTATTTATTATTATTAATATAATTTTTTGTTTGTTTTATTCGTTGTAAAACCATGGTTATTTTTGTAAGGTATATTCACTATGTATGTGTTCATAGCACTTAGCTGACACGTTTGTTTGAAGGACAGCATTGGGCAGGATGGGGAATAGTGTGTTTTGTCAGTAAAAAAATTTACTTTTTTTATCCGATTAATTGATTAATCAAAAAAATAATTGACCAACTAATCGATTATCAAAATAATCGTTAGTTGCAGCCCTAAAAGACATCATTAAAATAGTCCATGTGACTACAGTGGTCAATAATGGAATAATTTTTGAGTGAGGGTGAGTAATTAATGACAGAATTTTCATTTTTGGGTGAACTATCCCTTTAAGATGTGTTTTGGTCGATCAGATCGCAAGTGGACAATGCTAAATACAGGTGTAAACAGGGTCTAAAACGTTTTGAGCTTGTCCACTTTTGACCACTTCCAGAGGTAGTCGAAAACTCATTCGACCGGATTGCTTTCGTAGTGTAAACGCTCATGTGGTCGAATGTGAGTACCAAAGACCTGACCTAATACGCAAACATTATGGGAAGCACACTAGCCAGGCGGGATTTGAACTTTGTCGGCTGAAGACCCAAGTTTGGTTTGAAGATGAAAAACGTACCAAGCATGATGTTCTCTTACCATTCCTGATTTCTAACACACACTCACTGCATTCGCCGTAGTCTTGCAGCTATCAGAGCAGAAACAAAAGCTGTTACTCTCCGTGTGTTTTTCTGTTTTCTCAAGGCGCATTCATATGCAAATTACATGAGCTTATTTTGTCCATTAGATCGAAAGATCTGAAAAAGCTCATACATTTACCCGCCCATAGACCCTCCCCTCGAAGAAATCAGGACAGAAGTGGTTGAAAGTGGAAAAAAGAGACGGATTAAAATACCAGGTGTAAACAGGTATGTGTGTGCATCGTCTACTTGTGATCCGATCGACCAAAACACATCTTCATACCAGGTGTAAACAGGGCCTCTTATGTCACCCTGAAAGCTTCCATCCAACTCCTTTTGTGTGCCTCAGTACTTTAGCTCGATTCAGAAGAGATCAATGGATCTCAAATGAGAGCAGATGTGCTAATGACAATTACTGCCTATATTACTCGCAACTCCTTTGTGCTCAGAAATGAAGCACATCCTAATGCCTCACTCACTTGATTGATATCGCACAAACGAGTGAGCTTCTGACAGGAAAGGAGTTTGAAAAAAGACAATTATATTGTTTCAGACACAAGTAAGCAAAGTATATGTCCTCGAATAGCCTTCCTTGGAAACGTTAAAGGCGCACACACACCATTTTAAACGTTTTTGTAGATTTTATTATTACCAAGTATAAAAAAAGACTTCCATTCCCTAAAGTCAATCAGACTTTTGCCAAGTGCCTTGTTTGTCTGGAATATTGAAAGTAACATATTCTGCATTAAATTAGGCAGAAACGTTAGCAGGCGTGTAATCCTGCAAATGTTCCTGTGAGCATAATCAGTTTGAACCAGTGATGTAGGACAGAGCCAATATTTGATCTGATCTGCTGATCTGCTGATTTTTTTGCCTTGGTAAAGCACTCTGAACACTATGATTCTCTCTTCAGTGATTCTAGAGCAATTCAGAAAATTTCAAAGTCAATTCTGAGTTTAGATGCGCGATGGTACTATTTGTGCTTTAGAAACAGCCGTAGTCTTGCAACTCCACACACACACAAACAGAAAAACCCTCGAACCATCCATAAAATAGTCTTCGAAAAGGTTGAAGTGAATTACAAGGGCAATTGCGGGTTTTATGGCATAGGATGGTCACACTTTAGATTAGGGTCCAATTCTTACTATTACCTAACTATTAACTACAACTTTTGCTTATTATTGCTTATTAATAGTTAGTAAGGTAGTTGTTAAGTTTAGGTATTGGGTGGGATTAAGGGATGTAGAATAAGGTCATGCAGAATAAGGCATTAATATATGCTTTATACTGTTAAGTACTAATAAGCAGCCAATAACCTAGTAATATGCATGCTAATAAGCAACTAGTTAATAGTGAGAATTGGACCCTAAACTAAAGTGTTACCCATAGGATATATATGTTGTGAGAAACGTGCGTTTACACTGTACAATGTGCGGACTCGCCCGCCGGTGTTGTAGTGTTTTCCGTTTTCAAATGCTCTATGAAGACTTATCATTTATGCCGTTTGGAATGCAGTTCAATACACAAAACCCACTTTCTGACAGACGGCTGCTTTCAAAAGCTAACGTACGCTAAAGAGTAAGTACCTAAATGCACTTGCATCTCAAAATGCTTTTATGATGCATAGGCTAATTAGTGTAAACAGCAAGTTACATCTCATGAAATAGGTCTGGGATTAGAGAGGATATACATCTATTAGATCTGCCGCTGTATATGATGGCATAAGTAATAGTCAAACTGCTGTGTTCAGAAACTTAAAGCACTCTTTGTTTATTGCTAATTGTATTATATTTCTTTGTTCCTTTTTATTATTTACTATTTGCTTGTCTGTTTTAAAGCTATTTAGTTTGAAGCTTTGAAGCTATTTACAATTAAATTTAATATATATTATAAGTAGCTCCGTAAAATTACATGATTAGTTAAATAAGAAAAGTACAGATCAATTTAACATTTAAAGTCTAATTAAACAAATTAATACGAAAAAAAAAGTAGAATCGTTTTGGAATTGGTCATGACTCCCAGAACCGGAATCGGAACGTGACTCCCAGAACCAGATCGGATTATGACTTCCAGAACCGGAATTGGATCGGATCGTGAGGTATCTAAAGATTCCCACCCCTACTGAACTTTAGTTATCTGTTTATTTTTCTTTTAATTGGATACAAATCTATATAAAATCTAAAAAGGTATGGGCACATTTTTGTTGCTCAGCGAAATTTTGTGGGCGAAATCCAGTCATTTTCAATAGGAATTCGCGCAATCTGGAATTTCATACGAAGGCGAAAAAGTTCCCCATGCAAATTTTGCTCACACACTGATCAACAGAAAGCTGCTTGGTTTAAAAGTTACTTCTGTGTGAGCAGTGCTTTATGCATCGCTACACCATTTCACGGACGTTTTGCTAATGTAACCGTAGGTAATTTTATCCTCATTGCCTATTCAGCACATACTTGCTAACTTGTTTTTCTGAAGGTAGCAAAAGGTCTTGGTTGCTCCAACCTTACAAGAGGTCATCCACATTTTGAATGTGTGTGTGTTGCAGGTGCTGAACCCAGAGGAGCTGGTAAAGGCTCAGCGTGCCGTGGCCTTTGGCTGCATTAAATATGCAGACCTTTCGCACAACCGCATCAATGACTACGTCTTTTCCTTCGACAAGATGCTGGATGACAGGGGCAACACTGCGGCCTACCTCCTCTACGCCTTCACACGCATTAGGTAAGCCCTCAATGTGATGGATATCTTTAACCACATCAAATGAGCCCTGCTGGGTATTGATCTGCATCAGTCTGCATCTGTTTTTTTTGTCGTCGTGTCTATTCATTTTTTTTCCTCTTATTTTTTCAGCATTTTCAAGAGGACCTATTATGCCCTTTTTTAAAGTCTTGATTTCTACTAAAACAGGTTTTCCTGCTTGAATGTAAAAAAAATATTATTTTTCACATATTTGACATTGTTGCAGCTCCTCTTTTCCCAGTCTGTCAGTAATACTCAGTTTAGTTCCAGTCTCTATGAAGCCCCTCCTTCCAGAAAGCGCAGTGTTCTCTGATAGGTTGGCTGAACCAGTGTGTTGTGGTTGGTCAACCTCGTTGAGCGTGTTTGGGAAATGTCACACCCCTGAACATAACTGCGAGTTTCAACACCCTACTAGCACAACTCAACCAGGCCTCACCACTTTATAATTGAGGTGTTTCAAGGAGTTCAGAAACAGCGCGCGCCGATATAGAGAATAATTCGCTTTGGAGTGACTTTATTTTTTTCATGATAAAACAGCAACTGTTGTCAGACTGTTGAAAATGTACAAAAAACATAATAATAGGACCCCTTTAATTCAATTCATACTTATATTTCTACTATGATGAGCATGTTTTCTGTTAAAATTGATTTGATTCTTTTTTTTGGTGGTATAAAATAAAGCAATGTTTGGTTGTATAGATCTGGGGAATTTAGAGGCCAAGTCAACGACTCAAACCCGTTGTTGTGCTCCTTAAACCATTCCTGAACCATTTTTGCTTTGTGGCAGGGCGCATTATCCTGCTGAAAAAGGCCACAGCCACCAGGGAATACTGTTTCCATGAAAGGGTGTACATGGTCTTCAACAATGCTTAGGTAGGTGGTACGTGTCAAAGTAACATCCACATGGATGGCAGGACCCAAGGTTTCCCAGCAGAACATTGCCCAAAGCATCACACTGCCTCCAGCGGCTTTCCTTCTTCCCATAGTGCATCCGGGTGCCATGTGTTCCCCAGGTAAATTACGCACACGCACCCGGCCATCCACGTGATGTAAAAGAAAACGTGATTCATCAGACCAGGCCACCTTCTTCCATGGCTCCGTGTTCCAGTTCTGATGCCCACTGTTGGTGCTTTCGGCGGTGGACAGGGGTCAGCATGGGCACCCTGACTGGTCTGCGGCTGTGCAGCCCCATAAGAGATAATCAGTGTTATTCACTTCACCTTTCATAATGTTATGCACATAAGGCAGTTCTATATTTAATGAAATAATTTGTACTCCAATTCATTGTTTGAAATATTTAAACAGTGCTGTCAAAACTTGTTTTCATGACAGATTTATTCAAACATACATAAATAATGAAGACATCACTAACAGGTTAAGTAAAATATATGATGGATCTTTAATACAGTGCATATTTAGCAAAGAGTTATTTTTTTTCTAGTTGACTAACAAGCTATGGACATGGAATGTCTTTCTTATGTCCTATATTATCTTCTACATTATTGACCCATCTTCACCTGCTTCAGGTGAGCCCCTCTGGGCTTTGATATACCCCTTCTGGGATATCTTTTCCTGGGTCTGTGCTGGAAACGGTGGCCTGATTGATTCCCACATGGGTGTTGGGAAACAGCTCACCAACACTGTTGAATCGCCCTTCCAGTTCATTTTCACCGGTTGTTGGTTATTTGTTCTCTTGGCAGTTTTAACCGTGCTGCTGTGTGGAAATGGAATGTGTGTGGGACTCAGGGGGGTTTTGTGTACATGAATGAATGCATGCATCTGCTGCGCAGTCAGTGTGTTTTTCTGGCTGAAATGTGTTTGTTTGTGACAGATCTACTTCTGCTGTCGCCTGAGTGGATGCTTGGCACAAGTGCTCTATTATTCTCACTCTTTATCACCTTGTGTTTGCTCTTCTGTCTCAGTAGGGCTGTTGACCTGATGTCAGGAGCATAGGGTAGCACAATCTCTCTGCTCTCATGGCTCTTGTGCATTTAGAGAGCTTTTTCCTGTCTTTAATTGGCTGTTCAAAACAATTGGTAACAGAAAATCATATTTGGGAGAAGTGAAGGTGGAAGCCAATGACAGGAGAAGGAGCCAAAAAAAATAAAATAATTGGCCATGGCAGCAGATTTCAGTCTTTGGTTTCTCAGAATGCATCCAATAGTACTTGATCCTCTAGTTCTCTGGCAGAAAGGTCTTTTAGACACTTAGTCATGGCAATTCTTTCTTTTAACATGTTTTTCTTATTTATGTGAGCTGTTGCAACAGTTAAAAGTCACTTCTTTCTTTCCTTTGTGCACATTTAATCTTTGTTTGGCCATTTACATTGATCTCATCCTGTGTTGATCTCAATAGTAGACCATTTAAAGTAATAGTTTGTTTGAAAATCAAAATGTCATCTTTGTTCTTCAAAATCCGTTAGTTTCTTCTGTGGACTACAAAAGATTTCTAGGTGCTTTTTTCCGTACATTTAAAAACATACAGTGACCTGTGGCTGTCAAGATACAAAACAAAACAAAAAAAGCATCATAAAAGTGTGCGTCATATGACTTTTGACCTGTTTTCCATTTTTTGTGAAATTAGTGAAAAAACAGACTTTTAAATTATTATTCACTAAAAACCTTTTAAATCCACTCTACCTCTAAAATGTCATTTGCATATGGCAGCATAGTTATCGTTGATAACTACATGAAAATGTCTTTTTTGTTAACGGAAATTAAAACTAGTATAACAGGGAAATACTTAACTTAAACTAAGAGTATGTTGAAAAGCTGAAAAGTTTTTTCTTTGCATTTTTCATGTACAGGCATTTATGTTGTCAAAACGATCCCTGAAAACGACAAAAAATGCTGCATTCTGCTTCCATTGTCGTGTAAATGAACGGCCAAAACGCATACAAATACCCACACAAATTGCATAGAATATTAATGGCATTAAGCATTTTTAAGTAAGCAGTGTAAGGTTTGGCAGCTTTAAAATACTACAATTAGGGCTGCGATTATTTTATGCTTGTTAGTGAAGCTCTGTGATCAGTAGTAAATGCTGCTCCATCTGAAAGCCAGAGTGCGCTCTCATGCAGAAACTCCAAATATGCCCCGCAGAAGTACGATAAAGCATGACATTCCAGGAAATCCCTATGGTCATCATACTATCACCTTAGCTGAATAAACAGAAGATTGAAACACTTTGATTGATTAAATATGACTAATAAACACATGACTACGACAATATATGGTTTATCTGAGCTCTTCAAGCCTTCTCTGGTATTTTCGTGATAAAGCATATTTATTTCATATTTCATATTTACTTCAATGCTAATCGACATAGCCTTTATCACTGTATAGAATAATATGTTGTGTGTCTTATTCTGTGTAAGAAGCCACATCATCTCACAGAAGGATGCTTAACTGTCGCTAATATGTGAGTTTGGAGTAAAAACATGTTATTAAGTGTTGTCTTTTGTTGGACAAGAGGTTCATAAATGCTTCTCATGTTTGGAAAGATGTTTGTCGCGTGTTGCTACTTCAAATGCACGTTATAAGCGACTCAAACTCGCAGTGCTTTCAGATGGAGCAGCATTTACTACTGATCACTGACAAGCTGTGCATAAAAAATAAATGCATTTCAGAATCGCAATAAGCCAAATCGGTTTAAGCGTGATTTTGTGTTAATTGCGATTAATTGTGCAGCCCTAACTAAAACTATAATAAAAATGAAATAAACTGAAAGTAAAAAAATAAGTGGTGCAGGTGTGACGTCACTTTGTAGACTAACTAGCAGTTAGCATCACACTGGTTCCCTCGTCAAAAACCCAATAGGATTTTTCCAATAGGATTTTTCCATAGGCTTTTGGATTATTGCAAAAAAAAAAAAAAAAACAAGATCTGTCATCAACAAAACTTTATGATACTTACACGTTTTGTCCATCAAGATAATTGTCACAGATGAACAGAACTTTTATGAATTTTGAAGCCTACTGTAAATGCAGTCACCAGAAAAGCTAAAGGTAGGCTATAAACGGACTACACCACGGTCACTCGACTTCAACGTCACCATCACTAAGCTTCCGACAACTCTTTCGGTTTTTATCTCAAAACATTTTCCCAGAAAGTTTGAGTTAGAATGGTTTATAAGAGCACAAAAAAAGCATAATGAGGCTGTAAAAGCGGACTGAGTTTACCTGTTTAAAACTCATTTTACCGTTTAACCTCCTCGACAGCCTCTGTAGTCCCATTTAGCCACTTGTTAGCAACCGCCTTTTTTAAGACACATAACAGTTTAAAAAAATCATGAGTGGGGTAATACTGATGTATTTTATGTCGTAGAATAAAACGTGAAGGTGTCTTTTCTTTTTACCTCCAGGTCTATAGCTAGACTGGCTAACATCCAGGAGGCCGCCCTGCGCAAAGCAGCCGAGACCACAGAGGTCTTACTGGACCATGAGAAAGAGTGGAAACTGGGTAAGTGCATCCTGCGCTTTCCCGAGATTCTGCAGAAGATCACAGACGACCTGCTGCTTCACACACTGTGCGACTACCTCTACGAGCTGGCCACCACCTTCACAGAATTCTATGACAGCTGCTACTGCGTAGAGAAGGACCGGCAGACAGGTGGGTACCCTGAGGGAGCACGATACTCCACGCTTTCACTGACATTGATGATGGAAAATTAGTGTAGCTGGCCCAGAAATCCCCCCCATACTGAGAAAGAAAAACATACTCGGTGCCCGAAACATTTAAGTTTTAATGGTTAAATAAATTCATGTTCTTGGATTATGTGGATTTTGGTCTTTAGAAGATGTGTCAGGAGAGTAATTGATCCAGAAATGTATTTAGTTTCAACTCATAGGCCAGTATAAACTTTTATACTGTAATGAAATATGCTAAATAGAGAAGCTGTAATTTAGATGTAATTTAATAACTTTGTTTTTCACAGTTACAATACATTTTTAACAAAAAACAAATGATTCATTTGAACAGAGAAATCTAATCTAGGACAATATCAGATGGAAAATCCCTTAGTTGTTTTTTTTCTTTCTTCCATTTGAATCTCCTCATTAAAAACTAGTTACTTAGGCACTGATGAAGCCTAAGTCTCCTAAATCATACAGTTTGTTTAGTTTTTTAATATAGACTAATGAAATTAGCTGTACTTTATGAGTTCGAAAAAGACTGTCGCTTATGGGACACTTGGGTTTCCTTTTGTTTCAGCACAGTGCTTTAAAAGCCCATGGATTTAAAGGTAAAATGTAATTTCCGTGTCACCAAATGCAAAATTAATGACCATTTTCAAACAAGTTTACCGAACAGTGTCTTATGGGTTACTTAAGCGTCTCACATTAAAGTAGTAAAAAAAAAGGTACATTTTGAAAGAAACATCTTGGAATGCTACTTGTGGAAAGGAACTCGTGGAAAATTGAGACAACAGAAATATATAATTGGCTGGTCACATTTGAGCATAAAAAATTTAGAAAAAAGAAATATAGTTTTGTTTATTTTATTTATTTATTTATTACATTTTCAATGCTCAAATGTGACCAGCCAATAATATATTTCTATTGTTTATTTTATTATTGGCTGGTCACATTTGAGCATTGAAAATGTAATAAATAAATAATTAATTAAATAAATAAACAACATAAATATATTATTAGCTGGTCATATTTGAGCATATATATAAAAAACCTGCACGTTGAAACTACGCTTTTTTTTTTGGCTTAAAGTGTCTAGACACCAAATGTGTTACAGGTGTAAGTGCATTTCCACCATTTTTTTAAAACATTTTTAATGTCCAAGTGTGACTAGCCAAAATTATAATAAAGGCTTTGTAACTTTTTGTAGTAGAAGTTCATTGGACCTTTTTTTGTAATGTTTAGGGGGGAAAAGGTATTTTAAGATGCTTTTTTTCTCCAAGTTTAATAAATGACCTTTAATGACCAAGATGTGATGGAACGTCGTTGATTTGATTGAAATTAACCTGCGTCTTTGAAAATGGGCTGTTTGACTAATGACTGCTCTAAATCGTTCTCCTCAGGGGAAGTGGTCAAAGTCAACATGTGGCGGATGCTCCTCTGTGAAGCCACCGCAGCTGTGATGGCCAAAGGTTTTGACATTCTGGGTATCAATCCAGTTCAGAGGATGTGAATTGGTCAATGCCTTCCTTCTCTGAACACAGGACCTTTTCCGCAAAAACATCGATGTCCCGACGGATTCTTATGGTATACCAAATAAAAGTAATTCGTTTGTTCATAACAAAAACTTTGATTTCCTGGTCATTTCTCCTCACGTAAATGTCAGATTAGCCATCTGGGCCCTAAAAACTGCCAAAAAGTCAATCTCTTCAACCTTTCCTTTTTATATAACAAGTCTGAATCTTCTTCGTGTCTAGCAATAAGAATTAATTTTAGTTTACTTAAAGCAGGAGTGTCCAGTCCTGGAGGGCCACTGTCCTGCGCTGTGTCTGAAATTGCCCCCTATACCCTTAAAGGTGGGGTAAGTGCTTTCTGGTAACCGATGTTGATATTTCAAATCACCAAAACAAACACGCCCCTATTTTGATAGCTCCGCCCCACACATATGTAACCCAGGCAGCGACTATGGCGGAATCTGTGTGTTACTATGGTAATCCAGGTCGAATGTTCAATGAAAAAGTCATCCCTTCCATGCCAAAAACACAAACAGCTCCCATGAACAACTTGATAGCACGAGCACGACAGTTCAACTAACGAACATATTACGATTATGACAAGATTAGAGGGCTATCGATCACGAAAAGAGGAAACAAACATATAACAAACATATCGGACACACTTTGGGAGTTGACGCTTGAAACAGACAGTGAGGAGGTTTAGACGCTTATACAGTGTGGAAATGAATGGGTAATTATCATCGCTGAAGTGAACGACAATACAATCGCAAATGGACAAGCAAGCAAACATGACACACGAGCATATTCAAGCAAAAGCCAGCATATATTAGTTCTGTGAAACAAAACAAAATCAATGTTACTTGCCTTTTAAGAAGAAATAAAGCAACCTCGGCCTTCACTCCTTGAGTTTTCTCCAGCGCTGGAAAGCTGATCCGATATTTACACGGGTCCTACTTCTTGCCTGATCGTAAGCCTTCTTCTGTTCCACAGACATTTTCCAAGTTTTTTATCTGCCATCTCTCTTTCTGTCGTCGCTCGGCTAATGTCCATCCTGTGTGTCGTGTCTTTTGAATAATGACGTGCACTGAGCGCTCTCTTCTCCCCGTCATTAGTAGACACGCCCCTTACTGCTGATTGGCTATCAGTTTGTTATGGTACTCGGCCCGAGTGCGACGAATGAATTCCCACATCTGACCAGAAGATGGTTCTGCAGCTGAAACATCCATCCATCCATGGTACAATGTAGCTACAGCGTAATATCATGCAGGTATAAATTCATTTTTAATGATTATTAAATTGTTTAATTAAGGTTTATATATAGTTTCCATGACAGAGTTCAAGATAAATCTTTTCATTACTACTGGAGCTGCCAGTTTGCTAAGTTTCAAATAATTATTAAACAACAAGCACAAACTATGCAAAAGCAGCACCCCTTCTGGTGGACACAGTGTCCGAATTCACTCACTCGTTTGCATTCACTCCCTCAAGTGAACTATATTAGTGGACTAATGTAAGGAACAGTGAATGAGGGCATAGGGGGCGATTTCGGACACAGCCCTGGAGAGTTGAGCTCCAATTTGCCTCAACAAACTTGCCTGGAAGTAAGACCTTGATTAGCTGGTTCAGGTGCATTTAATTGGGGTTGGAGCAGGATTGGACACCCCTGACCTAAAGATTTTACAACAACAGCGGCTTTACTCATTTTGCTTTTGGACTTTTTATTCAACAATATGCATAAAATATTGTTCTCCCTTGAATTGTAATGCAATAAATCAACGTCTTAATGTGTTTATATATTCGCTGGTGTATTTCTGTATCTGCTTTGGCTTTAGGAGCATTATTCAGTTTGAGATAGTAACTTATTTCATTTAAGATTTTTAATAGAGTTCAGTGTTTATTTTGCTCTTGCCATCAGGATTAAATTAATTGGGGATGATAAATGCAGCGTCCACACCTGATAATCTGTATGAAGATTAAGAGGAATGATTTAATTCACTCGTGGGGTCACTGGTTATTTACTCTTTGGATGTACTGCAACTGGGATTTTCTTGATAATTTCAGGTCTGAGATCAAAATAAAAGCTCTGGACACTTAATTACCTGGTTGAGTCAAGGTGAATCTATTAGTTAGTAGTCTATAAACTACTCTAAGAGCATTTGTACTTCATGGGTTTATTTTCAATCCCTGACAAAAAAATTGTTTCCAATCAAGCGCAATTGTACGTCGCACATTGCTGGAAGTTGTTGTAGTTTATAATTCTTCTATAGCTAATCAAAAACAACCTATTTAATAACATGCAAGATGAAAATATAATTGAATGTTTGAATATGTAGTGATTATGTAAAATGTACAGTCGAAAGGCTTTATTGGATAATAGGGTTTGTTTTGCGATAACTGACTGACTGTACTTTATCCCACACTAGTTTAATCTGTCAATCGATTAATTTTTTTTTACAAATTAATCGCACATTTTTTCTGTAATTAATCGTGATTAATCGCTATTAAAAACAATGGAGTTTTTAATATTTTTTATTGAAATAATTTCACAGGTACTCTTCAAATTAATGTAGAAATAACTTAAAGACAGTATATTTTAAATATTTGTTGTAATGGCATCTTTTTATGAATGAAGGCCAGTATCACTGATACTAATACTGCTACTGATGTCTCTATGAAAGTGATTTTTTTTAAACATTAATGATAGATATTCAACATTACAGTATAATTGAAAGCTATCAATTTCAACATTAATAGGCTTTAAAAAAATAACTACTTTTTTAATTTAAGTGAACTTAAAACAATCTTCACATAAACCCATTATAAGAAATGTCATATTAACCTGTGGCCTTCCTACCTGTTAGACGTATACAGAAATGTAACAAAGTTATCTTAACTGCATAAATTATAAATTAAATATAGATGAAACCTTAACGCTACAATTTTCTCTCTTTGTTCTTTGATTAACAAAGAACATTTGTTATTAGGCTTATTAGGCTGCTGTCACTTTAAGATCTGCCGCTGCCGAACAAGATGCGGATCTGTCACGCTATCATGCGCATCTCATTTTCTCACTACTACATCTTAAGTTCATTTAAGATGTTATTTAACTCATTTAAGACTGATCTTATGAGAATACTTGACAAAACGGGCATTTTGGCATAATTCTGTGTGTTATTGTTTGTTCAAACACGAAAGAGAACTCAATTCGGGCGTCTGTCTTAGCGTTGTGTGTGTCACATAGACAGGACGTTCACAGACTGCACATTCTTTTTTGTCTTGTCGTACTTAAATGGTTTAAAGGCATTTGCAATTGCAAATGCTAGCCAAAGGATTATATACAAATTTATGCTGCATTAATTGCGTTAAATATTTTTAACACGTTAAACTGAAAAAAAATTATCCCATTCGTTAACATGCTAATTTGACAGCGCTATCACACGTATACCCAGCTATACTCGCAAAATAAATAGATTTGAGTTTAAAATATTTGCCTAGTTCTGGCATGAAACTCTAGATGGCACAGGCTGATAGGTCTTTAACTCATTTGGAAGTGATCACATCATTATCTACATAGCACAGCTGATTGGTTAATGTTGCATCAGTGAGCCAATGAGCTGCGGCTCAACATTCAAACAAATACTGATAGTGTTGCTGTTAGCAGTCTACAGCATGCTTTCAGAAACCCTCAGTAAAACTGGCAGTAGCAAGCAGTGTAGCAGATCTAATCCACCAAGACCAAATGCATTTACATTGCCATATACATTACCATACCAATCTCTCCAAAAGTTGTCATGACAAAATAATCTAACATTTATAAATTTTTTGAAAAAATTGCATTTATTTTATGTAGTATTTTATTATTGATTTATTTTTAAAAATTTTAAATGAACCTGTTATCTAAATGTCAGCATGAATGGAAATTCACCCTGTCTATTTTTTAAATGCTTGTTATAGATCTTATTCATCCATGTATATTTATTTTCTTTTGTTCTTTTTTTTTTTACGTTGACCTCATAGGGCCAGATTTACTAAACAGGGCAAAATAGCTTGAGCGCAATTCCACAAAAGCGGCGATGGGAGTGGAAATTCTGCGCATGATTTACTGACAACACGCAAAGAATACAGACGCAGCCGGGTCATTTCCATAATGATCAACGCAATCTACCAAAAGCAGTGCAAAATAGTGTCTGGTTTAACCCTTATGGTATGTTGGGGACGTTTTCATCCACTATGGGGTGCTGTTGAGTCTTAATTTGGCCACAACTTTCTTTGTGTTTCAGCAAATGAAAAGATTTTTGGTGACAAATCTTATTTTAACACATATTTTGGGAAAATGCTTTGAAAATTAAAAAAAACTAAACAAAATAACTTATTTTCAATATAAAAATTTATTGTGGACTGGATATTTTTTTACCTTTTATCACAGTCTTGGGCATGTCAAAGATTAGTAACAACATTGGCTTTGATGCATTGTTAGTTTTTGTGCAGCATCAGATTTAAATTTTTTCTCCCTCATTTACTGTTTGTGGTTGTTTTTGCCCCACTGACTTCCATTATAATGACATTTTTTTATTGCAAAGCCATGACACCATATAATCATGCATTCTGATTGTTGGTGGTTTTCCCTGTTGGGAAGAGGTAAAATTTGCAATTTTTACTGTTGATCACCAGGTGGCACCACCCTTTAGATAGGCCTGTGCAAAAACAAAAAGCTTAGTGTCTGGCTTTTATATGGAGTATAACAGCATATACAGGTGCTGGTCATATAATTAGAATATCATCAAAAGGTTGATTTATTTCACTAATTCCATTCAAAAAGTGAAACTTGTATATTATATTCATTCATTACACAGACTGATATATTTCAAATATTTATTTATTTTAATTTTGATGATTATAACCCAAATTCCAAACCCAAATAACCCAAATTATAAAATCCCAAATTCAGTATCTCAGAAAATTAGAATATTGTGAAAAGGTTCAATATTGAAGACACCTGGTGCCACACTCTAATCAGCTAATTAACTCAAAACACCTGCAAAGGCCTTTAAATGGTCTCTCAGTCTAGTTCTGTAGGCTACACAATCATGGGGAAGACTGCTGACTTGACAGTTGTCCAAAAGACGACCATTGACACCTTGCACAAGGAGGGCAAGACACAAAAGGTCATTGCAAAAGAGGCTGGCTGTTCACAGAGCTCTGTGTCCAAGCACATTAATAGAGAGGAGAAGGGAAGGAAAAGATGTGGTAGAAAAAAGTGTACAAGCAATAGGGATAACCGCACCCTGGAGAGGATTGTGAAACAAAACCCATTCAAAAATGTGGGGGAGATTCACAAAGAGTGGACTGCAGCTGGAGTCAGTGCTTCAAGAACCACTACGCACAGACGTACATGCAAGACATGGGTTTCAGCTGTCGCATTCCTTGTGTCAAGCCACTCTTGAACATCAGACAGCGTCAGAAGTGTCTCGCCTGGGCTAAAGACAAAAAGGACTGGACTGCTGCTGAGTGGTCTAAAGTTATGTTCTCTGATGAAAGTAAATTTTGCATTTCCTTTGGAAATTAGGGTCCCAGAGTCTGGAGGAAGAGAGGAGAGGCACACAATCCACTTTGCTTGAGGTCCAGTGTAAAGTTTCCACAGTCAGTGATGGTTTGGGGTGCCATGCCATCTGCTGGTGTTGGTCCACTGTGTTTTCTGAGGTCCAAGGTCAACGCAGCCGTATACCAGGAAGTTTTAGAGCACTTCATGCTTCCTGCTGCTGACCAACTTTATGGAGATGCAGATTTCATTTTCCAACAGGACTTGGCACCTGCACACAGTGCCAAAGCAACCAGTACCTGGTTTAAGGACCATGGTATCCCTGTTCTTAATTGGCCAGCAAACTCGCCTGACCTTAACCCCATAGAAAATCTATGGGGTATTGTGAAGAGGAAGATGCGATATGCCAGACCCAACAATGCAGAAGAGCTGAAGGCCACTATCAGAGCAACCTGGGCTCTCATAACACCTGAGCAGTGCCACAGACTGATCGACTTCATGCCACACCGCATTGCTGCAGTAATTCAGGCAAAAGGAGCCCCAACTAAGTATTGAGTGCTGTACATGCTCATACTTTTCATGTTCATACTTTTCAGTTGGCCAAGATTTCTAAAAATCCTTTCTTTGTATTGGTCTTAAGTAATATTCTAATTTTCTGAGATACTGAATTTGGGATTTTCCTTAGTTTTCAGTTATAATCATCAAAATTAAAAGAAATAAACATTTGAAATATATCAGTCTGTGTGTAATGAATGAATATAATATGCAAGTTTCACTTTTTGAATGGAATTAGTGAAATCAACTTTTTGATGATATTCTAATTATATGACCAGCACCTGTAAATGAGGGGGGGGGGGGGGGGAAATTTAAATCTGACAATGCATCAAAGCCAATGTTGTAACTAATCTTTCACATGTCCAAGACTGTGATAAAAGGTAAAAAAAATATCCAGTCCACAATCACTTTTTATATTGAAAATAAGTCATTTTGTGTGTTTTTTCCCCCCAAAATCAGTGACATCATTTATGATTTTTTTTAAACATTTAGTAGTTTTGATCAGGACTGAGGTTGATTAACAGATTTATGCAAAAAAATGTGAAAAATAATTATCTGATACATTTATACAGCAGTTTAATTTAGTGGATGTTTTCATCCCGAACATAACGAAAGGCTAGTGAATTTGAACAATAATAAATAATGGCGCAAATACCAGTAAATTGACTAGCGCAAACCTTAGTAAATCACCTTGCATGATTAATTTAAATATTCTCCTCCCATACATTTTTGCATCTAAAAAGGAAACTCCTACAAATGCATATGCAATAAGGTCAGCCTCAAAAATAACCCTGTCCATGCCTTTTCAGCGCTAATTTATAACTGCGTGTCTTTAGTAAATCCTAAAAAAAGTAGTTTTTTAACGCCAAAAGAGGGTTTGCGGCTTTGTGCTGGCGCAAGCTGTTAGTAAATCTGGTCCTTGTTGTTTATCATGTAATTGAATCTTTCATTGAAGCTTCCACTTTTGAGTGCCACGTCCATATCTCAAAATCCAATCAACTGATGCACAGAACCAAGTCCCGCCCTACATTTTCTCTTTTTCTATAATCCATTACACTCAGACGTGTGTCACAGTACAGTAGCAACTTCTATTTCATCATAACTTTAAAGCTTCAGATAAGAATAAAACTAGCCTATTACAAAGCATCAAGCAGTCAGGCTAGTAACAAGTATTCCATAAAGTCATGTAATTAAATAAGAAATAATTCATCAGAGCATCAAAAAATAAGTCATGTCAAGCCATGGTGTACTCCAATGATATATATTTAAATAAAATCTGTAACATATCAACAAAATCATCACAAAAATATAAGTTATATTAGAACTTGCTATAATAAAGTTGATATTTATATATTTTGATTTAATCAAATGTGTCGCATCACATTTTGATCATATAATTCAAAACTCTTTGATAATAAAATGCAAAATAATTATAATACAGTGGTAGCATTTGAGCCTGACACAATAAAGCTTTATAATTTGCCAGGTCACATATATCACCAAATGGTTGATCAGAATAAATAAAAGCGAATATGGCAGCTTCCAACTGAAAAAATGCTCCTGCTTGAACCAGTGTCTCAGCTACTCTACACAACATGGCTTATCTGCCCTCATGTTGAAGCATGTTTATGATGAAGGTGTCTCAGTACACAAGTATGAGTCGAGTCTTCAGACTGGTATAGTTCCAAATCATGTCACCCAGTCCATCCTTTAATGCTTAAAAACAGTGGGAGTTAAGAGTCTCAGAGTCAACCACTGCAACACGTTAGCCCGTGGACTGGTCCTTTAAATAGGATGAGACATTTCATTACTCTGACACTCTCTCTTGTCAGTCTTGATAATGCCAAGTGCGCCGGCTCTCTTGGAACAGCTCATCACAGTGTTGTTGTTCCTTGTCTGCAGGCTGAATGGTCTTTGCATTAAAATGGTTCCGTAACTCTCCACGGTACCAAGGTTCTGGAACAACTTTGAAGATTTGTGTTTATCATCTCAGAGCTTTGAAGCTCATTCGCTTGCTCACACGCTCTTTATTTATATTTCTTTGTGTTTTGAGCTGACACATAGCTCGGGATTTTAAAGCTGTCTGGGGTTTAACAAATTACTCTTTGGAGTCCTTATGCTTTGAGTCTTTTGTTTTGTGTCTAAAAGAGTCCCTCATGGCCATCAACACGGATGACACCAGGTGTCCTCCTACTTTATGGTGCCATTCTGGAGATCGACCTCTGATGAAAGAGAAAAGAGTGAAAAGTCAATATACGGGTTCATGTCGCATCATAAAATAAACAGAGGCTCAAAGGATTGAAGAGTAAGACGGGTTTACTTTAAGACTTTGTTCACACTCATTGTTCTCAGTATCTGATTCTAAAAACTGAAACTTTCGTCTTCTGTCATGTCCATTCATGACATCTCGCTGTGGTTCAGAAATCATTAGCATGTCAGACGTTGCTTCACATTCAGGCATATTGTATGTCAGAAATTGCTAATTCAGCATTCAACGCATGACGTCACAAGCTCACACCCCCCCCAAAAAACTATATTATCCAATTTGTTCATTCACACTGACAAACATTTCCAAAAATCTATTTAATTTTATTTACATGTTTGTTTACATTTGCATTATAACTATATATTTAATGTATCATTCACATATGTTGAATATTAAATGCATTATACAATCATTTTAATATATTTGATTAATATAAATATATTTTACGTCATTTATATTTGTATATACAAATGTATGTAACATAATTTTATAATGTAATTTTTATCTATGTGGTTTAGATCAGGTTTGTAAATGTAATATTTCATGTTTTTTTCCCATATGAATCGGCTACACAATTTTGAATTTTGCTGACTGTCTCAGGCTTGTGTATAACATTACTGTAGCATGATTTTTTGAAACCACATTTATATTTATATTTATGTGTGTGTGTATATATATATATATACACTCACCTAAAGGATTATTAGGAACACCTGTTCAATTTCTCATTAATGCAATTATCTAATCAACCAATCACATGGCAGTTGCTTCAATGCATTTAGGGGTGTGGTCCTGGTCAAGACAATCTCCTGAACTCCAAACTGAATGTCAGAATGGGAAAGAAAGGTGATTTAAGCAATTTTGAGCGTGGCATGGTTGTTG
This sequence comes from Rhinogobio ventralis, assembly GCA_039654625.1. Classification (NCBI taxonomy): domain Eukaryota; kingdom Metazoa; phylum Chordata; class Actinopteri; order Cypriniformes; family Gobionidae; genus Rhinogobio; species Rhinogobio ventralis. The sequence continues at coordinate 27,184,350 of CM077208.1, forward strand.
GTGCCAGACGGGCCGGTCTGAGTATTTCACAATCTGCTCAGTTACTGGGATTTTCACACACAACCATTTCTAGAGTTTACAAAGAATGGTGTGAAAAGGGAAAAACATCCAGTATACGGCAGTCCTGTGGGCGAAAATGCCTTGTTGATGCTAGAGGTCAGAGGAGAATGGGCCGACTGATTCAAGCTGATAGAAGAGCAACTTTGACTGAAATAACCACTCGTTACAACCGAGGTATGCAGCAAAGCATTTGTGAAGCCACAACACGCACAACCTTGAGGCGGATGGGCTACAACAGCAGAAGACCCCACCGGGTACGACTCATCTCCACTACAAATAGGAAAAAGAGGCTACAATTTGCACGAGCTCACCAAAATTGGACAGTTGAAGACTGGAAAAATGTTGCCTGGTCTGATGAGTCTCGATTTCTGTTGAGACATTCAGATGGTAGAGTCAGAATTTGGCGTAAACAGAATGAGAACATGGATCCATCATGCCTTGTTACCACTGTGCAGGCTGGTGGTGGTGGTTGTGGGGGATGTTTTCTTGGCACACTTTAGGCCCCTTAGTGCCAATTGGGCATCGTTTAAATGCCACGGCCTACCTGAGCATTGTTTCTGACCATGTCCATCCCTTTATGACCACCATGTACCCATCCTCTGATGGCTACTTCCAGCAGGATAATGCACCATGTCACAAAGCTCGAATCATTTCAAATTGGTTTCTTGAACATGACAATGAGTTCACTGTACTAAAATGGCCCCCACAGTCACCAGATCTCAACCCAATAGAGCATTTTTGGGATGTGGTGGAACGGGAGCTTCGTGCCCTGGATGTGCATCCCACAAATCTCCATCAACTGCAAGATGCTATCCTATCAATATGGGCCAACATTTCTAAAGAATGCTTTCAGCACCTTGTTGAATCAATGCCACGTAGAATTAAGGCAGTTCTGAAGGCGAAAGGGGGTCAAACACAGTATTAGTATGGTGTTCCTAATAATCCTTTAGGTGAGTGTATATATATATTAAGAAACCAGATTTTTTGTACTAGTGGGTAAAAAAACTATAATTCATTTATGTAAGTGAGGATAGCAAAATAAAGTAAACTGTGACAAATTATACCCAAAGATTCTTCATACAGTGTACTACCAGTAAAATGTACAAAAAAATGGGACCAAAATTATTATAGACCATGTTTTGCTTAAGTGTTTTTTCTTGAATTGCTAATTTTACACCACAGACTGAACAAAATTCAGCATTGCTTGGTCATTGGTTGACCTAAATTGTTATTATCTAATTGTGTACTTAAATTTAACAGCTGACAGCTGATTGGTTGATTGTAGTCCATTACATACCTTTCTATCAAAATTATCTGACATTATCAAAATGAATTTGTTGAGTTCTTGTTGAGTCATATTTTATTACCATTTTCTAAACTATAGCGAACAAACTGTGATAATGTGAGAAATGTGAAGGTGTATGTATATATGAAGGTATATGTATATATGTGTATATGTATATATAACATATCAACTTATTTAACATAATAAAATAGTATAATAATAAAATGTCATTTATAATCATGTGGTTCGGAGCAGGTTTTTAAAAGTGAGATTATTTATTTGCTCACATCATGTCAGACTGCAAGTTGTCTAAGGGTACATTTACATGACAACGATGTACTGAAAATGGGAAAGTATTTTTCGCGTACAGGTGACAATGTCAAAACGATTCCCATTCACACAGATCTGTGAAAATGACTAAAAACGCTGTATTATTCATGCCAGGCCAGTAGTTAGCGATGACACTTTGTAAAGAAACACTACGCACCTATAGACTGAACACATAATACGCATGCGCATGACGTCACCGTTTTCACAGTTTACACGGAGATGAAACAATGAGTGCGTCTACATGCACACCTGTAAACTGATAACTCACAAACATCAGCTTATTTAAATAACCAGTTTTTCCTGTTTACATGCACATCAGTAACCTGACAATACAAGTAACCCACGTTTACATGACTTTATTAATAAATCAGGTTATTTGCCTGTAGTGACGTCAAAACATAATCATTTGTGTATCTGACTCTGAGTATTCCATTGGTTATGTCAGTTATAATGTTAAATAAAGCTTGCAACATGTCAGCGGTTACTTTCAGCTCATATGCTCCTCTCGTGCATTTACTGATGCAGCGCTTTGACTGAACCACTTCTACTTCTGCTGCATGAGATGAGAACACATTTTCTGGGTCATGAAAGAATCTGCGTTTGTGAGATTTCATTCATTCTTTCTTGAAAAAATCTCGCTCTGTCTGGATGTGCTTAAAACTGCACGGATGCGTTCCTGTCATGCATCACACATGCGCACTTCAGTAAGCCCACAGAAAGCAGGTTAATGCGCGCGAAATCGGGGTAGGAGGCAAAAAACTACCTGTGTCGACCGGTTTATGCTAAAGTCATTTATGACCTTACTCCGTTAAAAGAAAACGGGTTACCGCGTTTACATGGCCACATGCGTTGACGACTTATTAAGCATAATCGGCTTAATAACGTGCATGTAAACGCACTCAATGTCGTGTAAACGGAGCCTCACTCATTGCTAATTTTTGCTGCCTGTCAGAACAAAGGAATACAAGTAAACTCTTAAACAAACTGCAATAATATAGTCATTAATAATAAATCTAACTGTGAAAGTCTGTGATTAAAAAAAAAAAGACAAGAAAAGAAGATAAATGGGTAATTAACTACAAATGCAGCTTATTAGTGGTTTATATTTTAGGTTCTCAAAATAAGTGATAAATTGTGTGCAGTGTTTTAGAAAATGAAGCCCAAATTGTCACTTTGTAAAAGCCTGCTTGCTTAATTGATAACACAGATTCATACTCCCAACCCACCAATCAATATGCAGCAATAGAATGCTTACTTTGTTTTGACAGGACAAATACATAATGCAATCACAATAAAGTATAGTGTCTCCCTTCGTCTGCACTCTCAAATATGCCAGCTAGACAAGTTCTAGCCAGTGGAGGTAATATAGTATGTCTCAATGATTGTGCCGCATGTTTGTGCTGTCACACCACATCCCCAGGAACGCATCTCAATTTTCAATGACAACTGATTTTTGTATTACAGCACTGTTTCATTGAGTCTATCCTAAAATATGAATCTATAGGGGCTCTTGTAGACCAACAGAGGTTTGTAGGGAACAAATTGATTGTAAAAGAAACAAATCCAAGAATGGGTCCTCATTTTTAGGCTCTATTCTGAGATACACACCTTGTGTCGGTCCGGCAGAGGTGCGTGACTCGTGACTTTTTTGACCCCAGTGGCTCGATTAAAAAAAAGCTGGAGAAAACTTGCGCCCGTACTCCTCTGACAGCCACAGCGGCGTGCTCGACAGAGGTGGAGGACACAAACATGGACCCTGTGGAATGATCCGATTGCCACGTCCTGCAGGAAGAGGATGGAAATATTTGAAAGATCATGTAGGGTGACACCAGGAAACAGAACAGCAGTGCAAGCGCATTGATGTGTGGGGTGGCTCGATTACAGCCAAGGCAGCGGTTAACGGGATTACACGTGCAGTGGCGTGCATGTCATGAGGTGCCGTTGTTAAGGGATTTACTCCTTAATTTGTCACCGAATTTGCAAAATTAAATCCAGGATGGAACCCGTGTTAAGTTTCAATTTTCTGCTGAAAGGTTCACCTATTATCATTCCAGCAAGCTAATTTAGACATCAATGTAATTTGTCCCAGATGCTAATGCAGGGAATTATGCAAAGGTGAAACACCTTTGAGTATGAAGTACAAAGCTCTTGCTCTCAATTCATTCTGTGAGCGTCATCCCATTTTGTGGTCTCGAAAGTACTTTGTTGCAATGTTATACCCAGCGGACTACAATCTTTGGGTGACTTTTTTTAACATTTCACCTTAATTTTCTAAATATTGCCCATTTTGTAATTTCACTTCAGTTATTGAATCGTCATCTTTTGGGATTAAATAATAATTATTTGTTACTTTTTTTTGCATTAAAAGCGCTTTATATGAAAGGAGGGAATCTCCTCAACCACCACCAGTGTGCAGCGCCACCTGGATGATGCAAGGGCAGCCATATTGCGCCAGAACGCCCACCACACACCAGCTGATTGGTGGAGAGGAGATGGAGTGATGAAGCCAACCAGTATATATGGGGATGATTAGGAGGCCATGATGATGGACAGAGGCCAATGGGCAAATTTGGCCAGGATGCCGGGGTTAATTCCCCTGCTTTTTTTCGAAGGACATCCTGGGATTTTTAATGACCACAGAAAGTCAGGACCTCGGTTTAATGTCTCATCTTTTTGACAGTATAGTGTCCCCATCACTATACTGGGGCGTTGGGACCCACATAGACCACAGGATGAGCGCCCCCTGCTGGCCTCACTAACACCTCTTCCAGCAGCAACCTAGTTTTCCCAGGTCTCCTATCCAGTTACTGACCAGGCTCAACCCTGCTTAGCTTCAGTGGGCAACCACTTGGGCTACAGGGTGATATGGCTGCATCCAATATATAAACCAATATATAAACTTTAAATGTGCTTTGTAACAAAAATGATTGTTTATAATGATTGTTCATATTTATATTTGTAAATAAAAGTCAGTTTTAGGAGGTCATTGAGAATAAGGGTGTACTCACACTAGGCACGGTTGCCTTGTAATGTGCCCTGGCGCGATTTTCCCCACTTCCCCGCTGGCCTGCACTTGCATTGCACTTAACATTCCGGGCCGGAGCACGCTTGCATCATTTACAATTCAACTTTTTTGAAAAAGAAGAAAATAGCTTTCGCTAACAGGCTGCCTAATAGATTTACCATTTATGCCGCGCAGCAATTTTCACTTGATTGTGCTGCATGTATCAGAAGATTATTATGGAGGCAGCTGATTTTGGAGGAATTTGCAGTAGCTCCTCACTGCAGAACACGAGATCCAGGGGGTGGAGTTGGGGTAGGTTTAGGGTTGGGGTAGGTGTAGGTGTAGTCTCAGCCTCAGACGTCATGCCCACAGGCCGTTGGCTGAACGTCTGACGCATATTGCACACCTAACTGGAAACACTGCAGGATCTGGTTGTTTGAATTCTACAGTATGTCCGCATGTCTGTTGCGTTCTTTAATGGTCCGCCTAGAAACAAAAGCCGTGACGCCAAACGTCCTCGTGGAAGAAGAAGGCTGTCGTGTTTACAACTGTGACAATGAGCGCTTGCCAGGATCAACTAAATGCTGAAGTTCACGGCTCCATTGTTGCAGTAATATAGCAAGGTATATAAAGTCAGAGGAGTTGCATCTGGATCCAACCACGCCCCCTGGAACTCTTGTTCTGCAGTGAGGGCTGTGTCAGAATTTGCAGGTTTCCTAGCAAACTACAATTCTCTTCTCGATTCTCTTCAAGTGGGCCAGGGCATGGTTCAGCAAACTGCGCTTGGGAATGGTCTGGAGTGATTACACTAGTCAAACGAACCAGACTTTGTGGGTCAAACGCACTCAGGCGCGGGTTTAGATTGCCTAGTGTGAGTACACCCTAAGTTCTCCAGTAACATTTTACCTTAACAGAACATGCTGCAGTGGTGGTCTGGCCCCTGCAGCCTGCAGTGTGTAATGATACACATCTGCATCCTTGTCCAGAGTCTCCACCACCTCGCTGTGCAAAAGATCTCTTTGCCACTGACTCTGTTCTCTTAACACGTGGTGGAAGACTTCCTGCTGGGGAGCATCCACTTCGGTTGTTCCTCTCCACAGCCGCAAAGGGTAACCGTCCTCCACCTTCAACAATCACAGTAGAGCCATCACCTTCTTTGTTTGCAGGACGTTTATAAAAGATGAATTGCAAGTGCAAACTAAAACTACATGTTTGCTCACAACAAAGTTATACTTTGTGTGCATAATATATTCAAACTCTTCTCTAGAGGTGGGAATGCGAGTCCTTTGGGTCTCTAAACCCAATATTATGATGTAAGTTGCAGGAATGCGTACTAACCTTTTTAACCGCCACATCCACATGATCACAGCTTAAGCAGGACATCCAGCCTTTAGACTTGTCTCTGGCCTCCCTCAAGAGCTTTTGTGTGAGTAGAAACAGCCTGGCACGGTCTGGAAGTTCATTTTCTCCACAGTAAGACACAGAACTGAGTCCTGCATCATTTTGCTGGGAATCGTCAGTAAATCTGCCTGCTCCCTGGTCTTCCCAGTATTTCGGTATCTGTATTGATGACAGATATGAATGTTATATATTTTATATAGTACACATGCTTGCATATTAAATTTTCCAGCCCCTTAAGAAGCTTTAGTATAGCTTTGACTAGGGGTTTCCAAGTTGTTTTGATCCCATTGTATCCCAATGACCCCAATATATACATGTTGAAATCTAAAGTAAACATGTTAATTTTTACAGCCATAAAAATATACTTTATAATACCCCTGGTTTGGATTTTTTCCCCCCTTATAACACCTGGGATAAAAAAAAAAAATTGTGCATCAGAGCACTAAGCGTGTTGAGATTGCATGCAGCTGAGGTGCTGATATTCATTAGTACTAAACTCAATACACATGGTGCTTTATACCTGGAAAAGGCGAGAGCATTCAGTAACCATATGCGACAGTCCCTGTGTTGCAGCCAGGTTCTCACTTAGATCCCTCTGGTCTGGCCTCCCCAAGCTGTATTTTCGTTGTCTAGTCCTGTGTCCAAAAGCAGAAAATAGCACAAATTTGAGATATTGTTCACACAGTACTGACTAAAACAGCTTTGCAGCCGTCCAAATTAGTAACACTCCTATAGGCTTTACCGGGGACCCAGAGGGAAAAGGGGTATTGATATGGTAAGACACTGGGGTTCTTTTATGTTTTTTGTCAAAGAAATGTGAATGATGGATGGGATTGCTGACACAAAGCCTGCATTTCATTTCACAACACATTTAGTCCATTTGTTTGTTTTCTAGTGGTTCTTCTTATAGCAGCACGCTGAATCTAAGCATGGAAAAGTTATCTGCAGTGCCAGTGCATAGCAGCGCATCCACAGCTCAGCGGGAGGGCAAAGAGAGCTTGTTGGCTTCGTGGCAGCTGGCTTGCAGAAATAGGGGGAGTTTCTTTAGTTGCCTTCAGTCAGAGTCTTGGGTGCGTTTGCCCAGGCAGGACTGTGACGTAACTGTCTCAGTTTCCTCTTTACCCTCAAGACACTTCAGAAAACAAACTAGTGTCTATAGCATCCCTATACTTCAGAGCCAAATGATTAGATAACTTGTTGTGGAACATATGCCAAACATTTGTCCTTCTCTTCTCAAAAAGAAAGTTTGAAGGTACCAGATTTGGAAATATTAATCCCAATTTCCTGTAGAATCTCTCTCTCTCCCTCTTTCTCTCTCCCAGTGTTTCATTAACCAGCTGAACTGAATTACAGATACAATATCTCCCTTATCTGTGAAATGAAAGCCAGATGTTAAACTGCGCTGTTACATAAGCTGCTCTCACACAAAACTGACCCACCAATTGTGCCATACAAAACGGATTTTTACTTTTTGACTGAAATTGAAGTAATCTTTTTTGTAAAAGATGACAAGCCTTAAATATTGCCAAAATGGTGCATAAAATTTGTAGCTGGATACAATAATTTTTTTATTGGATATCCATCACAAAGGTATGGGCACCAATGCAATATTTTATTAACAATATCAAATGTTATGTAACCGTTACAATGCAACTGATTATAGTTTTGACTGCTTGAACCTACCTCATGCTAGTTCTGTCTCTTTTGAAAGAGTTGAGGTGGAACAGAGAGGGCGCCAAGCACACAGCGATGTTGGTTGGGGTCATCTGGTTCTCCTCCACGCAGGCGACCACCTCTTGGAGGAAAAGGAGGAGGCTCTGAAGAGCCTCCCTGTTCTCATCAGGCAGGAGGTAAATGGCTGCTTGAACCCCCGCAAACTGTTGATCTTTGGGGAAGTCTGTAGGGAAATCATGAATGCAGAATAATAGCTTGGAAACAGATGCTTCACTTTATCCCTTAACAATCAAATTCAACAAGTTGTTACTCTTGATGCAACTACAGTAGATTGAGTCAAATATTTTGCTTCATTTCAACTTAACCTGGCTTACATTGGTAGATGTGCAGGAAGCTTTCACACAGTTTGCTGGAGAAGATGGGTTCAGGTAGGTCTCTGAAATACTGCTTCACCATGTCAGCCACATCAAAAGCCGACTGATTTTCAAAGGACACACCATCGGGGTCAGCCTCCACCATGTCCCTTAAATTCTGAATGCGGGATTTGACCCCAGACTTTCGGAAGAGCCCAACCTGTCAGGTTCAATGAGATATGTGTTGGTGAAGGGGACAAACTGTTACGTAACTTATGCAGTTTATTCTACTGTAATTATCATATAATGTGCATGGATAGAAACTCAGTCAATAACACGTCAGTCATGAATCCCATTTAAAGAGTGCAGATATGGATTCAGCATGTCTAGTCTCATGGGAATTAACATGACTACACTGTAAAAAAAAAAAAAAAAAAAGTACGGTTTTTAAGTACAATCAACTTGGATGTTTAAATCATTTCAACTTCAAACATTTCAAATAAGTTGAATCTTGTATAACTTATAAAAAAAAGTTGGAAATTGCTTAACTTATTTTGATGAGTTAAAGCAATGTAAAAACGTGTGTTGTCATAACTTATTGATCATATGCACAACCTGAAATTCGCTTGGGTAAAATTAGCTGTATCCAGACAAAGTGTCCACTAATGGTGGACATAAATAAGTACGACGTTTGCTCTCTTTGAGAAAACAACATCATCTTAGACCGTTTCAAATCAGTAAAATGCACATCCAATAGACATTTCATCTAAAAACGTAATTTTACGCATTTTTTAAAAATACTGATGTAGAGTCATGTTTTTCCCTTTAGCAAGAATAACAGCTGTTTAATATAAAAGCCAAATGAAAATGAAAATTTTTGATGATTATGCAAATTGAACTTTGTACGTTTAGCTTTTATTGAAACAGTCTCTATTGTTGGTTGGCGACTGGATGGCATACCTGATCCAAGCACTCAGTCCTTAAGAACTCCATTGCTCTCAAAATGCTTGGTGGCAAAGGCTTCCCCGATTGCTGAACACTCTGGAGCAAAGGCACCTCAAACACCTTTCTGCTCTTATGTTCTGAAGGTTTAACCTTTCGGTAGACTTTTTGCACAGTCCTAGAATGGCAGAAGTGCAGAATGATGTATTTTTAGATTGTCACTTGCATTACCCACCTACATTTGTCTGAGATAATGAAGTGTTGTGCTAAATTGAAAGTAGAAGAAGCAGTGTATATTTAGCGGATCACATTAACCATATTAGCAGTGTTGTGAGGCCCTCATGCACATCAGCATCAGTGATAAATGCTTGCATGTGTTGAACTGACATTTCATTTGTTTATTTGTAATAAGCTTCTTGTTATTTTCTCTGAATGAGCTTGAGGAATCTAATAGTAAAGAAATAAAGCAATTAGAATGGATGTAGTGGTTTTAATCTTTGAGTACATATTGGCCTGCTGGCGAAAGGCTTGTGATGAATTTCGAACTGTCCTTTTCGGTTAGCAAAGCCCATATTGATTTACATCCTGAAAGGCCTTTTTTCATTAGACAGTGAACTTGCTGCCATGACTATAGGCCATGTAGTAGAGAAGATAACCTGACAGCAATTTAAGTCCTGCTTCTCATTATTTCTATATAAATCAGGTTCAGGGACCTTGAGATAAAACTTCAAAGCCAATTAAATTCGGTTTTGCCAGAGCTAACTAATACGACAAAAATTGGATTTTCAAAATTTCATACAATCTAGTTTCTCTTGATAGCGTTAGCCTCAATTACCCCTTCATTTATCCTAACTCTCCTCAACATCAAACTGGGTTGTTCAATGAAAGACATATAAATATCCACCCCTAGTGTCTCAATGTGATTTGTTTAGATTCAAGATTTTTTACACAAATTTGCAATAACAAGTCTCATATATTGTTTATTGTAGAAGAAAAGAGAGGGAGAAGTTTTGAATGGATGGCTTATCTAAAATCAAGTGAGCTGACTCACAGTTAGGATGCTGAATACTCAAGCAAGCGATCAATGTGAATGCGGGGGTAGACTTAAGAGCGTTGTTTCTTTTGTAGTTAGCTCAATGGTTGTTAAAACAAATAGCCCAATTACTTCTCTCCCAAGAAGTCAATTATCCTCTCCTCTTCGGCATAAGCAATTGATCTTTTTTTGTCCAGTCAACTACACAATTGTCAGACATGTTATTAATTGCTCCATGGGGAGGTTCTCAGATTTGGGTTAATATATTATGCTAGCAAAAGGCAAATATTTCCTATTAATTATCTGATCAAAGAGTCCTTAAACATATTGAAATGTGCTTCATGTGTGGTGACTTGGGAGTGTCAACAATCGCCAATAGATGATAGTTTTCATTGTATTGCACTTATTCAGTTGTTTAAAAGATTATGTCAACTGAACAGAACCTCCAATTGGTTTTCAATCAAGTTTCCTGCACACCACCAAGACCTGCCCTAATTAATTGTATAATGTTACTGTGTTGGGCTACATAAGCTCTGATATTGCCACTGAAGCCACGTTTCCACAACAACAACTAGGGACTTTGGGGTGGTACTCAGTGTGTTTCGACCGCAGGGACCAGGGTCTAAATGAAGTTCCGGATAAAAATTTCCCCCCTCAGAAAGTCCCTGCTCGTGAGGTAGTACTTTTTCAAAGTTCAGGAACTTTCGGGGGTGGGACTGGGGTGCTGAAAATTCTGACATCATTCATACAGCATTTTTATTGGTTGACTACACGCAGCATTTTATTTCAACCACCATTTTTAAAAGTCTGTCTGCAGTGCATACAGCAAGAGTTGTTTGCTATTCGAATCAACAATGGAATTTAAAACATATGACGATGGACCGACGATGAGGTTCAGGCTTTATTAAGCTTATATGCGTAGGACGAAATCCAGCGGGAAGTCGCGCGCAGTCCTACAGCACTTATTTGCCTAATCTTTGCGGTACTTAAGACCACGATGGAAACGCAGACCGAAACAGGTTTGGGGGAGAAAAAAGTTCCTGGGACAAATTGTTCCTAGAGTCACAGTGTTTACACTTTTCAGGAGAATGTGAACTTGTTAAACTGCGATAGGACAAAGTATTTTGACATAGAAAAAATAAACATGTCACCTTTAATTATGAATAAGATGAAGTGAGTTGGGGGAAAAAACACCATTCTTACAAACCCGCAGTTACTCGTGAATTGGACATCAATGGACTCAATTTCACAAAGAACAAATCTCCATTGTTAATCTATATCTCCCCATGCTATCACATGGTCGAATCACAGTGTGAGAGTGTCTTCCAAAATGGTAAAAAAAGAGCAAGACTCTGCTGTGTCATGCAGCCTATGGTGTGAGAGGGTTCTCTCTCCTTTTCACTCACTCATTTTGAACTCACTTCTCTTGAAACCTTGTCTATTTTGTCTGCTGAGAGATTTTTCAAGGTTGCAGCTCAGCATAAATAATGAATCTCTAAACAGCAGGTCTCTCACTCACTCTTTCTTCCTCTCTCATTGTCTCAGTGTATTTTAAGCAAGCTACTTTTATCAGACTGTGTCCATCCCTCTTCCCCTCCCCTGTTTTTCATCCTCAGCCCATCTTACCAGTTCCAGCCTTGTTTGCTGAAGGGTGAGTGCTTGTCCATCAGAGCTGTGAGCCTGAGAAGGCTCAGTCTTTGCAGCATGGAGACATGCGGTGCTGATTTTGCCTGTATGCCTGTGCTGGGGTTACTCAGTGAAAGCATCTGTGCACTGGACCAGTGGGGCCTCTGAATTCTGAAATGTAGGAGATGAATTAACTTTTGTATAAATACTGGCATTGCATGTTTAATGGTCTTGCAAGCATTTGCTCTTTATTGGATGAGGGATGCATGTACACTAGATCCCTAGCGTGTAGCATGAATTCGATCAGACACTTCTTGTTACAGCTGCCTTCATAAAATGGTAGTTTGTGCCTCTTACCGATCAGTATGCTCTGTAGGCTGAGCAGTGTGTGCAAGTGCTTCTGGGTTCTTGTTGTATGTCTCCTCTAGGGCAGCTTCATCTGTCTCTTCTGCTTCTTTGATCTCAAGGTGGATGTCAGTCAGAGAGGAGGGTGAGGGAGAACCCGAATGGGAAAAATCTGAATCCCCGTCTTCTGACAACTTATCTGTCCAAGATGTTACCAACTGCTGCAGGCCACAAATGCGTTCCATTACACTGTCCAAAGCTGAGAAGACATCATCATCTAAAATCTGCATGTGATCTGGCACGTTGTCATAAATGCTGACACGGTGATCACACATAGCCAGTGGGCTGCATGCTTGTTCTTGGTCCTTGGAGCTACTGCTTTTACACTGTCTACCTCTGTAACCATGGAAGCTGCCAGTCCTCCAGTTGACCGAAGTGTTGTCGATAGGTGAGAAGGCATTGTTGTGGGCGAGCACAGTTGGGAATGTCCCTGGCTTGTGTCCATGGGGAATTTCAAAGACGGGGTTGGCGTCAAGGTTGCGCTGGTTGTTCAAATGCTGCTCATTGATCTGCTTCTGGCTGTCTTCTTGTTTGGACAGCCCAGGGCGTTTGCAGTTGCTGCGCACCTTGGTCACAGGGCTTGGTGTACTGACTGCGCTGCTGCTTTCCGAAGGACTACTACTGGATCCAGAGGGTGGTGTGCTGGATGCAGGACTTCCAGTCTTGTCTTGGAGCCTTGCTAGGTCTAGACATTGAAGATGCTTCAGCCTTTCCTCACCAAGACCTTCCTGGATAATTGGTCCACTTATGACAAGTCTGGCTTTTCCGCTTCGGGCGTGTGGCTGTAGCGTGCTTCCTGTTAATCTGAGTTTCTCCATTTTCCGGAGAAGGCTTTTGCCTTTTTTTACTGGAGGCTTTTCTGCAAGGCACTCTTCACTGCTCAAAGTGTGATGTTCAATGGGGGATGGAGGTCTGCTGAAAGAAGTATCGGGAGATTGGGGCTTGTAGTTCGAGGAACATCTCGAGGAGCTACGACTTTTTTCGGGTTCCTCTGCCATTGTGTTGGGAGCACTTCCCCCATCGCTGTCAGCATTACTAGAGCTATGAGTGGAACAAAGCTCATGGCATTCACCGCTATCGGAAAGAGAGGCCTCACAGCTTCCCGATCTCCTAAAACTTGAAATGGGGCTGTTCAGTGAGTGCAGTAGCTCCCCGTCATCCACACGTATCCAATGCCTGCTCTTCCTGTCGAATGACCATTTTGGGCTGATTGCATAGAGGTCTTCTTCCTCTTCTTCATCTCCCTACATGAACAAATCAATATGTTATACACAGCGAAGGAAGGTGGGTAGGAAACCTTTCCCCAGGCTTTCTTTTGTTTATATACTGTGTTTACATGTATCTTCTCTAGAGTTTTCTCTCAAACTCACCCTTCTTTTGGACCGGCTCAACTCCAGCTTCATCTCCACGCACTTGTTTAAGGTACTTAATCTCCTGAAAGCAAAATACAACATTGATGTCAAACAGGAAGACAGCATGATGTTCCTCTCAAATTCCTCCCGCTGTGATTAGCAAGATATCTACGTCACTATAGCACAAGCTCATGCCGCCAAGGGTTGAAAAGCATTACCTGCAGAGAGAATCTAGGGCATCCTTATCCAGAAATTCATGATCACTCTTCACCCAGTCTATGTCAATAGGGAAACAGCAATCTGGAAGGCAAACAAATTAAATTGAATTGCAGTACAATAATATTTGCAATTTATTAGGACACATGGTTAAAGTATGCAATAAGAAATTATCTAAATAAATATTTACCGGTGAATAACTGTGCATACTGAGGAAAACCAGCTGCCTGAAGCCAATCACAAGCCCCCTTTGCTTCAATCTCTGCAAAGAGAATCAGTGCATATAAAGTATGCCATTTCTGGTTGTTTAGCTTTTATGAGGCTAACATAAGAGACAAATTCAGCAAACTATTACCACTTAATTCAATTAATTTTTTTAATTAACATTGAAAGTGGAGCATTGTTTTGTACAAAGCCATTTTATTCAACCCCAAGTTTATCAACCATCCTCTCATTTAATTAATTTCATGTGGATTAAAAGCGGAGGCTGGCTAATTTGCTGCTAATTGAATGTCTTTGGCTTTAACATGGTTGACCAAAAGGCTGGCTGCCGGCACACATGATTCCAGCTTTGCTTGCTGCTTCTATTCCTCTGTCACTCATTTACGTTCACCTTTTAAAAAATGTTCCTAACATAACACTGCCAGGAACAGATGGTGGAAACAAATCCTTTCTTTGCACCGATTGGCAATCCATAAAACCCATCTTTCCCATAAGCGGCGAAGGGGTCAGGGGAAGACAGCTGGATCTGTGCTACAAAGAACAGATGGCTCAGATATGTAAACATAGGGACCAAGTTAATGCTGCCACTCCCTGCTCTGACGCAGGAGCGGCCTGTAAAGGACTGCGCTGGGTGCGATGGCCTCATGTAGCTGTGTTGCAGACAACATGTAGGTTAGCACCATGGCTTGCATTACTGTAGCTTATCTGGGCTGCTGAATTCTGGTCTGGATAAATGAGCATTGCAGATCAGAAGTTTCTCAGACGGTGGGTGTGAATTTGGAAGGCAACTTGTGGGAATGCGTACATACTCATGACGCAATAACTGCTACCTATGCAAATTACCCTGTTCCAGCCATTTTTTGAGAACTCTAGCATGGGAATTATATAAGCGTGATCGTATCACGTCTCTCCACTGTTTAATAGAGCCGAGCAGGGAAAGGCACTTCCTTTTCTAAATACCTCAGGCGGCCCTACAGGAAGTTGTGCTTTTAGGGTTTGGATGCTGATAACAGATGTGGATTGTGATTGTCCCCCACCCACCCCAGCTCTCTAGAAGCCTACAAACATCTGAATGGTCTGGGAGGGTCTTGGCAAATGGTGCTACGTGCCGCACAGGCTGTAAGCTATGAATGATACAAAACGCTGTTAGATTGGTTGGCTGATACCTCCCTTCCTCCTCGCAAGAGGCACATAGAAACTCCAGGTTGAAGCCACCTAATAAAGTGCTACAGCAGGACCCCTGGGGCGTAAGCAACTGCCATAAACACCTATCTTCAGAGGAGAACTCAGAGAGTCGATTGACATGAGAAAAGCATCTATAGGACCCCTGAGGGTGGAGAACATCATGTTTGGCTGACAGCTTGAACAGTTGTAACCTTCAGAGTCCTGGCGAAGCTCATGCAGAGCAACCTTTAGCTTGTGAATAAGTTCAGTAAGAAATTCAAGAGATTTAAAGGAAACTAAAAGTTTCAGGAAGGCTCCCAAAGTCGAGAGATGCATATTTGTGTTAAGATTCAATATATTTTCCGTATGTGCTTATGTTTGATAATAGAATAAGTTCAGTTCTAAAAAAAAGACTACTCTTATTCATGTCATTCAAAATGTTGAAGCTAAATTGGTGTTTTTTTCTAGGACTGAATGTGTTAATAGTTTTGAATTGTCATTGTACTTTTATAAAACCTGTATGCACTTCCAAGATGATTCACTTTGCAAAACACTAATGGTTCGTAGAGTTGGTACAATCCTGTAAAATGAATGTGTGAAAGATAACTGAGATTCATGGCTTAAATAAGCCAGTCTGACGATGAGGGAATTTTTACTCCCTTTAAATCTTTTTAAATTAGGTTTTAACAGCAGTTCAAGTCAAACGCCCCACAGGGAGAAGGTCTTCTGCTCCAACGTGTTCTCATGAGTATTTGTATGTATTTTATGTAAAATGTGGTTTTACCACACGTCCATTGCTTGTGTTTAGATACTAAAACGTAAAATATTTATGTATTGATAGCGTCTAAAACGTAAATAATTCATATATGAACAACTTAAGTCATACAAATGTTTATGAATCCGATGAGTAGTTACTTCATGGAATTAATCAATTAATTATTTTGGTTGATTCTGTTGTATTATTGACCAATGAGTTTGCATTTATTAAACACAGTTGGCTCAGTTACTTTGGAATTATAACATTTCATTCAGTGTCAGCTCTATTCAAAGTATTACATATTTTAAACAAAACTACAGTTTAAAAATCTTAAATTAATATATATATTTACAATTACTTATGTAATAATTATTTTTGCTGTGGGACATGGCAGTTTTCTAAATATGAACCCATAAAATACACCACAAACACACCATAAAATGATCATAAACATAATTAATTTTATTCTTGCAGTGTAACCCAAATTTTCGAAAACCGCATGATTGCATTATGTGCGAAACAGAACCAAATTCAAATCTTTATTCAGCGATCTTCACCTACAACCGAAGTAGCGACTGTAAAGCCAAAGTGCTTTTTCCCAGAGGCTAGCGTATTTTTCCAATTGTTTTCAATGGAAGCGGCGCGATTTTTAAAACGGTAGCAGCGTGACGAACCGCTGAACTCTTCTACCGGTCACCGAGAGTTTAGGAATGTTCAACTTTGGGTAAAACCCAGCACTCAATGTCACTTTTTTTACCACACCGACCAACCGTAACATTCTGTTTGTACAACGATAACAACCAACAAGAAGCACATATTTTTTCTCTCTCTTTCTTTTTTTTTTTTTTTTTAACAACAACCACACCTCTCCATCCAAAAGCAAGTTCCAGAGCAAGTACATTGTGTTGACATTTTTATGTTTAGAAAAATACTATTTGCGAAATCAGATACTAGTAAGAGTACGAGTATATTCCTTATTGGAGCATGTAGAGCATCTCAACCGGAAAAAAGCAAGGTTTTCAGCTTGCTAAAAACGCTTTGGTGGACACACGGCCTAACCGTGAAATCCCACACTCGTTGAAAAACAAAATTTGACGCCTTTTAGATCAGTTATATCAAATGCTCATTGGCTGTTGTGTGCCTTGTCACTGATTGTGACATGCTGTGTGGTTTTGAATGAGATTTGATTGACAACTAAAACTTTACTTTAAACCACACAAAACTGTTGTGAGCACTTTTGAATGCAACATATCATCATTGGTACTCCTTTTTGCCAAAATTGAATAAATTAATGTTATTAAACTTATCCGTTACAAATTTTCTTTAAAATGTAGGCTACACATATGTATAATGTGTAGCATTAGGTTTA
Organism: Rhinogobio ventralis; assembly: GCA_039654625.1. NCBI lineage: Eukaryota > Metazoa > Chordata > Actinopteri > Cypriniformes > Gobionidae > Rhinogobio > Rhinogobio ventralis. The sequence goes on from CM077208.1 coordinate 27,201,543, forward strand.
GAGATAGGAGAGGGATTATTTATGTAATTGTATATTGTAACTAAAATGAGTCACAAAATTTTTATGCCTGTTTCTTTATGTATTGTTAAAAGATTGGTTATGTTTATGATTGGAGATCGGGTATCTAAGAGATCTAAGATATATTGAAAATGTAACTATATAAATATATTTGTGATGTGAAGTCTTTGTAAATATTTTACATTTCTATAGCTGTAAACCCGTATTATTGCTTAGATTTTAGATGTTGCCACTAAGTCCACATTTACTTTACTATGAATTTTAGCATCTAAACAAACATACAAAAAAGTGTAGTTTTGTACCTGTAACAGTTACGTACCCCATATAAACAATAAGACCAGGCTCCCAAGTCTTGTTAGTTTTTGCGATCATACATCAAGAGTAAAAGTGAAAAGTCACTGGCTTTCTAACCATCATCATAATCTCCAGATGTGGCACAGAAAGTTTTTGAGCCATATTAGCCCATTTTCCATAACTATGAACTCACAGCTGTTTTCTGACTGACAAATATGCTCCATTTCATCAGTGACAGGACTGATTTCGATGAAAATGTTGGCAGGTACAGAAAAATGAGGTCATTGGGATAATTGCTCAGACACTCTGTTGTTACTCCTGGTTGCTAGCAACAATCTTTTCATAGATCAGATGTGCCAGTGCAAAGAGAGACCCTGTAACTTCTCAGAGCTAAAGTTACCACTATCCAGTAATCAGAGATCATTACTGCTTGCACAAATCTTTGCAAATTGTTAGATATATTGCTGATGAATGAAATGTTCAATGCCAAGGAGTTGTCATAATCAGCAGACAATAAAACCTTCTAGTGGTCTACCAGCAGACCAAAGTATACACTCTTATAAGATTTAGTCTAATCAAAGCAAAATCATGGACAGGTATTCAGCTCAATAATAACAAGTGACAAAAGTATTCACTCATAATTATTAAGTGGACCCTTTGAAGTCTTTAAGATGTTACACTGGCTTTACTGATAACATCTCAATAACTGCTGATTTACAAGCAAAAAGTTGTATTCGTTCAACTAAATTATGCTCATGCTTGTTCTGCCATATTTATTAGAATATTGAACCGCTCAAATGTACCATGCTCTCATAACTAAAGGACAATTTTAGTCATAAAATGGCTTAGATCAGCATTAGATTCATTTGACATAAAACTTTAGAAACGTTTAAAATAAAAATGAGCAGACGTAAAGATTTCTACTTACTTGTAATGAGCATTGTTGTTCGTTTGGTTCTTACGCAGAAATTTCATATAAAAACTTCAGACTAAGTATAATAAAGAGTTTCAGGCATTACCACAAAACAAAATAATCTAGGCAATAAGCTTCAAGCTTCCATTAACGGATGCAAAGGATTGCTACTTTTAGGAGAAAGCTAGGCATTCTCATTCACACTGGTCACCATAATGAAATCACAGGAAGGGCATTCCTCTCTTTCCTCACTGGACCAAACCAAACACAACTTTGACTGGGTGGGTTGTTCCTAAGTAAATAATGACTTTTGTCAAGGTTATTTACAGTGAGTGCTTGGAATTATTCTAAGCATTTTGAACAACTGTTGAAAATTGTTGTCTGGCTATTCATGTAGTAAGTATTTTGAATGGCTATATATATATAGCCATTCATATATATCGCGATTAATTACATCCAAATTAAAGTTTGTCTTTACATAATTATACACAGCACACACACACATATTATTATGTATATTGTATAAATACACACTCATGCATGTATATATTTAAGATTTGCATGTATACACTGTATATATATTTATATAATTTATATTATATAGAAATATTTTATATATAAATATGACAAATGTTCTTAAATATATACATGCATGTGTGTGTATTTATATATACATAATAATTATACACAGTACACACATATATTATGTAAACACAAACTTTTAAGACATTTTAAAAAAACTTTTAACTTTTTTTAATCGATTTGACAGCACATATATATATATATATATATATACACTCACCTAAAGGATTATTAGGAACACCATACTAATACTGTGTTTGACCCCCTTTCGCCTTCAGAACTGCCTTAATTCTACGTGGCATTGATTCAACAAGGTGCTGAAAGCATTCTTTAGAAATGTTGGCCCATATTGATAGAATAGCATCTTGCAGTTGATGGAGATTTGTGGGATGCACATCCAGGGCACGAAGCTCCCGTTCCACCACATCCCAAAGATGCTCTATTGGGTTGAGATCTGGTGACTGTGGGGGCCATTTTAGTACAGTGAACTCATTGTCATGTTCAAGAAACCAATTTGAAATGATTCGAGCTTTATGACATGGTGCATTATCCTGCTGGAAGTAGCCATCAGAGGATGGGTACATGGTGGTCATAAAGGGATGGACATGGTCAGAAACAATGCTCAGGTAGGCCGTGGCATTTAAACGATGCCCAATTGGCACTAAGGGGCCTAAAGTGTGCCAAGAAAACATCCCCCACACCATTACACCACCACCACCAGCCTGCACAGTGGTAACAAGGCATGATGGATCCATGTTCTCATTCTGTTTACGCCAAATTCTGACTCTACCATCTGAATGTCTTAACAGAAATCGAGACTCATCAGACCAGGCAACATTTTTCCAGTCTTCAACTGTCCAATTTTGATGAGCTCGTGCAAATTGTAGCCTCTTTTTCCTATTTGTAGTGGAGATGAGTGGTACCCGGTGGGGTCTTCTGCTGTTGTAGCCCATCCGCCTCAAGGTTGTGCGTGTTGTGGCTTCACAAATGCTTTGCTGCATACCTCGGTTGTAACGAGTGGTTATTTCAGTCAAAGTTGCTCTTCTATCAGCTTGAATCAGTCGGCCCATTCTCCTCTGACCTCTAGCATCAGCAAGGCATTTTCGCCCACAGGACTGCCGCATACTGGATGTTTTTCCCTTTTCACACCATTCTTTGTAAACTCTAGAAATGGTTGTGCATGAAAATCCCAGTAACTGAGCAGATTGTGAAATACTCAGACCGGCCCGTCTGGCACCAACAACCATGCCACGCTCAAAATTGCTTAAATCACCTTTCTTTCCCATTCTGACATTCAGTTTGGAGTTCAGGAGATTGTCTTGACCAGGACCACACCCCTAAATGCATTGAAGCAACTGCCATGTGATTGGTTGATTAGATAATTGCATTAATGAGAAATTGAACAGGTGTTCCTAATAATCCTTTAGGTGAGTGTATATATATATATATATATATATATATATATACATACACACTGTATATTAGTGCTGTCAATCAATTTAAAAAATAACTAATCATACATTTTTTTGTAATTAATCTTGTTTAATCGCACCTTAAAGTTTTTTATATATTTTTTTATTGTTATAATTTCACATTTAATCTTCAAATTGATGTAGAAACAATATAAAGGCAGTATATTTTAAATATTTGTTTAATGCCATCTTTTTATGAATGAAGGCCAGTATCACTGATACCAATACTGCTACTGATGTTGCTATGAAATAGTTTTTTTTTCTCTCTTTTTTAGCCATTAATTATAGCTGTTCAAACTTATAGTATAATTGAACGCTATAATTTTTAAAGGGGTCATGAATTGAGAAATCAACTTTCCTTTGAGCCTTTGATATATAAAAGTTCATTGTGATATAAGATTATCCTGTAAGTTTCGGAGCTGAAAACTTCCTTGTTAGTCAAAAAGCTTTTATTGACACCAGGCCCAGAAAATGCTCGATCTCAGAATATGTCGACCCTTGACGTCATCGTATGCTGAAACGCCGCCTCAACAGATAAATATGTACACCTGCTTCTGTAGCCCCGCCCACCGACTCGTGGAGCTAAACGGATCGCGCTACCGAGCAATAAACATGCCGAAGATAGCAAGATATTGTGCTGTGCCTGGTTGTGGAAGACACAGTCCCTGCATAAGCTTTCTTCGGATTCTAATATTAGGAATGTGTGGTTGAACTTTATTTTTAATGAAGTTCCAGCTCACGTGCGTAAGACATTGCGCGTTGTTCGCTTCATTTCACCGCGGAATCGTTTGTAAACAAGATACAGGTCGAGACTGGATTTGCAGACATATTGAGATTAAAACACAATGCTGTGCCTTCTATATTGGATCTGACAGGAATGGTGCAACACAATTATTAGGGATGTGATGGTGAGGAAATTTTCCCACCAGTTAATTGATGTATGACAACACCGGTAATACCGGTATCACCGGCGGGGGCTTTTAAAACGCTAATTTCAAACCGAAAGTAAAATGTGAACGGCCGCAATGGCATTCATAACGGTGCGGAGCAAAGTGAGTGTTTTCAATTAATTTTTTCAATTAATTCAATGAAGCTTTCATAGGAATGTACTGAAAATGCGGCAGTGGACACGCACAGTGAATGTATGACAGTGCGGCCGTGCTAATTTTTTACTTTAGGTTTGAATTTAGCGCCAATTCGGGGACGGGTTGCTTGAATGGTGGGTTCATTGACCTATTATTCTTAATGAAAAACACAGCAGAACAGTACAATGATAAACTCCCTTAAATAGGCGCTTTTACATTTCGCTTTGAAACCAAATCCTCCGCCGCCATCTTGTCATTCAGCTCCTCACTCGTGATGAATGAAATCTTACTCCTGCTGCGTTTGTGCTGCGACTCGTTCGGCTCACGCTGCACGTTCAGTTTTTAATTGTAGTGTCTGTCCTCTAACTGAACTTAATGATTTTATTACTATAAAAAAATAAAAATGACGGTGGGGGGCGGTGCCCCCTCACTTATGTGAGTAAAACATGTTTTTTATATGTGATAGTATTGCATTGTTACAGATCGTTTGAGATCTACTGATTATGTTGCGGAAGTTTTGAACATGCTGATTTGTCTGCAGTGAAGTTTTGCTGATGCACGTGCCTAGCCTTTGTGTGTGTGTGTGTGTGTGTATTAGTGATGCGCGGTTCGCGGATATATCCACCGATCGGGCGGGCCAAGTAATAAAAAATAACATTCATATTAATTGCAGGTGGATGAGAGATAAATCATTGTTTGTTTGATAAAGACATTTTGCAAGCCCTGTGGGCAGATTCTGGTTGCCGTTTCTCCACATTGAAAGTTTTCAAAACAATTCCCCACATGTACTGACGGGGAAGTCGAAAGTCATTATAATATGCAAAACTGTTATCCAATCATAGCAGTGGGCGAATTCTTCACGGCATGCCCATAAAAACCGAGTGTTCCTGGAGAGAGGCTCAAAACCAGTGTAGAACATAGCCTATTACTTATTCATTATGATGTTTTTGAATGTAAAAACCATGCGAACGTAATAAGTTGACCTCAGACAACAGTATAACAAAATTAAAAAAGCCAGTTCATGGCACGTTTAACAATTATTAGGCTTTAAAAAAAAAAAAAACTTTAAATTTAAATCAACTTAAAACAAACTTCACCTAAACCCATTTTAATAAATGTTACATTTAGCTGTGCTCTTTAATATATCAGGGCTCAGCGCTAAGGATTTTTTCTATTGGCCCAGTTAGACCGGTTCAGATTTTTACTTGCCCTGTCAAAATGCACAAAAAAAGTTATTGTTTTCATTGTTTTTGAACCTTGTAAACAGTGCTTTTAAAATTTTTTGGTAGGTCTAACAGAAATTGAATACACTTCACAGCCTTCATTAAATTATGAATTGAATATAGATTCATCATTTTTAAAGCTAAGTTATTCAGTCAAGAGCAATGAGTGATTTTCTCTTTTTCTTTTGTTCTTTGACTGATTAACATCAATGACAGACATCACAGCAGCTTTAAGATCTGACACGCATCCCATTTTCACATAACTCCATGTTCATTAAGACTTTATTTAAAAAAAAAAAATTTAGACTACTCAACGAGGTACGACTACTTTCGAGGATACTCAACAAAACAGGAATTTTGGCATACTTGTGTGTGTTTTTTGTCTGTTCAAGCACTGTCTGAAGTGGCTTTCAGGAGATTCACAGACGTGCACCAGTACTGCTCTGAGTTGTGTGTCTTGTCACGCTTAAGTGGTTTAAAAGCATTTGAATGAATAAGAGCACACACGATCATTAAATGTAATGCTAGCCAAAGGATGACGGGAAAAACAGATAATGCGTTAATTGTTAAACTGAAAAAATTAATCACGTGCATTAACACGTTCATTTTGACAGCCCTAAATACAAAATTTGATGCACCTCTTGATGAAAATAAATGTTGTGATGTCATCAAGAGGTGCATGAATTTTTGGTCAAGATCTTGTATTATCAATGCAAGAGTCCAGCACTCTGTAAAGTCTCCTCCAGCACATCCCAAAGACTTTCAGTGAATTTTAGGTCTGGACTTTATATATAAATATAAGGCTTTACACTGTATAACCTTTTAGTTTTATTAGGCATTTGCCTTATAACAGTACTCAGTCCTAAGATATTATGTCTAGATAGTGCCAGTTCACTGATGCCTCAATGAAAGTTTTGTGAAGGGGTTTTAGATTTGAACATCTGCTCTTTTGTTGCATTTCTTCGAAGGACAGACGCAGAGCTATGATGCTAATGAGACCCTAACTCCCATAAGGATATCGACACAGCCCATCACAGCTAATAGTTTTTGACTCTGAGGCTTCATCAGGACTTACTCCATAGTAACCCATTAGCACTAATGGCTCTCATTAAACACACCGGTGTTTGATTATATCCTCTTAAGTGAGAAAGCCTGAAGTTCTTAGTTCGAATTTCTCTCCTAAGTGAACATTGAAAGTACAGATGAGGACAGGATGGTTTACTTTACTTTGTTTCTGCAAACATTTCCTAACTTGACTAGAGAAAACTAAGAGTGTTTTACAATAAATGCAGTACTATGCAAACCTATCTAACCTTTTCTGTTTACTGTAGTTGTCAGTTTACTTATAAGAGCAGACAATTCTGTTGTTTTGTATTAAAAATATCAGTGTCCAGCGGGAAAAAAGGGGACGGAATCACAAACCAGGCATGTGATAAGTTAGCGGAAGGCATGACAGCCGTTCCTGGCTCCATCGTGTCCCCAGCCTGTCCCACCCTCGCTGAAGTCATTTGGCGGCAAGACACGCAGCACTTCAACAGTGCAGTTTCCTCTCTGGCTCTGTGTCAAATTGTTTCAATAGTGTCACTATAAAAGCTTGTTCAATTGAAAAAAGTAGAAATACTATATGGAGTACTTCTATATATATAAACTATAGTGTCTGTTCAGCTTGATCTTATTAGTATTCACAGCTATTTGTATTTAATGTGTCTATGTGGTGTTTTTAATATGCTTTAAGACAAACCATGTGCAAATTCATGTTTACACTATTGCTGAGTATTTTGTCCTTAAAACTGCAGCGAACCAAATGTGGTCTCAAAAATGCAGTTTGAATTTGACAGTGCATGGTCAGGATCCCTCGGCGTCACTTTTTAAGGCACAGGGTACCCCTTTAGCGTATTTTCCGATGTGTGGGGTACTCCATTGATTTCAGTTGTTTGCCCAATTTGTCAGATCAAGATGCGTTTAATTCTTTGCATTTGTAAAAGTAGACACGATTTTGATTTTATGAATATTTAGGCTACTTTTATATTTTGGAGCAACTAACCCCACCCCTACTCTAAACCTACCCACTTCTCAACATTATAAACAGGCAAATAAAAGTACAGTCACAAGTTCCTGGATTATTACGCAGGAATGAGAGTAAAGTCCCTAGCCATATCGGTCTAGAAAATTGCAACTTTTCATTTTCTGTCGGTCTTAGTACACAATGTAACTATACATATCACAACATATACATAGGAAAATGTTGGCGTTATTGTGTCACTTATTGAGCAGTAGGCTAGCTGGAGCCATTTACCTCCACTCTTTGTGTTAAGCTAGGCTAGCGGTGGGTGCGTCATACAGAGTTATGGCACGCACGGAGATAAGAAAATGGTATGTATGGACTTATCTAACTCTGGGGGATACAGTAAATAAGCTAAAGTCCCAAAAAGTTGGTGTGTTCCTTTAAACCTTTAAATACAAAAATGTACTTCAAGGGGCAAAAAAATACTTAAAATGCGAGAAAATGCATTTATTTAGATTGACAGTATATAAAAACAAATCACCCCAAAGTATGTGAGAAAATACAAATGACTAAAAAATGTACAATATATATTGAATATATCAACATGTGCGTATATGGCTAGATCACATTAGCCTGTTATTTTTGTATTATTTTCCACATGTATTCTTATAAAAACTATAACATTGTTCAATTTCAGGGAATGACGGTTCGCCTTCAAAACATTGAGTCAGTATTCTTAGTAATGTTTATTTGATAAGGACAAGTGCTGACATTTTACACGACTCTCGTAATAAGTATATAACCACTGCCTGGTTTCCATGGGAATTTTTGTAATCTGAAAAACTCAATTACTAGTTACAAAATGAAAGAGACTGGAAAAAGAGGTATTCAGGCATAATAAAAGTATTCTATTCTATTCAAAGTTAAAAGGTCAAAAGCTTTACAGACAGTAAAGCAAATATAAAGTCTCTTTTGCTTTTGCATTTAGCTTCTTTGGATATAAAAGATGCACTCAATCTCCGACATTAATCGCTTGACAAAGTTATTTATTTATTTATTTTTCAGTTCTTCTGTGGAAGAATTGCTCTTGTTCTAGGTAGAGCTATTTTGACACCTAGGGATAATTACAGCTCTGTTTAAGATTTGTTTTCTATATCGCCTGGCATTTGGATTGTCACAGACTTGTCAGATCCCTTCAAGAAGAAGTGCATCTGAGAAGAAGAGTCGTTCGGTGAACGGAGCTAGCACAGACGTGAATATACCCCCGTGAAAAAATCATTCCAGCTCAGCTCACATAATTGTGTGTTTTCGGACGGGCTGACGTGAACTTGTGGTGGCAGGACTATCAGCGTGTTTCATTTCAAGAGAACACAACATGCTACTTTACGCCGGTGGCAGCCTTCCGCATTCATTAAAGGCTAAGACATCTGTTTGATCAAACTGTGAAAGAACGGCGTGAAAAAGAGCCCGGTGATCGAGACTTACACTAACAAAAGTGTTCCAAATCGAATGGAGATGAATGGCTTTGTTTTGGACATATGTGTTCAGTTGTATACAAAGCGACAGATGGCTGACGGCCGTCTTTCATGAACTCTGCAGAAACTGCAGCCCTTTCCTCATTCTGTCAATGCGAACCTGCTGTTTGCGTTATCGTAAAGTTGTGTCTGGGCGTTCTGTTGACCCCCTGGTCACCCTTTACACAAGCATGTTTCCTTTTCTCAAATACAGGGACGACTGTAAAGATATATTTGTGCAATGTTATTAAAGGGTGAGCCCCTTGTGTTTTGGTTATATTTATAGATGGGTTCTTTTGTAAATGCGAGGAAGAGCTTTGAGAACCGGCCAACTTGAATCCGTGGCTGCCTCTGAGTCTCTCCAGTGGCATTTCCTATATTTCCGTAAGCGTTCTGCTCCAAGAACTGGCTGGCCTTCCTGTACACACACACACTCTGTCATCGCAGCAGCGACTATCAGCTCCACTTCCACGGGGCCCGGGGCAGTGCGGCCCTTGAGCTGACTGTTGTGCAGTCATAATCTTCTCTGGTTCTGTCACTGTGACCTTCTCGGAGGGCGGTGGAGATAGGAAATTAAGGGTGTGAAATACATTATCAAGGTAATCCACACTGCGGAGATGACTACTATTTGAGATTTTTCTCCAAGTAATAGCCTTGTAGAACTGAGAGAGCCAGCTAATCAATCTGGTGTGGGGGCAAGAAGAGATGCAGTGGGCTCGGATCCAGATGCTTTCAAATGAGATTCAATTAGGAGTGAATATGAATAGAGATTACATTAACAAGGACACATAGCTGATCTGTGGCACTTAGTGTTTCCTGTGGCCTTGGAAGACCTGGCAAACTACTGTCAAACTCAGAGTCCAACTGGCCCTCAGGTTTTATGCGGCACTCAATCAGAACTTTGCAGTCAGAAAATGTCATATTAAGGGCCTTTCATATGCAAATGTATGACACAGTGATGAAAGAATAGAACAATAGATCACATGGACAGGGGTGCACATAACTTTTTTGGTTTGGTTCTCAAGGGAGCACCTGGAGATGCTGCTTGGTACTCACACTTTACGCGGCACACTTATCCTACAAGCTGTCGTCACCACTTTCCTCCTGACTGCTCTCCTCTCTATCTTCTTTTCGTCTCGAACATGGTAGATGATGATGCAGGCCTGCTTCTTTCTCACTGGTTAAGCCTGCGGTTTGCTGTTTTCATCCACAAGTCAACAGCTGGTCTATATTTATGATATGATGATAGTTTTTCTCAAATTATGTGGTAAAATGCTGATGAAGTGACTCTCAGAGCGGTTCTGGAGATGAAGTTCATGTGTTCATGTCCTCATATAGTGAGACAGCAGAGGCTGAAAACACTGCGAGCGTCACGCATGTTTCAAGTGTGTGTGGGGGGGGAATGAAATCGTGCATCTGTACCATTCATGCACACAGACACACGCAGAAAATGCAGGATTCGTATTTAAATATTCTTTTTGTGGTTTAATATTCACCACAAAAAGACACTTGTCTATTGTGGCGAGCGGTGAGGTGAGGGACCGTGAGAACGGGCCGGTGACGAGCGATAATGAGCTCCAGCTGCGCGCCACACCGGTCTCGTCTCACGGAGGAGTGACAGGAGCATAAAAGGAGGAGCGACGACAGTGCAAGACGAGAGAGGACCAGGCCTGGATTTACGTTGTGTTTTTGTTTACGTTTGGTTTTGTGTGTGTGCGACTTTTATTTTGTTTATTTATTTCATTAAAGTTTTAAATGTTCGCCGGTTTCCCGCCTCCTTCTTCCCGGAACATACTAACGTTGTTACATTGGTGCCGAAACCCGGGAGGAAGGAGGGACATGCTGTCGAAGAGCCCTCGCTGCTGAGGGGGATCGCGGTGCTGAGGAGGTCGGGCAGCGCGGATGAGTGAAGACCGCGAGGGGCTGCCCGAGGCGGTGGTGCTGGAGCGAGTGAAGATCCGGTGGGACGGAGAGCTCGCTGCCGTGCCCCTGGGTCGGAGTGGGGTGGCTGCCGTCTGAGAGGGAGCGGAGGAGTCGTCGGCGTTCGCCGTGGGCCGAAGCCTGCTACCATCCGCCATGATGGGGAGGAGCAGGGAGCGCGGGACTCGCTGCCGGCTGCCCTCAATAAGAGGAGCCACCGCCGGCCGCCAGGGGGCGGAGGAGGATCAAGCCGTCCACCGAGCGTCCAGTACCATCGCATGGCACCGCGAGGAAGAGCCTCTCAGTTGGCTGAGGACCGAGCGGCAGTGTGTCAGGGAACCGGACCACAAATTTTTTTTTTCATTTCTCCTCTCTCCCCTCTCTCGTTTTGTCGCTCCTCATGCTCCTGGCTCCGTTTCTCTCGCCTCTCTGTCCTTACCCCCAGGTACCGCGGCCGCCGTGATCGCCCCCCCCCAGAGGAGGGGGGGGGGGGGGGGGTAGAGCGCAGTCTCGGGAGTGCCCCCCGGCCTGCGAAGGGTGTTGGGGGTATGTGGCGAGCGGTGAGGTGAGGGACCGTGAGAACGGCCGGTGACGAGCGATAATGAGCTCCAGCTGCGCGCCACACCGGTCTCGTCTCACGGAGGAGTGACGGGAGCATAAAAGGAGGAGCGACGACAGTGCAAGACGAGAGAGGACCAGGCCTGGATTTACGTTGTGTTTTTGTTTACGTTTGGTTTTGTGTGTGTGCGCGGCAGTCGTCCATGAGGGGCTGCCGCGGCGACTTTTATTTTGTTTGTTTATTTCATTAAAGTTTTAAATGTTCGCCGGTTTCCCGCCTCCTTCTTCCCGGAACATACTAACGTTGTTACATCTATATAGCGATTTGATTTAAGTGTAGGGTACATATATAGGCACACAAAAATGTGCTTTTCATTACTCCCATAGTGTATGATTGCAGAAAAAAAATATATGTTTTATATACATATTTTGTGTGATAAATCATAAAAGTGCTTTATTTTGTTAAAAAATCGTATAAATACACTCACCTAAAGGATTATTAGGAACACCATACTAATACTGTGTTTGACCCCCTTTTGCCTTCAGAACTGCCTTAATTCTACGTGGCATTGATTCAACAAGGTGCTGAAAGCATTCTTTAGAAATGTTGGCCCATATTGATAGGATAGCATCTTGCAGTTGATGGAGATTTGTGGGATGCACATCCAGGGCACGAAGCTCCCGTTCCACCACATCCCAAAGATGCTCTATTGGGTTGAGATCTGGTGACTGTGGGGGCCATTTTAGTACAGTGAACTCATTGTCATGTTCAAGAAACCAATTTGAAATGATTCGAGCTTTGTGACATGGTGCATTATCCTGCTGGAAGTAGCCATCAGAGGATGGGTACATGGTGGTCATAAAGGGATGGACATGGTCAGAAACAATGCTCAGGTAGGCCGTGGCATTTAAACGATGCCCAATTGGCACTAAGGGGCCTAAAGTGTGCCAAGAAAGCATCCCCCACACCATTACACCACCACCACCAGCCTGCACAGTGGTAACAAGGCATGATGGATCCATGTTCTCATTCTGTTTACGCCAAATTCTGACTCTACCATCTGAATGTCTCAACAGAAATCGAGACTCATCAGACCAGGCAACATTTTTCCAGTCTTCAACTGTCCAATTTTGGTGAGCTCGTGCAAATTGTAGCCTCTTTTTCCCATTTGTAGTGGAGATGAGTGGTACCCGGTGGGGTCTTCTGCTGTTGTAGCCCATCCGCCTCAAGGTTGTGCGTGTTGTGGCTTCACAAATGCTTTGCTGCATACCTCGGTTGTAACGAGTGGTTATTTCAGTCAAAGTTGCTCTTCTATCAGCTTGAATCAGTCGGCCCATTCTCCTCTGACCTCTAGCATCAACAAGGCATTTTCGCCCACAGGACTGCCGCATACTGGATGTTTTTCCCTTTTCACACCATTCTTTGTAAACTCTAGAAATGGTTGTGCGTGAAAATCCCAGTAACTGAGCAGATTGTGAAATACTCAGACCGGCCCGTCTGGCACCAACAACCATGCCACGCTTAAAATTGCTTAAATCACCTTTCTTTCCCATTCTGACATTCAGTTTGGAGTTCAGGAGATTGTCTTGACCAGGACCACACCCCTAAATGCATTGAAGCAACTGCCATGTGATTGGTTGATTAGATAATTGCATTAATGAGAAATTGAACAGGTGTTCCTAATAATCCTTTAGGGGAGTGTATATGGGGTGGTGAGGGGGGCCTTTTACCCCACACACGGGCAAAAAAAGGCACACAGTATTGATACAAATACTTCAGCTAAAATAATATGTTTTAAATAATGTCTAAGTTAATACTTGGTCAAAGCAATCAGTTTAGCAAAGTTTGAACTATTTTCTGTTTATTTTTATAAATAAAATAATAAATTTTTGTTCAATAAATAAACTGTCATTAAAATGGTAATGCAGATATATATTTTAAAAATATAGAAACAAAATAATTTTAAAAAGTAAAGATTCTGCTTGTATTAGTGGCATTTATACTTTTATTTTATTGAGCTAGTTTCATTCACTTTTGAACATTATTCTAAAGTTTCTGCTTATATTTTTGTGCAGATGTTTTGTTGGAATCACAGCACTCACTGGAGCCAAGACAACAAGCAGAGAGTGGAAAGGTCTCAGAGAAGAGGAACAAGTCAACCCTCATGTGTTTGCTCATCTCAGAAGGTTAATGAACTTTGAGTGTATATATTAAGTTGTCTTTTGATGAAATATTCTTAGTTTAATAGAAGATAAGCTCAAACAACAGAATTTGTGGAATAATGTTGATTTTAGCATTTTATATTAATGCTTTTCTTTAAAAAAAAAAAAGTTGCAGTGAGTTTCAATAGGAGCCAAAATGCCACAAATTCTGTTGATTGACTTTAATTTTTATTGAAAGTGAATGTTCTACTCTTAAAATGGCTTTTTTTAAAAAGTTATTTGTGGTTATTTTGTAATACTATGTAATTTTTATGATAAGATTTTAACAGTTGAAAGACTGTTGCCTTGCAATGCCAGTTTTAATAAATGCAATGCCTTGCTGCTAGTTTTAATAAATATTTAAATGCAACACCCTTGACTTCATTTGAAAATGTATTCAGATAGTGTTCATTCTGCATTGAAATAAGTATATTACAGTTTACTGTTAAAATGATTCTTTTCAGCATTTTTAATGTTAAAGTATTACATCATCTTGGATCATGGGGGTATTTACAGGATTTTATTGGCAACTTTAGTTGCCAGGTAAATACTGTACTTTAGTGAAATTACAAAAAAATGCTGTAAAATATATTTACAGGATTTTATTGGCAACTTTATTGCCAGGTAAATACTGTACTTAAGTGAAAATACAAAATATTGCTGTAAAATAAAATACAAGTTTAATTCAATGTTACTGTAAAAAAACTACAAATGACTGTATTTCACATACAACAATTAACTGTAAATTGCTTTGCAGTATTATGCTGTAATCAATTTTACAGCAATTGACAACATTTTTACAGGATTTTATTGGCAACTTTTTTGCCAGTAAATTCCTGTAAATTGTACGGTACATTTTTTACAGTGTAAGGTAGACACCCAACTTAATATATGGTATTTACAATCTGAATCTAACCAAGACCTTTATCTCAAAATATATTCAATAATTTTACAGATTCTTATTTGCTACTTAAATCTACAACATTTTTAAAAACATCAAATATAAGATCAACTTTGCGCTGCTGCCTGCGATTGTGTCAAAGATCAGGCAAATTTCCACGTGCATCTTGAAAAGCGGATGTTTTGGAAAGTGCTGAGGCAAGTTTTTGTGCCATGTAGTGGTTTTAGAGGAAAATAAAATCAAAGGAGCCTTTAGCCCCGTTGTACCCTACTGACCTGCTTTTTATTTATTCACCAAAATTTGACAAATTCTGTAAAATTCCATATTATACAGTAAATTCCTTTTTTATGACTGGATTCCGCATTTACGTCCGTTTTTTCTGCATCACGGAAATCATAGGGCCCTAGAAAAAGCCAACTAGAAAGACATTTAACAACTAATAGTTAATGAACACACTTATCATGATTGCTACCTTACCAGAGATGTAGAAAAAACCTACTCCAGTAAGTAAACATGTCCCTATCTCCAAAAATGTTGGTACTCAAAAGCAGTTCCCTCCATGTTTTCTGCTGTGCATCGTTTACTTTTTACCACACATGCGCACCTGCGCACCAGTTATGTACACCCCTGTGTATGGAGCAATTGACACCGGGGAAAATCAATCATGGCGTGACCAAAGCAAGATTTTGTTTTTCCGGCCAGTGTGTCAAGCTTTAGATCACAGGTTCGGAGCCGCTGCTGTTGCACAAAAGGGAAAGATTGGTGGCGATGTTTTGAAAACCAGTGTAAACACAGAAGCATTCCGGAAGAGAGAAGAGAATGGATGTTGAGTTCTTGTTACCACTGGTGTCTGAGAACAGATTTATTCTCACGTTTACTTCATATTTCTTTATACAGAATATCATTTCTATTCACATTCCACTGAATTATGAGATCTGAAGAACTTGAAACAGCGTACAGCACACTCTATGTCTGTTTTCTTCCAGATACGTGTATGTTACGTGTGCGAGTCAGAGAGCACTCATTCACTCTAGATCTGTCAATCATATTACGTGATCATAACTCCTCTCCCTTTCAGATGACAACATCCTGTATATTTCTTTGTTCTGAGTTCCACACATAAACAACTGAAAGAAATTTCTACAGATGAAACATGAAGCCAAATATACGATTACGACGATATATATATATGTTCTGTATGTATTTTTAATGAGGGTCTGAGTATTTTTTATAACAACAAAGGATGTTGCAAATCAAATTAGTTATTTACTTCAATGTAAACCCTAATAAGTTGCTCTAAAAAGTTAAACGAGAATTTTTTAAGTTAAGAAATATTTTGCTAGCCACAAACTAATTCAGAAAATGCCACCTTGCTAATTTGCTAACATGTTAACAATAGCATAGTATAGCACTTACTGAATGAGTACAGCAACTTAAAACATGTACCTCCCTGCTCTCAAACCAAGCCGCATGCACCACTTGTCACCATGATAACTCTCCAAAAACCCACATTAACTGAAACTCTTCTAAATTAGCGTAACAAAACATTAATCACCACTAAATCTCCCTTACCATTAATCTTGCACAAAAAAACATTATATAACACTTAATTTTAACATTTACTCTCCCTTTCAAGTGCCATGGGCAAAGCATGCTGGGAAATAAAAAATCCCAGCCCAGTTTCAGTTAAAGTTAAGTTAGTCTAAAATAAAGAATTAGTTCATACAACTCAAAACAATGAAACAGTTCAGTTTACTTAAAAATGTCAGTGCTGTGAACTCAAAAGAAAAAGAAAATTCTAAATACTCATAACTAATTTGTTTAATTTAAGTTTGTCCTACTCAAGCAATTAAGTATTTTGAGTGTTAGGGTTTACAGTGTGGTTAAACACCCTTTGGCTCCGCCTGCTACAGTAGCCACGCCCCAAACTCACCGTATTGGTTGAGCTGGAAAGATATTGACAGATCTGAGCGGACCGCTCTCAATGTTTTGATGGTCCCTGGGAGGCTCAGCGTTTACACTTTTGGGGGAGATAAACCCATGAATGTCTTAATTTAATTACTACTAAAACTGGGATATTAAAAGATAAGGCGGCTTGCCATATATATGCTACTACCTTTTCATCTTTTTACTGAAACTCATTTTTGCTGATGGCTTAAGCCATCAGAGTCTAAACTTTGTTTCATTCTGGGTAGCTCTGAAATGTTGATTCTCCATTTGACGCCTGCCTGAAGTTTTAGGCCCCGTCCACACAGAGACGCGTTTAGCTGTATACGTAAAAATGTCGTTTTAGGAGCCTGAAACCGATATTTTTTTAAACGGGGTCCCAGAGTGGATAAATCTGAAACCGACACCCTAGCGTTTTCGTGTGTACAGCCAATCCGTATATTTTGTGAAACTGTGATGTAATCACACCACGTCCCGTGGTAAAGACTAGAAGAAATACAGCTACGGGCACTGGGCATGCGCACATCAATATTGCGTAATTTAATTACTGCATTTGCATTGTTGTAAGGGTAGGTTTAGGGTTGGGGTAGGTGTAGGTGTAGGTGTAGGCGTTAATAAAACACAATCTGGTAAGTAGCAAATGTATTTATTGTTATTTTATTGTGAGATTTTGCCTCACTTCCTACCCCTAGTAGCCAGAACTCTTTTTAGTGTATTTCTGTGGCAGAATTACAGCGCCACATAATGGTCTGGCATGTATACTACATAGTTTTGAGTCGGTTTCAGTGGTTTCGTGTGTACGCAGATATTTCTTGAGACGAGGGAAAAAGAAGATTGGATAGGGCTTTGTTTGGATGTGGCCTTAGACTTGGAAAGTAAAACACGATCAGTCATCAGTTGACGGTAGTGAAACGGGCAGCAGCTGTTTCTGTTTGGAACACAGGCTTTAACAAGTTATCCAGTTGTTGCAATCTGTGGAGTGGAAAATGCTCAGCCGTGTTGGCATGAAGGTCACTGTGTTATGCTCATAGAGCGTTCCTATCAGGATTTCCCCATGCCAGCCCTGTTGTTGGTATCAGGGGCAAAGATAGTGCTTTTATTCTCTTGTCCATCACATGAAATGATTGTGCACAGGGGCTACAAAGTTCTATTTTTTCCTTTGAAGTTTGATTTAGTGTTGATCATCAAGTCCATAATCTCCATATGTTTTTCTAATACATTTAAATGAAGATGCAGGAATGTCTAGGAGTGAGCTAGTCCACTGTTTGGTCCCAGAGTCATACAGAATGCTTTTACATTCAAGCCATCTAAAAATGTAGCATCACCTGTCATGAAATTGATTTTACTGCATTATATCAGGAAAACAAAGATTGCACTTCACACACTTGGACAGTGTGACATGTTCAGATTTCACATTCAGTCTCGCACGCCAACATCTTGGCCACAAGCACTGTCCTTTCTTTTTCTGTTTTGGAGAATCAAAATGGCCAAGAGACAACAAGATTACAAATTCAGCCTAACATCTGATTTCAATAAGAGGGAAATTGAAGAATTGCATCAATTGAGAGGATGCTTGCATTCAAACAGTTTGCACACAGTAAAGGAGAGCACAGAGAAAGAAAGAGACATTATGTGTTTGTTTCTCCTCTCGAGCTATAACGCCAGCTGCCTGACTCACAGGGGAGCTGGAGCCAGTATGCACAGCGTGAGTTCAGAGTATGCAAACTGTTTAGATTCAGCTTTGCGTAATATCTTGCTGGCTTCAGTCAGCAGTGCCAGAAACTGTAAACACTCATTCACCTACGTGTATATATACATGCACCCATGCATCGTCTCTTTGCAGCTATAACTATGATAGAAAATCACTCACACTTTATAAAAGCTGAATCATTTACTGTAGCTGACGCTTTTATCCAAAGCAGCTTACAGTATGTGTTCAGTTACCAGCCTAACCACTATACAACAACACTGTGAACTGAAAAGCATTAAAATGTGCATACACTTGCCCCAAAAAGTACTTGTATACTTAAAACTGTTTGAATGTCATTGGATTAGATAACAAACTATCAAAACCAAGTGCATCTGCAATAAAATGATGCTAGAGAAGTCCACAAAATCATTACATCCACAAAATCAATATTGCGAGTAAAAATACCTATATCGTGGCCAAGAATTCGTTCCCACGACTTAATTCATCAACATGTTTTACTAATTTATTCCCTCATTTTAAGTAAATAGTGCACACAATATAATAATTTATTCCCTCGTTTTACTAAATTGCGCACACATTTTTTTCTCTTGTTTTACTAAATCATGGCCATGTTGTAATAATTTGTTCCCTTGTTTTAGTTAAATCAAAACAAGGGTAGGAATTAGTACATTGTAGCCATGATTTACTAAACTGAGGGAACAAGTTCATTAGTCATAAGGAAACAAATTCTTCATTTGTGGCCATGGTTTAAAGGATTAGTTCACTTTAGAATTAACATTTCCTGATCATTTATTCACCCCCATGTCATCCAAGAAGTTCATGTCTTTCTTTTTTCAGTCGAAAGAAATACATTTTTTTGAGGAAAACATTCCAGGATTTTTCTCCACATTGTGGACTTCAACAAAAAACCAATGGGTTGAAGGTCCTTGCAGTTTCAATGCAGCTTCAAAGGGCTCTACACGACTCCAGCCGAGGGATCTTAGTCTTATCTAGCAAAGTCTTATCTAGCAAAGCGATCTGTCATTTTCTAAAAAAATAAAAATGTATATACTTTTTAATTACAAATGCCCATCTTGCACTGCTCTGTGATGCGCCACGCAGTACGTAATCATGTTGGAAAGGTCACGAGTGGCGTAGGCGGAAGTACCGACCCAGTGTTTACACAGTGAACATGCAAAGAGCAAAAGTCAAATGCCCTTTAAAAAAAAAAATTTGCCACTGGGTCAGTACTTCCGCCTACGTCGCGAGAGACCTTTACGATGTGATTACGTAATGCGTGGCACATCTCAGAGCAGTGCAAGACGAGCATTTGTGGTTAAAAAGTATATACATTTGTATTTTTTTTAGAAAATGACCGTTTGTTTCGCTAAATAAGACCCTCATCCCTCGGCTGGGGTCGTGTAGAGCCCTTTGAAGCGGCATTGAAAGCACCATTGTTGGTTGTCATTAAAGTCCACTATATGGAGAAAAATCCTGGAATGTTTTCCTCAAAAACTTAATTTTCATTTTGACTGAAGAAAGAAAGACATGAACATCTTGGATGACATGGGGGTGAGTAAATTATCAGGAAATTTTAGTTCTGAAGTGAACTAATCCTTTAACAAATTAGAAATTTGTGGCCATGATTTACTAAAACATGAGAAAAATTCTTAAAATCTATAGAATCATATTCAAAACTATGACAACCTAGACAAGTTTCAATATTTAATTTACTTTTCAAAAATTACGACAATGTCAGTTTTAATGCACTTGAGGAGCACTCACTCATTTCTTAATTACCGTAATTATGAGATTACGACTTGTTAAGAGCATTCACGTCCTTGTAGAGCTTGTAATTAGAACTTGTAATTTTATGACATTATGTTATTTTATAACATATGACGGCTGTACCACCTGACCGTTACAGATTCATATTGCTGTTGATAGTGTTGCCATAGTAACAAATAAGCCTGAGAATTTGAACAGCTCCGAGTATGTCACATGTTGGCATCTCGAAATTATGGTAATTACAACATGCCGTAAACGCAGCATTGTTTACCAGGTCAATTTTACATTTCAGTCGAATATTTCATTGCATCAATTCAAATAAGTCTGTATGCAAAAAGTATAATATCATTTAGGATACAATTTAATGCTAGCTGTGAAAATAGCATTAGGCCAAAACATTTATTTATATTACAAAACGCTATTAAAAACAATATATCATTTGAAATGTGCTGGAAATGACACTGTTGGAAAATGCAAAAGTGCTTAATACTGTATGTCCAGTGCTGGACCCACAAGCCAAGTACTACGTGCATCAGCAAAACTTAACCTCAGACAAATCAGCATGTTCAAAACTTCCGCGATTGTATTTTGTATTTTTTGAATCGCAGCACAATTAACCAACAACACCTCAAATACAAAGGATACTCCAGCCTGTTACAGCGTGGTAAGTTATGTTTAGTTAGACGCGTACATAATCAGTAGATATCAAACGTAACAATGCAATACTATCACATATATACAATTTTTCTTTACTCACATAATTGTGTTGCATCATTCCTGTCAGATCCAGAAGGCACAGCATAGTTTTTTAATCTCATCCTGTCTGCAAATCCATTCTCTTGTTTACAAACGAATCCGGTGAAATGAAGCAAACAAATGCAATGTCTTACCCACGGGAGCTGGATCTTCATTAAAAATAAAGTTCAACCATGCATTCCTAATATTGGAATCCGAAGAAAGCTTATGGCATGTTTGAAACATGCCATAAGCTTTATTGCTTGGAAGTTGATCCGGTTTAGCTCCATGTAGGCCTATGTTATTTATCTAACATGTCATGACATGCACAAGTCGGTGGGCGGGGCTACAAAATTAGGCGTTCGTCTTGAGGCGGCATTTCACTGCACTCTGACGTCACAGACGCACATTCGCAGATATATATCAAAAGCTCAAGGGAAAGTTGATTTCTCAATTCATGACCCCTTTAAAAGAGTTTATTCTCAAAATTTTCATAGGGCCAAACGAGCCCATGGTTGAAGAAACACCAATATGAGTGCGAGTGTGTTTTGCACCACTGTCTGTCCTACTTGCACCACCCTGTGCTTTATGAGGCGCATGGCCAAAGCAATCTCAAATAACATTGCCCGTGACCAGAGAGACAGGCCGGAAACAGTCAGCTGGCAGTATTAAGTATACGTTTTGGAGGTCTCTAACGGTATGGTTATTTCATGTCACTTAATTATAATGTATCTGTAATTTTATAAGCCATTAGTGATGTACTTTAGTGTCATTTACACAGAAGTTACACGTCCCACTGCAAGTCCATCTGCTACACCTTGAAAGTACAACATCAACACCTTAACTTTTCTGAAACATATAGAGGACAGACATCTGTTCAATGAGTTTGATCGTTGAGGTGTTACTTAAATTGGGAAGAATCCAAAACTGGCAGCATATTTGTGAATGTTAAAGGACAAGCCTGAATATGAACACATCAAAGATTATGCCATAAAATATAAAATAATACAAAAATAGAAAAGGTGGATTACTCTGAATGGGAACATTATAAGTGAAAGTAGTTTTCTAATACATGTATTCATTTACTTCTTAAATATTGTGACCACATTATTTAGTACAATTCATAACATAAAGTCTCGGGACAGTTAAACTTCTGTATTTCTATTTGTATGTAAAAATGTGTGCTTGCCAAATATGGGTCCATCGCTCATTGAGCGTTCAGACGTTGATTTATGAGGAGAGATCGGTCAGTGACACTCAGGATGTAATGATGGAAACTGAACTCGGTGATCTTGAGCGGTGATATTGCCGTTTATAGAAGTTTGTCTCCAGAGGAAATCCTTGCCTGATTAACCAAGTCCTGCCCTCAGGCCCAGAGCCCAGCCCTTTCCTGTTTAGTCCCAAGGTGAGAGAGAGACAGATGCAAAAAGTTAAGTAACCGTCTGAGGATGTGGACAGTAATGAATGAGGAACTTTATGAAAGGGTAGATGTTCATGAGATGAAGATACAAAGAGTTGTGTCCGTGCCGTTGATTATCCCCGACGGTAACAAAACTGAACTGGACTTAACTAAATCACTCAGACTCGTCTCTCACTAATTGTGTTTGACAGGACTAGAGCAACGCTCCAAAATAATATTTCCGAACCCTCATGGGCCCCATAAACCTTTGATAGGAAGATGACTGATATTTCAGATTTAAAATTACTCCTCATAGTTATTGGTCATTCATAATCCTGTTTTGAAGTGTTAATGGAGAACCATATTTAAAGTGCCAAATTTAATACATGCATCCAGCAGATATATTAAATCTTTAAAGCTTATTTTAGAAATGTACACGGCCAACTCCCAAGGACAGCTAAGTTCCTTGAAATAAAAATGCTGAAATGCTGTGCTGTGACCTTTTTTCAGAAAGCAGGGGTGAGATTAAAAAAAGTTGGCGCTGGTAATATCGTCACATGGAAAGTAGCGGGAACAATATATTATCTTTGAGTGCTGCTTTGTGTAATTTGGAAGACGCACTGAACCTATTTACTTTGAGTAACATGTTAAGTGAAATCTGTCATAATCGGTGCTGTTAAGGTATTTAGTGCTCTAGAGGACAGAATATCATATCCAAATTGAAATTTATAGAAACAGTATATCTTCATTAGGTTGACTTTTGTTTAACTGACTTTTCAAGCTATGAGAACAAGAAAAATTTAGTGTGTAGCCCAGATGTAACTGTAAACCAGTTTGATGTTTTTCACTCCTTAAGAGTGTCAGATTCCTGAATAATGATGTATTAAAGCCTAAAGAACACAGTTAATTTATTAATGAGGTAATAAGTGAATATGACTTATTGTTTGTAACTGCACACAAAAAATGACTTTGAAATATTTCCTTTTAAAGGAGAAATTGAGTCATTAAATAAGTATAATCTACAATAGGTTATTTTTTGCGATATATTTTTTGCAATCTGACTGATTCACTATCTTGTACAGAAGAAAATTAACCATTGACCCTACAAATGTTCCCGTCTGACATTTTTTTCAAACAAGCTTTTAACTCTTTTTCTAATGCAAGTCTATCGAGAATCTGTGTTTTTGGATACTTTTAAATGCAATTTAGTCAAAAATACTAGCGAAATAACTGTTCACAGAATGCGTTTTTCCATTCCAATGCTCTACTTTTCCATTGTTTTTCTATGTAAACATGAGCTAGATGGACGTGTATAACCGTTGCGTTTGCGTCTATTGCAGTCTCGCGCAGGGGCGGCATATACGTATGGCAGTTGCCATACCCTATAGCATTCAGACAAAACATGGGAAATAAACAGCTTATGATGTTCATTAGTTCTGTTGCTTGAGTTGGCCTTTGGCAGAAATTGCAGCTTTGAAAAGCTAATTTAGACAGCCGTTTCCTAACCAGACGCAATGCGATAAGCAATTTGTCTGTCCAAACCGTCCAAACAATCTCGACCCGAGACGCGAAAAAAATGTGTATATCATTGTGCATTGTTGCTTTCAGTAGGCTATGTCTATAAAGATCACGAAAAAATCATATTCAAACTTCTTTTTATATACTTATATGCTTCTTCTTATTAGCTAAAATAAATTAAGAGAAAACAACAATATTCAAACTGTCAACTCAAGGTAAACAAACATGTATTCTATGATAAAAACGATGGTTTTAGTCACTCATTATGTATTTTTAATTATGTTAAAATAGTGTAAGAAGGAATTTCATGTATTCATCCATTTCATTGTGAATGCTTGCGCTTGCAGAGAGAGAGCCCGCCCACACGGTCATCTGATTGGTTGTGATTTTTGATTGATTTGGTTGTGTCGCGCTTGGTCAGGACAACTGTGTAGGCTTAAAGGGCTGTTTCACAATTTGCATTGATTTCGTATTGTTGTTAAGTCTGTGCATGTCCGTGGACTCCATTATTTTAGTATGGTTGATTTTTGTCCACATTTTGTATAGATATTACATGATTACTTGGGAATGTTGTTGTTGTATGGCCAGAAGGAATCATGCCATACCCTAGGTTTTTGTGAAACGCTGCCACTGGTCTTGCGCATGATACAGCATTCTAAAAACACAGCGCTCAAGCTAAATCAGTTAAACTTTTAAAAAATGCATCTCGAGACCTTGCATTTTTTTCCCCATTTCAAAGCAAAAACACGTTCTGTGTGAACGAGTCCTTAGGGTACGTTTACAAGACAACAATGTACTAAAAACAGTTTTCCTTTGCGTTTTTCGCTTACAGACGACAACGTTGTCAAAATGATATCGTTCAAACGGATTGACGAACCCCCCCAAAAAAAACTTTCAAAAACGTTGTATTCTGCTGCCAGGCCAGTATTGGCGATGTCACTTTATAAAGAGACACTACGTGCCTATAGACTGAACACGTTGATATCACCGTTTTCACAAATTTTGTGTTTTTGTAGTTTACACAGAGATGATAACGGTATCGTTTTCAAAAAAGTTGACTTTGAAACCCGTGCATTTTCATGCCCCCAAAACGTGTAAATGAACGGCCAAAGCACGGAAAAAGTTTTCCGTTTTTTGGTAATAATGGTGTAAATGGCCCCTTAAATTACTACTAAATTTCATGAGATTCCATATATTTAAAGTTGGCAACATTTGGCACTGGACTGGAGACGAGGCCCGTTTACACCAAGGACGATACAACTATAACGACTACTATTACTTTAAAGTTTTTATAATTATTCTAATTCTATGGGAATAGGGAAGTCCACACAATAACGACTGAGGAGTGATATTGTTGGATGATTTTTTTCTAGTTAATGAACAATAAAAACACTAGCAGCCAATCAGAATCCACCCAACATTACAGAGCGAGCATTTAAAGCAGCAGACAACATAACTGCAGCGTGCGCTTATAATAAACTGAATGTTATCGTGTGTTGGTGTGAACATTCCTTCATGGTATATACCTGAGCCAGTATTTACTGTTACACTAGTCTCGCGTAGCCAGACCTTCAGACTGACGGCAGAAGGTCTGGACTCTATCACAGCTTTCATTGATCAAGGACCGCCCAAGAGGACGTTTGACTGACATGTAATGCAACCAATCACAGTTGGGTTTTTTTCTGCGTCATGTTTAGGGGTGTGAAAATCTATGTCCCTGCATGTGCATCTATAAATTATTAATTCAAGAACGTTGTGTAAGTTTACTGCAACAATGAAGCCACGAACCTCATACTTTTAAAAATCCAGCGTTTAGCTGATCCTAGTAAGCGCTCATTGTCACAGCTGTAAACACGATGACGTTCTTCTTCCATAAGGGAGTTTGGCTTCACGGCGTTTGTTAAAGAACGCAACACACACGTCTCGCGGACATCCTGTAGAATTCAACCAATCAGATGACGACTTCGAAACTCCCGAAGTGTTTCCAGATAAGTGTGCCATATGCATCAGACATTCAGCTGACGGTCCGTGGGTGTGACGTCTGAGGCTGAGACTACTGTTACACTAATGAGCATTAATAGCATCTTTTAAGCCAGTTTGCATTGGAAGGAAAGGATGCCGATGACAGAATAAATATGTTGAGGAAGTAACATGCCAATACTCATAACCTTTCTCCCAAATTGTTGGATGAGCCAGGCTTTGATGAAAATGTCACACCATCTTTTCTTATTGAAAATCATTACCACCTTAAAGATCATGACATTAAGGAACTAGCCAGGTACATAAACATCGTACAAGTAAGCAAAAATGCCCGCTGGCCAACACTGAGTCCTGATGTGGCTGTCCCAGTGGTGCCTGAGAAAAATGTCATGGACAGGATGTCCATTCATCAGCTGTTAAGGAGACAACATTTCACAAGAGCTGTTGATGCATGATCCCATTGATGTCCTATTCTTTGACAGTAATTCATGATCAATAATAATTTTATATATACATAGTTTTCATGTACATAGTGTTGATTTAAAGAGGTCATGAACTACATTTTTATCATTTATATAATTTTAGAACTATTGTTTTATAATGTTTCCTGGGCTGCACTTATATGGTTTTTACATAACAAATGGTCATAATTTAGAAATAAAAGGCATTTTTAGCCCTCTGATTTGAAAGCTCTGTTTGAAGGGGCGTGTCTGCTGTGAGACTTCAGTGTAAACGCCCACTGCTGTGATTGGCTGACATCTTTGCATATGAAATAGCTAATTATTACATGTGGAACTGTCTGAAACTTTTAGCACGTTTTTACTATTACAGCTCTCAAGGTTAACTAGTCGTGATAAGTGTTGATTACAGCATTATATTTAGATCTATGGCATTATATTTAGATTGTGACATGAAAGGTTACAGTGATGAGCATTAGTTGATCACAGACATGTTGAGCGCATGAATGCAGTGATCTCGTCATTGCAACTCGATTTCTGCACATTAACGAATGTTTTTATCATAACTAACAGTACAAACACAATGTAAATTAGAGATTCATTGATTATAACGGGAGTTTTGGCAAGAGTCCAGAACTCAGTCACTGATAAACTCATGCTGTTTGATTGACAGCTCCAGCGATTGTAAAGGGAGCCTTCTTTGATCGCTTTCTATAAATAATTTAATCACAGTTTAATTAACAGATTGTTTTCATCATACTAAGAGAAACAATGTGAAGTTGACCGTTTAGTCACTGGTTTGATTTACTAATACATAGACAAAGAACATCTGACTGTATATGAATATATCAGAAATCACTGGTCACAGGCGTTAGAATAAACACAGTTACCATGTTGTGGCATTACTGTCCAGTCCATATCGTAAAAGTCTGTTTGCAAAGCCTGCTGTGAAATTGTGACTGATTTACCAAAGAATCCACAGTGAAATGTCCCGAATACAAATAAATAATGCTCAACTGAGACATTCACATTGTTAAAAATAAATAACCACATTCCTAGCATTAGGATCCTTTGGAAGGTAATGTTATTTTTAGTCCAGGGATCCTGTATCGCTCTTCTCTCCTCGTCATCTCACTAACACGCCAGTGGGCGGGGCCACAGTTGCAATGATGACGTAGGCGTTGATTTTCTTCTGCAGAGGCGGTCTTTCACCTATCAATAGCCACATTCCACAACAAGTCGTTCTCTGGGCTTGGTTACAATAAAAGCTGTTTTTGGACTAACAAGGAAGTTCTCAGTTCTGAAACGTATATTATTATAGTATGATGACCTCTTATATGTCAAAAGCTCAAGGAAAATTTGATTTCTCAATTCATGACCCCTTTAAATGATAATCTCTCCTTGGAATCACTACTTTTACAGGACCTCTCTGTTGAGCAAGCAATATTTGAATGGTCCCATCAGTCACAGATGCATCATGCATCCTTGCAGTATAAAAGTATTAATAGTACTGACCCCAAACTTTTAAACAGTAGTGTATACTCCATATTGTGCAAAGGTTTCACTTTTGTGCTTGGGGGGGCACCTTGGGTATAATTTATACCCAAGGTGCAAGGTGCCCCCTTACAACATCGCCAAGTAAAACGCTGCAACATGACAATACAAACAACAATAAAATCAAAAATGGACTTTAACTGTTAGCGTTCCCGCTTAGAGACCACGTCTCCTGTTTCATGCGCCTCAATCCATGCAGAGCTTTTCAGAAAGTCAGCCTCATCTATTTCAGAGTGCCAGTATGAGATTAATACAATGTTTCTGCTCAAAACACACTCTATTGTGACCTTATGGAGATATTATATATAATAACTGACGCATAAATGTATAATGAGACAGAACGCAGAAGTCTGCCGACATCGTAAGATAAGAATTATTTTCACGCAATATTGACTAATGGATCGGCAGAGAATCATCTTTCTATGAGTCATTAAGAAATTATGGTATTCTATCGGAAAAAAAATATGAGATAAACATGTGAATACACATTTCTCCAAATGTGGACTAAAAGTTTGTAGCCTTGTGTAGGCTACTGAAGCACTGTGATCAAAAATTAATGGGAGCAAACGCGATTGAATATGTACAGGTTTGTGTCTCGTTATTCAATGCAAAATATTAACTACAGATTGATTTTGCATTCCTATCAGAAATTAAGAATTATTAGTGTCATTGTCAATAGTGGTCAAATATCGAAGCTATCTAATCTATTTAATACTTCAAAGCTCAAAGTTAAATCAGAATATTTATTGTAAAAAAGAAAAAAAAATGTAATAATCAAAATAATAATAAAGGGATTGAATAATTAAAGCATTAAAAGGGATTTAAGGGTGGTAAAGTTATAGGTCTAATTGTATAGGCTAATGAAGTAATTAATTTAAATTATTAGCAAATATTTTGTTTTATTTTATTTTAAAAGAGTTCACTCTTATTCGTATGTCTAATATGTAGAAAATGCAAACGTTTTATGCCTCGTCGTCACATGCATTTATGCATTACATGAATCAGGATCACATTTTTTCAATTCAAAATGGGGAAATTTCTCAAAAAGTCGAGTAGTTTGCAGTCTATTACTGTCAGTAGCTGAACATTTCTATCATAAAACAGTTATCTAAGACTTGCATCTACTTAGGCTACATCTTTCCATGAACTCTTGTTGCGTTGTGACAGTGACAGTATGACAGTAAGCCCCGCCTTCTTTGATTTGATTGGCCATTTGGATCATTTTGACATTGATGAGCACTGTTAGACCACTGAGTTACAGCAGCCTAAAAAATTAATCAGCCTAAAAAAGTAACTTTTAAAAAAAATTCTCATCTTAAAAACAATCAGCTTTACTCATTCTACACTAATGATAAAATGATAAAATATTAATTATGTTATTTAATTTTTTTTTTTTATTCATAGCTCAGACAAAATCATTGGCTCTGGTCTGGTCCACCTATGTTGTGCAACCATCTTAAGCAGCAATAACTTAAAGTAATACATCAGTAGTCTCATATTCTTCTTGAGGGCAACTCCTCTTCAGATCATTGATGTTTAGAGGTAAAGTTAGTTCACGCTGCTACAATGAACCCCAACTTCCAAAGGTTGTTGGATCAGTGTGTTAAATCCTGTCTGTGTTTGTTCTTACCGACTGAACATGTTCAATCAGTGTTTAATCAACAAACCCTGACATATAATCTACCATAATCATGGAGTCTGTCCAATGGAGTTGCTGGTTCTCCATAGAAACAAAAATATATGTACAATATTATTCACATATATTTATAGTATTATTTCACGGTAAGCAGGTCTTAAAACGGCTTATTTTCAAAACTACATTAATTTTCAGATCACGGTAAATGGCATTACATCTAAATAAGCACCTATGTCACACCACATCAGTCATGGCTTCATCAACAACCACTTGTTTTTTAAGTCCTCCTCTTTGTGTGTGATTAAAGAAAATCATTATTTTTTGTACCAGTTCTAGAGATGGAAAATTATATTATTTATATTATATTTTCAGCCTCTTTTGTTCCTCATCCACATTAATTAGTGCAATTCCTATTTTCGGCTCTTGTGTAGGATGTCCAGCCATATGGCAACTAAAAAAAAAAATCTGGTCTTGGCTACCGCTTAAAAAAGGATGATTTGCATGTTATTCACAAACTCCTTAGCATATTCCAGAAGGCTTAATTACATTATTATATTTATATATTGGCCTGGATTATAGTGACCGATCAGCCAAAAAGTATAATTATAAGGCCTGCTCTAACGCTCTACATTGGATATATTATACAGTATATTATATAGTGTTCTATTTATTATTCCCTGTTTCATGAAGTCTCTACACCAGGGATCTTCAACAGGGGTTCACTAGGATCCTCTGTGGTACTGCAGACAGCGGGTCCGTCAATTATATAACACATATTTTTGGGAAAACATTAAAATAAACGTGCAATAATAATATCAGTTTGTTTGGATTAGTTTGCATGTATATCTAAGTCCCTTAATTACTTTTGAACAACTTTTCAGACTTTTTACCTGTGACAACTAATCTTATTCTCATGATTCACTTATTCTCACTTAGAACAATACAGACTAACATTTAAAATCTCTTATTATTTGATAGATACTGACCACTGTAGACCGGGAACACCCCACAAGAGCTGCAGTTTTGGAGATGCTCAGTTGTCTAGCCATCACAATTTGCCCCTTGTCAAACTCGCTCAAATCCTTACGCTTGCCCATTTTTCCTGCTTCTAACACATCAACTTTGAGGACAAAATGTTCACTTGCTGCCTGATGTATCCCACACACTAACAGGTGCCGTGATGAAGAGATAATCAGTGTTATTCACTTCACCTGTAAAAAAAAAAAAAATACACTCACCTAAAGGATTATTAGGAACACCATACTAATACTGTGTTTGACCCCCTTTCGCCTTCAGAACTGCCTTAATTCTACGTGGCATTGATTCAACAAGGTGCTGAAAGCATTCTTTAGAAATGTTGGCCCATATTGATAGGATAGCATCTTGCAGTTGATGGAGATTTGTGGGATGCACATCCAGGGCACGAAGCTCCCGTTCCACCACATCCCAAAGATGCTCTATTGGGTTGAGATCTGGTGACTGTGGGGGCCATTTTAGTACAGTGAACTCATTGTCATGTTCAAGAAACCAATTTGAAATGATTCAAGCTTTGTGACATGGTGCATTATCCTGCTGGAAGTAGCCATCAGAGGATGGGTACATGGTGGTCATAAAGGGATGGACATGGTCAGAAACAATGCTCAGGTAGGCCGTGGCATTTAAACGATGCCCAATTGGCACTAAGGGGCCTAAAGTGTGCCAAGAAAACATCCCCCACACCATTACACCACCACCACCAGCCTGCACAGTGGTAACAAGGCATGATGGATCCATGTTCTCATTCTGTTTACGCCAAATTCTGACTCTACCATCTGAATGTCTCAACAGAAATCGAGACTCATCAGACCAGGCAACATTTTTCCAGTCTTCAACTGTCCAATTTTGGTGAGCTTGTGCAAATTGTAGCCTCTTTTTCCTATTTGTAGTGGAGATGAGTGGTACCCGGTGGGGTCTTCTGCTGTTGTAGTCCATCTGCCTCAAGGTTGTGTGTGTTGTGGCTTCACAAATGCTTTGCTGCATACCTCGGTTGTAACGAGTGGTTATTTCAGTCAAAGTTGCTCTTCTATCAGCTTGAATCAGTCGGCCCATTCTCCTCAGACCTCTAGCATCAACAAGGCATTTTCGCCCACAGGACTGCCGCATACTGGATGTTTTTCCCTTTTCACACCATTCTTTGTAAACTCTAGAAATGGTTGTGTGTGAAAATCCCAGTAACCGAGCAGATTGTGAAATACTCAGACCGGCCCGTCTGGCACCAACAACCATGCCACGCTCAAAATGGCTTAAATCACCTTTCTTTCCCATTCTGACATTCAGTTTGGAGTTCAGGAGATTGTCTTGACCAGGACCACACCCCTAAATTCATTGAAGCAACTGCCATGTGATTGGTTGATTAGATAATTGCATTAATGAGAAATTGAACAGGTGTTCCTAATAATCCTTTAGGTGAGTGTATATATATATATATATATATATGACCACCCAGTTCAAGATAAACGAATAAATTAACTAATGTTAACTAATTGAATGCTAACTCTTTATAATAAGGTACCATTAACTAACATTTAATGCATCAACTAACATTAACTAACTATAAGTAATATATTTGTTGCAGCATTTATTAATATTCATTAATATAACTTAAAAAATACACCTGTTCATTGTTAGTTCATGTTAGCTCTGGTCCATGAAATTATATTAACATATTCAACTTTTGATTTGAATATTAATAAATGCCTTAAATGCCTTAGTAACAAATGGAACATTATTATAGAGTGTTACCCCTTGAATCTTAGTGTAATGTGTTACCGATTATTTGAATGGTTTTGCCATTTATCGAGGTATGTGAAAACATGTAGTGGTTTCTCTATCCACAAGGGGTCATTGGCATTAAAAAGGTTGAAGACTTGAGTTTTAAACTAAGGTCACCCCTTCATTTCCTTGTCTTACTCTGTTAAAGACAAAAGGCAATACATTTTGACTTGGCAGGTTTCATAGCATATTCAGAAATATTGTCCTCATAAGCTTCAAAGCACCTTATATGGCTTCCTTATAAGTAATGCTACACATACTCAACTGTTATATTTCCTTTAACACCCCATCTTATTGATACAACAAATGCCAATCAATGAAGCTTTAAATCCCACCAGCCCACAGTGAGTCAGAATATTTCCATTTACCTGTACAGATCACAGACAGAGGAAAAACTAAAGTTTGAAGCATTGTTGTTTATTTGTCACACCTGAAAGGGCAGATGAGATGTCTTTGCAGCAGTTAAATGAAGTGAATGGTTGAAGACACTAAACAAACGGCAGGAATGGTAATGCGTTTGTTATGCAGTCTTTGGAAGTCTTCTCAATCTGCAAGATACGGCTCAGTGGAACTTTCCGTGATTCGTTTCTGAACGTGTTTCACCTCGTAATTATTTCCACAGTGTTATCCCTGCATGCTTGGGTCAAGTTGATGTCTGGGCATATAAACAACATTGAAAAACATGCCTACATTTTTGCAAATATATTCAAAAATGTGCCTATAAATATAATTTACTGCAGTTTCCATGTGAAATGACTGTAGAACACCTACAACTTTTATACCTTTTCACACTGATGATGATTACAAGGGTAGATCATTGATTAATAAAGACTTATTTTCACGCAGTTCCTTGTCGTGGCCTCAGAACACTTATAAAGCGGTTAGTTCCAGTCCTTGATTCTGATTCTGATATTCACGATAAAACACAGCTATGACCGCTTTACCCAACTGTTCTGTGTATCACTGCACAACACCCTTAGCAACTGCTCTTAACGACGTAAACATATGTTTGTTCTCAATTGATATTGTTCATTGAAGCTTACTGTATTATGTAGAAGAGTATTGTGAGAGAGAGAGACTGAGTGACCGAGTGTATTACTTGCATTCAGATTTAGCATATTCCTTCAGGTCAGTCCTATGTTCATATAAAAAATCCGATATATATAAAGAATATCCGCTGCTATATCTTTTTTGTCCTTTTAACAGTTAAGGGGTTTTCCCATGTCCTGACACTGACAGCGCTAGTCAAAGCATTTGTCAGCGTCTTATTACTGCGTTTACAGTCCTTTCAATATAAAAGTCTTTGCTAATGTTACTGACAAAGCCACTAGATGACAAGCCTGCAACCATTAGCCAAAAAAAGTGTAAAGGCTAATGCTAATGCTAATGCTGCGGCTGCCAGTACGCAGGAAAGGAGACCACTGAATAAACCGCTTTTGTGAGGAAACAGCTTATCATTTAATGAATCGACAGCCTGTCTGCTAATCTTCAACATGTTTTACACTAAACAATACGTTTGTTGGGAACGATATGTAGATTTTACTATGATAAAAAGGTTTTTAATAAGGGAAGGCAGATAAGGGAATGTTGCGACAGGTAGTAGGGCTCATTTACGTATAGTAAATGAAATATAGTATACGTATAGTATAGTATAGGCATTGCCATAGTATTTTAATAGTAATATTGAGTGATATTGTATATTGCCTAAAGAAAGTAGAAAATACTGATGTTTTCTTTCTTTGGCTTTCAGGTTTTACGACTTATGATAAGATTTGAATCATAATGCCTATTATAACTGCATGCATGCACATGACGCTGATATTATGCATTTTAATGAATAAAGAGAAAATGATTCATGATTTAATTATTGTGTTATATTGTATATGTTGTTTCATGAAAATAAAAAAAATAAGTATTCTTTCTGTTGC
Source organism: Rhinogobio ventralis (assembly GCA_039654625.1). NCBI lineage: Eukaryota > Metazoa > Chordata > Actinopteri > Cypriniformes > Gobionidae > Rhinogobio > Rhinogobio ventralis. The sequence goes on from CM077208.1 coordinate 27,235,674, forward strand.
TGCCAGGTTAGTCTTGTGTTGTAATGATTTATGACTCTGCTGTGTGCCTAATGATGATAATATAACGCTTTTTAATGAATGAAGTTAAAACAATACATATAATTAATTAATTAAATATTAAATTACAAATACGTTTTTAGTGTACTCTTAAATGTGGTTTAATGCTCCCTGCAGTAAACTTGGCAGCTAATAGATATTCGCACACTTTTTTTCCTCAGTAAAGCACATTCCACAAACAATGCAGTCCTACTGTACCTTTACTAGCGATAAACACCAAATATAGAACATTTATTCACAAGACTGTAACTGAAGTAAACTGTAACTGATAAAACTCATAAAACTTTGAACGGCGGGCACTGACGTCACTGCCATTACACAATGTGCCGCACTGTTGCGCTTTCTCCAGTGGTAAGAGACACAGACCCTCTCATCTCCCTATAATAAGACAATCTCTGCTGACACTGACAGCGCTAGTCAAAGCATTTGTCAGTTGTGTCTTGTTCCCGTGTTCAGTCCTTTCAATATAAAAGTCTTTGCTAACCTTACTGAGTGACTCACTCATTAAGACTTTGCCGCCATCTAATGGTGTAATAATGTAACTTCTGTTGCTGTTCGCGGTCAGGGAATATTTTTCAGGGAATAAGTTGCATTGATACATATATTTTGGCTTTAATATTTGTATTGTGTGGTAGCGTTTTATAAAAGCAATAAGCACTCCGCTCCGCATTGTGCCTAACAACGCCCCTTAGCTGTTATAAATTCACTGTAAACCACGGCTTCATAGTGCATGATTTATACAATACATTTCGATGTTTGCATCACTTAACCAGCTCCATATATATGGCTGTTCTGATGTAGTAAACTTGCTCAGTAGTTGCCTGGTACAGCACTGCACTTACAATGCAGAGCATTTGGGTACGGGTCCTGCAAAAAACTCAAGGAAGCAAGCTAAAATGGCATGGTTAACACTATCGGTTGAGTTTTGGGCAGGGTTTAGTGTAGGTAGTACATTATTTTCAAACACGATATAACATTAACCTTTTTACACCACTCGCTGTACATTTCATTTCCGACCTGCCGCGGCCGGCAGTACAACTAATGAAATTAAAAACTTTTCAGATTAATCTGTTCCAAATAAAACTGCATGCTTTTAGCACCCACTCACTGGACATTTCACTTTGAAAGTGTCGCGAAATGTGCAAGAAGCAACGTAATATAATTTTGCATATAAAAGAAAGTCTCACGGTTACTGTAAGATCAGCAGTTGGTTTGGTTGTTTCATTTAGGAATTGTTCTCTCAGTCGTTCTCTGATTTTTGCTTGTTGGGTTGAGATCGAAAGGCAATGTTCTTTTGAAACTGATTTGTTATGGTCCTCTAAAACTTTGCACTCCCAGTCAATAAGGATCTCAAGCGTGACAGGCAACATCCAGGACAGACAAAAATTTGGAAGGGTTACCAAGCAAATGATTGGGTCTGGACTTCAAGCCATAGTCATTTAGCTTGATAAATAGGTTCTTTGATTCCCACCCCCTGCCAACTTGTTGACATTACTCTCTTGTGAAGGTTATTTTCCAAGGGATACGATACATCCCCCAGATTTTTCTTTTCAAAAAAGATTCAAAAACCTACCGTTATATTAGAAAACATAGAAAAGCTTAAGCAACATCATCAGTTTTCTTTGTGAAGGCTACAGAATCAACAGTCCACTTTTAATTGCCTCGCAGTATGAATCGATCTTCCTTTATCTCTAGCAACAAAACCATTGTAGAGAGTATCTGAACAGAAAGGCCACTGATCATGTTGAACGGGTGAATCAGTTATTAAGCATTATTGTTATTCTCATCTCTTATTCAAGCCTGCAGTCAAGCACCTTAGCGGCTGTGATAGATTCGAAAACTAAGCAGAGCTGACTGAAGTTTCAAGGTTAGGGGGCTTTTTATGGACTCTGCGATGGGAGCGCCAAACTCGGTCGTGATCATGGTTTCCATTATGGTTAACATGGCCCTGCAGACTACTCATCCGTCATGGTGATGCTGAATGAGTGGAGTGTTCCCTACATCAGGCCTGAGCAGGTGGCGGTGACTGCTCTCCCAGTCAGACAAAGTAGGACAAAGCACCATGCGGTGATGCGCATTATGCATTCATAGCTATGGATTGAATAATAAAATGTGATCTAATCTGTACAAGATTATGTTGTAATATTCTAGGGATCAGCCACGATGGTCTAAAGTTGCCTTAACTAGACTTTTTGTAGTGTGTATGTGTGTGTATATATATATATACACTCACCTAAAGGATTATTAGGAACACCTGTTCAATTTCTCATTAATGCAATTATCTAATCAACCAATCACATGGCAGTTGCTTCAATGCATTTAGGGGTGTGGTCCTGGTCAAGACAATCTCCAAACTGAATGTCAGAATGGGAAAGAAAGGTGATTTAAGCAATTTTGAGCGTGGCATGGTTGTTGGTGCCAGACGGGCCGGTCTGAGTATTTCACAATCTGCTCAGTTACTGGAATTTTCACGCACAACCATTTCTAGAGTTTACAAAGAATGATGTGAAAAGGGAAAAACATCCAGTATGCGGCAGTCCTGTGGGCGAAAATGCCTTGTTGATGCTAGTGGTCAGAGGAGAATGGGCCGACTGATTCAAGCTGATAGAAGAGCAACTTTGACTGAAATAACCACTCGTTACAACCGAGGTATGCAGCAAAGCATTTGTGAAGTCACAACACGCACAACCTTGAGGCGGATGGGCTACAACAGCAGAAGACCCCACCGGGTACCCCTCATCTCCACTACAAATAGGAAAAAGAGGCTACAATTTGCACGAGCTCACCAAAATTGGACAGTTGAAGACTGGAAAAATGTTGCCTGGTCTGATGAGTCTCGATTTCTGTTGAGACATTCAGATGGTGGAGTCAGAATTTGGCGTAAACAGAATGAGAACATGGATCCATCATGCCTTGTTACCACTGTGGTGGTGTAATGGTGTGGGGGATGTTTTCTTGGCACACTTTAGGCCCCTTAGTGCCAATTGGGCATCGTTTAAATGCCACGGCCTACCTGAGCATTGTTTCTGACCATGTCCATCCCTTTATGACCACCATGTACCCATCCTCTGATGGCTACTTCCAGCAGGATAATGCACCATGTCACAAAGCTCGAATCATTTCAAATTGGTTTCTTGAACATGACAATGAGTTCACTGTACTAAAATGGCCCCCACAGTCACCAGATCTCAACCCAATAGAGCATCTTTGGGATGTGGTGGAACGGGAGCTTCGTGCCCTGGATGTGCATCCCACAAATCTCCATCAACTGCAAGATGCTATCCTATCAATATGGGCCAACATTTCTAAAGAATGCTTTCAGCACCTTGTTGAATCAATGCCACGTAGAATTAAGGCAGTTCTGAAGGCGAAAGGGGGTCAAACACAGTATTAGTATGGTGTTCCTAATAATCCTTTAGGTGAGTGTATATAAATAAATAAACACATTACTATGCAAAAGTTTGGGGTCAATAAGATTTTGAATTTAGTCTCTTGTTCACCAATGCTGCATTTATTTGATCAAAAATACAATAAAAACAATAATATTGTGAAATTGTATTACAATTTAACCCTTAAAGGTGCACTATGTAACATTTTTTCAGTAAAATGCCAGTGTTATATATTTTGTTCAGTTGAGTACTTACAATATCCCAAATGTTTCCAACTACTTGTAAATCATGAGAAAATTGCTATTTTAACCAAGGAACCAGGACGTGTGAGGGAGTCGCCTGTCAATTGCGTCATATCTGCGTTACCCTCGGTTTCCGGTTTTATTTTGCAGAAACGCTTTACTCTTACTGCAGTGTGCAACAAGTGTCATAGCAGCCGCCGAGCGAACGCACAGAGTACAGCATAACATCATTTTCAACACACTCAAATATATCTAATATTATAAACAGAGCTGCGTTACCTTAAAGTCATGACTGGAAAAGCAGAAATGGCGCCGGCAACTGTGGCATAATAAAAGCTCCGCAGCTCGCGAGGCGTGTGTTGCATTCATCTTATTAACAATCGCTCCAGCGGCCTTGCTCAGCTCCCACACCACTCGGTCCTGCTCTGCTTCATACTACAGTAACGTTAATGATCACATCCATGAACATCTTTCCACTTCAGAAGGCCTTTATTAACCCCCCGGAGCTGTGTGGAGCACGTTATTTGATGGACAGATGCATTTTTTATGGATTAGCTTGATTTAGCCAGGACTTTTTTAATATAACTCCGATTGTATTCGTCTGGAAGAAGAATGTCATATACACCTAGGATGACTTGAGGGTGAGTAAATCATGGGCTAATTTTCATTTTTGGGTGAACTATCTCTTTAATCGTGCAACGCAAAAATATTTAGTAGTGCATAAGTTGTAATTTAGTGCCCATTTATGTCAAAACTAGGCTAGTTGTAACTTGCGCACAGCTGGTGCAACAGGTGACCTGACAGGAAAGCTATCAATTCATTTATCGATACATGTGAAAAGCACCCCGGGGGCATTATAGGGATCTGTTATGTTTAATCTATTAAGTTTTGCTATGTACAGGTCTATGTCTTTTGAATTAAAGTGCGCTCCTTTGCCTTGAAACTCGGCTGTTCCTGCCTTCCAAAATGGCGTCGTAAACAGAATGGGTCACGTGACCTCCGGAGCTCTATTCACGATCTCAAACATATTCTCAAAACTATCATTTTTAACATCTTCAAAATCTATATTTTGATCACTGACAGCTTCTTCACCAGATCCACCATCAAGTGACAGTGACACTAATATTTGATTGCATTCAGTACTTGCTCTGCAGTAAATCGCTGAGCCTGTTCAAGTTTTGCTGATGATACTTCCTATTCTTTTGTTTTCTGTCAGCAGTAACTATGACTGAAACATCACTTCATCATTGTGTATCAGACATTGCCACCTTGTGGAATAAAGATGAATTGCACTTTAGTCATCAATTCAATTATTGTTGTGCAGAGAAAATATACTGACGCTGTTAACACACCTCGCTGTTACACACCTCGCTGTTACACACCTCGCTGTTACTGCATTCAAGCGTGGTCAAGTTAACCTGAAACCAGTCTAAGACCACTTTCAGATCTCACCAATTTCAGATTGTTTCTTGATACAGCACTTTGTTTTATACTGATAATATATAACATACTGTATACTAGGGATGTACACGAAGCCAAATACTATGTCCAGAAAGGACATGACACATTCTACAGATACCCTAAAGGGACATGGAAAAAAATGGAATGGAAAAAAAAATATGAGATGGGAGGAAAAAATATATTTCAATGCTTTTGCGTTCTCTCACAATTATGTAGTTGGGTCATTATAATTTGCCGCTATCAGAGAGCATTTATATGCGTGTATAGGGAGTGGCGGAACTGACCACACATTTTGTAAGATATTTGTCAATGACGCTCCTGATCAGTCATCTCTCCCTACTATCTTCACGTGATAAGTAAAATATGATGTACTGTAATGTAACTATCCACCAACCATGTCTCTTTAGGGGCTCCGTAGAATGCTTTCATTTTCCATGCCTTTCCGAATTTGGATTTAGGCTTGGAGCACATACTGTACACAGCAAATATTTTATATTGCCTCTCCACTTTACCTCTAACTGCTGCATACAGTATATAAACCCTGTTCAATTAGCTTTAGGTTTCACACTGTGAAACTCAGGTTCCTTCAGAAGCTCTGGACAGTGGCTAACAGGCAAAAGCCACACCAGCCCCTGGCAGGTCACTACAGTTTATACATGGATGACACTCAAGCTGTGCTGACTTTGGAAGAGTCTGATTCCTGTTGTTACATGGCCTTAAGGTTAACTCTTGCCTTTGTGTCCTGCAGAGTGGTAGACATTTTTTTCTGCTCTTTTAAGACTTTTTGCACCTGGCAGCAAGTGGCAAAAAGTGTCTCTTATTCATTGCCGTGAGTAGTGAAACAGACCTCGCTCTGTAAATGAGCGTCTGACAGAGGAGCAAACCTTTTCTTGAACTAAATTTAAACAGGGTGCACTTAACAAAGCAACAACAATTTTATATTCCACTTATTCCGAAGCCATGAATTTTATGTGGAGCCTATGTCATTTTATTAATATAAACATACATTTTCAAATGTTTTTATAGACAGTGAACCGTCCATTATAAACATATTGAGAGCTTCTGAAACTTGAGAGCATTTTACGTATGAACAGCTTGATGAACAAATGATTACAAATTCTTTTAGGTTCATAGAATTTTACATTTATGTTTATTAGTAAATTTATGAATATTAAATGTTCCCATCAAAGGGTGCATCAATTTTTGGCCAAGATCTTGAATTAACAATTCAAGAGTCAAGCACTTTGTAAAGTCTAGCCCAGCACATGATACTTCATGCTCCCTCCCAACCATTCCTTCACAATTTGAGCCGGATGAATCTTGACATTGTCATCCTGAAATATGAATGAAAAGCTACACACTCCATCAGTTAGGGTTAGAAGAACTGTTGCCAAACACTTAGGGCCCTATCATACACCCGGTGCAATGTGGCGCCAGGTGCGACGCAAGTGTTTTTTGTCCTGTGCCACGTTGTTTAAATAGCAAATGCATTTGCGCCAATTTGTGCGCTAATGGGCATGCTGGTCTGAAAACGAGGTGTGTTCAGGTGCATTGTTGGCGCGTTGCTATTTTGACCAACTGAAACCTGGTCTAAAGTCAATGGTGCAATATTTTTTTTGTCATTTAAAGAGCGTGTTAGTAATATGCGCCTATAGGCGAGTCCACAATGCGCGTACACCGCTTATTACACACACAGGGCAGCAGCAGCACACAAACATTTTTAAATATTAAAAATAAAATGATTCCTCGCAGGAGAAGTGTTCAGTCTTTCCACTTGCAGATTCCGCCATGTAAATAGCAAACTGGCATGGTGCAAGCGCAACTGGCTTTTAAAGGGAATGGGAGATGAAACTCTGATTGGTTTACTGCACGTTATGCCCAAAACACATGCGACCATGCGGGGGGCGTGCCGGACATTTTTCCTGTTGGTAAACAAGCAAAAGTGGATTCGGACATGCCCTAAGTGCACTTGGGTCATGCGCTTTAGACCATGTGCTTAGATCGTTAAAATAGGGCGCATAACATGCTTGAAACATAATAATCACTTCAATAATGATCCAATCATAGACTCCTAAGCATTTGCCTATTTAAATCCAAACAGCAGTTTTTTTTTTCGTTTTTTTTGGCTGGGCAGTATGTATAACAACCAAAAATTAAAAGATTTTTTATATTTTGTTGTTTTGCTATGCAAAACACCTACATCAAAAAATGGCACCTACATAATTCTCTGTTTTAATTTCAACTTAAGCCTATACACTCAGTGCCAACAACTCTCCTCTTTGACTGGCAGCTCAGTGTTTGCATGGTCTTATCCCATGTCAATATTACAAATAGGATCAAATGTGTAAAGTGACCTTTTCCTGCCAGTTTACCAGCAGCTTATTTTCTCTCATCGGGTAGATTTATAGCTCGCCAGCATCTCTCTGCCTTATTGTGTTATAGTCATCTGTTTCCTCTGTCCGTGCCCTGTTCCTTAAGACCTGCTTATCCAGCGTTATTCGGCCATCATCTCACCCTAAAATGAGAGTGTCTTATGTTGGCCTGAATCAATCAAGCCAGGTCCTGAATCACTTATTGCAAAAAAGGAGACGGCATTCCATATGTAGGGTGCAGAGAGATGGAGCCAGGTTTCCAGCAGATGAATCAGAGTGAGGAAAGGGAGAAAGATTGAGTGTGCGAGGGAGGGCCCAGAATGGAGTGAGCCGGTAGGTGCGATGCCACGGATAAGAGAAGCGGCACAGCGCGGGCGGGAGAGACCGATTTTTCTGATAAGACTGCAGAGCCGAAGGTAATAAATAGAGAAACACAGGAGGGTTGGACAGCGAATGTGGAAATGTGTGAAGGGAAGGACTTCTGAAAGCAGACGGGTTGCAACCAACAAATGTTTGCCTCTATGAGTTCAACTGTGGTGTACTGAATGGGAGAAAGGCGCGAGACATTTCATCTGTTGTCTGAAGACTGTGTGACTGAGTTTGTATGACATCAATAAGTGGATACACACAGCGTGTGTGTGTCCAATTCTGTAAATTGTTCTTGACCATTGCATCCTCATTCATAGAGACTGAACACACAATGGGGTTTTTATTGTTTGTCCGACTGGGTGTCTAGACGCTGCTGACATCTAACCTGAGACCCATGAAGGGCAAACAAACAAACTCACACACCTGAGCCCACAAACAAAGGTTTAAAGGACAGATTTGATGAAGGTTTGATGGCGTATCTTGTGAGCTCTAGTCATTACTGACCTGTACAGTAAATCAGCAGGTTCATTCACCCTACTGGTGCTGTGATTTAAAACAAACACACATACAAACACAGACTCAAGGCTGAGGAAACACAGATAGGCATACTGTGATACAACCTCATTTTGGCAGTAGAAGGCACGACACCAAGCTACTGCTCTCCTTTGCTTTCTATGAATATGGTACATCTGGTGTTCCATTTCATTTAATCATCAGAGACACAAATCTCATATAGATAACAATGTGATTGCAAGCAGGTAAGGACCTATTAGCCTGCGCCATCTAGAGTTTCATGACTTGTATTTTTTCAGTGGAGACGTGTTCTCTGGAGTGACGAATCACGCTTCTCTGACTGGCAATCCGATGGACGAGTCTGGGTTTGGCGGTTGCCAGGAGAACAGTACTTGCCTGACTGCATTGTGCCAAGTGTAATATTTGGTGGAGGGGGGATTATGGTGTGGGGTTGTTTTTCAGGGGTTGGGCTTGTCCCCTGAGTTCCAGTGAAAGGAACTCTTAATGCTTCAGCATACCAAGACATTTTGGACATTTTAATGCTCCCAGCTTTGTGGGAACAGTTTGGGGATGTTCCTGTTCCAACATGACTGCACACCAGTGCACAAAGCAAGGTCCATAAAGACATGGATGAGCAAGTTTGGTGTGGAGGAACTTGACTGGCCTGCACAGAGTCCTGACCTCAACCCGATAGAACACCTTTGGGATGAATTAGAGTGGAGACTGCGAGCCAGGCCTTCTCGTCCAACATCAGTGCCTGACCTCACAAATGCGCTTCTAGAAGAATGCTCAAAAATTCCCATAAACACACTCCTAAACCTTGTGGAAAGCCTTCCCAGAAGAGTTGAAGCTGTTATAGCTACAAAGGGTGGGCCAACTCCATATTAAACCCTACGGATTAAGAATGGGATGTCATTAAAGTTCATGTGCATGTAAACACAGGCGTCCCAAAACTTTTGGCAATATAGTGCATATTAATTGAGACTAAATTTGCAACCCATTTTGGCATTGTTTCTTTCTTAAAATGTATTCAGTTAATATAACCGTAGGTTGACTTTCACCATTGTAAGTTTAAACACCTCCTTTCATTGACCATTTGTTGAAAAAAAGTATTTTTTCTTCTGAGCCCCCACTGCTGTAAAGAAATGTGCCATCATTGTCTGAATTTCACGGATTTACAGTATCAGTAAATCACAGGTTATTTTTATACTTGACTTATTTTACTTACTAACCAGATGATAGTGTTAATCCATTTCATGGATTATGTGAAACTCCCCAAGATAACAAACACCCCATGCTCCACATATTCTCTGGGTCCCAAAAGTGGAAGTACGTCTTAGTCAGATGGCTCAGGAGCTAAACACGCAACTGTCACTTCCTGTTTGCATGTTCATTCTGCGCACACAATAGAGCTTCAGAGTTTAAACAAAGTTCAGCATTAGAATATAATCAGTCTTATCTTCCTTCTTTTCATGAGTCTACTGGAAATAATCTGCGATCTCTCTCCAGCTGTGCGTGAAACTAGATTGAGATCAAAACTAATAGGAGGCGTTGGGAAGCGCTGGTGATTTAGTTTCAACGGCTCCTCCTTTATCGTCCTCTGCCACATGCGGCCCAGCATGTAGATGAATTGGTCTCAGAATTGGTTGTTCTTTAGGAACCAATGGGGATTAGATCTCTCGGGACATGGTAACATTCTGTTATCAGGAAACAGTAGAAGACATAATGAAAACTATGAGGGGCCCTGTTGAATAAATACAAGGCACAATAAAAGTTATATAAGCTCCAAGTAATAATAAAAATAAATAACAGAACAATGAGGTAGTTTTATTTCTAAAGAGGGCCTCAGTAGAAGTAACTTACTGAGCAAAAGTGCATTGAACTGTACAGTGTAAAAAAAACAAAAAAACAAACAAACATTGTATTTGTTTAGTTTTTGCATGGGCTTTTTTGAGTTTTCCTTAATCACAAAAGTTGATACATTTTTAATTTTGTCAATTCAAATACATTTATAGAAATCAATTGGACAAACAGTAAATTAAAGCTGGAGTAACTTTTGTCTCTCTATCGCCAACTCTGTTTGAAACATAAATTTTTTTTAATGTGGGTTGTGCTTCGGCACTGCTCCTCTGCGCAGATGAATATGATCACCACGTCAGTGCGGAACTGTCATTGTGTCGTGACAATAAGAAACCTAGGTCCTTGTAGGCATAATCAGAAAAAAATGTCATCTGGAGCAAAAAAATGAACCACAACCCAGCGTATACTTGCCACACAGACATGAGAAATGTCTATAGAAAGCTTGAAATGTCTACTAATTCAAATCGAAAACAAAAATTATCTTATTATGTAATCCGTATGAAACCAACTTTCCAAGCAGCTGCATCCTCAGCACACGGCATATAAGTCTGGTTATCATCTTTCTGTTTACGAACGTGACGTATCCACACAAAGACGAATGTCCTCAAATGGACATTTCCAGCAAAATTATGAGCTTATGTTGCAAATAAGGTAAAGGTAGAGAGACACTGATGTATTATGTACTTTCTCAATGATTTTTGTTACTTTCTAACCAAAAAAAGTTACATACTGCAGCTTTAAAGGAGTCCTATTATGCCCCTTTTTTATAAGATGTAAAATAAGTCTCTGATGTCCCCAGAGCGTGTATGTGAAGTTTTAGCTCAAAATACCCACAGATCATTTTTATACCATGTTAAAAATTGTCACTTTTTGATGAGCAAAAACACGTTGTTTTGTGTCTCCCTTTAAATGCAAATGAGTTGGCAAGAAGAGGGCGGAGCTTCAAGAGCTTGTGTTAGCAGCTCTGATTACCTCACGCAGACACGCACTGAAAATGTCAGAAACTGTTCAGCCTTTTATGTTCAAACTGGAGTCGGACAATGATGGAGAGACTCAAGAAGAAGTGACAACATGTAGAATGCGACAGGACGTTTCTGAATGGTTAGTTGATGAATTTTGGAGTTATCTACCTTCAAGTCAACGATTAGCATGTTCTGTCATTATAATCTATAAATCGCGTGTATGGGGACTGTTGTAAGATGCCTACTGAGCCAGAGAATATATGCTGCATGAAGATAGAACAGGTATAGTTTAGTTTAATTACGTTTATAGTTTGTTGTCCTCTTGCTTTTATCACATGCTATTGCATATGCTATTTATGTATGTGCTTTACTACAACAACTCTTCCTCTTCTCTAAAGCAGCCCAACAGCCCTCACCCCCTTTGTTGCGTGTTCCCATAGGCAGGGTTTATGTAAATTTTAGGGTTTGTGATGTCACCAACCCGGTAAGAAGCTTGTTGTAGTCTCTACCAGCCATTTGTTGTAGTCCTTAAAAAGCAATTTCTGTAAAATAATATATCTCCCTTTGCATTGAATTTGAGTGCCATAACTTTGCAGATGTTGTTTATGTTCAAACAGCAACACTACACACTAACTAAAGTTAAAAAAGTGAAATCATAATCAAGGACCCCTTTAGGTTTAGTTTAATACAATCAAGATAATTCTTTACAATGTCTCCAAATCAAGGTTAACAGTATACCGAAACTAGGCTCTTGGATATCTCCCAGACGGTATCTAACCATTTAAGGCTATGACACTCTCCATGCTTAAGGGAAAGACTTTTAAGCTCAGGCCTTGAATAACAGACATGCTTGCCAAGTGACACTATAGAAGACACTGTGCAGATTGCAGTGTGAAAAACCATTAGGAAACCTGCACCTTTGGAGCTCATACTGATGACGCAAACTGCTGTAAGTCTTAGAAGACTGCTACTTATCAGGCTTTTGAACCAGAATAGAACAGTGCCCCTTAAACAAGAGACAAAACATTCAGCTTCCAGTAATCTGTACATTGAGCAATAATAAAGCTCTGGTTTCAAATTATCCTAAAGCCTTGATTCCTAACTCTCTCTCTCTCTCTCTCTCTCTCTCTCTCTCTGTGTGTGAAGAAAATGACCCATTATATTGAAGATCAGCTAGATCTTTTTACTTTGTAATAATAATCAGAATGACTGATTATACAGATTATACAGAATGATTATACAAAATACAGCCTGAAAAACTTTGAATATTTTAGGAGTTGTTTTATAATTTTTTTAATGTATTTATAATGGCTTTGTAATTTTATAGTGATAAACATTAAATAAACATTAAAATTAAATAGCCAATATATTTTAAAGGTAACAGGGTTGGAGATTTAAGTGAAATTGAACTTAAGTTATCACTCAATTTGTTTGGGACCAAATGTTTGTGTGTAATTCTTGATAAACTAACTAAATAATGGCTGCATCAATAAGACTGCACTCAAAATGTTTGGTCATTAAAATTAGTGTTTTGTTTTATTTCGACTATAAATTCAAAAGTTTCAAAATTGTACATTTTGACAATTTGATTCAAAATAATGACATTGTTGAATGATTTTTATTATTGGTTACAGTCAAATGGACAAGACCTCTGAGGTAGAACAGGCCAAAAGGAGTATACAGGCGTATGATTCCGTGTAAAACAACTAAAAACATGAAATTTGTGCCAATAATGCGTGTTAAAAAGTCATTACATTTCGGTGCACTCAGTTTTTGGCCATCATCTCATGGCTAGTCTATTCGACTGACTCCTAGAGTGGCTAAGCTGTTCATTCCGATTTGCTCATTGTTTACTTTGAGAAAGTTGTGTTTTCATGGTCAGATGATCTCATAAAGTCGTGGGTGTGCGTCAAAAGGATCAAGTTCACATAACCATTTCTATTCATCTAAAGAGCTTTACAAGTGATAACGCAATGTGGCACTGTAATTTCTATAAAAATATATCTCTGTAAGCTTCAAGTGGCAAGGGATGTTAAAGAAAGCACTGTATAGTATGCATGTACGCAGGAATATTTTTTATTTTATTGTTAGGTCGGACTTGACGTTGCGAGACTCTTATTTGTGACGGTCATTTGCATGCACTCAACAGTATAGAGTGGAGATGAAAAGTATTGATTTAATAATTTGCAGGGCTGTAGTGACAGTTGCTTTGGCTGTGCAAGCACTGAGAGATGACAATTTTATGCAACATCAAAGGTAATGAAGGATCTGGATCCTTCCTTCAGGGAAGAGACTTTTGATTAGGCCATAATTCCAGATTATCCTTTTGAACTGGATAAAAATGAGGGAAAGCTGAAGAGCCTATCCTTTGGAAATGCTTCAAGGGGAGGAAAATTTGGTCTTTAGAGAGAGAAAAGTCATAAACAGTGCCCTGAGAGTCATATGTAGGACATTTTTGGCAGTTACAGAGGTCTGTCCTCTAAGCGGCCTTTTAGCATGTAAACTTTAATTTATGAGTTGTGGGGCAGCACAGCAGGGGGGCATTCTCAAATGTTTTATTAGCAAACATATTATTGTATTAAGAGTATTTCATTATTCAAGTTGGAAACTGATCCTCAGCATTGGTCTTGTTTTTCATAAAATTTAACACAAATGTCTTGTTAGAGTCTTGAGGAAATAATATACGACCAATAAGATATGAAAAACAGGAAACATGCTTCTCAAACCACTGAATGCAAAGGTTTTAAACCATGCACCCTTTGATTACTGGGCCAAGTTGTTTTCAAATGTAACTTCAAGAAAATGTAAATGATAATTGGTTTATCTGTGTTTTTCCAGGTCCCCAGACGTCCTGGTTCTAGATGGATAGATGGATGGATGGGTGGATGGATGGATGGATGGATGGATTGGATGAATAGGTGGATGGATGGATGGATGGATTGGATGAATAAGTGGATGGATGGATAGGTGGATGGATGTATGGATGGATTGGATGAATATGTGGATGGATGAATATGTGGATGGATGGATGAGTAGATGGATGGATGGATGGATGGATTGGATGAATAAGTGGATGGATGATGGATGGATGGATGGATTGGATGAATAAGTGGATGGATGACGGATGGATGGATAGGTAGATGATGGATGGAAGGATATGTGGATGGATGGATGGATGGATTGGATGGATAGGTGGATGATGGATATGTAGATGGATGGATGATGGATATGTAGATGGATGGATGGATGGATAAGTAGATGGATGGATGGATGGATGGATTGGATGTATAGGTGGATAGATAGATAGATAGATAGATAGATAGATAGATTAAAGTCATAATTTTATTTATTTATTTGATTGTTTGATTGAAGGGTTAATAAACCCTGTGCTTTCACTGTAATTCTGCATTTAGAAAAAGTTAACATGCTCATCAATTCTTTGTCAAAATGATCTATGAACATTTAGCACAGACCATTCATTCATATAACAGTTGTACAAACTGACATTGACCGGAGCAGCACAAATTCCAACACATCCGATGTCCAATCAACCCCTGGTCACATGGGACAATAGGGGGAGACTGAGCAGTAAATCTCAGATGCAGCTGGTTTAATGAGCCTTGGCCGGCAATGAGAACCCTGATTATATATGGTTATGAGGGTGTGTGAACGCCTACCTCATGCCTACCTAACCTTTGAGCCCTATTTGTGGAGAGGTCCACACGTAAATCTTTCACTCTAATCAGCTATTTGCATTTTTTTTAATGGTGAATTGCTGACAGATGCGATTCATTGTTCAACGTTTGGTGTAATACAGGCCAGTTGTAAGTAGTTAGAATGATAATTCCGATACCCCAGAACTCAGCTCAACTTCTTCCCGACTTTTCTTCTGTATTTTTAATTCCTAGATTTTTACATTTTTAATTAACAGATGTCAGCTGACTTTTGTTGTCTTTCTTAAAGGGATAGTTCACCCCAAAATTTAAATTCTGTCATCATTTACTTACCCTCAAGTTCTGTATGAGTTTCTTTCTTCTGTTGAACACAAAAGAAGATATTTTGAAGAATGCTGGTAATCAGACAGTTGACGGAAGCCATTGACTTCCATAGTAGGAAAAAAAAAATACTAAAAAAAATAAGAAATAAACTGTTTGGTTACCAACATTCTTCAAAATATCTTCTTTGTGTTCAGCAGAAGAAAGAAACTCATACAGGTTTGGAACAACTTGAGTAAATGAAGACAGAATTTTCATTTTTGGGTGAACTATCCCTTTAATAAACTGTTGTACATATAATATGCTATAAATTATATTTTAATACTTTGAAACATTTGCGTATTAGGTAAAGCCTATGAAATGGAGACCTGCAAAGGCTCTGAAAAACAAGTCAGTGGAATTTATTGTCTTACTGATGGACTGCAGGTTATTCCAGCAAAGCCACTTGTGAAAAAAATTAACAGACTCAAAAGAATTCCGGTTTGAAAATGATATAGTAAAATCAAATGTAGGCATAATTTTAGGTTGCCAGTAGGTAAAAGCTTCTTTTTTTTTTAAAAATGAAAAGAAAAGATAAAAGAAACCAAAATAAATGAATTGGTATTCTTGAAAAAAGGGGGGAAGCTCATTACTTCCTCATATTAAAGAAATATTAATTGTGATTTATAATCTCATAACTGAGACTTTATATCTTAAAATTGTGACTTCATATCTCGTAGCTGTCTCATAACTTTATTTCCTCTAATTGTGACTTGATATTGTTATATCTCACAGTTACAACTTTCTTACTGTATTTTACAAGATGAACACTCAAGTAATATCAGTGACCTAGAAAATGCACACTGAAAAAAAAAGAAAAGTACAAATTTAATTTTAATTTAATTAACTTAATTTTTCTTTTGTACGTTTTTGCACGCAAGTAAATTTCACATATGGAATTAACTAAACTCTGCTTAACTAAATTAAGTGAAATTAACAAAGAAATTAAGTAACTTTAAATTGTCCAGTAAAAGTTTGTAGAGTAATTTTTACTTAGATATTTACAGTAGATATTGTGTAGACACCATATCTACATAATAGAAGTAAAATTGGATCATTTTTGAGTATGAATGTGTCATTTTGAGTAGAAAATGAACTCCAGATGTCACAAAATGGCAAGCTACTAAACCTAATAACAAAAGTAATGATAAAACAGTGTAAATACAGCTGGGAAGCAGCAAAATCAACTTTATTAATTATTTGTGCCCAAGTGCATGATGGGAACACTAGTATCAGAAAAGTTGAGTATGGTTTTACTTAATTTTTAATGTAAGCATTGATATTTACGTTTTAATTTGTACAAGCTTGAATTGAGTACTAATATAGAATTTACTTTGTTTTTGAAAAGAGTATTTAGTATTTATATCAGTGCAGTTTTATTCTGCATGGTGGCTGCCATTGTGAGAACACTTGACATCCCTCCCAAACGATGGCAGAATAAATGAATGATGTGTGATAAATATGTAAGAGAATAATATTTCTACAGTGGCAATGGTAACCAAAAATGTTCCACTCCAAAATCACAGTCGCTTCATCGCGTTTTTTTTTATCCCAGAATATTCCAAATTATGTTTTAGGATGGTCTATAAAAATAATCATTTTTTGAACTGTCACAACATTTTCAAATCAGGAATTCAGAAGAACAATGATTGCCCAGATGCGATGTTTCAAAATCAAAGAATTCCTCAAAATGACCTGCAAAATATTCATGTCTGTGGTAAAAAGAAGAACCTCTTTTTTTCAGAGATTCTGTTATTGTAGCTATGGAAAATGTGGAATCTGACCCCATTTCCTTCCATTTTTCCAGCTGTGTATGTTTCTTTTCTACTCCACCCCCCACCCCCCTCATCCCATTTTCTTTCTTTCTTTTTTCAAGATTGCAACATCTGGTGAGGCTTTCTCACAGTAATCTCTGGAGCTAACAGGCCTGCTCTGCATCATAATGGAGCTCAGAACTCTTTATACACAGTTCCTCTATCGTTCGCACACGCAAACACTGCTCTGACAGGCACACCAAAAACACGTGGCTCTGGTTCCTGCGATGAGGTAATGCCTCTTGGCAAGGGTGAAACAAGAGCTGACCGTAGTCAATGACGAGGACAATCTGTTCAGTGTAAACCTCAGGTAAAAATAAGTGAAGCAATACAATAGAAAAGAAGGAAAAGTAATTATCATTGTTTTCGTTGCGCAGGCTCTCACAAGTATTCCGACTTTGACGTAACCCAGATACTGCAATACCTCACACATCAGCCCACATCGATAAAAGCTCCAATCTTTCCCGGCCAGATGTTTACTCCAGATGCCAGACCATCGCTTTGCAAATGCTGCATTGTATTTTACTTGGCCGTGGTGTCGTGTGAAGTGCCACGACAAATGCGAGTCCCTGGCGCCGTGCCGCATTTAATTGGGGTGAGTTAGTGTTTGGCAACAATCTGTTTTAATTGGCTTTCAGTGCATATTCAGTTCTTGCACGTTTATGGGCCGCATCTGGCCAACACGGATCTTTGGATGCACCTTGTGATCTATGCGCGTGCGATTGTATTTGGACGTAGTTATGACAAGCTGGGTCAGGGCGTAAATATTAGGACAGGCTTGTAATGTATGACGGACAGAAATCCCCACCCTTGAGCGGGAGGAGGCCCCATCAAAAAGACTTGGAGATAGAAAAACTATTAAGGAAGATTTAGCCCTCTTATCGACCAAAGGCCATTTCCTGCGGTGCCTTTCATGCTTCTAGGGTGCCAGTGATGTGGATATCCGAGCAATTAACTGGCCAGTGTTAACATGTCCGGGGCTTTTGTCAATCACAGAGTTAAAAGAAATGTTTCAAACCATTTTAGACATTTGGAAAGCCATCATCACTGAAAACTTTGAGAAGTTAAGTGGATGACACAGATAATGACTCAAGTGAAGTGTTTCCACAAACCAGCAACCTTTTAAAATACATATTTGCAGTTCACATATAAAGCCTTGAAACCAGAGATTTCCCTATGCACACTCCTTGTATGCTTAAACAAATGTTTAGCTTGTCATTACACCTCGGTTATGCAAAGTTCACTGAGAAAATCATACATCAAGAACATCAATGGACCACCAAGGCGGTCTGTCAACCACAACAGAGAAACCCACAATCTCTTTACCTGAGAGCCGCTTCTCACGTGCGCTTTTCCAAAATATATCCCAAGCCTTGTTAGTGGAATCCTTCACATGCTCACTAAAAGACCTCCTGAGTGGAGTTTTCACGGTGTGTGCCATATCCTTACGCTTTCCAAGCTGTCCAGTCGCTTTTCACTCCATCTGAGCGCCGTGAATCCTCCAAATCCAACGGGGAGCCCAGAGAGAAGGAGGTTTCTTCTTACTAGCTTGACACTTGATGCAAAAAGTCTGCATGTGGTTTGCAGACACCCTCTAATATGAGATTGTGTAAGAGAGAGAGAGAGAAAGAAAGTGGGAGAGTGAAAAGGAAGGGGGAGAAAAAAAAAATCCTCCTAAGTTAGGGGTCAGAGGAGCCTGAAAAGGAAATAGCATCTACTTCGGGTTAAGCGTCACCACCCCTCCTCATCTCCCTTGCCTCTAAGTCAGTCATGCATCTGGATGGTCACCAGTCATACACAATAATTTCCAAGGACGCTAAGATAAATATTACATTTGGATGTCTCTTTTGCTGAAGGGTGGGGAACTAGACTGTCCCCTTTTTTCTTTATCTTTGCTTTTTCTCCAGCCGTTTTGGCTTCACCGTGACTTCCCGTTTCAAAGGAGAACTTCTCTGTTTTCTATATTTCATACTGTCAGCCCTTTTGAGGTTGACTCTTTGAATCCAAACAAACTATTTGGTTCTGAATAAACAGATCTGTCGTGATTGCGTATTGGCTTGTCACAGTGTCCTCATTAACTTGTATTTATTGAATAATCAAAGTTCTCACTGTGCTTACAAAGGATGACATTTAAAAGAGTGAATTTTCTTGGTGTACTTTTGTAGTGCTGATCAGTGGATTGATTCTTGTGATGTCGTCTTCCAAATTGGAACGCTAATTCACAATGCATTCTAGCTTTCACAGTGTCATTTTCTTAATTCATATCTTTGTCTTGTTGTACACTAAATATATTTAAATATCCATAAAATAAGATTTTGTTTTTGTGAGCAAAATTGCGTACAATATGTAGTTTTTTATTCTTTCTTGTTTTAAGCATAAGTATAACTAAATATAGAGATGCCTGATGGGGTAAGAAAAATAAACTTTATTGATTTATTCAGATTATCTAACAACAATCTTAATATCTATTTAATTTTTTAATTCCTTCCCATTAAAAATGTTTAGAGTAATATTGATTAAGAAAATTACTTATTACTTAAGTAAACTAAGATAAACTGAGACTTTTGCATTTTGTTCTATAAAATAAATTAGTCACACTTTAAACATGAAGTTTGACTCCATGGAGTCGATCAGTCTGTGGCACTGCAAAGGCCTTTAAATGGTCTCTCAGTCTAGTTCTGTAGGCTACACAATCATGGGGAAGACTGCTGACTTGACAGTTGTCCAAAAGACGAACATTGACACCTTGCACAAGGAGGGCAAGACACAAAAGGTCGAGGCTGGCTGTTCACAGAGCTCTGTGTCCAAGCACATTAATAGAGGGGCGAAGGGAAGGAAAAGATGTGGTAGAAAAAAGTGTACAAGCAATAGGGATAACTGCACCCTGGAGAGGATTGTGGGGGAGATTCACAAAGAGTGGACTGCAGCTGGAGTCAGTGCTTCAAGAACCACTACGCACAGACGTATGCAAGACATGGGTTTCAGCTGTTGCATTCCTTGTGTCAAGCCACTCTTGAACAACAGACAGCGTCAGAAGCGTCTCGCTTGGGCTAAAGACAAAAAGGACTGGACTGCTGCTGAGTGGTCCAAAGTTATGTTCTCTGATGAAAGTAAATTTTGCATTTCCTTTGGAAATCAAGGTCCCAGAGTCTGGAGGAAGAGAGGAGAGGCACACAATCCACGTTGCTTGAGGTCCAGTGTAAAGTTTCCACAGTTCCACAGTTTTTTGGGGTGCCATGTCATCTGCTGGTGTTGGTCCACTGTGTTTTCTGAGGTCCAAGGTCAACGCAGCCTTATACCAGGAAGTTTTAGAGCACTTCATGCTTCCTGCTGCTGACCAACTTTATGGAGATGCAGATTTCATTTTCTAACAGGACTTGGCACCTGCACACAGTGCCAAAGCAACCAGTACCTGGTTTAAGGACCATGGTATCCCTGTTCTTAATTGTCCAGCAAACTCGCCTGAACTTAACCCCATAGAAAATCGATAGGGTATTGTGAAGAGGAAGATGTGATATGCCAGACCCAACAATGCAGAAGAGCTAAAGGCCACTATCAGAGCAACCTGGGCTCTCATAACACCTGAGCAGTGCCACAGACTGATCGACTCCATGCCACGCCGTATTGCTGCAGTAATTTAAGCAAAAGGAGCCCCAACTAAGTATTGAATGCTGTACATGCTCATACTTTTCATGTTCATACTTTTCAGTTGGCCAAGATTTCTAAAAATCCTTTCTTTGTATTGGTCTTAAGTAATATTCTAATTTTCTGAGATACTGAATTTGGGATTTTCCTTAGTTGTCAGTTATAATCATCAAAATTAAAATAAATAAACATTTGAAATATATCAGTCTGTGTGTAATGAATGAATATATTATACAAGTTTCACTTTTTGAATGGAATTAGTGAAATAAATCAACTTTTTGATTATATTCTAATTATATGACCAGCACCTGTATTTATATATCATATAATTTCTTTTTTTTACTTTTTATTTTATTGTGGAAGATGTAGAAATATGTACAACCAAAAATACAAAGTTCTGTCATGAAATTCTAGATGGCGTGAACTGATAAGTCAAAAAACAAAACAAAAATTATTGCAACCACATCATTCTCTATAGGGCACGGCTGATTGGTTCCCGCTGCATCAGTAGCCAATGAGCTTGCTGCTCAACATTCAAATACTTGCCTATCATTTGGAGCGCACTTTCAGAAATCCTCTGAAACCCTCCACCTTCCCCAGCTACACCTGTATAGATCTGCTCTGGGGGGATTCATGTACGCTTGTACAGCAGCATCATGTCTCAAAGCAGCGTGTTGTGTATGTATTGGCAGTGGCAAGTTCCGTACTTGCTCTGCAGCAGCGTAGAAGATCTAATCCACCAAGACCAAACACTTTAACATTGTCATATTAATTACAGTGCCAAACACTCCGAAAGTTGTCATGCCAGAAATATATTCTTTATTAGTGTAATTTAACCACAGACTGTATGTACTTATTAGGACCTATTATGCCCCTTTTTACAAGATGTAATATAAGTCTCATGTGTCCCCAGAATGTGTATGTGAAGTTTCAGCTCAAAATACCCCACAGATAATTTATTATACCATGTTGTAAATGCCTTTTTGCATTTAAATGCATTTTTTCAGTGGAAGGAAAAACATGCTGTTTTCATGCATGTATCTTTAAATGCAAATGAGCTGCTGCTGCACACCCCACTTTCCAGAAGAGGGCGGAGCCTTCATACTTTGGATGCTCTGAATATCATCTCTATCACAGTCACGCTCACGTGACTTTGCAGTTCTTCATCATCATGAAAGTTTATTATCTGCATGCGTTTTAAGGCCATATCAGTATAAACTTCAGATATACACTCACCTAAAGGATTATTAGGAACACCATACTAATACTGTGTTTGACAACCTTTCGCCTTCAGAACTGCCTTAATTCTATGTGGCATTGATTCAACAAGGTGCTGAATGCATTCTTTAGAAATGTTGGCCCATATTGATAGGATAGCATCTTGCAGTTGATGGAGATTTGTGGGATGCACATCCAGGGCACGAAGCTCCCGTTCCACCACATCCCAAAGATGTGGGGGCCATTTTAGTACAGTGAACTCATTGTCATGTTCAAGAAACCAATTTAAAATGATTCGAGCTTTGTGACATGGTGCATTATCCTGCTGGAAGTAGCCATCAGAGGATGGGTACATGGTGGTCATAAAGGGATGGACATGGTCAGAAACAATGCTCAGGTAGGCCGTGGCATTTAAACGATGCCCAATTGGCACTAAGGGGCCTAAAGTGTGCCAAGAAAACATCCCCCACACCATTACACCACCACAGTGGTAACAAGGCATGATGGATCCATGTTCTCATTCTGTTTACGCCAAATTCTGACTCTACCATCTGAATGTCTCAACAGAAATCGAGACTCATCAGACCAGGCAACATTTTTCCAGTCTTCAACTGTCCAATTTTGGTGAGCTCGTGCAAATTGTAGCCTCTTTTTCCTATTTGTAGTGGAGATGAGTGGTACCCGGTGGGGTCTTCTGCTGTTGTAGCCCATCCGCCTCAAGGTTGTGCGTGTTGTGACTTCACAAATGCTTTGCTGCATACCTCGGTTGTAACGAGTGGTTATTTCAGTCAAAGTTGCTCTTCTATCAGCTTGAATCAGTCGGCCCATTCTCCTCTGACCACTATCATCAACAAGGCATTTTCGCCCACAGGACTGCCGTATACTGGATGTTTTTCCCTTTTCACACCATTCTTTGTAAACTCTAGAAATGGTTGTGCGTGAAAATCCCAGTAACTGAGCAGATTGTGAAATACTCAGACCGGCCCGTCTGGCACCAACAACCATGCCACGCTCAAAATTGCTTAAATCACCTTTCTTTCCCATTCTGACATTCAGTTTGGAGTTCAGGAGATTGTCTTGACCAGGACCACACCCCTAAATGCATTGAAGCAACTGCCATGTGATTGGTTGATTAGATCATTGCATTAATGAGAAATTGAACAGGTGTTCCTAATAATCCTTTAGGTGAGTGTATGGCTTTCTGAGCACACACACCCGAAGCACACGCGCAGAAAGCTGGATGTCAGACGGCGTGAGTTCTCTTTCACATCTTATTGCACACAAAATGTACATAAACACAGTCGGTTATGTCTGTGAACGTAAACAGCCAGTATCGCATGTGTATATTAGATTGTTGTATTAAAGAGAAAGCAGCGTAATATACAGTACCTACTGCTATATATGCTGTTAATATGAATCAAACAACAAAAGAAAAACAGAAAGTCACACTGCTTTTGATTGAATAATTTTAGTAGCTTTAATAAGAATACATTTCTTACTTGAATGCTGCTGTTAAATGCTCTGGCAAGGAGATAAACATGGTGGACTGTGTACAGCTCACTCGGGGGCTATCTCTGTAGCTGAATAAACAGAAGATTGAAACACTTTGATTGATTAAAAATGACTAATAAACACATGACTACGACAATATATGGTTTATCTGAGCTCTTTAAGCCTTCTCTGGTATTTACATGATAATAAAGTATATTTATACTTCAGTGCTAATCGACATAGCCTTTATCACTGTATAGAATACTTTGAAATAATATGTTGTGTGTCTTATTCTGTGTAAGAAGCCACATCATCTCAAACAGGATGCACAACTGTCGTTATGAAGTGAGTTTGGAGTAAATGTTATTAAATGTTGTCTTTTGTTGGACAAGAGGTTCATAAAAAAAGATGTTTGACGCGTGTTGCTTTTTCAAATGCACGTTATTAGCGACTGAAACTCACAGTGCTTTCAGATGGAGCAGCATACTGATCACAGAGCCGTGCTTCACTGACAAGCTGTGCATAAAAAATAAATCGCAGCCTTAGCGATTTCATAATCACAATAACCCAAATCGTAACCCAGCTCTACTACAGTGCTTCCTGTTGCCAGAGCAAACAGCACATGAACACATAAACTGGAATGACCCAGGCAGATTTTTCCTGCCCTAGAGAATATGTTGAGCTTCTGGCAGTCCGGATCATGGCATGTCACTGGCACAGATGCTGTGCTGCCATATGTCAGACATAATTCAATTCTGTGTTAACATACCAAATACCCAGCATGAGCTGCATATTCTGCCATCTTTGTTTATTTTTTGTCGTCGTTCCCTACCCATTTGCCTTTTTAAACTTTAAACCGTAGCTTAAAAATGCAAGGCCTTGTAGTGAAAATAATCAGTGGGACCTGTCAGATGGCTAAAACGACATCCTGCCTCCCTTCTTTGAACTCTTCCCCACACGTTAAACGGTGGAATACTGTTAGCAGAAACTGTGGACAGAGTCCAAATGGGGGAGCTTGTTTGAACTTCAAATGTGCATTCATCTCGACCAGTGAAATATAATTAGCAATGTCTTATCGTTCAGCTTTGTTCCTCACGACTAAACATGAAGTTCTGCATGACTGTTTTCGGGATGAAACAGCAGTTCATGATTCTTTCATAGAGGGAGCTGTCAGGTTTCTTTCTATGAAAAAATCATGAACTGGCATTGTAGATTGATTCACAAAAATCCACTTTTGAATATTTAGGTCCTGTGGGATTACCTGCATGCCTGTAAATTAGTGTGTTACTGGCATCTGGTTCACATTTGCAATGTTTTTGTTAGTTTTTTCCTTAAAACTTTCTGTTTGATTGTTACATGAATTTCGTTGATTTTAATATCACATCAAAGGTGGAAAAAGATGTTTCTTGGATTTATTTTATCTCCAAAACATGCATTTTTAGTAGGGGTGTGTATATATATATATATATATATATACCGAACAGGCATAACATTATGACATGAGGTGAAGTGAATAACACTGATTATATCTTCATCACGGCACCTGTTAGTGGGTGGGATATATTAGGCAGCAAGTGAACATTTTGCCCTTAAAGTTGATGTGTTAGAAGCAGGAAAAATGGGCAAGCGTAAGGATTTGAGCGAGTTTGACAAGGGCCAAATTGTGAGAGCTAGACGACTGGGTCAGAGCATCTCCAAAACTGCAGCTCTTGTGGGGTGTTCACGGTCTGCAGTGGTCAGTATCTATCAAAAGTGGTCCAAGGAAGGAACAGTGGTGAACCGGCGACAGGGTCATGGGCGGCCAAGGCTCATTGATGCTCGTGGGGAGCGAAGGCTGGCCCGTGTGGTCTGATCAAACAGACAAGCTACTGTAGTTCAAATTGCTCAAGAAGGTAATGCAGGTCAGAATACACAGTGCATCACAGTTTGTTGCGTATGGAGCTGCATAGCCGCAGACCAGTCAGGGTGCCCATGCTGACCCCTGTCCACCGCCGAAAGCACCAACAGTGGGCACGTGAGCTATCAGCAGGATAATGCACCCTGCCACAAAGCAAAAATGGTTCAGGAATGGTTTGAGGAGCACAACAACGAGTTTGAGGTGTTGACTTGGCCACCAAATTCCCCAGATCTCAGTTCAAACGAGCATATGTGAGATGTGTTGAACAAAGAAGTCTGATCCATGGAGGCTCCACCTCACAACTTACAGGACTTAAAGGATCTGCTGCTAACATGCCAGATACCACAGCGCACCTTCAGGTCTAGTGGAGTCCACGCTTCGACGGGTCAGGGTTGTTTTGGCAGCAAAAGGGGTTGACAATTAATATTTATAATATACATAATATATTGTTAATTATATATATACAATTATTTTAATATATATTATATAATGTTAACTAATTAATTATTAGTTACTGAACTTATGATGCATTGAATACTGATACCTCTGTTAAATGTTTTTTTGCCAAATTTTGAGGAAATAAATTGTAATTATTCAACAATATGACAGTTCCCTATAAATATGCATGAAATCTATCCGTGAATTGCACTACATTGTTGACTGACACAAAAATCCACTTGTGAATATTTGGGATTATTACGGTCCTGTGGAATTCCCTGGATGCCTATAAATGATTGCCTTACAGTCATCTGGTTCACATTAGCAACACCGTTTTTGCCCACTATAAATCTGATTGGCAAGCGACAATGAAATTCCCTCATTGTATATTTTCTTTATGCGGTGAAATCAATCTTTTGTGTTGTACAGCGGTTTGCTCAGGGAAAAGGTTATGCTCACAGGACAGGTGTTATGGGAAAACGCTCATTATTTTCACCCTGGTATGGAAAAGTGTGTGAAGTAACAGAGGCTAATATAATAAGGAGTGCCCTTCTCTGCCATACACTGCATTAATTATTTAGAGTCTTATGCTGTTATCTTTGCTCTGATAAAGATTTATTTAAGCAGTATGTTGCCTTACATGCAAAACAGATGGCATGGTGGACCTTGGGGGTTGCGGGTGGTGGTAGTAATGATGTGGTAAAGAAAATCTATGCATTCATTAAAACCCAACTTCACTTGCCATGACTCACTGCACGGAATCAATTAAACAAGACCACATGATCTTTCTCAACACCCATTGATTGTTTTTGTATAGTCCAAACCAGCTTTGAATTCCTGCAGTACTTGTGCAATCATGGGAAAGGATGCGATATATTATAAATGTGAATAATTGAAACAACTTACGTACAGTTCTGGTGGAAAAAGCCACGATTTGATTGGTGGATCCAGTGGGTCAACAGGAAATTGCACAATGACTCACAGATCGTTCCTGTTTGGGGAGCTTTAGCCACAAATCAGAAGTTCTTCATTTGTAAGCAGCACATATGCCATGTTAATCATCATGTCGGCTCCCTAATATGCACATGTGTGCGTGTGTCGACACACCCTCTTACAGTACGTCTCACTCAGCTGCATTCCCTTAGGATTTAATTGTTCATCCTTGCTGGCATATATTTTCCCAGCAAGAATTAATTCTTGTCTCTTTCTCAGCTCTCTGCTCGCTCTGGAATAAAACATGATTAAAGGTGCCATTTTCTCCTTCCTTCTCACATTGTTCTCTTCCTCTCTGCCTCTTCCAGTGAGTGAAAGCACTTTGAGACTTTTAAATAGGACTTCAGTGATCACTTTACGTTGCAGTAATAAATACACTTCATTGCATAGCGATTACAAACCCCAACTGAACAGTGTTTTTAAGCAAACTAAAGTCATGTGTTTCAGGATTAAAGATACAGCTTTGTGTTAATTCTTTCATTACTTGCAGTTTTGGGCTTGTTACTAAAAATTATATTTATTAGCCTACTCATTACTCCTTTCAAAAGTAATATTATTACTAGGGAAAAATTTTGGCCGATACCGATAACCGATAATTCTTTATATTTGAAAGCCGATAACCGATATATTGGCCGATAAATCTAAATACAAATTTTAATAAACTTTGAGAGCCTGATTACGAAAACAAAAGGCTCACAATTAAAAGCCTTATACAGTACAGTAGCCTATTTGAACCGGTGTAAGATTCCTTAACTTTTCAAATTAATTTTACACTCCTATGGCCAATTTACTTTATTTAAAAAATGGTAACACTTTACAATAAGGTTTATTAGTTAACCAACAATGAATGAACAAAATTTCTACAGGATTTATTAATCTTAATTCATGTTAATCTCAACATTTTCAGATCCAAAGTTGTGTCTGTTAACATGGTAATGCACTGTGAATGGACTGTTAATAAACACAAACATTTTATTACTAACATTAACAACATTGCTCTCTGTTTGTTCGTGTTAGTTAATGCATTAACAAATGAGACCTTATTTGTAAAATGTTACCAACAATTATATTGCCTTACAAAAAATTAAAATAAAATACCTAAATAATGCAAACAAGTGTCACAGGGTGTTTTGGTTAAGTTTAAGTTTGCCATGTTCACTGTCATGTCTTGCCATGCACTTCCTGGTCTTGTCATGTGATCCTGCCATGTGCTCTTTTGTCTTGTGTTCTGTTGTCATGTCATTGGTTCTTTGGGTAATCAGTGTTCACAGGTGTCCCTCGTCTTGTCATTAGTCATTGTGTATTTAACCCTCATGTTTGCCATGTGTCCTTGTCTTGTATTGAATGTGTAACCTGCGTGTTGGTGTGTTTTTGTCTTTGTTTATGCCAAGTCTTTGTTTTATGGTTTGCATTTTGATTTGTTAAGTTTAATAAACTTCACTTGGGTTCAGCAAACTCGTCTCCAGTGGATTGATGTTACAACAAGTCATTGGACAGCATTACTTAGGCTGCACATAAAGAATCAAAAAAAGCCTCCGTACGGACAATAAGGAAATGGTTTTAATCAAATCATATTGTTGATGAAAATTATATGAGAACAATAACAGTACTAGTTAAATAATAGTAATAATTAATAATATTCATAATTTTATAATTTTATGTAGTTTATATGTTAGACTTGCGCTGCACATGTTGCACATAACTGTATTTTCTGTTTTGAAGTGATTCCAATCATATTTCGAGCAATTCAAACCCATCATGGCGGACAGCGCGTCTGAAGTGTCTCAGCTGAAGGAAATAAAACATTATCTATGGGCTTGAATATATCGGTCAAATTTTCTTATCGGATCGATAACGATAACATCAAAAATGATAATTTATCGGCCGATAACGAAATGTTGCCGATATATCGTGCATCCCTAATTATTATTTATTACTTCCTGGCAACAGTAATTTATTTACATACTTTCGTTATATCTCTTATATTACTTCCGTTACACACAATCGAAATAACCATATAATGCGTATACATTAGCTCATGTAGACAAACACAAAAACCTGCTTTTAGGCACATTTAGTTGCAAGCAAATTTGCTTTAACCATGCTGTTACGTGAACCATAGAATTTGTAATTCATTAGCAACTTGTCATACTACTGCCATGTAAATAAATTACAGTATCATCTGCATACACTTGGATGTTAGTGCCATGTAGACATGTAGAATGAAGATCATTTATATATAGAGCAAAAATCAATGGACCCAGGATATATATCCCTGTGGAACACCAGTGGATATAAATCAGCTGATCTCACAAATATGATTCTGTCCAATTAAGTGTATGTAAAGAAAAATTGAAACTAGATACTACTTATAAGAAACTTATAAGAATTCCATGATTAACAATATCAGAAGCTTTCTTGAGATCAAGAAACAGCTCCAACTACATCTTTATCTAATAGAGATTTTATATTTTCTATTAAAAAAAGCTGTGGGTAAGATACTGATAGGTCTATAATTACAGATAGAAAGGGGATCTCCACTTTTAAATATTGGAACAACAATAGCTGACTTCCAGACACTTAGAAATTTAACCTGAAAAATCGAAAGGTTAATAATAGCTCTAATTAATGTTGAACTAAACTATTTAAGCATACTGACATCCATTCCAAATACATCCTTTGCTCTAGATTGTTTAAGAGATCTAATCGTTCTCATAACGTCTAAATCAGTAACAGACGTTATGTGGAAAAAAGGCTCCATTGTATTAACTGGACATTCATATACCCAAGCAAGAAACATTGTGCAATGGTAGCTACGGAATCAATAGAGTAGTGATTACCAATTTCCACTACTTAAGCTGGATTATTTACTTTAAATTCTTACAATTCCCTGCATGCATGTGATCATGGGACCGTGCTCGGCCAATAGTTAGCCGGCGTTTTGCTGTAAAACCTGGAAGCACTGTACTTTGTGAATAGCCCAACAAAGTGAATAGTGTAAGAGAGTGACAGGGAAGAGAATAGATTGTTGAATAAAGTTATTTTTATTTGTTTTTGCGCACAAAAAGTATTCTTTACGCTTCATAACATGAAAGTTGAACCACTGTAGTCACATGGACTATTTTAACGATGTCTTTACTATCTTTCTGGCCCTTGAAAGTTGCAATTACGTTGCAGTCTATGGAGGGGTCAGAGAGCTCTCGGATTTCATCAGTAATATCTTAATTTGTATTCCGAAAAATTAAATCAATTTGACTCTTGGTGCAATTATTTATTCGTGTAGGCCTACTAATCAGCTGTGTAATATCAAAATGATCAGTTATCTATATAGAATTTATCCTCCAAATTAATGTTAAAATGACCCATAATAATTACCTCTTTGTTAAAATAAAGAATTTTCATAAAAACTACCAGTAGAACTACCACTAGAAGACTCAGATACAATAAGAACGAAAGACATTTGAGGTAATAAAATAATGTTTAAGCCAATACATTCCAATTCCTGGCAAGACCCTAACCCTAACCCTAACCTAACCCTAACTCCACCTCCCTTGGAACCTACTCTATCCCTTCTAAAAATGTTAAAACCTGGCACCTGTACTACTGCTGATGAAACATTTTCATTAAGCCTAAAATTAGAAATCTAAATTAGAATCTAATAAGTGATGATGGGCTTAATCACTTTTAGATTTAAAGCTTCTTATGTTCAAATGGCCGCCTAAGAGACCCTTTATCTTAGTTTTGGGATCACAAACTGTTCTTGAATGATTGAGAGTCCGAAAGATCTCCCATTTTCAGTTTTTAAAAATTGCTGGTTTACCACTTTCCTATTTACATTTTTCCGACTATATGAGAGCTACCTGAGTCAAAGCAACGTCCCTTTAAGACAAGTCATTTCACTCGGCGGCCATCTTTGAAATGCCTCTCAGGCATGCAAGTGCAGCTCCTATCTCTTTTAATGGGGAAACATCAAATTCTCCAAAATTCTTAAATTTCATATTTGAAATCACCAATGATTTTGGACAACAACTGTCTCATAAATTTTGTTTCTAAATGCTCAAATCATGACAAAAAACTGCATTTTTCAGCCTGGACAAAGCTAATGCGCAATCCTAAATGCACGTCTCAGAACATTGCCTGTTTCTATAGCAACCAGAGCTTCTAACGGCAGCTGCAGTGACGCAATGACTTTACTAATCAACAATTGGCTCTTTCATTTAGAAGGCGGGGGAAGGCTTATTCGCCATACTGGGAGTTGCATTTTCTCCCATTCATAAGTAATCGGAGTGCACCGTCTTCCTATATATAAAGTCAACAATATTCTAAATACTCTGTGGCTTGGCGTCCCCTCTGGTCCTCAGAACTGTTGAAGCGAATAGACCCGACGACAACCCCATGACACTCATGACCATTATGCTGGCATCCGAACCTCCCTACGGCAAGGACAACCCCCGAAGCACACGCTGTGGTCCACCAAACACCATGCCGCCCGGCCAACACGAGCGTAATCTTCATTCTCTGATTTAATAGGGCGAGGGCCAGGACACAGATGAGTATCTCCAGATAACAGCAAATAGATTACAATAATCAGTGCATCACTTTGTTGAAGCCGAGCTGGTGGCTTTGTGTTTCTTTGACCGATGGATAAATGAATTCCACAGCTAAAGCTTGCTTCCCATATCCAAAGTAGTCATGATCTCCTGTCAGCACTACATTTCCCAGAATCCTTCCTGCTTCCCACCTGCACACACTCACCATCACCCGCACCAGCCATCAATTACCTTCATCAACATCGCTCTACAAAAGCCTGCACCACACAAACAGTAATTATCTGGTCTATGACCAGGATCCTCCAAAGCATTGGATGATATATTCACCTGGACTACTTGCATCTGTGTAAATCTTTTCATTACTGCTCCCTCTGGATTCCTCTTCTCCTGTTTCCCAAGTGTGTGTTTCCAAATGCCTGTAAGAGAAGGAGAATGTTCCTCAAGTCTTTGATAACAGCTACATACTGGTGTTCGTGTGTGTGTTGTTACATACCTGCCCTGGACTGATCCCCCTTCGTCTGCTCAGTTGTTGTTTGCTGAAATCCTCACCTTGTGCACTCAAGTTCGTTTGATTGTGAACTCACTAGTCAGATTCTGTCAGGAAACCGTGTATATTTTGTATTTTGTTCTATGTATAACTAGTATTATATTTAATTTCTTTGTATGGCAACTGTTGTATTAAATTGTGCTTTATAAAGAAAGACAACTTGATGTACTCAAAAGTACACATTTTTTTTAAACCTTAAAGTACAATTTCTGATAAACTACTTGTTACTTCACACCCCTGCAAGTGGGTCTGACACATCTCCTTGCAGCAGTCCTCCTTGTTAAAACAGAAACTTTCAACCTCCCTATCAATGTCATTTAAAGTCGTTCCTCAGTTCAATGTGAAAGTGCAAGGAAGAAAACCCATGTAGCGCAAAAGAAACAACGGTCGACTCACACTGTCACAAACTCTAAAGCTGTAGTCATCCAAGTATTGATCTCATCTAATACAAGCACTGTTAAGTCGGAGCTTCTAGGTTGCGTCCTCCAAAACCGCTCAATTAATTCCCATCTCGGTGCACTGTTGAGTGAGGGGGTAGTATACGCTGCAACATTGACAGAGTAGAGAATTTATTCACAGAGAAGCCACTCGTCAAAGGTAGACGTTATTCTTTCCCGCTACCTTTGTTGTGAGTCTGAAGAACTCTTCAAAGTGGTAAACTGTCTGGATTGGACTAAGGCTTGAAAGTACCAGTCAAAAATTCCTCTTGTGTTTTGTTGAGGCATTGCTCTCAAGACACACAGATCAACAAGATTTTAGTGTCTGGTACAAAAGGATCACATTCTTATTTCACAAGAGACCACATCCAGAAGAATATATAACAGTGCCTAGGATATTCACGTTTTATTATTCATGAAGGTAAATGTGTAAAGAAGAAAAGACAGCTGGGGACATTGAAGATGATGCATTGATCAAATAATGACTCAAGTTACCTTGGGCATTGCTGTAGCTCAAACAGTAGCATGTGCCGCTAGTAACACCAAGGTCATGGCTTTGATTCCCAGGGAGTGGCTGAACTGATAAAATGTAACCGTCTGCCAAATGCATAAATACAAATGTTCTTAAGGAAATAAGATTCCCTGAATGACCCCTAAACTATATTTATTAACCCTTAAATGCATGAATGATTGGCGAAACATTCATTACATATTTGGGTCATTAGCGACCTGGACCTATATCTAACATGGCTGGATCTCTACCTGTCACGATAATATAAAACTCTACTGGTATTAAAGTAACAATTACAGAAGAAGAAAATAAAGCTTATTTTGTTACCATTTGGAGCTTGGAAGGGTTCAGTCTTCACTGTCCTCGTCAGAGCTCATTTCCCAGTACATTCAGCATCTGGCATATATTCATGATCTCAAACATATTCTGGCTAGACCAGAGCCAATGATTTTGTCTGAGCTATGAATATTTTTTTTTAAATAATATAATTAATATTTTCTCATTTTATTTGTATTATCTTATCATTTTAGTGTAGAATGAGTAAAGCTGATTGTTTTTAAGAGGAGAATTTTTTTTAAAAGTTACATTTTTTAGCTGATTAATTTTTTAGGCTGCTCAGTGGTCTAACAGTGCTCATCAATGTCAAAATGATCGAAATGGCCAATCAAATCAAAGAAGGCGGGGCTTACTGTCATACTGTCACTGTCACAACGCAACAAGAGTTCATGGAAAGATGTAGCCTAAGTAGATGCAAGTCTTAGATAACTGTTTTATGATAGAAATGTTCAGCTACTGACAGTAATAGACTGCAAACTACTCGACTTTTTGAGAAATTTCACCATTTTGAATTGAAAAAATGTGATCCTGATTCATGTAATGCATAAATGCATGTGACGACGAGGCATAAAACGTTTGCATTTTCTACATATTAGACATACGAATAAGAGTGAACTCTTTTAAAATAAAATAAAATATTTGTTAATATTTTAAATTGATTACTTCATTAGCCTATACAATTAGACCTAGAACTTTACCACCCTTAAATCCCTTTTAATGCTTTAATTATTCAATCCCTTTATTATTTTTTATTATAAATTTTTTTTTTTCTTTTTTACAATAAATATTCTGATTTAACTTTGAGCTTTGAAGTATTAAATAGATTAGATAGCTTTGATATTTGACCACCATTGACAATGACACTAATAATTCTTAATTTCTGATAGGAATGCAAAATCAATCTGTAGTTAATATTTTGCATTGAATAACGAGACACAAACCTGTACATATTCAATCGCGTTTGCTCCCATTAATTTTTGATCACAGTGCTTCAGTAGCCTACACAAGGCTACAAACTTTTAGTCCACATTTGGAGAAATGTGTATTCACATGTTTATCTCATATTTTTTTTCCGATAGAATACCATAATTTCTTAATGACTCATAGAAAGATGATTCTCTGCCGATCCATTAGTCAATATTGTGTGAAAATAATTCTTATCTTACGATGTCGGCAGACTTCTGCGTTCTGTCTCATTATACATTTATGCGTCAGTTATTATATATAATATCTCCATAAGGTCACAATAGAGTGTGTTTTGAGCAGAAACATTGTATTAATCTCATACTGGCACTCTGAAATAGATGAGGCTGACTTTCTGAAAAGCTCTGCATGGATTGAGGCGCATGAAACAGGAGACGTGGTCTCTAAGCGGGAACGCTAACAGTTAAAGTCCATTTCTGATTTTATTGTTGTTTGTATTGTCATGTTGCAGCGTTATTATACCCAAGGTGCCCCCCAAGCACAAAAGTGAAACTCCGCCTATGCTTAATAGTATACTGTAGCAGCCAAAATGAAGCTAAGAGGTTATTCGTTTTCAAATAACTTGGTTATAGCTTCCACTGAAAAGGCTCTTACCTGTTCAAAAATGACCCCACTTGACCTTTATGCATGTGATAATATATACTGATCTCCATTAAATAGCAGTTAAGTGCAGATGTAATTTCAGCTGCCTTGGGAAACCTTGTCTTGCTTTTGGATTTTTTTAGTCCAATGGAAATTCATGTTTACAATTTGCTGAATTATTACATAGTCTCCATTTGTAAAAGCTCATGAGCACTGTATAGCATGTATAACATCACTAACTCTAATTAATATAATATATTTTTATTTTTAAAAGCGTATAACATTAAAGTCTCATCAAGTTTATGCATTTTTAGTTACTTCAAATATCCCTCACATTGTTCCAAACCTGTTACAAACAAAAGAAGATATTTTGAAAAATGTCGGTAACCAAACATTTGATGGAAGTCAATGGGGCCCATCAACAGTTTGGTTTCTGTTATTCTTCAAAATATCTTCTTTTGTGTTCAGCAGAAGAAAGAAATCCATACATCACAACTTGAGGGTGAGTAAATGATGACAGAATTTTCATTTTTGGGTGATTTATCCTTTTAAAAAAATCTGTCATTTGGCTACAATTATTAAACTTCACTTTGTTAAAGGCTGGTGTCCCTGTTGGCCAGAGTGACTTTGCTTAATACACTTTTTCGTCTCATATTTCATAATAGCTGGTTGGCTTTTGATTATTTTTCGCATGCCAGTTTTTTGAAGTGGCACTGCCTCCTCGGAGAAAACACCCCTGCTGCAGACTGGACAAAATGAAATAACATTTCTTCACCCACAGTTATTCTAGACAGTTCCTCAATACAAGTGAAATTTACTGTATCATCAACTTTCTTAGAAATAGCCCTGTCAGCAATCATTATTTGAATGCTTTGTCCCTGAAAACAAGGAACTGAAAGCATTTACTTCTTCTTTTGCTGTTCTGTTTTCTTTTCTTTGTGAAAATTGCATAGGAGAATTTCTAAATATGAAAATACATTTCTTTTGTTTTGTTTGAATTAAAGTTATCATTTCAACCACCTCTAAAGTGGGTCATAATTATCCTACATGACTATTCATAAGGTGCATGGGCAGAGGGCAGAAAAGAATGTAAATAAAATAATTAAACATTTTTTTGATAACCGAGTGTTGTCATTCAAATGTAACTGTTGGCTATCCAATAAACACATTTGCTGCATAGTTGAATAACAGTTTTCTTTCTTTCTTGAACTGAACTGAACCAAACCAAATATTCCAAGCAAGCTACCTGTACAAGGCCTCAAGAAACCCAGCCGTGTTAATTCTGTACTACAGTACAATTTTAAAGATGCTCTATGTAATTTTTTTTTTTATACCATGGGCCCTATTTTAACAATCTGAGTGCATGGTCTGAAGCGCATGGCGCAGGTGCACTTAGGGCGTGTCCGAATCCACTTTTGCTAGTTTAACGACAGAAAAAATGGTTGGCGCACCGGGGCATAGTCCAAAATGGTTGTACATAGTCTCTTAATGAGTGTTTTGGGCGTAACGTGCAATAAACCAATCAGAGTCTCATCTCCCATTCCCTTTAAAAGCCAGTTGAGCTTCCGCCATGGCGGATTTGCTATTTACATGGCGGAATTTGTGAGCGGAAAAACTGAACACTTCTCCAGAGAGGAATCCTTTTATTTTTTATATTTCTGACACACTTGCCTCAATCGGGTAACCCGCGTGTGCGTCGAGTCTGGGGAGGGGGGAAACAACTCTCTCCAATATTTTGAATTTGGACCGCAGTACTCATTTTAACCACTAGCTGTCTATATTACATACTGCACCTTTAAGTGTGATGTTGTTTTTATACTATAATTTAATAAACAATAAGTTAATATGGAGAAGCTGAATGTTGGACAGAATGGTTTTTTCATTCATATAAATGAATATACTGAACGCTGTTTTTGTGTTTTTTTTATAGCATTTTAAAAGTATACATTTCATGTACTCTCTCTCAATATGTTGTTCTGAAACAAAATACTGCTTAAAATTTTATGCCACAAATAAACATGCTTAGTTTGTTTTAGTAAAAAAAAATTGAACAAACACTTAATTGAAACTTAAAAAAATATGTAAAGGGTTAGTTCACCCAAAAATTATTAAAAAAATTATTTCAACCGTTGAACTAAAAAGAAGATATTTTGAAGAATGTTGGTAATCAGACAGTTGACATTGACCTCCATAGTAGGAAAAAAAAAGTCAATGGCTCTGATTACCAACATTCTTCAAAATGTCTTCTGTGTATCTGTGTTCAACAGAAGAAAGAAACTCACACAGGTTTAGAACAAAATGATGACAGAATTTGAATTTTTTTGGTGAACTATCCCTTTAAGATGCAATTAATATGTTTTTAATATATAAGTCAAGTCAAGTCACCTTTATTTATATAGCGTTTTTTACAATGCAGATTGTTTCAAAGCAGCTTCACAGTGTTAACAGGACAATAGTGCAACAGAATTTGATTCGGCTGTACAGCCACTCTGGAGAAAACAGTGATGTCATCCAGCTCATTTTAATTATCATATTGTGTCAATGCGGGCAGATCAGTAATATAGTTGAAATTTTAGTGTCCCCAACTGAGCAAGCCAAAAGCCAAAGGCGACGGTGGAAAGGAACCAAAACTCCTTCAGGGGCCAGAATGGAGAAAAAAACCTTGGGAGAAACCAGGCTCAGTCGGGGTGCCAGTTCTCCTCTGGCCGATGAACAAATAGTGTATGATTATGATTCTGGCAACATTACAGGTCAGAAGTCATATTAGATCGAAAGATATTCGTAAGATTGGAGTCGTAACGCCGGAGACGGGTATAATGAAGATGTCGTGTCGATGCGGCATTTACAGGGGGGAGTTTAATTGACACGCTCTCTGCAGACACTTCAGGGATGCATTGGTCATGTCTAGGAGCAGGTCCACCATCTGATCTGGATACGGCCCAGATCCGGCTGACTGCATTAAACCTTGGGATAAACAAAGCGACTAATATTAGCGTAGATGCCATTCTTTTTATGATGTAACGAGTACATCAGGTGTTATGGGAAGTGTTCCCAGTTCCGGCTGACCTAGTTAATGCAGCCTAACAATCATTTAGCTAATTTGAATAATATAAATTGATAATGTTCTATGTGTATGCCATAGTAAAGAGATGTGTTTTTAGTCTAGATTTAAACTGACAGAGTGTGTCTGCTTCCCGCACAATGCTAGGAAGGCTGTTCCAGAGTTTGGGTGCTAAATAGGATAAGGATCGACCGCCTGCAGTTGATTTTGATATTCTAGGTATTATCAACTGGCCAGAGTTTTGTGACCGCAGTAGACGTGATGGAGTATAATGCGTTAAGAGCTCGCTCAAGTACTGGGGAGCTGAACCATTTAGTGCTTTGTAAGTAAAATGTAAATTTTCAAATAAATATCCAAATAAATGTAATTACTAAACTAAATTAACTATATCAACTACATTATTTGAATATATATGATAATTGAAATGAGCTAGATGACATTCCTCCAGAGCGGCTGTACAGCCGAAT
Source organism: Rhinogobio ventralis (assembly GCA_039654625.1). Taxonomy (NCBI): domain Eukaryota; kingdom Metazoa; phylum Chordata; class Actinopteri; order Cypriniformes; family Gobionidae; genus Rhinogobio; species Rhinogobio ventralis. The sequence goes on from CM077208.1 coordinate 27,273,904, forward strand.
CAAATTCGGTTGCATTATTTTCCTGTTTAACACTGTGAAGCTGCTTTGAAACAATCTGCATTGTAAAAAGCGCTATATAAATAAAGTTGACTTGACTTGACAATGTTTAAAAGGGAGCCAGTGCAGTGTTGACAGAACTGGGCTAATATGGTCATACTTCCTGGTTCGAGCTGCTGCGTTTTGGACCAGCTGCAGTTTATTTTTTAAGCGTGCAGGGCAACCACCCAGTAGAGCATTACAATAATCTAGCCTTGAGGTCATGAACGCATGAACTAACTGTTCAGCATTTTACATTGAAAGCATGTGCCGTAATTTAGATATATTTTTAAGATGGAAGAATGCAGTTTTACAGATGCTAGAAATGTCGCTTTCAAATAAAAGATTGGTATCAAAGAGCACACCCAGGTTCCTAACTGACGACGAGGACTTGACAGAGCAGCCATCAAGTGTTAGACAGTATTCTAGGTTACCACTTGTGGAGTTTTTTTTGTCCAATAATTAAAAATTAAAATTAAGTGGCAGGAAATTACTAGTCATCCAATTTTTTATATCAGCTATGCATTCCTTTAATCTTGTGAATTGGTAAGTTTCGTCAGGGCGCGAAGAAATATAGAGCTGAGTATCGTCAGCATAACAATGAAAACTAACGCCATGCTTCCTAATGATATCTCCCAGTGGTAGCATGTACAAGGTGAAGAGCAACGGTCCTAGCACTGAGCCCTGCGGTACTCCATACTGAACTTGTGATCGGTGTGACATCTCTTAATTTACTGCTACAAACTGATAACGGTCAGATAAGTATGATTTAAACCATGCCAATGCAATTCCACTAATGCCAACATAATTTTCTAATCTATTCAAAAGAATGTTGTGGTCGATAGTATCGAATGCAGCTGACTGAATGTCTTTTGTAATGTCGCTTTTATTTTTCATGTAGCTCCTGCATTATGAAAAGAACCCCCTTATTTCTTGAAAAGATGACTTCAGAAGCTGCTTATTGCGAAAATGACAAACCATCTGCAAACAATAGCTGAGACAATGGCTAGATTGACATCAGTGAGCCTGATACTACTTGTTGTCCCATAAGGACACACGTTATGAAACATGACGTCTGATCAGTCAACCTAAGATACATGTTAATACCAGGTGGTAACGTGTGCTAAAGTTCTAGAACTCTATCTGTTTGTGTCTCTTTCTCCTTGCTATAACAGCCAAAATCAGGGGCCCTTCAGAGCATCAGAGTGTCATTCATAGCGTCCTCCTCTAACGTCAGCAATCCCTCAGAGGCCGGATGGTTTGAGGTTGGTCTTGCTGCTCAACCCTCTTCAAAGGCCTGGAATCTCCTGGGACCCTGTGAACCAGTGTAGACAGCATTCTCACGAGACCGCAAGCTGAATGGGAAACATGTTACAAACCTAACACAGATCTGAACGGAGGGCTGAACATCACAGTTTTCTCAAACACTACATATTTGAGGACATCTGGTAAAGCTCATCTGTCTGTATTGGGAAATCGGATCTTGATAGTGCATGCCACTGATGATTCATGTGGAGTTTGCTTAATTCAGATGCGTAGTTTGGATAATTGATTGAAGCAATGAAAAGCATATTACAGCGTATTATAAATTTTACTCTTGCAAAGCAAACTGGATGCTGTCCATTAACATTCCTATCCATCTCAATGACAGTTTCTCAGCTGATGCAGTCCTGGAGGCTCCCATCTTTGCATCATTCTAGAAACATGTTTGAAACATGGTCAAATTAGCCCTTGCTGCAACTACTATGCAGGCAAAACATCTTTATCCATGCGCTGTTCAAAGTTAGCCATATATTCAGAAAAATATAAGTTTCATATATATATATATATATATATATACACTCACCTAAAGGATTATTAGGAACACCATACTAATACTGTGTTTGACCCCCTTTCGCCTTCAGAACTGCCTTAATTCTACGTGGCATTGATTCAACAAGGTGCTGAAAGCATTCTTTAGAAATGTTGGCCCATATTGATAGGATAGCATCTTGCAGTTGATGGAGATTTGTGGGATGCACATCCAGGGCACGAAGCTCCCGTTCCACCACATCCCAAAGATGCTCTATTGGGTTGAGATCTGGTGACTGTGGGGGCCATTTTAGTACAGTGAACTCATTGTCATGTTCAAGAAACCAATTTGAAATGATTCGAGCTTTGTGACATGGTGCATTATCCTGCTGGAAGTAGCCATCAGAGGATGGGTACATGGTGGTCATAAAGGGATGGACATGGTCAGAAACAATGTTCAGGTAGGCCGTGGCATTTAAACGATGCCCAGTTGGCACTAAGGGGCCTAAAGTGTGCCAAGAAAACATCCCCCACACCATTACACCACCACCACCAGCCTGCACAGTGGTAACAAGGCATGATGGATCCATGTTCTCATTCTGTTTACGCCAAATTCTGACCATTCTACCATCTGAATGTCTCAACAGAAATCGAGACTCATCAGACCAGGCAACACTTTTCCAGTCTTCAACTGTCCAATTTTGGTGAGCTCGTGCAAATTGTAGCCTCTTTTTCCTATTTGTAGTGGAGATGAGTGGTACCCGGTGGGGTCTTCTGCTGTTGTAGCCCATCCGCCTCAAGGTTGTGCATGTTGTGGCTTCACAAATGCTTTGCTGCATACCTCGGTTGTAACGAGTAGTTATTTCAGTCAAAGTTGCTCTTCTATCAGCTTGAATCAGTCGGCCCATTCTCCTCTGACCTCTAGCATCAACAAGGCATTTTCGCCCACAGGACTGCCGCATACTGGATGTTTTTCCCTTTTCACACCATTCTTTGTAAACTCTAGAAATGGTTGTGCGTAAAAATCCCAGTAACTGAGCAGATTGTGAAATACTCAGACCGGCCCGTCTGGCACCAACAACCATGCCACGCTCAAAATTGCTTAAATCACCTTTCTTTCCCATTCTGACATTCAGTTTGGAGTTCAGGAGATTTTTTTTTGACCAGGACCACACCCCTAAATGCATTGAAGCAACTGCGATTGGTTGATTAGATAATTGCATTAATGAGAAATTGAACAGGTGTTCCTAATAATCCTTTAGGTGAGTGTATATATATATATATATATATATATATATATATATATATATATATATATATATATATATATATAATTAAAAATGAGAAATAAAATAATATATGAATAATATTTCATTATATTGCATTTACAATGGCTATAAATAGTTTGCACAGCCCCGTTAAATTAGCAGGTTTTTTTAATTGTTTTGTGTATATATATAATTTATATTATTATTATTATTATTTATTTTTATTTTTTATTTTATTTTATTTTTTAATAGCCTACTTCTATATTTAATGTGAAATTTTCATTACAAATTATATTATAAGCATAACATTTTGAGTAAATATAGCTTTGTAAAAGTTCAAGGGTGATTTTTAGAACAATGTGCATTTACAGTTGTGGTCAGAATTATTGGCACCCCTGGTAAATATGATCAAAGATGGCTGTAAAAATAAATCTTGATCTTTCATTAATCCCACAAAAATCTAACCTTTCATTGAAGTAAAATCATTGAAAGTGGGGGGTAAATCACAAAACAATGGCACTGACATGACTACTCTACTTTGGGGAAAAATTTTTACTTTTTTAGTACTCTTTTCACCCCTGACTTCTTGTCACCTAGTCTCAGCCTCAGACGTCACGGACTGTAGGCTGAACGTCTGATGCATATGGCACACTTTTTTGGAAACAGGTGTTTCACAGTCATCATCTGACAGGTTGAATTCTACAGGATGTCCATGAGACGTGTGTGTTGCGTTCTTAAATGGTCCGCCTGGAAAAAAATGCAGTGAAGCCAAACTCTCTCGTGGAAGAAGAACGGCGTCGTGTTTACATCTCAGTCAAATGTCCTCTTGGGCAGTCCTTGGCCAATAAAAGCTGCGAAAAAGTCGCAGGACTACTTGTCACCCAGCAACATGCCAGATCTCTGGGAAACATTGTGATTCATCTTTCTTTGTTTTCAATTTTTTCCTTATAGACTTAAAGCAAAATGGAAGAATGAACTGATCTGATGTCATTTCAAACTAAATCAGGCCAAAACTAAATCTGTTTGGAGTTTATTTTGTGATTTTGAAGCAGTTTGCCAAATCGAAAAGGGAAAGGTTCACAGCAGAAAAGGTTGAAGCTGTAGTTCCAAGTGTGTGATACTTTATCCAAATGTTCATCAGAACTATGGTTTGAGGAAACAGCAAAGCATTGTAACAATGGAACTTGCAACCATAGTTGGCTAACAATACTTTTGGGAAACGTACCCCTGATCGGCTATTCAGCTTAGTGAATCAGTGTATAAGAAGAACAACAAAAGTGATGAAATACAACACCAGAGCAGAGCCATTTACAATTTTTCAGTCATTTTACAAATCCATCTGTGGTGATTCAATTGGTGTTAATGGCAAACAAGCACTGCTTTGTTTACGGTTTGTATATCTGTGGTCGTAGCTCTTCAGGTTTTCTTTTTTGAATGACAAATACAGACTATACTGCCACCTGATGGTATGGAGAGTTATTTCCTCTCACACAGGTGCAGAACATAAATGGTGGTTGGGAATTAGCTGTAGTCTTTGTGTTGTGTTCAAATGCAAAAGACGCAGGCGACATGAGGCGACACAACAGTCCGCTTTTGCTGCCTCTAGTTCTTTGATGTCTGGGCCTTTAACACTCTTCATATTCTCTATATTTTTGTTGCCTGCATCCACTCCTCTTGCATTTATTAACTTATCTATTGCCATTATTCATGCATTAATGTTGTTTTTTCTCAATGCTTTTTGGAAACGCACCCTTGATCGGTTGTTTAGCTTAGCGAACCAGTGCATGAGAAGAAAAATGGAATAAAACCAAGACAACAACGAATTAAAACACCAGAGCCATTTGCAACTTATCACACATATTCAAAGAAGTGATTTTACAAATCCGTGTGTGGTGATTAAATTGGTTTTAAAATGGCAAACAAGCACTGCTTTGTTTATGGTTTATATCTGCAATTGTAGATCTTCGCAAGATGCAAGAGACGCAGACGACATGAGGCTAGAGAACAGTCGGCTTTTGTTGCCTCTACATCTTTGATGTCGGTTTGGAGTGTCTGCGCCTTTAACGCTCTTCATTTTCTCTACTTTTTTGTTGCCTGCATCCCCTCCTCTTACATTAGCTTATCTCTTGCCTTTATTCATGCATTAATGTTATTTTTTTTCTCTCTAAAGGCAAATTCCTTGCGCAGGCATGTCAACATACAGCCCATAAGAGGCTTATCAAATAATGAATAGAAATTGATGGATTATCAAATAATGAATGCCAGATTTTTACAACATTTAACAGTGATTTCTTAGAATAAAACAGTTTTTGAGGAGGAGGATTGACAATAGTATTGTGTTATCTCTGGTGAACTTTTAATATGGGTTATCAATCAGAAATGCCTAGACTCAGCATACAAAACTACATAATTTTATATTTATACAACAGCAAAATAAAACAGAGAATAGTACATTAAATAAAATGTTATAACTGTGCATTGAGTGTTGTGAACCTAAGTGCAAAAATATTATTATGTACTGTGGACATCGCACAATTTAGTTACTCTATACCGATCAGGCATAACATTATGACCACCTTGGTCCCCCTTTGGCTGCCAAAACAGCCCTGACCCGTCGAGGTATGGACTCCACTAGACACCTGAAGGTGTGCTGTGGTATCTGGCACCAATATGTTAGCAGCAGATCCTTTAAGTCCTGTAAGTTGCAAGGTGGGGCCTTAATGGATCGGACTTGTTTGTTTAGCACATCCTACAGATGCTCGAAACGGCTAATAATGTTACACAAACCTAGGCTGCATCTGCATACTCTTGATTAGGTACTTATTTTGAATAAGTAATTACTTCATAACCGCTAAAAAAGTATGTTCTATATGGTATGAATGTGTGTGGTATGAATGTAATCTGGACGTACTACATCCCCCATGTTGTTACCATCACCATACCAGTGTCAGTTGCGTCGCTTCACTGCCATTCACAAATCCTCTCCCGTGGCCTCATAGGATAGTAAAGTGTCCATCGTATGCACACCTCAGAATCTCGCCGAAAGAAGGTAATTTTTGTCTAATCTTTTATGAGTATTGTGAATTTGGACATACTTCTTTTGTTACATACTGTTTTTCGCCTACTATGCAGTAGGGAAGTATGCGATTTCGTAGTCCATGTTCCCGTTCGCCATCTCAGAGTCAGACAGCCGCTTTCTAAAAAATCAACATCCTTAGAAATAATGAAAGGAAAAGGCGGTTTCAAACAACGTTTTTGAGACTGTCTTTGGCACACTGAAGATTTAAGGAGAAAATACTCAGCAATGGTGTTTGACTGATGGATTTGCACATGGTTTGTTTTAAAGCATATTAAAAACAACATTAAAAACTTGATTTTCACCACAGGGAGTCTTTAATCGAACATGTAGGGTCATTAAAAACAAATCTCCAAACCAATCCCCTCTGGACATCCCTTTTGGCCACTACTGTATATATATTTATGAGACTCTGCAACACTGTTTCTACACGCTAAAAGATGCTGGGTTGTGTCAACCCAAATTCGGGTCAAATATGGATAAACCCAGCCGTTGGGTTACATTTTTTAATTACATTTTTAACCCAATGGTTGGGTTTGTCCATATTTTACCAAAATTTGGGTTAAAATAACCCAGCATTTTTTAGAGTGTACAAGAAGACAAGAAGGATTTGGGTATGGTGGCACAGTTTTTCTTGTCTTTAACGGAGACACGAAGGAAGGAGTTTCCTTCCTCACATCAAGGACAGAAAAGGTGGCAGGGCAGATCTTTTCACAAGCTCTCGTTATCCAACCAGTGCAGCAGCCAGCCAGACAGCGACTTGAGCTCTGCAAGGCATCAAACCGAGCAATAAGCTCTTCTGTCGTCTGCTGTGGATTTCTACTTATATCCTTGCCTTTCATCCACTTTTCCCTTGCTCTGTCCCTCATTCCTGAATGATGATGCCTGTGCTGCTGTTTCTACAGAGAAACACTGATGGTGTGGCCCCTGCGAGGCTCTCGGCAGGGCTCTGACAGGTAACTCCCCTGGCGATCTTTTGCCCCAGCCGGCTGCCATTAATCCCTCTTTCCCGCTTGTAAACGTCTCATATGGAAGCTGTTAGCACTCCTGATGGGGGCCGCGGAGGGAACTGTGAGGGATATTGTTTTTAATTGCACTGCCTCATTGTTTCAAATGAAAATTCCGTCATTATAGTGGCCATATATGATAAACTTGGGGAAAAAAGCTCCATGAATTACCCTTAATGTCGTCCATGTATTTTAAAGTCATACAATAACAATTAAAGGGGTCATGAACTGGCTTTTTTTATTTTTTTATACTGTCGTCTGAGGTCAACTAATGACGTCCGTGTGCTTTTTACATTCAAAAACATCATAATGAATAAGTAATAGGCTATTTTCTACCCTGGTTTTGAGCCTCTCTCATGGAACGCTTGTTTTTTGACTAAACTTCCGCGGTTGTATTTTTCCTTCAAATATCAAGTCGAAAGAGTGAACAACGCAATCAAGAAAGGAAAGTTATTTCACTATTTAAGATAGCCCGTTGGGCAGGCCGGTGATACGTTTTGGTAGCCCGTCTGTAAACACATAGCCCCCGGGATGTTGGGCTTTGCGAGCCCTGGCCAATACATGTCCGAGTCTGATCACGAACCACAAGACAATGAACCAACAACACCTCAAATAAAGGATACTCCAGCCTGTGACAGCGTGCTAATGTTCAGTTAGACACGTACACACAATCAATAGATATCAAACGATCTGTAACAATGCAATACTATCACATATAAAAAACATTTTTATTCACATTAGTGTGTTGCTTTATTCATTCATGTAATCTCACCCTGTCTGCAAATCCAGTCTCTTGTTTACAAACAAATCTGTGGTGAAACGCTCAATGTCTTCCCCACGTGAGCTGGATCTTCATTAAAAATAAAGTTCAACCATGCATTCATAATATTAGAATCCGAAGGAAGCTTTTGCAGCGACTGTGTTTTTCCACAACCAGGCACAGCACAATATCTTGCTATCTTCGGCATGTTTATTGCTCGGTAGCACGATCCATTTAGCTCCACGAGTCGGTGGGCGGGGGGACAGAATCAGGCGTTCTTCTTCTTCTGTTGAGGTGGCGTTTCACTACACTCTGACGTCAAGGGTTGGCATATTCTGAGATCGATGTTTGCTGGGCCTGGTGTCAATAAAAGCTTTTCTTTGACTAACAAGGAAGTTTTCAGCTCTGAAACTTACAGGATATTCTTAGATCACGATGAACTTTTATATATCAAAGGCTGAATGAAAAGTTGATTTCTCAAGTCATGACCCCTTTAAAAATCTTCCCCTCTGCTGCAGCTCTCAAATGTCACTTTACATTCCCAGCCTGTATGTTTACACATATTTGTATATATGAGGAAACATTCACAAATGGATGTAATGACAGAATCTAAAACGTAAACTAATGTATGTAATATTTATACAGTCGATTTGGTACATTTCTTTAAACATCCTTAAGATTTGCAAACCAGTCAGTGCATTTCTTAAAACAATTGATACAAACAGTACCACACAATGGATTACCTGCAGGAGCATGTTACTTGCTCAAAATCCATAGTTCATTTCTCAAAAGTAAGTATTTATGTCAATGAACATATCAGCGGGACTCGCTGCCGGCTGCCCTCAACAGGAGGAGCCACCGTCGGCCGCCAGGGGGCGGAGGAGGATCGAGTCCACCGAGCGCCCAGTACCATCGCATGGCACCGCGAGGAAGAGCCTCTCGGCTGGCTGAGGACCGAGCGGCAGTGTGTCCGGGAACAGGACCAGATTTTTTTTTTCTTTCTTCCTCTCTCGTCTCTGTTGCTCCTCATGCTTCCGGCTCCTTTTCTCTCGTCTGTCCTTACCCCCAGGTGCTGCGGCCGCCGAGACTGGCCCCGGGGGGGGGAGTAGAGCGCAGTCTTGTGGGTACCCCCCGGCCTGCGAGGGGCGATGGGGGTATGTGACGAGCCAGGCGAGCGAGAGCAGTGAGAGAGCGACGCGAGGCCGGTGAGTGATTTGATGATGAGCGCCAGCTGAGCGTCACACCGGTCTCAGATCTCTCACGGAGGAGCTCGGACGCATAAAAGGAGGAGCGACGACAGTGAAGGTTGAGAGAGGACCAGGCCTGGATTTTATGTTGTGCTTTGTTTACGTTTTGTGATGTGTGTGTGTGCGCGGCAGTCGTCCATGAGGGGCTGCTGCTTTTACTTTCATTTTGTGTTTATTTATTTGATTAAAGTCTTTTAAATGTTCGCCGGTTCCCGCCTCCTTCTTCCCATAACAATGAACCCCGTTACAATAACAGTGTACTCTGTCAGTATTTTTTATTTATTTAAACTATGGCTATGCAATGCTGCGCCAGGTGCGACGCAGGTGTTTTTTGCTAGTTTCATCCTGACGCTGTTATCATTTTCATGTCCAGTGCCACATTGTTTACAGTTTTTCTCAGTCGCTTTGGAACATTTCTTGAAACATCCTTAAGATTTGCAAACCAGTAAATGCATTTCTCAATACAATTTGTACAAACAGCACCACACAATGGATTACCTGCAGGAGCATTCATCTCTCAAAAGTAAGTATTTATGTCAATGAACATATCAGTGCCATCAGAAAGTCCTTGTGTCTTGTTCACCAACAAGATAGTCAAAATGCTTAGTCATGTTGTCAATACACTAGTGTCAGTATTTTCAAATGTAAACATATGGCTACGATTTTTATGACAATAGCCCTATTCGGACGGTAATTGTTTCTCATGGGATCGTCAGGTCTTTTAAGCTTGTTCCTGTTAAGTGACTGTTTTATTCCAGCAAAAAACAAAAACTCTTGGCCCAAAATCACAATAAATGGGGACTCTAAAAATTGCAGAAAACACTGTCTTAATACATGCACGCTGAAAGTATTATTACACTTATGTTGCTGATGTCAGGAAATGTGCAACCTAACCCAGGTCCTGTGACAGATATGATATCGCTGCAAACTACTGCCGATATTTTTTTAAAAAGTTCAGGTATTGGTTTTGTGCACATAAATGTGAGAAGTCTATTCCCAAAAATGTATATGGTCAGAATTTGGGCCAAATCGCCAAATGTTGATATTATGGTGTTATCTGAGACTTGGCTGGGTAGATCTACTCCTGATAGTTATATTTATATGGAGGGGTATAATTTATTTCGTACTGATCGTCGTGCTAAAGGTGAAGGAGTGGCGATCTATGTAAAAAGTAGTTTGCAGGCAACAGTAGAATTATCCGAGTCTGTGCCTAGACAATTTGAATTGTTAGTGTTTAATTATCGCAGAATTATGCTTTGACAGTTGCGGGATGCTATAGACCTCCTTCTGCGCCAAAGGACACATTGTCCTCATTGTCTGATTGTTTGTCAGTTATAAAATATACAGAATTGGTTTTAATGGGTGACTTAAATTGAGACTGGCTAACACCTGCATCTGATCAAATTAAAAGTTTTTGTGACTCAGCGAATCTGACCCAAATTATAGACTCACCCACTAGGCCAAATCCTAAACATCCTGAAAAGTTTTCGCTCTTTGATTTGTTTTTAACAAATGTACCGCAGAAATATAAAGCTACTGCTGTTTTTGCAAATAATATGAGTGATCATTGCGTTATTGCTGGTGTGAGAGATACCAGGATATCTAAATGTAAACCACGTATTATAATTAAGAGAAATCTGAAGTCATTCTGTAAACAAGCTTTTTTTATTGATCTTAATCTCTGTGAATGGACCAGGGTGAATTTGATACCGGAGCCTGAAATAGCGTTGAAATATTTTAAATCACTATTTTTGGACATTATAAACAAGCATGCTCCTTTTAGGAAATATAAGATTAAAGGGCGTGATAATCCGTGTTTTTCAAAGAAATTGTCTGATCTAATCTGATCTAAATGCTTGGTCAATGGCAAAGAAATCGAAAAATATCTCAGACTGGCAACATTTTAGGTACCTGAGAAACAAATGTGTCTCTCAAATACATAAAGCAAAATCTGTGAAATATGTGATAGTTCAGCTAATCCATCTAAATTTTGTAAAGTTATAAAATCACTGTCTTCTGACTTTCGGGATACTGTAATGCCAACTATATTGAAGTTAAATGATAAAATTATTACAGACAGGAAAAGTATGCTAGATTCCCTGAATCAGCACTTTATATCTTCTGGGTTGTTGTTTGAGCATGCAACACAACAACAGAGGAGACAAGAGGACTACTCTTTGTCTAGGATTTTGAGCTTGTTCCTATTGCAACGCAGGAGGTATGTGATGCTCTTAGAGGGCTAAATGCTAAGAAATTCTGTTGGTCCTGATGGGTTGGATCCCTACTAAATATTGCTGCTGAACATATTGCAGAACCTTTGACACACATTTTCAATCTGACTACTGAAACTGGATTAATACCGAGTGTATTGAAGTCAGAATATGTCACTCTTTTATTAAAGGGTGGTGACCGATCAAATCCAAATAATTATAGGCCAATATCTAAGCTATCTGCAAGTGTTTATGTTGATGGTGTGTCCTCAAAATCATTACTTATACAAAATGGTGTCCCCCAGGGGTCCATTTTGGGTCCCATTTTATTTATTATACCAGTATAATACATTTAGATAAACATGAAAGCAATTGATAATGTAGGAAACAGCAGACAGTTGCACATAATCAATTGCATGACTGTGCCAAAGCATTTGCAATTTGTTCAAAACAATGGGAAATTGCTTTTATGATGTGCACAAGTGACTTGATGATGTGGAGGTTGAAGAAGTAGTTTTGAGAAATTCAGCTGTGATCTGAGAAATGTACCAAAGCAACTGAGAAAAACTGTAATATATGATAGATAGATAGATAGATAGATAGATAGATAGATAGATAGATAAATAGATAGATAGATCCATCTCTAAATAGCCATGCCAATGTTGATTGTCTGTCATGTTCTCTTTTTTTTTGCCAGCAGATTCTCCTCTTCGCCTTTAAAAAAAACAAAAAAAAACAGGGGATACCCTGGAAGTTCGAGATTTACACTCATCTAAAGGATTATTAGGAACACCATACTAATACTGTGTTTGACCCCCTTTCGCCTTCAGAACTGCCTTAATTCTACGTGGCATTGATTCAACAAGGTGCTGAAAGCATTCTTTAGAATTGTTGGCCCATATTGATAGGATAGCGTCTTGCAGTTGATGGAGATTTGTGGGATGCACATCCAGGGCACGAAGCTCCCGTTCCACCACATCCCAAAGATGCTCTATTGGGTTGAGATCTGGTGACTGTGGGGGCCATTTTAGTACAGTGAACTCATTGTCATGTTCAAGAAACCAATTTGAAATGATTCGAGCTTTGTGACATGGTGCATTATCCTGCTGGAAGTAGCCATCAGAGGATGGGTACAAGGTGGTCATAAAGGGATGGACATGGTCAGAAACAATGCTCAGGTAGGACGTGGCATTTAAACGATGCCCAATTGGCACTAAGGGGCCTAAAGTGTGCCAAGAAAACATCCCCCCACACCATTACACCACCACCACCAGCCTGCACAGTGGTAACAAGGCATGATGGATTCATGTTCTCATTCTGTTTACGCCAAATTCTGACTCTACCATCTGAATGTCTCAACAGAAATCGAGACTCATCAGACCAGGCAACATTTTTCCAGTCTTCAACTGTCCAATTTTGGTGAGCTTGTGCAAATTGTAGCCTCTTTTTCCTATTTGTAGTGGAGATGAGTGGTACCCGGTGGGGTCTTCTGCTGTTGTAGCCCATCTGCCTCAAGGTTGTGCGTGTTGTGGCTTCACAAATGCTTTGCTGCACACCTCGGTTGTAACGAGTGGTTATTTCAGTCAAAGTTGCTCTTCTATCAGCTTGAATCAGTCGGCCCATTCTCCTCTGACCTCTAGCATCAACAAGGCATTTTCACCCACAGGACTGCCGCATACTGGATGTTTTTCCCTTTTCACACCATTCTTTGTAAACTCTAGAAATGGCTGTGTGTGAAAATCCCAGTAACTGAGCAGATTGTGAAATACTCAGACCGGCCCGCCTGGCACCAACAACCATGCCACGCTCAAAATTGCTTAAATCACCTTTCTTTCCCATTCTGACATTCAGTTTGGAGTTCAGGAGATTGTCTTGACCAGGACCACACCCCTAAATGCATTGAAGCAACTGCCATGTGATTGGTTGATTAGATAATTGCATTAATGAGAAATTGAACAGGTGTTCCTAATAATCCTTTAGGTGAGTGTAGCTGCTCCTTGTCAACATTAACATGTCAACTAACCTATGCCACTCCCACAACATACACGCATCAACATAGAACAACTTTTCTCTATTTATGGTTGTGACGAGACATGGACGAATGAGTAACATATGTACACAATTTCCCGCGAAAACCATCCCGTTAGGTCTAAAATGTAAACACTTATAATAGGCATTACCACAGTGAATCAGGGTAAGACAAAAATAAATTTTGAAATAAGGATTGATGATGGATTGACTTGTTTATTTATTGTTTAAATTTTTTACATTTTGACCAAAAAAGTTACATAGTGTACCTTTAAGTAATTATTAAACAAATGAGTTTAATTTCATTCATTTTAATATTATAAAGTTTAACTTTGGTAAAGTAATTAGTTTAATATGATACATACAGAGAACAAAATGAAATATAACAAAATGTCAAATTAAGTAATTCTGTTAATAAATCTGCTATGTCATGACACTGAACATATTTAATAAATAAAATTAAAGGCACAGTATGTAAGTTTCATCACTAGGAGTCGCTTATTCAAAACAATGACAAAGGCTTAGCTTGGGAATCATGGGAATTGTCGTGTTCACCCCCACGGTAATTTTCGCTTTGTGGGGTTATATTGATGAATTCACATGCTCTGAACTGTGACGCAAGCAAACATGGCAGCGCCCATCTCACGTCTTAGATCAAGATCATTTATAAAGGTTCTTAAATGACAAAACACACACTCACTCTCACTGTCTCACTCACACACTCTCACTCTCACTCACACTCTCACACTCACACTCTCACTCACACTCACACTCTCACTCACACTCACATATTTGAGAATCGGAATATCAGATAGTTGATGACATGGTAATAAAGTTTTTAGAATATTTTGAATAAAAAAAGGAAAAACTAAATAAAATCGATACATCTGTCATACAGTGTTATTGTGGCTGCGGTGTGTCACATGACAAGCATCACTCGTTGGAAACGCCATGGAAACAATAAGGGGAAACGTTCTAAAATAAAATCTCACTCTGAGGGGGGTCAGTTAGAATATTTTAAACTCACGTGTGAAAGGATTAATGCAAAAATCGTACAAATTGTACCTTTAATTAAATATAATAAAATCAAACTATTAGTTTAATGAATTCAATATTCTATGAACCGATGAAATGAATTGTAAACATGTTTATGTCTCTAAATGTGTTCATGCATAAAAACAGTTGCTTATGTTTAGTTGTATCGAAAACAACTACATGAAAAATCTAATTTTGAGGAATAAAGGGTGAGTACAGTATGACAAAATGTTCATTTTTGTGTGAACAGTTCCTTTAATTACCGTATGACTGTGTCCAATTTCTCCTGTGACCATTACAGGTAGACAACTTCTAATAAAGATGAAATATACTGTATGCAGGCTGCTTGTTGCACTGTAGAACCGATATGTTGTTCACCATTCATTCTGACATTTAAGCATTGACTACAGCTTTGCGCATGGTTAAACAGTGCCGAGTGTACAGTCAATGCCTCAGATATGCGCAGGTAGCCAGCTAAGAGCTGTTAGAGGTCAGCGACAGCATGTATTAAGTGGGATTGACTGGGCAGAGATGCTGCAAAGCCCCTAAATAATTCACACATTCCCACACACAAAGGGCTCGGCCCAGCCCAGCAACTTTCTAAGTGAAAAAATTTGCTTTGTCAGCGCCGCCCATGGGTTGTCAGCTCACACCATTTCACATTTTTCTCCCTCGTGCTCACGCCCTCAAGAACGGTTAACGAGCGTCGCCGCTGCGTGTCGCGTGCCATCCCGTGAGGATCTCTGGGGTCAGGCTGTAGCAATACATGGGATCTTTTGGATGAATTTGGTAGCCGTCAGTGTCAGTGAGTGGATATGAATAAGTAGGCATAATTAGGATGAGTGTTTGTTTTATTATCATTGATATCCAATTATAGTTTTAGTAAAAAAAAATGTATTAGATCTTATTTTTATATTTTCATTTTAGTTTTTAATATGTCTATATAGTTTTTAAATTTGAGTTTATTTAGTTAATAAATAGTTTTAGTTATTTTACAGTTTTTTTACAATCACAATTTTTTCAATACTTTTAACAAATTTCCTAAACTCTTAACGCACCAACACACCTACAACACACAATTGCTAAAACGGTTAATTTCATGCTCAAAATCACACATTGTAAACTAAACTCCAACACTAATTTTCAAAATACAATAATACACTAACACAATACACTATCAAACCAAAACACTGCAAACATGTCTCAAAATCAAATAATTTTCAAAACACTAACACATGTTCTCTTCCAACAGGAACATTTAGTCAATCATAGCACAACATCATAAAACACTAACACCAGATGGAATTACAGAAACTGCATTATTTTATGTGTCAGGTCTGCCCTTATACAATGGACAGTATATTTTATTGATCATAGATTGTGTCTTTTGAAGCCTCTCTACATTTTTGTTTTGTTGGGTTTAGTAAATGCATGAATTTTGTTTCTTTTGCTGCAGAAATTCAATACAAAAAATTAATGACCCATCTCAGAGTAGCTTTATAGAATGCCCTTCCGTTTTATTTCATTATCAGCAATCACCATGTTGACAATAGCAAGTTTCTGTTCTTCATTTAGGAGCTTTCCTCTGCCCCTGAGGTAGGTAGACATTGAATCCTCAGATAGACAAAATACAGTTACATATTAGAGACCAGAGGCATACACTCACTGTAATACATGGTCAAATGATTTATACTTTGCAGTAGGAGAAGCCCTTATACAATATCCTACCTGTTGGTTTCTTGAAAATTCTGGATAATAGATGCCACTATGTCCCAGCTGAGATTTGGCTGTACTCGTTCACCAGCCTCTCTGTATGATATCCCGTGGTTTATGACATGATCTACACTCACTTAAAGGATTATTAGGAACACCATACTAATACTGTGTTTGACCCCCTTTCACCTTCAGAACTGCCTTAATTCTACGTGGCATTGATTCAACAAGGTGCTGAAAGCATTCTTTAGAAATGTTGGCCCATATTGATAGGATAGCATCTTGCAGTTGATGGAGATTTGTGGGATGCACATCCGGGGCATGAAGCTCCCGTTCCACCACATCCCAAAGATGCTCTATTGGGTTGAGATCTGGTGACTGTGGGGGCCATTTTAGTAAAGTGAACTCATTGTCATGTTCAAGAAACCAATTTGAAATGATTCGAGCTTTGTGACATGGTGCATTATCCTGCTGGAAGTAGCCATCAGAGGATGGGTACATGGTAGTCATAAAGGGATGGACATGGTCAGAAACAATGCTCAGGTAGGCCGTGGCATTTAAACGATGCCCAATTGGCACTAAGGGGCCTAAAGTGTGCCAAGAAAACATCCCCCACACCATTACACCACCACCACCAGCCTGCACAGTGGTAACAAGGCATGATGGATCCATGTTCTCATTCTGTTTACGCCAAATTCTGACTCTACCATCTGAATGTCTCAACAGAAATCGAGACTCATCAGACCAGGCAACATTTTTCCAGTCTTCAACTGTCCAATTTTGGTGAGCTCGTGCAAATTGTCGCCTCTTTTTCCTATTTGTAGTGGAGATGAGTGGTACCCGGTGGGGTCTTCTGCTGTTGTAGCCCATCTGCCTCAAGGTTGTGCGTGTTGTGGCTTCACAAATGCTTTGCTGCATACCTCGGTTGTAACGAGTGGTTATTTCAGTCAAAGTTGCTCTTCTATCAGCTTGAATCAGTCGGCCCATTCTCCTCTGACCTCTAGCATCAACAAGGCATTTTCGCCCACAGGACTGCCGCATACTGGATGTTTTTCCCTTTTCACACCATTCTTTGTAAACTCTAGAAATGGTTGAAAATGTGTGTGAAAATCCCAGTAACTGAGCAGATTGTGAAATACTCAGACTGGCCCGTCTGGCACCAACAACCATGCCACGCTCAAAATTGCTTAAATCACCTTTCTTTCCCATTCTGACATTCAGTTTAGAGTTCAGGAGATTGTCTTGACCAGGACCACACCCCTAAATGCATTGAAGCAACTGCCATGTGATTGGTTGATTAGATAATTAATGAGAAATTGAACAGGTGTTCCTAATAATCCTTTAGGTGAATGTATATACATGCAGTCTGGGGGCGAGTAAATAGTAACAAATATGTGTGTGAACTATCCCAATACAAATATTTCATTGTAGGCCTATTTTAAGGTTTTTCTGTTGCTCTGCTGGAGGGTTGCGGCAGTAGAAATGCCAAAGTCTTTGGTTCATCTCACTTGGAACATACTGTGGGATTACAAATTTATAAATTGTTATATCTTGGTTCCAATGTAATAGTATTAAGGGTGTCACAATTTCGATTTTAAATAGAAATCGATCGAAATTAAGTCACAATCTCGAACTTCGAATTAAAAAATGGAATCGGCGATGCTGCCACGCCCCCATGTCACGCCCGGTTGCTTGCCAAGCGGAAAAAAACACACATGTTGAAGTGCTGCGAGTCAACCTCCTCTAACTTAGCTACAGCCACTCAAAAGATAGCATGGCAACTGCAGATGCAGGAGACCCATCGACTTGAACCCCCTCCTCTTTCACTAAAGTCGCCGGTGTGGAAATATTTTGGATTTCCAGTGAGTTATGTTGACAACGTTCACGTTGTTGACAAAAAAGCCACAGTTTGCAAGCTCTGCTATGTGCGTTTACCATATTTTTTCACTGGCAGCACAACTAACATGGCAGGGCATCTCCGCAGGCACCACAAAAACATAGATTTATCTGTTAAACCAACAACTGTAACACAAACTACTCTTCCGTCTTCATTTGGAAATAACTTCCAAGTAACTCAACTCGTGCAAATGCAATTAGTGAGTATTCATATGAGTATTCATAGCTATGAGTATTCATAGCCGCAGACATGCAACCTTATTCGGTGGTGGAAAACTCCGGTTTTAGGCATTTAATTAGCGTGCTAGAACCATCAGTGTGGTATATGTTCAACTGTTCGGAAATAGTTCGTTAAGACACTTAATTGTTCAGAGAAGACTATGGACATGGCTGTTTTATTGTTTTTGTTTGTTTTGTTGTGAACTTGAATGCACTTACAAAAGAGAAACTAGATGGCAGTTTATTTTGCTTAAGTTTTCAATTGACTGAAGACATTGTTATTACATTATGTTGTTAATAAATGTTTTAAATTTGACAATGTAGTGTGGTACATTGCGAACAAAGGTCAGATGTTATATTGCATAATAGTCTAGTCTAAAAAAAATAAATGTAAAAATCGAGAATCGAATCAAATTCCTTAATCGTGACCTTAGAATCAAATATGTAATCGAATCTAGGATTTGGAGAATCGTGACACCCCTAAATAGTATATAAACTGAAAACGTTATGTACATTGTGTTTTACATTTTGAGGTAAAAACTGATGACATTCTAGCAGCCCAGGTGTCTGATACATTAGTCTTTTGTCTTTATGTACTTCCTGACCATTTGTCATGACAAGCTCAAGGCACAGCTGTGCCTTTGTCTCTATGATAATGTGAAGGTATGGGCAATACTGTCAGCCCGAATGGATTAGCACCTAAGCATTTGAATAGTTATGCTGATTGGATTAGGACTGGTGATACTCTAGAGTCTGGGGCAGGTCTCTTTACCTGGATACCTCATTTGCATGCTTTGTTTAAGGTCGTCACCCATTTGCTTTGTCTCCCCTGCACCCTAAAATCTATATAAACTACAATGTACACTGCCTTAGTTAGACTTGATGGACTGCAGCTACCGACAGCATGTGTTCTCAAAGAATCCTGCTGAAGATACATCCAAGTCTCCTGGTTTTCTGAGTTTCCAACAATACAAACTTATAATATGTCCCAAACGCACTGTAAGTGGCTTAAATACATGCAAAAATAAATGCATTGGTGTTCACTGAGGTTTTATTTTGTATTTAAATTAGGTTAGATTTAGCTTAAGGGTTAGGGCTTAAGCTTAGTAAAAAAGAAAAAGAAAATCTTTTGCTTCAGGTTTTATTCTGTTCAGTCAATAGAACATTATTTGAAGATATGTTCAGATTTTTAAGCCTCACATGGAGTAAATAAACTATTTATTTATTTGTTTTATTTAGTTTGTTATTTAACAACTTATCCACTGTTACTGCTACAATTTCTGCAGCCATAATCAACAGAAATATTACGATTCAAATATTCACTAGACATACATATTGCTATTATTAACATTCCTGTTAACATTCCTTTAATTTAAATGTTCCTTAAACTTAAATTAGGCTTCAGCTTCCCTACATAGGACAAGTGGTTTAAAGAATAATTGGATGGCTTTCTGTGGATGGCAATGTATTTGTGTAAATGCCGGTGCATTTCAGTTTATTTGCATAGAAAGGAAGTGAATTTGTGCTTGAAAGAAAGACACTCTCTGCGTCCGAAAATACATAAGCCTACTGTTTCAGTGGGTAAGCCTACTATATTTGAATTTGAACTGACTTTGCGACCGTTAAAGCTGCGGTCCATAACTTTTTTTGGTTAAAAATGATCCCAAATAAATTTGTTAGCAAGTACATAACCAGCCAGTGTTCAAAAAGATTTCCTTACCTGTCTTTTTCCTTACAAAGGTAAACTTGTAATAATCTGTTATAATTTGAGTGGTACTGGTAGCTTTCCATGGGAAACATGAGCTTCCGCCATTTGTCTTTGCATCATTGCGTCACATCTGTATACATAAAGGAGTAGTAGGCTATATCGCGTGTGTGGATGCTGCAGGTGGTGGATCATTTGTGGCCTGGAATGCAATTAAACTTGTCATTTTGATGGCGGCTTGTAATCCAGAAAGTTCAAAACGACAATCATCGTTGACAACTGGTGCGTTGATAGACAATCCACACATACTCCTCAAAATATTAGATTCTTCCGCGCTGAGGAGCCGTGCCAATGAACAACCCACGTAAAGAAAAGGCAAAACTTCGAACTGCAGCTTGTATGTTCTATATAGTATGAATGTGTGTAGTATGAATGAACTATGAATGAATGTACTATAACCAGGGAGGGTGCGAGGCCCTGTGCGAACTTGATGTGTGATGCTCCTTAAATAAACGGGGGTCTACTGTTGCTACAGTGACAAACAATTTGTTGTTTGTGTTGTGGATATTTAAGAAAAAAAGTTTGCTTTGCTTCGTATATTCAGTTTAACAGCATTAGAGAAGTTAAAGTGTGTAACTGAACTGCACACATATATTTTTGGCGCTTAAATTATGAATGGGTCAAACGCGTTTGCAGAACGGCCTGAATCCACTTGAATGAGTTTGGACTGCTCTCTGACTGAATCATCTGAAGCGATTTCTCAGTCAGTAAAACAAACAGGCAGTATTGAGAGAACAACAGCGCCGTTTTTCAGTTGTTTTCCTCTGTGAACATGCGCTAAATGGATGTCTGACAATTTCTTTGCTTTTTGCAGTTTTCAGATTTAAAAACGTTTAAAATGTCTAGAGATAGAGTAGGGTACACTCGTTCTGCAGCACTGTTGCTCTCACTGAGGGTCCGAAAGGTGCGTAATATTTAGGCTATATATGCTTATTTAACTTTATAGTGTTAAATAAAAAACTTTATGTGTACCGTCAGATGAAATCCTGCAGGCGTCCATGCTTTCTCAGTCCATGCAATACATGCACATCCTTGAATGAGCGCAGATTTCTAGCATATTTACTTGAATTTCTTAGGTGATATCTATGGTTTGACCAATTTCAGAAGCGTCCAAAATCAGAATTTGAATTGACTGAATAAAGCTCTCTACGAACTTGACGTGCGATGTCGCGCTGACTGACATATATGCACATGAATCACTGTCACACGCACAGAGCAATATTGTAAGTTACTGCATAATACATTTTTAACAAGCAGAATAATACAGCATCACAATACACATAGCCTCATTTTTAGCTATGTCTATTAACTATTATATTATTTCGAAGGACAAAAACATGAACTTTAACTATTGGCTTTTCATCATCAAGTCATCTTTCACTTTACTTTGGCACGAGAACCTGTATGGTCGCACACTTGGCAGACACAGCCTTTGCGACGGTACAGCGTCAGTTGCGCCACTTCACTGCAATTCATAAATCCTCTCCCGTGGCCTCACGGGACAGTAAAGTGTCCAGCAAATGAGCACTTCAGAATCTCAGCAGATGTAATAGGTCATCCGGGGACT
Organism: Rhinogobio ventralis; assembly: GCA_039654625.1. NCBI lineage: Eukaryota > Metazoa > Chordata > Actinopteri > Cypriniformes > Gobionidae > Rhinogobio > Rhinogobio ventralis. The sequence goes on from CM077208.1 coordinate 27,295,522, forward strand.
TTTCGCCTACTATTTTTTAAATACTATGCATTCGGACAAACTACTCTATTGGCATACTGTTTTTCGCACACTATATAGTAGGGAAGTATTTGATTTCGGACCCAGCTCATGACCCAATAAGACTTTGATGTCATATCATATGTATGGGTTCATAGACATGCCAGCAGCGGAGGAAAAAAAACACCATGAAACTATCACATAATTATTGAAGCCCATTTTCAACACATAATAAAAAAATGCTTTGTCAAGTCTTAATCTTAAATCTTAAGTCTTAATCTTAATGACATAAAAAGGCATATTAAGTCATAATTATGATATAAAAAGTCAAAGTTATATCTTTCTGTGTCATTGTTTGACTTTATTGTCAGACATTTTACTTTTATCTCATAAATATGGCTCAGGATGTCATCATTTCAACTTTTTTATGTCATAATTAAGATTTTTCTTATGTGGTGGCTACCACACATAACCTCTTTAAATGAGGAGGTCAGGAAAGCCTCTGGCGCCAATAAGGTGATCCCAAGGAACTTAATCAGACTGCAGCTACGGCCGATGAGTAGGATCGCTGTAAATCAATCTATTTATATGCAACCATCTACAAAAATAATTAGCAGGGTTGTTCCTGGTGACCTTCTCCATCTCTGCCTGATACAATGTGCCCCTCAGAAATAAGCTTAAACAACAGAGAAAGGCATTACAACACGTCTGACTGCATAGAGGACATATATTGTCCACATGTCAATAAATGCAGGTTACCTCATACATAACCCCTGCATACATTAAATATGTAAGCAAGCATTCAGGCATTGCCAGTATGTATGTATGTATTATTGCTTAATGAGTTTATTTTAAATCAGACAAATATTTATGAGACCTCATATAGTTTTCTTTTAAGGAGATGGATTGTGGACTAATGACACCGCAGCTTTGCCAGATTTCTAGAACACATTTGGCCCCAGGTAATATGCGCCTTAATAACTTATGTATGCATCATAGTGTACATATATTTTTATTTTTTCCAGCCCTGTGCTATGTCCCTTTTTTACTCGTGACAGATTTTGCTAAGATGTATTTTCTGATACCACGTTTTTGTTTTTCCATTTTAGATACTGTTTAGAGGGGAAGTACAATCTATTTTAATGGAACGATTGTGAGCAAAACGACTAACAGTACAAAGTGTCTCAAAGAAGTTATTTGTGTCACATTTGGTTTACTCAAAAATGACTATTCTGTATTCATTTCCTCATGTCGTTCCAAAAATGTATTCTTTGTATAACTTTCTTTCAGCAAAGAAGAACCTTTGAAGAATGCACTTTAAAAAAAAAAAATCAATAAGTAATTGGGAATGGATCTTTCAAGCTCTAAATAGGACACAAAGTCTGTGAGCCATATTCCTCTGAAGTCTTCTTCTGAAATACGATAGCCTACTTTTGAGTGAGGAACAGACAGAAGTTTGACATGAGCCACCCAAGCTGTCCTTCGCATAATGAGTGAAGTAGTGATGCCTAATTCTTGAACAAATCTTTGATCCGGTGTTAATTTTGACAGCAAATTTTGATTTAGTTTTAGTCATAGTCTTTTGACTAAAATGCCATTTAGTTTTAGTCATATTTTAGTCACCTGAATTGTTTTTAGTTTTAGTCTAGTTTTAGTCAACTAAATATCATAAGATTTTAGTTCAATTGTAGTTCATTAATTGAGCATTTAAGCATTACATAACTGACTGTTACTTGAATACGTCAAAACTGATATTTTGACATAATTGTGTTTTTGACCATTCAAGCGCAAAAATACACGATAGATACATAATCTATATAGTTTTTATAATGTTGTATTTCTGTTTTAGTTAATATATCAGGTTAAGCTAAAGCTTCAAATAAGTTTAAATTTATTTTATTTTATTTTTAATTTCAGCTAACATTTATTTAATTTCAAGTAATGAATATTTTTGAATGGTTTTAGGTAACTATTATAACCCTGACACTTTATTGAATAATATGTGTCAAATACTGTTCTTAGTCTTTCCTCCTGACTATGAATTAAATGGGAATGAAATTAAATACAGTTTACTGTGTAACCAAAACCGTATATATATAATGTGTGACTTTTAATTATAAGCAAGCTCGAAATTAGGGCTGTCACGGTATCAGATTTTTCACACCACGGTTATCGTGGCCAAAAGAATTCACGGTAACGATATATCGCGATATCTATAGAAACCTTGGGGACAAAGCATTGTTAACAGTCAAATTCATCTTTACTTTGTTTATTATGTGCTTTGCTTTCTTTTTTAGCCAATGATTTACATTGCATTCCCATTTGGAACCCAAATCCAAGAAATGGCATACCCTAATTAAAATACAAATAAAATTTCTTATCACAGAATGAGGCAGAAATTCTATTATTTTATAGTTATACAGTGATAAATGCTTTGATGATTAGCATTGCATTATAAATAATCATTATTGTTACTAAAATAACCAACATGGCTTGAAGAACACAGATAAACCATATGCTGTCACAATGGTGTGTTAATTTTTTTCATGTTTAATCAGTCAAAACGTTTTATTCTGCTGCAGCTGTCCATATTAGGGATTTCCTAAAGTTGAATAATTCTATGGGTCTCACTTGTGGACTTTATGCACGAGGGCGCCCTCCGATGTTGAGTATTAATGAAACAAATTACATATGAGAGTTTAGCGCACCATAATGCTCACATCGACCTTTTTGGGATAAAATACAACAAAAATATTCCTCTCTAAATATATTTGAAGTAAACATCCATACGTTTTTTTTATCTGAATGAGCACAAAAACTAAAAGCCTTAAGGGATGTACAAATTACAAAACAGAAAGGCGTCAGCAGTTGACAGGTTAATGAAACATTTCCCGTTTCAGGACTAACCGAGTAGCAAAATGCAACTTAGTGGCAAAATCCACAGGATGATGGACGTGGATGAACAGGTTGGTGGTTTTGCCCCCTTTTGTGACAATTCATTTTCAATAAATCCAAAAAAGCAGCTGTGCGCTGCATCTTCTGCTTTATGACAGATGGCAGCGTTAAGGTGAAATACCACCATCTATTGTACAATTGGGACGTCAACCAGGTGCTGCCACTGGGTTATTTACCGGGTCATATTATCATATGTGTACTTTTCATTTAAAATATTACGGTTATCGCGATATATTGTCATACCCTTAATTAACACAATATCGATATTTAGTGTTTTCAATATCACGGTTATTGTCAATACCAGTATATCGCGACACCCCTACTCGAAATACACATTGAAACACATGCGCCTTACTCTTGCAGTTGCAAGCTGCTCATTCAAGTTCAGATGAGGGAGATAAAATATGCTTTGTTACAACCGTCTAAACATATTACTATATAAACATCGTAAAGTTAACAATGTCATTTTTTTCTCAGCATTAGTTAATAAACAATTACCTGGCATAAATGTGCACTATTCATTGATTGCGAACCCCTCTGAAGCAGCCTGAAGCTCTGACTGGATCTCTTCCCTAATCGTCCCTCCCTAACATTTTCGTCCTAATTTTATTCGTTGACGAAAATGACAGTAGATTTTCGTAATAGTTTTTGTCATCCAAAACTGTTTTTTATTTAGTTATCGTCTCATTTTCCTCAGTGAAAAAAGGCTGTTGACGAAAATTATGATGAAAATTATTCGTCAACAAAATTAACACTGCTTTGATCCATCAATCCAGGGCTCCAGACTTTTTTGTCTTGGTTGCACTGGTGCGCCTAACATTTTTATTTAGGTGCACCAGCACAAAATTTAGGTGCACCCAAAAATTTTAATTGTGCCTTTAACGCCACAATTTCAAGGTCACGTTTTTATCACGCTCCATATACATTCATATACATTATGTAAATGACAACATAATATATGCAGTTACACAGGAATTAAAATCAAGGGAAACAATGATTTGAACATTACAATTTTAAAACTACAGTTTTAACAAAGTGTTATAAATTAATTTAAAAAATAATGAAATAATAAACAATGAAATACAACTCATAATAAATAAAAATACGGAATTTTTTATTTCCTCTGCCTGCTATATATATCACGCTTTGATGATTGTCATAATTATGTGGTTACTGATAGGCTATTGTAGGCTACAGTAGCCTATAGTTGTATATATTTCTTAATAAAATTGTGCCAGCTGGAACAAATGCTATAATGAAATTATGAATTATTACGGGTAGACCACGGCAGGATTAAAAGTGGTCGAAAGTACAACAAATTAACAATGATACTAACGTTAGCGTTTCAGGTAGGACAGTAGATATATCAACAAATATCGTTCTCAAAGAGATTATTTTTGGAATATATGGCTTGATGCGAGTACAGGACTCTTTTACTTTAACGGCAGGCATTTTTTAATTTGCCTAAAACATATGGAGCTAATCCTGTTTTGTCTTCCGCTTCTTGATTCTCGCGCCGCCTGAGCTGACACTGATGGGCGGTTGTCATGACAATGACGTAGTTTAGGGCGGCACAAGTTCACGTTCATTCTCTCTCACACACACTTGCGCTCACACGCGTGCACTCACACACATTCAGTGAAATGGACTCACAAACCATTTCAGCGTCGCGTTTATTTTGCTGATGCTGATTGCCATAACTGATTCTCTAGTGCTCAGGTCGCAATTTCAATCACACAGCATGGAGCAGTGTATGCCTACAGGAATATCTGGACCACAGCCAATCAGAGGCAAAGACCTGCCCCATCTCTGTCTCTGACTGGTTTAGACCACGACATGATCCAACCATGAGTGTGAGTTCCGTCAAAGGAGAACAAACGCTTCGTTCGTGGAGCGGCAGCTGAGCGGATGTGGGGACGTTAGGTGCACCGGTGTGACCTAGGAAAAATTTTAGTTGCACCCTTACAAATTTTGGTCGCACTCTAGAGCCCTGCAATCCATTGATTTCTTAATGATTCATTCACTAATCTGACTGATGTGGTTCTTGAGTTGAACTCAATGACTCAATCCAGTCACAGCAGTTGATTATCAGTGAATAATGATCGAAATGTTGGAATAAAATTAAGCTCGTACAACAACAACAACAAAAAAAAATTCCCCTAGCATTTTCTTGTTTACTCAACTTTTGTAAATAACAGTTATACTAACTGATAGGGGTGTAACGGTACACGTATTCATACCGAACCGTTTCAGTACAGGGCTTTCGGTTCAGTGCACATGTGCAACCGAATGCAACCTTTAACAGTTAACAGTAGGCTTGTCTTAGGCGCGGAACATACTTCAATCCGAGTTCCTAAACAAACATATTAAGTATTCTGTCCATTTTATCATGAAATTCAAACGATAAATGCCGTTTTGACGCTCTTTAATGTGACGTGACTGATCACTGTATAGGAGCGTGTGCCAGTTCAAGCAGTGGCGCGGCGCGCGAGTGAACGCGATCATCTCTTCCTAAAGAATAAACATGAATTATTATCTCTGAAGGTATGTTGACGATACATTACAACTTACTGAAATGTATCATATGTCGTGTAATCGCTCAATCTGTGTTTCAAGCGCGGTAAGACAATAAAACAGCTTGTAAACAATGTCACGTAGCATCATATTTACCTCAGAAGTCATTCATTGTCCACAGCTGTTAGTTCACTAGAGAAACAAACTCTTTCACTAAATATATGCACTATATTAGCCTATAGACGGTTTCAACGGCAACAACATAAACAAACGTTACTGCGCATGCGCGCTTTTGTGGCCCAAACTTCACTTTCGGTAGACGGCCACAAAGAATCAATGACAACAGAGGCTGCGTTATCTTTCTTATGCGTTATCATCTTTCATTTTAATTTTGCAACATTATCTTAATTTTTATGTTTTTATTGTTTCAGCATGTTTATTATAAATAATCTCCCATTTCTGTCTGCAATATAGAGTGGGGGAAACGAAAGGGTTAGTTCACCCCAAATTTTTAATTCTGTCATTAATTACTTACCCTCATGTCGATCTCAACCTGTAAGACCTTAGAGAAGAAGAAAAATATCTTAATTTGTGTTCCGAAAATGAACGAAGGTCTTACGGGTTTAGAACGACATGAGGGTGAGTAATAATGACAGAATTTAAATTTTTGGGTGAACTAACCCTTTAAGGATCGTGTAATGTTGTTTTCTGTACAGTAGCCTATATAAATTCTTGCACGCTCGCCTTTCAATCATGCAATGCATCGGAATAACATGTTTCTTTGGAAACTTAAACTTGTAGATAAAGTACCCTATTGGAGATTGATTGTATATGAATGCATCACAAAAATCCCGTGCTCTATGGGCACTGCCATTATTAGAGGATAAAGCGGAAGTTGTTTTACACGCTGTGATAAAGGCCTATTACGTACCCAATTTAAATATTTTGCGGGAAACTTAAATGCGATCAGTTATCCAGATGGCGACCACTTGATGTGAACAAATGTAAACGCGCCGTGTCCTGATTGACTGATGAGCTGATCTGCTTGATCAGATCACGGTGATCGCATGTTAATGCCAAGTGTAAACGCAGCCAGAATAAGTTACCTCTTAAGTAGATTATTTCTGATAACAAGCAAAATAAATAACAAGTAAATTACATTAGACATACAGTCTAAATTACATTAGACGCTGCTCTCGTATGCAGTCAGACTGGATATTTATGAAGCATTCCAGGCTTTTTGGTGAGTTGCACACACTGTTTTTGCGTTGGTGTCATATGCTCTCTGCTTGATCGTTAATATTTATATCATGTTAGCTAAGAATAGCATGTCAAAAACGTGTTTCTACTGAGTAGTGCGCCATACTATCCACTAGCCAGACCGATAAACAAACACAGACCGGAAGTTAACTTCTGGCCAGGCGCGTAACCGTGGCAATACGCGTGAGTCCGATGAAAATCGCATATATATCTATTATATTCTACTTAACCTGTTAGTGATGTCTTGTTTATTTAATGTATGTTTAAATAAATCGGTCATGAAAATGACAGCCACTGTTAAATGATTATATTTAAACAACGAATTGGAGAAAAAAAAATTATAATTAGATTTAGAAGTTAATGCAAAAACTGCCTTATGTGAAGCTTATGAGTGTTAATTATTATATCTAAAAATAAATAGCAACGGAACTGTTTGGGCTCTGTTGTTAACCGTTAATATTATAGTAATGTGCAAGTAAGGGCTCCCTATATAGTTTACAGCATAAGAAACTTTTAGTTATAATTGAATTCATTTAAGGGCAGACACAATTTTTTCAGTAAACCACTGTTGAATAAAAATAAATAAAAAGCAATTTTGCAAAACTGCTGTACCGAACCGTGACTTCAAAACCGAGGTACGTACCGAACCGTCAGTTTTGTGTACCGTTACATCCCTACTAACTGAAAATAAGTTGTCTATGATACAAAAAATATTTAGTGGAGTCAACTTAGCATTGTTTGTTTTCTGGAGATGTGAACTGTTCTATAACAAATCTTTTTTAGTTGAGCCAATTCAAAAAAAATTGTCTGTAGAACTCAATGTCTGAAGTTGAGTGAACAAAAATAATGCTATTGGAAATTAGTACTAAGAAATACTACATTAGATAAACTACAATAACATTGCCAAAGTCAAAACCTGAAAACAGTGAGTCAAGACAATGTTAACTAAACATTTATTCCAAAAAGCATTTTCAAAACGATTTGTACAGCCTTTTGAAGTCAATAAAATGCTATTTAGTTAACCATCATCATGACAATTCGAATTTCTATTAAAAGGTAGTTCACCCAAAAATGAAAATTCTCTCATCATGTATTCCCTTATGTCTCAAACTCATATGACTTCCCTTCTTTTGCAGAAGACACACAAAAGCATACAGCTCCAGTGGTTTAATCTGTGCCTTCTAGAGCAATCCGTTTGGGGTAAGAAACATATTAAAATATTACTCTATTATACATCTTGACATCTGATTGTATTGCTTCCGAGCACATGGATTAAATTACTGGATTCACATGGATTATATGTATATATCTTGAAGGTTCTGAACCCCATTTAGTTGCATTGTATGGATTGTCTATGAAGACATCTCTGTTTGTATCTCTGTTTGAGAAGAAAGGAAGACAAATGAGTTTGAGACATCAACTTATAAATGAATAATCATTTTTGGGTAAACTATCCCTTTAAATATTTCTCACAGTAAACAAATAAAATGCATCAATAATAGTAATAGTACCACTATCACACTATCACATAACAAAATCCTGTGATACCATGTTTTTTAAATTCAGTAAAGAATAATACAATTGATTCAATAATGCATTACTAAAATTAAACACTACCGTTAGAACAGTTTTACAAAACAATGAATATCAAGTAAATAAATAAGCATTTCAGTCTTAAAAATGTTAAATGCCCCCAGTACACAAAATACAATCCCATCTAAACAAACAACATTCCTACAAAGATGTTCTGCACTGCCTCAAATGTATATTTTAATCTTTTTGTATACAAAATATTAAAGGGATATTTCACCCAAAAGTTCCAACCTCAAGTTGTTCCAAACCTGTATAAGTTTCTTTATTCTGCTGAACACAAAAGAAGATATTTTAAAGAATGTTGGTAATCAAACAGTTGACGGCACCCGTTGACTTCTATAGTAGGGAAAAAACCTAAGGGGGCCCATCAACTGTTTGGTACTGACATTCTTCAAAATATTTTCTTTTGTGTTCAACAGAAGAAAGAAAATCATACAGGTTTCGAACTACTTGAGGGTGACTAAATGATGACAGAATTTTCATTTTCAAGCGTATAAAAGTCCAAAGAGTACTGTGAAAGCAGTGGGAAGGTCAGATAGGTCCTCTATGACCACAGATTCCTCCAAAAAGATGCTGAAGTTTAGACATTTCTTTGTTTACAGTGAGAGGTTGTCTTCCATGACTTCAATGATGCCCAGTAACGCTATATGCACGTCCTAAGAAGAATATTAAAGAAAAATGTTTGATTTTGTCAATTTAAACATCAAAACTCAAATACAGTCTTGCAAACAAAACTTGGCACATTATTTGCTAACCTGATGTAAAGTCTTGAGAAAAAAACATTTATTAAATATTAACCACACATTTCATAAAAGAATGGTGATCAATGAAAATATGAGAGAAACAAAAGTTGCCAACCTACCAGACATGTCTTGGATATTGCGTCACACTCCCTAGTGGTACAAGGGTAGTCCCTGTAGAGCTGTAGTGTATCTGTGTCATAGGATGTCTGTAGGAAAAAAATAATTATTGTATTCATGAGGATTTACTTCTGCATGATTATTTCAAATCATAATTGAGTGTCACTGAAAATATTTTAGGGATGGGAAGAGTGTCAGAAATAAAGGGGGCAAAAATTCCACAAAAACTGACTACTATATATCTCTTCAGGTACTTAAGAAGACAAAATGACTGTCACATTAACCACCAACTCCAAGGCATTCATATGTATAGTAATCATACCTGCTTATCAAAATATTCCAGGATAGTTTTCAACTCATCTGCAGGGTGTTTATTCTCTGACCGATACATTATGATGATGGAGTTGCTATGTTTGTTATAAAGGGATGCAAACACATGTATGGTTAAAAAAGAGAGAGGTAATCGAAGCCCTCGCCCCGTGGCAAATATCGAGATACTTACATTGCCACCAATCCCTGCCATCCCCGGCCCACCCCTATAGGCACATAGAGTAAAATGAAATTCTGAAAATCAAAATACACCAACACTAATTTGGAATATTCAATTTCATTTTTTATTCCAAAACAAACTCTGATTGAACTATCTAGCACTTCTTCTTGCTTTACTCCTTCTCTTCTTTATATTTATATATGAATGTAAATAATTTAATCATATATATACACACACACACACACACACACATATATATATATATATATATATATACACTCACCTAAAGGATTATTAGGAACACCTGTTAAATTTCTCATTAATGCAATTATCTAATCAACCAATCACATGGCAGTTGCTTCAATGCATTTAGGGGTGTGGTCCTGGTCAAGACAATCTCCTGAACTCCAAACTGAATGTCAGAATGGGAAAGAAAGGTGATTTAAGCAATTTTGAGCGTGGCATGGTTGTTGGTGCCAGACGGGCCGGTCTGAGTATTTCACAATCTGCTCAGTTACTGGGATTTTCACGCACAACCATTTCTAGAGTTTACAAAGAATGGTGTGAAAAGGGAAAAACATCCAGTATGCGGCAGTCCTGTGGGCGAAAATGCCTTGTTGATGCTAGAGGTCAGAGGAGAATGGGCCGACTGATTCAAGCTGATAGAAGAGCAACTTTGACTGAAATAACCACTCGTTACAACCGAGGTATGCAGCAAAGCATTTGTGAAGCCACAACACGCACAACCTTGAGGCGGATGGGCTACAACAGCAGAAGACCCCACCGGGTACCACTCATCTCCACTACAAATAGGAAAAAGAGGCTACAATTTGCATGAGCTCAACAAAATTGGACAGTTGAAGACTGGAAAAATGTTGCCTGGTCTGATGAGTCTCGATTTCTGTTGAGACATTCAGATGGTAGAGTCAGAATTTGACGTAAACAGAATGAGAACATGGATCCATCATGCCTTGTTACCACTGTGCAGGCTGGTGGTGGTGGTGTAATGTTGTGGGGGATGTTTTCTTGGCACACTTTAGGCCCCTTAGTGCTAATTGGGCATCGTTTAAATGCCACGGCCTACATGAGCATTGTTTCTGACCATGTCCATCCCTTTATGGCCACCATGTACCCATCCTCTGATGGCTACTTCCAGCAGGATAATGCACCATGTCACAAAGCTCGAATCATTTCAAATTGGTTTCTTGAACATGACAATGAGTTCACTGTACTAAAATGGCCCCCACAGTCACCAGATCTCAACCCAATAGAGCATCTTTGGGATGTGGTGGAACGGGAGCTTTGTGCCCTGGATGTGCATCCCACAAATCTCCATCAACTGCAAGATGCTATCCTATCAATATGGGCCAACATTTCTAGAGAATGCTTTCAGCACCTTGTTGAATCAATGCCACGTAGAATTAAGGCAGTTCTGAAGGCGAAAGGGGGTCAAACACAGTATTAGCATGGTGTTCCTAATAATCCTTTAGGTGAGTGTATATATATATGGGCCAACACAAATAATATAAAAATATTTTTATATTCAATTTATTTTATTACATTTATTTTTTATATTAAATTAATAAAAAAAAAACGTAATGTGCAGCTTTTTAATGAGGCAACAAAGATATGATAGATACAAGAGAACAAGATAGGCTTTTAATAATCTTTCAGTGCACAAAACCATAATATGAAATGCTTCAAAACGGATGCAGAATGAGGCGCTTAAAGCAACACGGTGTCAGAGTCGCAGCGCTGCGCGAGTGCACATTGAAAAGCGGCACAGAGAAGAGATGTTGAGCGCACAAATCCTATTCTATAATGTATATCTGTCCAATGGTTTACTGATCATTTGTTTCTTCACAGTTTTAAATTCCAGGTATTGTGTGTGTGATGCTAATTAATAGTCCTTGTGTTGTCACCCGATAGCGAGTACAACATCGTTCAGAAACAGCTAGATAAACTCCAGCAAGATAAAGTCACTTTATGCAAATCCACAGCCCTTCATCTACAGATCAAGTATTATAATGGGAATATATCATATTGGAGAGTTTTACCGTGCTGCCTGTTGTAACCGAACGCGACGCGTTGTTTGTATGCTGAACGGAGAATGATTGACAGCCGCAGCAGAGGGAAGACGACTTTCCATGAACTTTAATTTAACAATGTAAATATACTTCTGTCCCTCACATTCAGCTATGGAATGGCTTTAGATGACTACCATGACTGTACCAGCAAATCATAATATAAGAATGATTGCTGAAGAGGATCATGTGACGATTTCTGATGATTATTTAATTATCAGGACAGGCCTAATATGAGCATGTGACCGCTTGTCTAAGTTTTGCCGACAGACAGAGGCAGCAAGAAATTTGATGGTGGCAGCCGCCTCGTAATTCTCTATGCAGGAAAAACCCTGTAAACATTATAAACCAAAAATATCCTTAACTCCAGTGATCTCACCAGTTGCCAGTAAGACGGGAAGGTGCGGCGCCGAACTCTGGTCTCAGGGAGAAATTTGTTGCAGTGGCAGATACCATAGACAGTAAAATATACCCAGCAAGAAGCTGTTTGCATCCCTGTTTATAATAGGTCATGAAATCCATTTTGTTGTTTTGAGGTCCACACAAGTGATCCTTTGGAACAAACCTGAGGGAGTGAGGGAAAAAAATCTCTGAACAACTAAAAACAACCAGGTTAGTTGAATAGTGTGCAACTTAGCTCTGAACTGGGAGGGCAAGAATTTGTGTGGACCCTATGTAGACGAGTTTTCAACATACCTGGTGTATTGAAAATGCAGGCACACTCAGGCACAACAGTGGTAGCCTACATGTCGTCCTGGGTGCCAATGCCAATACAGGTGCAGGTGTATTCACAGTACCTACACTGCATGAAGTGTGTGCTCAATGTAGATCTGTATTTTAAAAAAAAAATACACAATGTGAATTATCAGGTTAATAAAAGACAAATTAATGAGAGAATAATGAAACTTTTAGTTTATAGCTAACGTTACTGCACTCACAGCAGTAGGAGGGGTCTCATTGTTACTGTGGTGATCGTCATGGTTGTGTTTGGACTAAAACAAAACAATGGATTATTTACCGATATACGAATATGTTAAGAAAAAAATGGGAAAGCATCGATGTGCGATGAGTATTTTACATAGCAGACACTCTGAAAGGGATTATCGGATGTTAACAGCACGCGTGAGACTGCAGCTAACCACATAATTACAATGTTATAGCTGCTAGCGCGACTTTCTTGCATGGTAATTCTATATGCCCACCACTTAAATCGCCTAAGTGATAGCAGTGCTCATTAACACCAAAAAAAAGTACAGTTCTTTTAAAAGTTGTTATTAAAATTGTTCCAATGGCCATATGCAGATAAAACTGTTGCCACTCATCGATTTCTTCAATGATGGCTTTAAAACTAACTCGGTAAGTGCCATATTATATTCTAACAGGTATTATAGCTTGTGATATTCCCTTTATTTAATATAAATATTCATTCAAGTTATAATATAGGCCTATGGCATTTAGCTAAGCTTGAACAATACACGGCAATGTCGTATTTCCGTAGCCGATACTGATTGGATGACGGTCACTGAATGGACAATAACGGTGATGCTAAGAGATTCGGTTTCACAACAGTTTGACAACATTTCGACATTGGATTTCAATCGCAAAGGTAAGGTTTTTGCTACTTGATATACTGTTGATACTGACTTGCTATTTTAAAACATTATTCACAATGTTAAACAGCTTTGAAATTATATAATCAATAAACATTATCTCCTCAGAACTTTCCATAAAGCAATCTAACGTTAAAACTATAAGGGAAATTAATCAGAATTCTCAGATGCCCTCAGTACAGTAAAGATAGAGAGTCGGCTAATGTATCTTACAACGCAACAGAAGTCAAGTCAGTCAAGTCAACTTTATTTATATAGCGCTTTTTACAATGCAGATTGTTTCAAAGCAGCTTCACAGTGTTAAACAGGAAAATAATTAACAGAATTTGATTCGGCTGTACAGCCGCTCTGGAGAAAACGGTGATGTCATCAGCTCATTTCAATTATCATATATATTCAAGTAATGTAGTTGACATAGTTAATTTAGTTTAGTAATTAAATTTATTTGGATATTTATTTGAAAATTTAGTGTCCCCAACTGAGCAAGCCAGAGGCGACAGTGGCAAGGAACCAAAACTCCATCAGGTGTCCTAATGGAGAAAAATAAACCTTGGGAGAAACCAGGCTCAGTCGGGGTGCCAGTTCTCCTCTGGCCAATTAACAAACAGTGTATGATTATTATTTTGGCAGCCTTATAGGTCAGAAGTAATATTAGATCGGATTATTCGAAAGATCGGAGGCATCACACCGGGTTTATTGAGGATGGCGTGTCGATTAAACAATTATTAAATAGGAATATTCGAAATATCGGAGTCATCACGCCGGAGATGGATCCATTGAGGATGCCATGTCGATGAGCAATTTCAGAGGGTAGACTAATTGACACGGTCTCTGCAGACACTTCAGGGATGCGTTGGTAATGTCTGGGCGCTGGTCCACCATCTGATCTGGATACGGCCCGGATCCGGCTGACTGCAGTAAACCTCGGGATAAACAGAGAGACTAACATTAGCGTAGATGCCATTCCTCTTATGATGTAACGAGTACATCAGGTGTTATGGGAAGTGTTCCCGGTTCCGGCTGACCTAGTTAATGCAGCCTAACAATTTGAATAAAATATAAATTAAAAATTTTTTATGTGTATGCCATAGTAAAGAGATGCGTTTTTAGTCTAGATTTAAACTGGCAGAGTGTGTCTGCTTCCCGCACAATGCTAGGAAGACTGTTCCAGAGTTTGGGTGCTAAATAGGAAAAGGATCGACCGCCTGCAGTTGATTTTGATATTCTAGGTATTATCAACTGGCCAGAGTTTTGAGACCGCAATAGACGTAATGAAGTATAATGCGTTAAGAGCTCACTCAAGTACTGGGGAGCTAAACCATTTAGTGCTTTGTAAGTAATTAGCAAGATTTTAAAATGTATGCGATGTTTAATAGGGAGCCAGTGCAGTGTTGAAAGAACCGGGCTAATATGGTCATACTTCCTGGTTCTAGTAAGAACTCGAGCTGCTGCGTTTTGGACCAGCTGCAGTTTATTTATTAAGCGAGCGGGGCAACCACCCAGTAGAGCATTACAATAATCTAGCCTTGAGGTCATGAATGCATGAACTAACTGTTCCGCATTTTGCATTGAAAGCATATGCCGTAATTTAGATATATTTTTAGGATGGTAGAATGCAGTTTTACAGATGCTAGAAACGTGGCCTTCAAATGAGAGATTGGTATCAAAGAGCACACCCAGGTTCCTAACTGACGACGAGGACTTGACAGAGCAGCCATCAAGTGTTAGACAGTATTCTAGGTTACTACATGTGGAGGTTTTTTGTCCAATAATTAAAAATTCATTTTTTTCTGAATTAAGTTGCAGGAAATTACTAGTCATCCAATTTTTTATATCAGCTATGCATTCCGTTAATCTTGTGAATTGGTAAGTTTCGTCAGGGTGTGAAGAAATATAGAGCTGAGTATCGTCAGCATAACAATGAAAACTAACGCCATGCTTCCTAATGATATCTCCCAGTGGTAGCATGTACAGGGTGAAAAGCAACGGTCCTAGCACTGAGCCCTGCGGTACTCCATATTGAACTTGTGATCGGTGTGACATCTCTTCATTTACTGCTACAAACTGAAAACGGTCAGATAAGTATGATTTAAACCATGCCAATGCAATTCCACTAATGCCAACATCATTTTCGAGTCTATTCAAAAGAATGTTGTGGTCGATGGTATCGAATGCAGCGATAAGATCGAGTAACACTAACAGAGAGATACAACCACGATCGGATGATAAGAGTAAATCATTTGTAACTCTAATGAGAGCAGTCTCAGTACTATGATGTGGTCTATATCCTGACTGGAAAACCTCACAGATACCATTTTTTTCTAAAAAAGGAGCATAATTGTGTCAATAGTCATATGCACGACTTCCAAACACACTTTAAATGAGCAGCTCGATTTAAACATTCAGGAACGTTCAAAAGGAGTTACATGTAATGTTATGTATTTTTCATAAGTAGCCATTATCGACTAATGTAGGAAAACTGTGACAACAGAGAAAAAAAAGAACAACGATCATCAAAAACAAATTAAGCATACTCCCCATAAAGTTCTCTGAATTACTGCCCACGTCGTGCTGTCTCTTCTTTCATGAATATTTTTCTCCAGCCATTTGCTGAACACTGTTCATTCTCCCACATTAAAAAGTTGACTGACGTTGAACTCCAAAAGTAAGCGCCAACGTCAAGGGCGTGGTTTAGCGCGAGAGAAAATAATGTTGTCTTTTTTGGAAAACATGCAACAAATATATATATATTTTTAAATGAATGTTTTATTCAAATATAACAATTCAATAAAAATTTGTTTGTTTTCTGTTCTGTTTGTGCAGGGTATTACCATAGACAGTAAAAGAAATGGACACAGCGACCCCATAGACTTCAACGGAGAAATATGAAGTCAATTAGAAGCACTCACTTCCTGATGGCTGAGCGTACTGCACAGCCTCAGACTGAGCTTGACGACGTAGATGTGATGTGAGCAACCTGTCTGACAGTTGTAAGTCTTCTAGTAGCTGTGCAAAGTGAAATCTGAATCACTGAATCTTGCAGAGACGGAGAGCGTGAGCAGGAGTATTCTGATTAATTATTTAGTCATTTTGCATAGTATTTATTTATTTTAAAATTTTACGCCAGATTGCCTGCAAGCTTCTCCTCCTGTCTATACGGGTCTATACGGTAATTTCTCTACTGTGCGACAGAGAGTCGCGTGGTTATGACGCATTCGTTAGCCTATTTTTACAAAAACGGCTTCTACGGGGCGATAGTGTAAGATACAAGGTAATGGAGCCTTTTATACATTGTTGTGTTTCTTTAGAAATAAACAATGGACAAATGGAGTCTTTAAACGCCTCAGATGTAAAGTTATTCGCTGTCAAAGTGAATGGGAGTCAATGGAATGCTAACAGCAGGTGATGGCTTGGTTAGCAATGGCTGCCCCTATGGAAGGTACGCTTTCCGGGTGCTGGA
Organism: Rhinogobio ventralis; assembly: GCA_039654625.1. Lineage (NCBI taxonomy): Eukaryota > Metazoa > Chordata > Actinopteri > Cypriniformes > Gobionidae > Rhinogobio > Rhinogobio ventralis. Next base: position 27,312,345 of record CM077208.1, read on the forward strand.
TTACCCCCTTGGGTATTACACAAATGAGAGGATACCATAAGCACTTACTCCTGTTAACGAAACTTCACAGTAAAAGTCTTGGTGATCCCAATGCTGTTCAATAATGCAGTATGCATGTTTTAATAACAATAATAATAATAATTAATAATAATACTTAGTATTATTATACATACATATTTAGTATATATTAGGCACATTTAAGCTCTTTTAAAAATCACTAAACCTTTTTTATTTTTTTTATTTTCCCTAAGTATACATATATTTTTTAAATCCACAATTAGGATTTGCTTTTCACTATATGGGAGGGCAGTTCCTAAATGAGATTAACTAAAATTAATAAATTGGCAGTATGTTTTTTGGATGAACTTGCAAAGCATTGTTCACAGAAGTTTATAAAAAAAAAAATCTTGGGTTAGGTTGACTACATGAATTAAACGTCGTTGTGCTGACTTTTTCATGGATTTTTGCTGAACTAACAACAAAACCAGTCATTTCAAATTTTTTTACAGTATGAAACATTTATGGTGAAATGAATGACCAGTATAGTCTTCAAAATGTATTTATGTGTGTTGTGTTTAATGGAACAAAGAACCAACAGGTTTGGAATGACATGATTAACTATTCCACCGCTGTTTTTAACATGGAACATTAAGTGTAAATATGAATATTTGGAACAGAATCTCTAAACCATGCATGATCACATATGGCAGGATTTATGACCTCTTCTCTTCTCTTCTCTTCTCTTCTCTTCTCTTCTCTTCTCTTCTCTTCTCATCACACAAATATCCTTCTCCTGTTTAAAACCACCAAATGCATTCAGCCCCTGGGGTCCAGGAGAGGAAATGACACGGCGCTAATCCATGTAGTTTAAAAAGTGCAGCTTTTTTGTCAGACACAGAACTTTTAAAAGTTCCTGGGAAAGGAGAGTGTAAATTAACCGTACTTAAATTATTAACGAATTGCATAATTTAAGTCCATTCCTTTGACTATACAGTATCTTAGTTTGAAAAGACACAAGTTTAAATTAGCTGCTTGAGTTTTCCATGAGGTTTTCTGCAGTGACAACATCCTGCACTAATTGCAACCTGTCAACGCTGTAAATAAACAAGAGGGAACATGTTCAAACAAACAAGCTAGTGTCATATTTTCTGTAAACAAATAATCACTGATACTAAAAGTAAACTTTGGGATGTTAAAATGCTTTACTGATAAATGGCTGAATTAGTCAGAAATTAAGAAAAAAAAAAGCAGTGTGCAAACTAACAAATTTACATGAGATACACTACCGTTCAAAAGTTTGGAATCTTTAAGATGTTTTATGTTTTTAAAAGAAGTCTCTTATGTTCACAAAGGCTTCACTTATTTGATCAAGAATACAGTACAACATTAATATTGTGAAATAGTATTACAATTTACAAGTATTACAAGTACTCTTTTCTATTTGAATATATTTTAGCAAAGCTGAGCTATTTCAGCTTTTTTAGCACCCGTTGCTTTAGTATTCAAGAAATGTTTCTTCTTATTATTATTATTATTGTTATCAATATTCAATTAAATTCAATTCACATTTATTTGTATAGCGCTTTTCACAATACATATCGATTCAAAGCAGCTTTATAGAAAATGCATGCGTCTACATCAGGTTATGTATTTCAGAAATGTACATATGCAAATCACGCAGTTTGCTAACAATGTATTCATTTAAACAATGTATTAGTTTAAGGCAGAAACAATGAGCTCATTGAAGTAATGAATACATGTTGTTAACAAAATAAATGACTAGGATATATAGAACACTTTGCATAGGTGCATGTTGATTCAGAGTTTGCTACATCTGAGGTCCTCGCAGGAGTTGGAGTTCTCTCGCATCATCTCTTCACAGGTGTTGAGGCATCTGAAGTCTTCATAAGAGGCTGGATCCAAACTGGAGCTGACGTACTTACCTCTGGATGGGCATCCCGAGATAAAACAGAACCACAAATGGAAAATAATTAGTGTAGCTCCCATTTCATAACATTAAGCAAAAACAATTATGTGTATTTGATCTGATATAACTGAGTACAAGGTTATGAGATGTATTATGTGAATGCTTGGCTAAAGAGATGTGTCTTTAATCTAGATTTAAACTGGGAGACTGAGCCCCGAACATTATCAGGAAGGCTATATTCCAGAGTTTAGGAGCTAAATACAAAAACGCTCTTCCTCTTTAAGTGGACTTAGATACCCTATAGGTACGACCAGAAGCCCATAAAGTTTTGTGACTTTAAAGAGTGATGGATTTTAGGGCGATAGAAAATCGGTTAAATACACAGGAGTTAAACCAAATATATTGAAAACAATATATATTATGTTATGCCTGAACAGTGTATGTGTATATACACTCACCTAAAGGATTATTAGGAACACCATACTAATACTGTGTTTGACCCCCTTTCGCCTTCAGAACTGCCTTAATTCTACGTGGCATTGATTCAACAAGGTGCTGAAAGCATTCTTTAGAAATGTTGGCCCATATTGATAGGATAGCATCTTGCAGTTGATGGAGATTTGTGGGATGCACATCCAGGGCACGAAGCTCCTGTTCCACCACATCCCAAAGATGCTCTATTGGGTTGAGATCTGGTGACTGTGGGGGCCATTTTAGTACAGTGAACTCATTGTCATGTTCAAGAAACCAATTTGAAATGATTCGAGCTTTGTGACATGGTGCATTATCCTGCTGGAAGTAGCCATCAGAGGATGGGTACATGGTGGTCATAAAGGGATGGACATGGTCAGAAACAATGCTCAGGTAGGCCGTGGCATTTAAACGATGCCCAATTGGCACTAAGGGGCCTAAAGTGTGCCAAGAAAACATCCCCCACACCATTACACCACCACCACCAGCCTGCACAGTGGTAACAAGGCATGATGGATCCATGTTCTCATTCTGTTTACGCCAAATTCTGACTCTACCATCTGAATGTCTCAACAGAAATCGAGACTCATCAGACCAGGCAACATTTTTCCAGTCTTCAACTGTCCAATTTTGGTGAGCTCGTGCAAATTGTAGCCTCTTTTTCCTATTTGTAGTGGAGATGAGTGGTACCCGGTGGGGTCTTCTGCTGTTGTAGCCCATCCGCCTCAAGGTTGTGCGTGTTGTGGCTTCACAAATGCTTTGCTGCATACCTCGGTTGTAACGAGTGGTTATTTCAGTCAAAGTTGCTCTTCTATCAGCTTGAATCAGTCGGCCCATTCTCCTCTGACCTCTAGCATCAACAAGGCATTTTCGCCCACAGGACTGCCGCATACTGGATGTTTTTCCCTTTTCACACCATTCTTTGTAAACTCTAGAAATGGTTGTGCGTGAAACTGAGCAGATTGTGAAATACTCAGACCGGCCCGTCTGGCACCAACAACCATGCCACACTCAAAATTGCTTAAATCACCTTACTTTCCCATTCTGACATTCAGTTTGGAGTTCAGGAGATTGTCTTGACCAGGACCACACCCCTAAATGCATTGAAGCAACTGCCATGTGATTGGTTAATTAGATAATTGCATTAATGAGAAATTGAACAGGTGTTCCTAATAATCCTTTAGGTGAGTGTATATATTGTGTGTATATATATATATATATTATACACATACACTGTTCAGGCATAACATTATGACCACTGACAGGTGAAGTGAATAACACTGATTATCTCTTCATCACGGCACCTGTTAGTGGGTGGGATAAATTAGGCAGTAAGTGAACATTTTGTCCTCAGAGTTGATGTGTTAGAAGCAGGAAAAATGGGCAAGTGTAAGGATTTGAGTGAGTTTGACAAGGGCTAAATTGTGATGGCTAGACGACTGGGTTAGAGCATCTCCAAAACGGCAGCTCTTGTGGGGTGTTCCCGGTCTGCAGTGGTCAGTATCTATCAAAAGTGGTCCAAGGAAGGAACAGCTGTAAACTGGCAGGGTCATGGGCAGCCAAGACTCATTGATGCACGTGGGGAGCGAAGGCTGGCCCGTGTGGTCCGATCAAACAGACGAGCTACTGTAGCTCAAATTGCTCAAGAAGTTAATGCTGGTTCTGATAAAAAGGTGTCAGAATACACAGTGCATTTCATTTCATTTTATTTTATGGTCCTGTGGTGACATTTTTGTACAAATTTTCCATATAGTATTCTCAATAATATGATATCAAAAAAGCTCCATAATAATAGGCAAATAATTAGCAGAATGCTCTTAACATATCACACTCAATGATATTTCAATTTGCCCACGCGAAGACATTGGTTAATAAAGTCAGATTAAATACATAAAGTATGTATTATTTAACATATTTTATTATTGCTTGTTTCCATAATATTCTGAATATTTGAAAAATTAACTCAGATGTTTTGTTGTAAATTTAAAAGTAATGCATTACTATATTTGATAATTGAAAAAAGCAATCTGATTGTGTAACTCACATTACTTATAATGCGTTACCCACAACACTGATAATTAAATGCTTGGTGAGCTAGACCAAATTAAATTGAACACTCATGGAATTAACTTAAATGGTAAAACATCATAGTAAAAAGGCATCTACTTCAGAATTTATTATTCCAGGTGTCTTTCAGTAATTGCTTTCCAATATCTTGAAGAGCCCCAAGGATACCTGAGCTGACAGTGAATGTGAAACTAGCGTAACATCAAATGCTTACATTGAGTCAACACCCTATGGCTTTTCAGTTCATTTGTGGAAAGAACAGAATCCACATATAGTATGAAAACAACCATATTTGTGTCAGTTCAACCAATCACAAGCTTATTTCAGGGGTTGTGTGGTGTCCGTAGCCTCAGCAGCTCAACCGTTGAGCTAAAACTGTGGTTCCGCCAGCATTCACTGTTGCAATGTCAGACTAATTGGCTGACTGAATTAGACCAACTGTGAAGTGAGTGATTTTGATTGTTTCAATCTGTTTGTTTTTTGAGCGAAAGGCTTTTAAGTTTCTAAATTCACTTCTGCAAATGAATTGGATGGAAAAACATGCTAGTTTGCTCGACACAAAAGTAAGCTACTTTCATTTCAACATGCATTTTTCCCTCCAAAATGTCTCCAGTTATACTAGGGACAATGAAATCAAGGTCAAGGGTCAGAAAGAAACCGGGTTAAGAAAATAAATTGTCCCAGTAAAGCAAGCAGACTTAACTCATCTGAGGCTTTGTATAGCAGAGAGCTATTTTTCTTACCCCTTAATCTGCATGTCCTTGTAGCGTTTGCATAATTGCACTGGATTTGCTTGCGTTAAATGTACCACAACAGGCTCAATAGTGACACATCCCCACTCAAAGCAAGGGCAACACTTTTGTAATGTAGCTTACACTGTGCCAGCTGAGCCCTCATGTACGGTAATGAAAACCCCACGGACATATTTATTGTTCGGCAAGGCTTCTGATCACACCAGCCAGGTGTTGCAGTTATTTTCCTGCTTTTCTCAAACAAGTTTTTTGCTCTGGGGAAAGTGTGGCCATGGAAAAGTGAAGACGCATGCAAAGTTAGGATGAGCACTTACATGCCATTGGGGGACGGGAAAAATAATTCAAAACTGAAAAGGATAATTAGTTGTTGACAAAAATGACAAAAAAAGGTTATTAGTCTATAAACATTGAGGACATGTTTTATTATCGTAGTGTGCATTCACCTAAAACTGACAGCGATAAAGAGGTTTGGTAGAATACCGCCGTGTTTTCAATGATCCTTCAAAAGTAAGGCTTCAAAACCAGGTTTGAGTTATGACTGCATATAAGTTTACAATAATGGCAGCAGAGGAAACTCTGCTTGCTTTGATTTGTAGTCTTTGTATACTAGCACATCGAGCAGTTCATCATTATGGGAAATGTTTCTCTGTCTCTCGCCTATCTTACATCCTCACAGCTCTGTAGCAGAGGAAATGTGTATGAATTATTTTTGCATGTAGGTCATAAGCACTATTGTAGGTGACGTGTCATTTCTGTACTGTTGGTAGAGCCACAGCAGTGAATGAATAAATGAATGAATGAATGAATGAACATTGTGCCATGGATTGGATCATGGATGGATGGATGGATGGATGGATGGGTAGGTAGGTAGGTAGGTAGATAGATAGATAGATAGATAGATAGATAGATAGATAGATCATAGATAGATAGATAGATAGATAGATAGATAAAAAGATCATAGATAGATAGATAGATAGATAGATAGATAGATCATAGATAGATAGATAGAAAGATCATAGATAGATAGATGGATAGATAGATAGAAAGATCATAGATAGAGAGAAAGAAAGAAAGAACATCCCCAGTTTGATTCTTTGAACTTCTTGTGAAACCTGACATGCATAATCAGGGCGCTTGTTTACAGTTAAAACTGCAAATTGCAATATAAATAATATTAGATAGTATCAAGAAAAAAGATTTCCAGTGCATGGAAACAAACACCCAGCCATTTTACTCTGTTCCATGTACTCAAGTGCAAACAACAGCTGAACCTTTCCAGAATTTACTCTGCAGGAGTGGGCAGAGATATTAATTTATTATTTATTAGATTAACTGGATCTTTTGAGCCTTTATATAATGAACTAGTAGTCACACGTCTTATTTAGCTCTGTGTTTTTGATCAATCAAATTCTGCCCCCTAATGGCAGGCCACATGGAGGCTCACTGTTTGGAGGCCAAAGATCCAGCACCCGGCCCTCATCTTTCTTTCATGTCTCCTACCTGACGTCGAGAGAAGATCACACAGACATGGTAACTTGTGTCAAGGGCCTTTGATATTGCTGGTTATTCCTCATAATTCAACATATACTTACTGGTGCTCATTAAAACAGTCTCCATGTCTTTGTTTTTGTATATTATCCAGTGGTGTTGATGTCAAACTAAATTCAGGCTCAATGAATTATTAAATAAAAATCTTGTGCTAGTTTGCAAACTATTATTTATGGAGGCCTCCGAGTAAAAAGGTGATTGTGAGATAAAATTCAAAATACAAAATAAAGTCATATTGTGAGATACAAAGTCACAATGAAAACATTATAATTGTGTGCTTGAGACATGGCTTTTAATGGTGAGACTTTTTTTGTAATCAAATAAAAATTTGGATTTAGACTTATTTAGACTTATCAGACAATATATCGGTTATCTGCTTTCAAATATAAATAATTATTGGTTATTGGTATCAGCCAAAATGTTCATATCGGTACATCCCTACTTATTGTAATGCATAATGACATACTGTCTATAGCATTCTGTACATACCGTCTTTGTCCAATCGATGACCATTCATGCTGCGATGCGCTTGGCTAGCATCACTGCTCACTATAGAAATTTATTCTAAAAGTATTTCTAAAAGTATTTAAACATTATCAATTAAAACTAGATTGTACTGTAAATAAACTGTTGTACTTTACTTAGGTACTTTGTGTACCTGACTAAATTAAATATAGCATGAACAAAATACACTCACCTAAAGGATTATTAGGAACACCTGTTCAATCTCTCATTAATGCAATTATCTAATCAACCAATCACATGGCAGTTGCTTCAATGCATGTAGGGGTGTGGTCCTGGTCAAGACAATCTCCTGAACTCCAAACTGAATGTCAGAATGGGAAAGAAAGGTGATTTAAGCAATTTTGAGCGTGGCATGGTTGTTTTCTAGAGTTTACAAAGAATGGCGTGAAAAGGGAAAAACATCCAGTATGCGGCAGTCCTGTGGGCGAAAATGCCTTGTTGATGCTAGTGGTCAGAGAAGAATGGGCCGACTGATTCAAGCTGATAGAAGAGCAACTTTGACTGAAATAACCACTCGTTACAACCGAGGTATGCAGCAAAGCATTTGTGAAGCCACAACACGCACAACCTTGAGGCGGATGGGCTACAACAGCAGAAGACCCCACCGGGTACCACTCATCTCCACTACAAATAGGAAAAAGAGGCTACAATTTGCACGAGCTCACCAAAATTGGACAGTTGAAGACTGGAAAAATGTTGCCTGGTCTGATGAGTCTCGATTTCTGTTGAGACATTCAGATGGTAGAGTCAGAATTTGGCGTAAACAGAATGAGAACATGGATCCATCATGCCTTGTTACCACTGTGCAAGCTGGTGGTGGTGGTGTAATGGTGTGGGGGATGTTTTCTTGGCACACTTTAGGCCCCTTAGTGCCAATTGGGCATCGTTTAAATGCCACGGCCTACCTGAGCATTGTTTCTGACCATGTCCATCCCTTTATGACCACCATGTACCCATCCTCTGATGGCTACTTCCAGCAGGATAATGCACCATGTCACAAAGCTCGAATCATTTCAAATTGGTTTCTTGAACATGACAATGAGTTCACTGTACTAAAATGGCCCCCACAGTCACCAGATCTCAACCCAATAGAGCATCTTTGGGATGTGGTGGAACGGGAGCTTCGTGCCCTGGATGTGCATCCCACAAATCTCCATCAACTGCAAGATGCTATCCTATCAATATGGGCCAACATTTCTAAAGAATGCTTTCAGCACCTTGTTGAATCAATGCCACGTAGAATTAAGGCAGTTCTGAAGGCGAAAGGGGGTCAAACACAGTATTAGTATGGTGTTCCTAATAATCCTTTAGGTGAGTGTATATGCATATATCTATGAAAGCATGTTTCCACCACGGACTAAAATTTTTTTATATATATATAAAAAAAATGTATTTTACAAATCTGACATTATTTCTGATTTTATTTCCAAATTGTGTGGTATCATATTAACTAATACAGAAAAAAAGCTGATGCATTGCCATATTTCAAACGGTGTGATTTGTACATGAGGCCAATTTGTTATAATGAAAAAATTATGATGGCTTGTTTAACTGTGGAAAAAATGGATGTCACCATCAGTGAAACATGAATGTTTGTCTGGTACACCTAAAATGCTCTCAGACTGCTGGGATTTTTTTCCCCCAGTTATCCCCAGGCTTTGGCTGGCAGACTCATGAGGATGAAAACATCGGTTTGGTGACTGATGATCCGAAGCATGACACCTGTTTATCCAGACATTTGGTCTGATGTGAAACATATGATAATGAAATTAATTTGCGATGACTGCGTTTAGATGAGTGATTTCACAGTTCACATCATGCACGGCATGCACACTAAATTGATTTAATAACTTGAGCTGCCATACGCTAATTTGCTTTGAAGTGATATCACTTCATTGTATGGTGTGAAGTACATCTGTACAAATGAAGTATTTACATCTTGATTGTAATTACTGGGGCTAATATTTCAGGCTGACACTGTAAGTAATAGTAATCTGCATAAAAACAAGTTTTCAATTAGAAAGGCAAAGGCAATGCTGCCAAATAATCTCAGTGGGGTTATGAGAGCAATATGATTATGCATAGTCAACCCATTTGATGGCATCCTTCATAGCATGATACAAGTTTGTAATAAATAAATAAGTGACCAAATATTTTATAACATTTATAACAGTTAGAATTTTACACATTCCTAATGCATTTATAAATGCATACTCAAAGACTGACCAAACACCCATATTTCAATTCAAACTTTTGTTTAGTTTACTTAAAGAAACACTGGAAACCAACTGCACATTTTTTAAGACTCTATTGCCTGGTTTTACAGACAGGCTTAGATTAAGCCAGGATTAGGCTTTAGTTCAATTAGGTCATTTAAGTATAGCTTTTATAAATGTACCCTAGAAAGAAAAAAAAAACATTGGTAAGACAAAACATATCTTAAAACAAATATTTTAAGATATGTTAGTTTATATGCTCAGTTAAAACCGCTCAAACATAAGCAAATAGATAGCAAAGCAGATAGTTCACCCATATACAGGTTTGGACCAGCTTGAGCGTGGCTAAATGATGACAGAATTAAAATTTTTGGGTGAACTATCCCTTTAATCCTTGTCTTTGAAACCGGGGGTATATAGCTTAAAAATGGAAGTTTAAATCCATGTTGAGAATAATAGTCTTAATGGTGTATTTAATGTTAGTAGTGGTCATGATGACTTGTGATGTCTGGCCTCGGAAAGGTGACATATACACTCACCTAAAGGATTATTAGGAACACCATACTAATACTGTGTTTGACCCCCTTTCGCCTTCAGAACTGCCTTAATTCTACGTGGCATTGATTCAACAAGGTGCTGAAAGCATTCTTTAGAAATGTTGGCCCATATTGATAGGATAGCGTCTTGCAGTTGATGGAGATTTGTGGGATGCACATCCAGGGCATGAAGCTCCTGTTCCACCACATCCCAAAGATGCTCTATTGGGTTGAGATCTGGTGACTGTGGGGGGCATTTTAGTACAGTGAACTCATTGTCATGTTCAAGAAACCAATTTGAAATGATTCGAGCTTTGTGACATGGTGCATTATCCTGCTGGAAGTAGCCATCAGAGGATGGGTACATGGTGGTCATAAAGGGATGGACATGGTCAGAAACAATGCTCAGGTAGGCCGTGGCATTTAAACGATGCCCAATTGGCACTAAGGGGCCTAAAGTGTGCCAAGAAAACATCCCCCACACCATTACACCACCACCACCAGCCTGCACAGTGGTAACAAGGCATGATGGATCCATGTTCTCATTCTGTTTACGCCAAATTCTGACTCTACCATCTGAATGTCTCAACAGAAATCGAGACTCATCAGACCAGGCAACATTTTTTTTCCCCAGTCTTTTCCTATTTGTAGTGGAGATGAGTGGTACCCGGTGGGGTCTTCTGCTGTTGTAGCCCATCCGCCTCAAGGTTGTGCGTGTTGTGGCTTCACAAATGCTTTGCTGCATACCTCGGTTGTAACGAGTGGTTATTTCAGTCAAAGTTGCTCTTCTATCAGCTTGAATCAGTCGGCCCATTCTCCTCTGACCTCTAGCATCAACAAGGCATTTTCGCCCACAGGACTGCCGCATGCTGGATGTTTTTCCCTTTTCACACCATTCTTTGTAAACTCTAGAAATGGTTGTGCCTGAAAATCCCAGTAACTGAGCAGATTGTGAAATACTCAGACCGGCCCGTCTGGCACCAACAACCATGCCACGCTCAAAATTGCTTAAATCACCTTTCTTTCCCATTCTGACATTCAGTTTGGAGTTCAGGAGATTGTCTTGACCAGGACCACACCCCTAAATGCATTGAAGCAACTGCCATGTGATTGGTTGATTAGATAATTGCATTAATGAGAAATTTAACAGGTGTTCCTAATAATCCTTTAGGTGAGTGTATACTGTGCAAAAGTCTTATAGGCACATTAGGACAAAAGCTGTTTAAACGCAGGGTCACACCAAATATGGATTTGATTTAGTTAATAGAAGTTCATTGATAAATAAAATTTGGTAACACTTTATTTTGATGGTCCCTTTTGAACATTCTGTTGACTATAGCCCCGTTTCCACCGAAATTACAATTTATCCCACAAACATTTTTTTCTTGATGTGGGTCTGGCTTGTCAGGTTACCTTAAAGCCTCAAAAGCAAAATTTGAAGGGGGTCTGTCTAAAAAATACAATATTTTATTGTCACTAATGGTCATTAAAATGTTTTTACGGTATACAGAGTTCAAAACATTTATTCACAAATATGTTATATTTTTTGCCAAGCAGAGCTAGCCAATCCTGTGCATGTATGCAAATTAGCCATGTGCGCCAAACAGAAGAAACATTGAGAACGAAGTCATACTAAAAATGGCTAGCAAGTGAAAGCTAAACCAGAGTGTATCACTCACACACTTTGAGTTTACATCCAAAAAGGTGGTGCTCAGAGATGAAGAGGCGGCGAAAGATGATGCTGGTGCAACTAGCACAGTGGGCCTACTCACTAATAGAACAGAGGATCCTTATCCAACCAGTGACTCAGAAGAACAATGTTTAGTTGAGGCCGAGTGCTCCGAAGACGCAGCAGGTGCCGATGTAACGTTAGCTGCAACTGCTGCTAGCACAAGAGACTTGTCGGCTGGTTGGACAACGAAGTAGGTGGGCAAATGGAAAGACCGCAACCCTTGGCTTGACATTAATGCATGAAAATTGGGGTGTTTAGTAAAAGCAAAAATGTTGCTACTCTCAGAAAAGGGACCGGGTTTACACCTCGCTAAAGAATGGATCAACGGTGATGTTACTAGCTCTGAAGCAAAGAGGCTATGAAAGAAGATATACAAACACAGGGACAGCCAGGCCCACACAAGTTCAGTGGAAATATCCCAGATGAAAGACAAAGACACCCTCCCTAACACTTTCATTGATATACGGTCCGATTTACTCAAGAACCAGTCTCACCAGTCTCGTTCAGAACAGCTTACACCGTGGCAAAGGAAAGGCTATCGTACAAAAAGCTCAACCCACTCATGACAATGCAGGAGCTTAATGGAGCCAAAGTTGGTAATATCCACAAATCTGACCATGCATGCGCAGAAATAATCAGTCACACTGCCAAGGAAATGCGCCGCAAATTCGTCTGCAATGTGAAAGAAATGGATTCACGGGTGTCAATCACAACTGATGAAAGCACCATTCATGGCAGTCCCCATCTAATAATCTTCGTAAGATGTGACATCAGCAGTAAGGGGGATGTAGACAATGTTTTCCTGGATCTAGTGGAACTTACAGATGGAGTCAATGCTGAATCCATTTATAACTCGATGTCTACATAATGTCACGGAACTGAGAAATTACAGACGGCAGGCAGAGGTAAGGGATCCAAATGCAGGGAGAATTTAAAGAAAATAAACAATCAAAACATGAATCAGGAACAAAATAACTTCAAAAAACCACAGAGAACAGGGACCAGCATACACCTGCATGACATCAAACAACGACCAACAGAGAATCAGAGAAAATAAGGGCTATAAATATACTAGCTTAACAAGATAACAAGGGGTGTGGTAAATGGGAAACACCTGGGAAGACTGATCTACATGAAAAACTACAAAGAACTAAAAAAACTCCACAGGAAACAAGACACAGAAAAGAACACAGAGACAATGCACAGAGAACTACAACATAAAAGTCCCACGAGCGCCAGACACAGAAACAGATGTGACACATAAAGCTGGAATGGGTGATGACTTTTTGAAGACGCACCTGATAAGCATTGCCACCGATGGAGCTGTGGTGCTCACAGGAAAAGCCAGTGGGCTTGTCGTTAGACTCAAAGAAAAGTTTCCGAACGTGCAGTCTGTTCACTGTCTGGCTCATAGATTAGAACTGGCTGTCAAAGATGCTCTTAAAGAAGTGGCTGGCACTAATCAGTTTGAGTTCTTTATTTCAAAGTTATACTCGCTCTACAATCAGTCAACCAGGAACGCCAGATTGCTTAGAGAAGCAGTGGCCGAGCTCAACGTGGAAATACTGAAAATAGGTCAAATCTTCACCATCAGATGGGTTGCCAGCAGCTTTAAAACAGTAAAAGCAGTATGGAAAGATTTCCCCAACACTAGCACTCCATTTCAAAACTGTCAGTGAGGACACATCACGCAATGATCTTGAGAGGCAAAAATACAAGGGACCTTGCTAACTCAGGATTTGTGGAAGATTTGGCTGTCATGACAGACATCCTGCGTGAACTCCAGAGCCTGTCTCTCAAGCTGCAGAAAAGAGAAATGTCACTCGTGGATTCAAGTCTCGCCATCCAACAAACTATCATGGCCATGAAGACAGCTGGTGGGGGGAAATCAACCAAGAAGGCTGAACAGTCCGTCTCATCTGGCCTTTTTAAGGGCGAAGAGCTGAGTGAAGGCAGGGTGAAAATAAATAGGTCTCGGTTTCATGAATCAGTGATTGCGTCTCTAGCTAAGCGATTACCGGAGTCAAATTTGGTCCTGATGCTCAAAGCTCTTGACAAGCGTTTTTGGCCAGGAGAGCAGGAGGACCTGGTTTGCGTGGCGAACCAGAGGTACACAGCCTTGCGAAAGCACTTGAAGAACCAACAAGGGAGGCCGTGGAGCAGTTTCGAGACTGGAAACTACAGGGCACTGCACCGGGGAAAACATTGGAAAGACTGTGCATAGCAAGTCGCACGTATCTCCCCACGTCAGCTGAGTGCGAACGAGGCTTTTCCGCAGTTAATAACACAGACAACCAGACGTGCAACAGGTTGCGCGAAGACAGCCTGCCTTCACTCCTGTTTGTGGACCTCAACGGATCTCCTCTGGACAAATTTGACCCAGTTTCATTCGTCAGAAGCTGGATTAAGCAGGACATCGCCTCTCTTCTTCCTAGAAACCAGGACGGCAACCACAAGAAGTCAAGCCAAGGCATCTTTACATAGTGAATATATCTACTATTACATAAATTGGTTTTACAACGAATAAAACAAACAAAAATAATAATAAATAAATAACAGGGTTATTGTAGTTATTTAATGGTAACCACAAATTAACCATTGTTTTGCTTCAAATCCATATTTGTGTGGTTATACAAATGGTAATCAATACGGCAAAAACATGGTTTTACTATAATTCATCTATACTATAAAAAGTTCAATCTTTGTTTCATCAGATCAGAGAATTTTGTTTCTCGTGGTCTGAGAATCCTTCAGGTGCCTTTTGGCAAACTCCAGGCGGCATTTTACTGAGGAGTGGCTTCCGTCAGGCCACTCTACCATACAGGCCTGACTGGTGGAATGCTGCAGAGATGGTTGTTCTTCTGGAAGGTTATCCTCTCTCCATAGAGAAATGCTGGAGCTCTGTCAGAGTGACCATCGGGTTCTTGGTCACCTCTCTGACTAAGGCCCTTCTCCCCCGATTGCTCAATTTGGCTGGGCGGCCAGCTCTAGGAAGAGTCCTGGTGGTTCCAGACTTCTTCCATGTTTGGTACTTTTTCTGTACCCTTCCCCAGATCTGTGCCTCAATACAATCCTGTCTCGGAGGTCTACAGACAATTCCTTGAACTTCATGTCTTGGTTTGTGCTCTGACATGCACTGTTAACTGTGGGACCTTATATAGACAGGTGTGTGCCTTTCCAAATCATGTCCAGATAACTGAATTTACCACAGGTGGACTCCAATCAAGTTGTAGAAACATCTCAAGGATGATCAGTGGAAACAGCACCTGAGCTTAATTTTGAGTGTCATGGCAAAGGCTGTGAACATTTATGTACATGTGATTTTTTTTTTTTCCTTCCGTTTTTTATTTTTAATACATTTGCAAAGATTTCAAACAAACTTCTTTCATGTTGTCATTGTAGGGTACTGTTTGTAGAATGGAGGAAAAAAAATAATTTAGAATAAGGCTGTAACATAACAAAATGTGAAAAAAGTGAAGCGCTGTAAATACTTTCCGGATGCACTGTATATTTAAACTACACGCTGTTATCCCTTTACAGTTACTACTCTTATAAAATACTTGAATTACACTCACCTAAAGGATTATTAGGAACACCATACTAATACTGTGTTTGACCCCCTTTCGCCTTCAGAACTGCCTTAATTCTACGTGGCATTGATTCAACAAGGTGCTGAAAGCATTCTTTAGAAATGTTGGCCCATATTGATAGGATAGCATCTTGCAGTTGATGGAGATTTGTGGGATGCACATCCAGGGCACGAAGCTCCCGTTCCACCACATCCCAAAGATGCTCTATTGGGTTGAGATCTGGTGACTGTGGGGGCCATTTTAGTACAGTGAACTCATTGTCATGTACAAGAAACCAATTTGAAATGATTCGAGCTTTGTGACATGGTGCATTATCCTGCTGGAAGTAGCCATCAGAGGATGGGTACATGGTGGTCATATAGGGATGGACATGGTCAGAAACAATGCTCAGGTAGGCCGTGGCATTTAAACGATGCCCAATTGGCACTAAGGGGCCTAAAGTGTGCCAAGAAAACATCCCTCACACCATTACACCACCACCACCAGCCTGCACAGTGGTAACAAGGCATGATGGATCCATGTTCTCATTCTGTTTACGCCAAATTCTGACTCTACCATCTGAATGTCTGAACAGAAATCGAGACTCATCAGACCAGGCAACATATTTCCAGTCTTCAACTGTCCAATTTTGGTGAGCTCGTGCAAATTGTAGCCTCTTTTTCCTATTTGTAGTGGAGATGAGTGGTACCCGGTGGGGTCTTCTGCTGTTGTAGCCCATCCGCCTCAAGGTTGTGCGTGTTGTGGCTTCACAAATGCTTTGCTGCATACCTCGGTTGTAACGAGTGGTTATTTCAGTCAAAGTTGCTCTTCTATCAGCTTGAATCAGTCGGCCCATTCTCCTCTGACCTCTAGCATCAACAAGGCATTTTCGCCCACAGGACTGCCGCATACTGGATGTTTTTCCCTTTTCACACCATTCTTTGTAAACTCTAGAAATGGTTGTGTGTGAAAATCCCAGTAACTGAGCAGATTGTGAAATACTCAGACCGGCCCGTCTGGCACCAACAACCATGCCACGCTCAAAATTGCTTAAATCACCTTTCTTTCCCATTTTGACATTCAGTTTGGAGTTCAGGAGATTGTCTTGACCGCTAATGAATTCGCTTGAAGCTTAAAATAAACAATTCTCATGTTTTGGGCACTTGGATCATGTACCTTTCCTGCATCAGCTCACTCTGTTTCCACTCCACTATTTCTAGATGCACATTTTGTCCATAGAAATGCGTTATTCAGTGCTGTAATTTGGCGCGACTGGTGGAAGCTTTGCGTATACAGAGAGCAGACTCGACTAATCGATAATGAGAATCGTTATCAATGATTTTCATGATCGATTATTATCGATTTTATCGACTAGTTGTTGCAGCCCTACATAATAAATAATATACATCATCATATGAGGAAGGCATGTCTGACTTCCAGTGTCTCAGAAAGACTCTACATCCAAAAACTATAGACGATCGATCATAGCATCAGTTGGCGAGACATATGCACATCCTCCAGTATAATACCCAACATACACAAAACAGGGTTCTTGTATAATGACGCATTTTTCCATTCCAATGCGCTAAGTTTCCATTGTTTTTCTACGTATACACACTTGCTAGATGGATGTGTATAACCGCTGTGCTCATGTCTCGCATCTTTTGCAGTGTCTCGTACGACACATCGTTCTAAAATCGCGCCACTCAAGTCAAAATCAGTTCAACTTTTAAAAAACGTGTCTCCCCATTCCACTGCCCATGTCTTGCGTTTAACGAGCCCTAAGAGTCTTATTAACAAATTGTATAATTTTTTTCCACAATTTCTCCACGTTTTCACATTCATGCAACATGAACATATGAACCATAATTCCTACATTTTGTACATTATACACACACACACACACACACAATTTATATAAAATTGTTAGGCATTTAGGCATACACATAGTATTCGACATGCAGAAGCAAAAATCTGAGGATTAAAGGGTTTTATAAATCATTTTGACATTGGTTTACTGTATGTGAATCACTTATATTGTTCAAATGTAACAATAAGCAAACCCACTCACACGCACCTTTTAATGTGTATCCAAGTGCAAAACGAACCTTAACTGTACATATTAGCATACTGTATGACTATTTTAGTGACAGAGAGTCTAGAGACAATTCAATGTCCTAGATAAAATAAAACTGTTAACAACATCTTTTTGACTTTGAAAAATAAACTACATATTTCTGTAGACAGTCCATTTAAAAAAAACACCTCTGCTCTCTTCAACATTTCAAATATTTTTGTTAATACACTCAAGAAAATCCGAAGAGGCTGAATAAACAGTATCGTCAAGCAGCAACAGCTCTGTCCTTTACAACTTCTTGATTACTTTGGTATTAAACAGAGAAGAAACAGAGTAGGGGGAGAAAATGACTTTCTGATGAAGTGTAATTCTTCCTGGAAATGTTGCACCTACACTGAGCTCGGCTTAAATTTTAATCTCAAAGTCTGGATGATGAAATAAACATAAAACATATGGATGATAAAGCCGCTGCTTCGCTTAATTGATGCTTCATTCAGCCTTGAAGCATCTGATATAAAGAGCAAACTGTGTTGCAGATTGGCTCCTTGCTTCATTCTGCAAGAGTGCATGCTAAAAAAAATTACAGTCACAATAGCATTATAAAGATGCCTTTGGCAACTGCGAAATTATGTCTAAAATTTTAGTTCTCAGGTGTCAGATCTCTCCAAGATGCTTTGTAATTATATGTTTGTCTTATGTTCCATTTGAAGTCAACATGTCTCTATGGTAACTGAGAAGTGAAACAAATAAATTACATAGCAGCCATGTTTTTCTTCCTTTTCCTTTTCAAACCAGCTAATAGCCTATCAGTCTGAATTCAACACAACGTTGATTATTTGACGAAGAGACTGCAGTGCATTGTCATGGTAGCAGAGTTAATGCTTCTAACTGTTTATTTCATAAATTTTTAACTGGATTTCATGTTGCAAGCTTTTGAACATTTTACAGGTAATGGCAAGAGAAACCAGTTCATAGGTTTATTTAATTATAAGGAAAACAAATGATCACAGAGAGTCAGGACCTCGGTTTAACATCTAATCTGAAGGATGGTGCTTTTTGACAGTATAGTGTCCCCATCACTATACTGGGGCGTTAGGACACACACAGACCCTGCTGAAACTATATTCCCACAAAGTTGGGAGCATGCAATTGTCCAAAATGTCTTGGTATGCTGAAGCATTAAGAGTTCCTTTCACTGGAACTTTGGGGCCATGCCCAACCCCTGAAAAACAACCCCACACCGTAATTTTACACTTGGCACAATGCAGTCAGGCAAGTACCGTTCTCCTGGCAACCGCCAAACCCAGACTCGTCCATCGGATTGCCAGACAGAGAAGCGTGATTCGTCACTCCAGAGAACACGTCTCCACTGCTCTAGAGTCCATTGGCGGCGTGCTTCACACCTCTGCATCCGACGCTTTGCATTAGGGCTGGACAATATGACCTAAAATCAAAACCTCGATTAATTGAACACTTTACCTCAATTACGATTAATGAACGATTATTTGTATGTTTTTTTCCTTTTTTTTCTTTTTTTTTGCCCTCATAGTTTACTGACAAGGTATGTACTGTAAATATGCTTGACTATTAAAGGTGGGATATTTCTTTTTTAAATAAATTAGACAATTAATTAAATTAGATCATACCGTCTCTTTATTAATTGTGAAGCTGTGCGTTGTATGTAGTTACTTCAAAAATAGAAAAATATATGCTAAAACTTTAGAGTTTCTAAGCTACTTTAGTGATAAATCACAGGACAGCGTTGACAATGAGTTTCTGTGCTCCTCTCTGCGTGCGCAATCTTCCCGTGATGTGCGATCTACTGTCTGTATGAATGTCACAATGCATCAGTGCAGTAGCTCAATATAATGATACACATCCTATGGTCTTATGTCCAAACTGGCAAGCCAGGGATGGATTAAGGACCGGGCCTATGGGGTCAGTGCCCAGGGGCCCTTGACTACCAGAAGCCATAAATATTTATTTATGCTGGAATATATGTGCCCCTTAGCATATGGCCTCTTAAATAATGCTCGTGGTCTATGAGGGCTCCATGGAACTTTTGTTACTGTTGGGCCCTATGTGAATCTGAAGGCCCCAAATCCACTTATAGAACTATTGTCCCATCATGTTTCAAATTATATATATATTTGACTCTTTGAGCTTTTTTCTTTGTGTGAAAGGTATTGGAAAAATAACTATTTATTACAGTATAACTGCCCATTTTCCTTATTGCCTAAATTCTAAATGATTCAACAAAATGGGCCTAGAGAGAGCAATAGAGTATATTTTCAGCACAATTCTTATTAAAAATGTTAATTGTAAAAATGTACACCCTTCACTCTGCAGTTGTTTGAATGACTGTAAAAGATCCACCTTCAAATAAAAAGCCAAATAAACAGAGTGTACTGTCTATATTGTAAAAATATAAAATATAAAATGCACTGTCAAATAAATGCCATATTGCACGATTCAATTTTAGTTGGCTTGACCGATACTTTGCTAAAGCAATGGCGCAAAACAAAACCTTAAAGACCTCTTATGTTACGAAGTTTTAAAATATTTTCAAATATATGGCAGGACTGAGGCCTCAGAGTGAGAATGTAAATGGCGTGAGCAGGAGTGAGCATTACTGAGTGCAAAAAAAAACACAATATGTCTGTTTCATTCATACTGGAAGCCGGAAGGCGCCCTCTTGCAGAAACTCCAAATATGCCTCACATAAGTAATATAACTTATGACATTCCAGGAAATCCCTAATATTAACAAATGCATCAAGCTGTCGCTGCTGAATAAAAAGAAGATAGAAATGATTTGACTGAACATGAAGACAATAAACACACAATCGCGAAAATATTTATCTTCATATAGTTCTTCAAGCCTTCTCAGATATTTTTTTTTATATAGTGCTTTTTACAATGCAGATTGTTTCAAAGCAGCTTCACAGTGTTAAACAGGAAAATAATGCAACCAAATTTGATTCGGCTGTACAGCCGCTCTGGAGAAAACGGTGATGTCATCCAGCTCATTTCAATTATCATATATATTCAAGTAATGTAGTTGATATAGTTAATTTAGTTTAGTAATTAAATTTATTTGGATATTTATTTGAAAATTTAGTGTCCCCAACTGAGCAAGCCAAAGGCGACAGTGGCAAGGAACCAAAACTCCATCAGGTGTCCTAATGGAGAAAAATAAACCTTGGGAGAAACCAGGCTCAGTCGGGGTGCCAGTTCTCCTCTGGCCAATTAACAAACAGTGTATGATTATTATTTTGGCAGCCTTACAGGTCAGAAGTCATATTAGATCGGAATATTCGAAAGATCGGAGGCATCACACCGGAGACGGGGTTTATTGAGGATGGCGTGTCGATTAAACAATTATTAAATAGGAATATTCAAAATATCGGAGTCATCACGCCGGAGATGGATCCATTGAGGATGCCATGTCGATGAGCAATTTCAGAGGTTAATCGACATAACCTGTATCACTGTAATGTATAGAATATAAAATAATATATTGTCTGCCTTATTCTATGATAAGAAGCCACACCAGCTCACAAAAGGAGCACCAAGGGTGGGAATTTGGGGGTTCTATATATTCTATTATCAGTGTTCTATCAGCTTTTAGATAGTACTTAAATCTGCATATCTGCATATTTACCTTAGGGCATTATTTACCTTTAAAAATTCTATTTTCTTTACCTTATTAAATGTATGCATCATCTTTCATGTCAAATTCTTATATTTGATCAATAAATTCAGTTATAACAATAAGAAACTGGCTGTTACCAATCAAATTAACTGCAATAATCTTAATAATCAAAATAATCTTATGAGATTAATGTTTTAAATAAATGTTTTAAAATACAAGACAAATGCAGACACTTTTAAACATTTAAACATTTGAAACTATATCGCCAGTAGGTGGTGGCAAGTGGCCGTTTTAATAAGTGAGTCATTCATTCAAACGATTAGTTCAACACGCTGCATCATTCAGCAACAAAACACTGCGCTGAGTGTTGCTTTCGTTCGGACTGTAACATTTGCAGTCGTGATAATATTCAGCAAAACAGCTTCATTGGTTGTTTTATGTTACTTAACGATATCATGTTATACAAAAATAATTTTAAAAAACATTTTAAATTTTTACCTCAGTATGTTTGTTCTGTGAGTTTCTTGTGTGTGCTGTTATGCTCATTTGTTTCGATTTATCCACGAAAGTCTCTCACAAAGAGACTCGACAGCACGCTCAAACTTAGACATTATAAATCGCTGTTTACACTAAACGGCTCTGCGGAACTGGTTTATAAACGCTTTGCATTAAAGTTTAGTTTGACGCGTATTGTTTTTTCAAATGCATGTTATAAGTGACTCAAACTTAAATGTGTTGCTTTCAGAGATAGAGCAGCTTTTTCTACCGATCACTGCCGCTCTTCACTAACACGCTGTGCATATAGGCTATATTTATTTAATTAAAAATCGAAAAATTATAATCTCACTAAGTGGGGGTGGGGGGGCTTTGGAGATAATTGGCCCCAGGGCCTTTGCAAGTCATCCGTCCCTGCTGCTTTTGTTGACTCGGGCTGCGTCCGAAAACCTAGGAAGCTGACTCGTTGCCTCGCTGCCTCATCAGACAAAAGACTTGTAAGGCAGCGTTTGTGCAATGAAGGCACCTCACGAAACAAATTTAGGACAGACTACTGAGGCAGTGTAACAGTTTAATGATCTACAGCAAAATAGAGAGCACTTTGGTGAGAACTAAACAAATATTTAATTACTACAGTGATAATTTCTTGCTATAAAGGACATCAGAAGTGGAAAATGTTGGTAAAAAACTTACATTTACACACAAACTGTCCAGCAAACGCAACTTTCGTAGCCATCTTTTTTTTCCAGCTCAACTGTCACAGAATGGAACGCAAAGGATTGTGGGATATCAAAGGCAGCGAAGGATACATCTATGCTGCCTTCAAAACTAGATCAGATGAAGGTATCTCAGGAGACAGGAAGTAAAGCTAACATTAGATTCGGACGTGCCTTGATGCCTTACAACCTTGAAATGTGTCCTTCAAAGGCAGCATTTTCCAGGATTCGGACACAGCCTCTGTGTTTGAGTTCGCCTCTGCGTTGCTTCCATACAGCTGACTGGATGTGGCAGAGTCACGTGACCACACGCGCGGTAGTATGTTTTTAAGGGGAAAGCATTAACTGGATTAAAAACCGAAATAACCGACATGGGGAAATTACGTCGGTTAGAGGTTCAGAATTTTGGTTTTGATTACTTTTCGATTAATCGTCCAGCCCTACTTTGCATTGCACTTGGTGCAGAAAGTGTATAAAAAATATAAATTCTATCATCATTTACTCATCTTTATGTCATTCCAAACTTTCTACTGTAGAACCAAAAAAATATAATTTATATTTTGTGCTTTTTTCAACACACTCTCAATGAGAGTTCACTATTTTATGTTTTGGCGTAAAAATGGTGGCTACTTTTTATTCATTTGCAACATAAAATCTGTATACAATATTCACAAGGGAGGACTTTCATGCTTACATTTTTCTAAAAATCATATATTTCTATATGGATCACTTCATAGAATATCATACAAAATCACCACCTCTTAAAATTTTTCTCATGAGATCATTTTTTTTTTTGGTCCGTACAATGAAAGTCCCAATTCTTCAAAATATTTTCTTTTGCATTCTGCAGAAGAAAGAAGTTATTGGCAACAACATGAGAGTGAGTAAATGATGACTATTTAAATTTTTAGTTACTGTATCTGTATCCAGGGCCTAAAATGAACACTCGCCAAGCGCCAAATGCGAGTAAAAATCTGTGTTTGCAAGTATATGAAACGGTGTCAATCGCCAGTTGACTGGTAATATTTTTGATTAATTCTATCAATGCAATGTTGTGAGAATATAAACATGAAAAAACGTAAAACGACGCTCAGTACAGTTGGCGGGCCAGTGCTGCATCGTCACGAAAATTTAAGCCGTGCCAATTGAAATATTCAAGAGCAAGAACGTGTGAGAGAGAACTCAATTCTTTACTCGCTGTGATGTAAGGCTTGGATGCAGCTGCTCGGTCATGGAAACCCATTCCATGAAGCTCTTTACGCACTGTTCTTGAGCTAATCTGAAGGCCACACAAAGTTTGGAGGTCTGTAGCTATTGACTCTGCAGAAAGTTGGCGACTTCTGCGCACTGTGCGCCTCAGCATGCGCTGACCCTGCTCTGTGATTTTTATGTGGCCTACCACTTCGTGGCTGAGTTGCTGTTGTTCCCAATTGCTTCCACTTTGTAATACTACTACTAACAGTTGACCATAGAATAGTAGTGAGGAAATTTCATGAATGGACTATCACGGTACCATGCTTGAATTCACTATGAGCTCCTGAGAGCGACCCATTCTTTCACAAATGTTTGTAGAAGCAGTCTGCATGCCTAGGTGCTTGATTTTGTACACCTTTGGCCATGGAAGTGAATTTGTCAGGGTTCTGTCACTTCGGTCTAGAATAGTCTTGGTTTTGTGACAGAGCCCTGACACCGCTGTATTGTTTGTCTTGTGTGAGTGCGCAGTTTCGAGCGTGCTTTTCTGTCCATGAGAGTTTTGTGTGCGGAGCGTGGTGTTCGGATCCTGACACTTCGGTTTGGTTTCGGTCTTGTGTCGGGATTCGGACATTCATGCTCCGTGTGTTTGTCTTCTGTCATGAGCGCACAGAATGAGCATTCGCTCGTTCTCATATGCTCTGTCTTGTTGTGTGAGGATGCTCTCTTCTGATCAAAATGTAGTTTGATCATTATCTTCAGCTGTTTAAAAGATTAAGGCAATTATCAAAGTTTGATAAAACATTGTTTAATTTTCTGATAAAAGATAATTTTTTTTATATGATTTGTTATATTTAATTACCTCTTAGCAGATTTATATATATGCTCCGGTTTCCCCCACAATCAAAAAACATGCAGTATACTGTAGGTGAATTGGAGACGCTAAATTGTCTGCTGGTATGAATGCGTGAGAAGTCCCAAGCCATGTATGTGGAGGGTTAGGAAAAGACCTGACAACCCCGGAAAAATCATTGCTAAGAAAATTCATGGACAGTCTCTCGCGTTATGGCAAGAGATGGCCATAGAGCCTAGAGTCGGATACGACTGAAATTGTGATAGATAGATTTTTTTTCCAAAGCTGGGAGCCTTCTGAAGTCTGTACAGAGACGCAAACGAGCCGTTTAAACTGGACACGTCAAAGGGAACGTTCTTTCACTCTTCTATTTGTCCTGTTGTCGACAGACTCAAGCGCATGGATACATCAGAAAGTTAACTGACATCTGTATACTGTATCTAGTGTAGACAGCATCAGTGATTATAATGGGTTCACATTCGGTGTAGGCAATTGTCAGCCGGAAAGCAACTGAATGCCAGTGGGCGGGGCATATGGTGTGATGATGTATAACTATTCGTCAATGTCTTATGGAGGCAGTCATATGCAAATGTGCGTATTTGCCCATGTGACATAACAGATCCCAGAAGCTTTTCAGAAACTTACAGGATGTGTTAATGTTACAAAAACCTCTTAACAGATTAAGGCAAATTTTATTTTTTATGTTATGACCCTGTTCAAGTTTTCAGTTTGTGCAGTTTGAAATATAAAAGTTTCACTTCAAGTGCATCTCTAAAGAGATGGAATTTCAACATGACAAGCATAAGAGACTTAAGCCAATACCTTAACAGTAGCCTTGAGAAGAGGAAATGTGTCTTATTCTGTTGTGCAACCGGTCAAACACAGTACTTGAGATAAGGAGCCAAATAAGCACTCATGCATGACCTTGTTTGAGGTTTGAAAGGGCTAAGTGGCTCATTTGGACATTGTGAACTTTAAATTGACTATTCGATGTTTTGCGGTTTGCACTTATGAAAAGAAAAATGTTGACAGTAGTCAAAGCTTCTGTTGTTTGGCAGTTCCTCTGAAAAATCCTTTTGAGGCAATCTTATTCTCCCACGAGAACCACATGATTCTTGATCTAAACATTACATAATAATTCATAAAACATTTAAGGTCTGATGGTTTCTTTAAGAAACTCTACATCCCTTAAATACTAGCAGCAGTATCTGTCTTCATCAAGAGACCCATTTATCTTCACAAGCCATCTTTGAGAAAGGCTGTGGATATTATACAAACATTTAAATCCAATGGGAAATGAGTTGCTAGAAAAGATAATGTTGTGTTGACACTTAATGGACGAACAGGCAATTCACCAATTCTATTTAAATTCAAGCAGCATTAGCCTTCATTAATATATGTCACAAGTAAATCGGTCTAAAAGTATATTCCAAAAGTCTGCCATGGCAGCTGGAGGAGTTGAGCAAAACATCTACAGAGCTAATGGTAAAGGATTGAGGGTTGACATTAATTGCTACATTGTGACAGGAATGAGTCATTTGTTTACTAAGCTTTCAGTGCAGTGCTGTTCTTCAGCTTGATTTTACTTTATAAATCATTGCATATCTACACAATATGCTCTTTAATACCATCAAACATTTGCTTAAGAAGAAAGTTGATCAAATATATAAATTCTATCATCATTTACTCATCTTTATGTCATTCCAAACTTTCTACTGTAGAACCAAAAAACAAACAAAAAAATGTTTTGGCGTAAAAATGGTGGCTACTTTTTATTTATTTGCAACGTAAAATCTGAATACAATATTCATAAGGACTTTCATGCTTACATTTTTCTAAAAAAAAACTTAAATTTCTACATGAATCACTTCATAGAATATCATACAAAATCACCACCTCTTAAAATAGTTACGTTTTCTCATGAGATCAGTTTATTTTATTTTTTTGGTCCGTACAATTAAAGTCCCAATTCTTCAAAATATTTTCTTTTGCATTCTGCAGAAGAAAGAAGTTATTGAGTCATTGAGTTGTCTGTGATTCTGGCTGCGTCCGAAACCTGGAAAATGCTGCTTTCGGAGGACACATTTCAAGGTAGGAAGGCATCAAGGCACATCCAAATCCAATGTTAGCTTCACTTCCTGTCTCCTGAGAGTCCTTCATCTGATCGAGTTTTGAAGGCAGCATAAATGTATCCTTCACTGCCTTTGATATCCCACAATCCTGTGCGTTCCATTCTGTGACAGTTGAGCTGGGAAAAAAAGATGGCGCCCGAAAGTTGCGTTTGCTGGTCAGTTTGTGTGTAAATGTACGTTTTTTTACCAACATTTTCCAATTCTGATGTCATTTCTAGCGAGAAAATGTAGTAATTTAATATTTGTTTAGTTCTCACCAAAGCGCTCTCTATTTTGCTGTAGATCATTAAACTGTTACACTGCCTAAGAAGTCTGTCCGAAATCAGTTTTGTGAGGTGCCTTCATGCACAAACGTTGCCTTACAAGTCATTATCTGATAAGGCAGCGAGGCAACGGGCCAGCTGCCTAGGTTTTCGGACGCAGCCTCTGTTTGCGTTAGTTCACTAATTAGTCTCGTTGGTTGTTAATTAGCTCTCCACACCTGTTCTGTTTCTACTCTGATAATCTCTGAGTATTTAAACCCTCAGTTTGAGTTTGTTCTCTGTTCGGTATTGTTTTGGTTCATTTGGTTGTGTTTCTTCACTCTTCTCTCTTGGATTTATTATTAATGACTGTTTCTTTTGAAATCCCTTTATCGTGTGCTCATTACAACCAGAGTGTGACAAACAGATTCATTGCTGGTAAATGTTTTTTTTTTTTTTTTTTTTTTTTTTTTTTAATGGCTGGTACAAGTCACTAGCCATTGACAGGTGTGGCAAAAAGTTAGTTTTAGTAAACTAATTATTATTAGTTATTATTACTAATTATTACTAATTATATTAATAATTTAGTGTAATCTCTTAAAGGGATAGTTCACTCAAAAATGAAAATTAGCCCATGATTTACTCACCCTCAAGTCATCCTAGGTGACATTCTTCTTTCAGATGAATAAAATCGGAGTTATATTAAAAAAGTCCTGGCTAATCCAAGCTTTATAATGGCAGTAATTGTTGCTCTGTTTTTGAAGTCCAAAAAAAATGCATCTGTCCGTCAAATAACGTGCTCCACACAGCTCCAGGGGTTAATAAAGGCCTTCTGAAGTGAATTGATGTGTTGTGTAAGAAAAATATCCATATTTAAAACTTTGCAAAGTAAAGTTCCAGCCGATCACCTTCCGTGGAAAAGTGTTGAAAGTGCCTTCTCGCAGTTCAAGATGCTTACGCTGCGTCTGACGAGCGTACCCTTTTGAACTGCAGAGGCACTTTCAGCACTTTTTCCATAAACTGAATACGGAGGGCAATCGGCCGAAACTTTACTTTATAAAGTTTTAAATATGGATATTTTTCTTACACAAACGCATCGATTCGCTTCAGAAGGCCTTTATTAACCCCCCAGAGCTGTGTGGAGCACGTTATTTGACGGAATTCAAAAACAGAGCAACAACTATTGCCATTATAGAGCTTGGATTAGCCAGGACTTTTTTAATATAACTCCGATTTTATTAGTCTAAAAGAAGAATGTCATATACACCTAGGATGACTTGAGGGTGAGTAAATCATGGGCTAAATTTCATTTTTGGGTGAACTATCCCTTTAACTCTTTCCCCGCCAAACACGAAATTTTCCGGGTTTCTGTGTTTTCACTGTTATCCGCTAGGGGGCGCTATTACGCATCTTCTGAATGAGTACAGAATCTCCTGATCAAAAACACAGGCAAACAAGACGCAAAAAAACAAGAGATCGTATGTAAGCAGATGCATAACGTTAAAATAACGTGATCATCAACATTAAACATCATATAAATCAAAAATGCCTAATGTTACTGAATGAAATGTCGACCCAGGACAAGCTATAGGACTGTGCATGCATTAGGGGTGTTGATAAACTCAATCTACTCCATCTGTGTTTGATCATCACTCTGAATCTGATCTGGATGTAGTCTTTGACAAAAACGTGATTTTCTCAGCTTTTTGTTCAAAATGTTGCTTTTTTTTATGAAAAAAAAAAAAATTTCCAATTCAAACCACATTCAAGTGTTGATAAAAAAGGAATGCATGAAGCTAGAATAAAACGTTTTTTTTTGTTTGTTTGTTTAAAATCACAGGGTCTGTTCTTTCTTTTGATATATTGCATGCTCAGATATTCATACAACAAAATATTCTATAGACTTGGTCGGCGTCGCGTCATAGCTGGGGGCGTGGCGTGGGGGCGGAGTCGGCGTGGGGGAAAACAGTCCATTCCCCCACAATGGAAATGCATGGTGTTAACCCAGTATAGCCTGTGTAGAAACCCTTCTGCGCTTGACAGAGCAAGATATATAGAAAAACTGAGCCATATTGGGTCAGATTGTCCGTACAGTATGTGACTGAAACGAGCCAACGGAATCAATGGCCAGAGTTGTAATTTTCTCGTCAAAATACATTCTGCTCCCCCGACCCCCAAATAGGTATGACATGCCAACTTCATAAATTACCCAGTCTTTCAATGAAGACGTTAATTCAGTGTTCCTGAATTTAATGGATTAAAAGTATGTATTAGCCTACATACATATAACGTTTTAAAATGATCATAAAGCGTGTCTTGTGCTATGAAATTGATATTTTTCTGAATATGCCGTGTGCAGTGAAAAGGGCGTTTGTTTATGTATAAGTATGTTTGGGCTAGAATAGAAACATGATATGTCAAATGGTAATTTAAAGCAGAACCATGTTTAACAAATATTTGTCAAAAACCTAACATCCAGTGATATGATGAGCTGTTCGGCATCAATGACACAGGTTTAGATAAAGTTTTGACATCTGTCAGTTTTCTGTTGTCTTGCATGCATGTGGCTTTATCTGTTTATTTATTCGTTTTTCTTGTTAGTACAGCCATGCACGAATTAATTCCTAGTTCAGCATTTACATATTACAAAGCAAATTTGGAGTTGAAGTCAGTGTCACAATACTATTCTCAAATTACTGACAATAGCAACGTTATAGCAACCGTCTTCATCAAAAGACTGGGGGATTTATGAAGTAGCCTTGCTATTATGTCGTGTAATATTTGTGGAAGCAGCAAGCATTTTGACAAGAAAATGTACAATCAAGTGTCGTACATATAATGTGACTATCAACTTGCAAGCTTGAAGCACAAACATGAGCCCAGCCCTTCCCATAATGAAATAAAGAAGACTTTTGAACGTTTTGTACATTAATAACCTCACATGTGATCGCTGATTGTGAAAAACTGCTTTAACGATAAATTGACTGCATTTCTGACGCAGTTCAAGTCCCATGACAAGTATGACTTTATTGGCGTTTTTGTTCAACAAACTTGCCATTGCAATTAATGAAATCTTTTAATCTTTACAATAATACCAGCATCATGTAGTGCAAATGTTTAATTGTAATGGACGTATTGAACAGGCTTTTGGAATTGACGAACGGCTCCGTCTGTTTATTTGGCACTATAAAACTTCAGATCAGGGTTTTTTTTTACTTACTAGAGGTGCAGAACGCCACATGGCAACTTTTCGGCATTGCACCAAGCAAAAATAACTTTTTATCTCACAATTGCGAGTTTACATTTCATCTTGCAATTGCGTCAGAATTGCATGATATAAAGTCGCAATTGCGAGTTATAAAGTCAGAATTGTGTGATATAAAGTTGCAATTGCGAGATATAAACTTGCAAATTCAGACTTTTTTTCTCACAATTGCGATTTTATATCTTGCAATTCTGACTTTTTTCAGAATTTGATAAATTCCATAATGAATAAATGTAAACAATTATCAAATAATGAGTCAATAATAGATACTGCATGACTATAAATAATTATTAAATAAACAATTTATATTGATGACAGTGGAAATAAAAAGTCAAGCACATTGTGGAATACAGTATTTTTCGCAGTATGGTCTGTTTTTTGCATCTTGAGGTGATCCTTAAAATCTGTCTCAGCCACTGCTACTTTATTACAAGAGTATGGTCTGGTCTGACATTTTTTTCAAATGTATGTACAGTACATACAAAGCATACTACAGTATATACTGCAGCATATTCCTTACAACATGCTGCGTGATGTTTCAGAATCAGTTTTCCGAATTTTTTTTTTTTTTTTCCAGATTTCCTTTATTAGAGCTGGCAAAAGTGGTTTTGATCATACAGAGTCAAATATTCACTTTAAACATAATGACTTGCTTTTTTGTGTAATCATGTGAAATTAATTGCAGCATATCGAAGAATTCAGGAGAAACTTGACCAAGTCATTAAATTTAATTAACTTTTAAACTGGGCTGTCACTTCTGTGGAGGAATACATAATTAGCGACAAATTAGGCCAAAGTGCTGTAGAAAAACCATCCAAGTGACCTGAAAGGAAGTAAATTCACTCTAAACTGCCAGTCAGTGCAGAATCATGGAATACATGTTACAATTACAATAATAATGGATTTTAGCAATACATGCTACAATTATAATAATGATGCACTCTGGAAATACCTTAGATAAATGGGAGTCATGTGAGGTCTAAGTCTCAATTAGAACCTCCTATCGTGCGTGATAAATAATCATGAATAATTCATTGGCTACAATAATTATCGGTTGACAATGCAGAGGTTCGGGTGGGGTTCACTGATGCAACCATGGTTACAGATGCTTAAATTGTCAGGATTTTCTCTCCGCTGTTGACTTTTGAAATGGCTTGGTCTGCATTTCCCCCCCGAAAGTTTTGTCTTCCAAAGTCAAACTGAAATTTTACATTTCAGTCGAGCATGGAATGTGGGTGGTAGCGTATGACGATTAAGGCTTGGAAGTGGAAATTTGCCAATTTGTGCCCTGCAAAGAAACAAGCAAAGCACCAGGGAAGCAGTCTCTGGAATAGGTGTACTGTAAGTTGCATTGGATAAAAGCGTCTCCTTAATGATTACTTTCTTAAAAGAGGGCGGTACCTGTAGTCATTGAGGTATAACATGGTCTGCATCTTTTAAGTATGTAGCTGGGTGTAATTCAGTAGTCTTGCAGTGAGCTAAGAATAGTTTTGGAGCTCTATTACCTTTTCAAGTCTTTGAGTCGTCATTGACATGCTGCTGTGTATAGTGAGCAGGAATCTATTCCATAATCTATTCTAGCCATTAGTGCCACTCATGAAATCATTTCCTCTGTGGGGTTGCCGGCCTTCAACATAGCACATGTTAACAGTTGTCACACTAACACACCTAATTTTCCAATTTTACCATGGAGTCATGAAAAAATGCTTTGTAAAAATTCAAAAACTTGAACAGTCTAACCTAACAGTTACTACTCTAATGTGAGTTAGTTGACATGTAACAAAGTTAGTAGAATGTCTAAAGTGGACTATCAAGATAAATTGTTACCTAAACATATTCTAATGAATATGTATCCAATACAGTATCATATAAAATAACATGTAAGGGTGTATAATGTCTGTGATCATTATCGCAAAATAAACTCAGCCAGGGTGATTAAGACAATCACTTATTTTGCAATTATGACTACATGTATGTTATCTCACATATTATAGTGCTAATAAAATAAATAAATAAATAAAAATGGCCCAAAAAATATTGATTTATCGATTTAAGTTTACTTTTTTTTTTTTTTGCAATAATGTCTGGCTGTCTGTACATTATCCCTCTTATTATACACACCCACTTATCAAATAAATAAATTAAAATTGGACATGAAATATTGATTTGAGTTTAAATAATTTTTTAGCTTACTTGTAGAGAGTGGTCAGTTATACGGTGCAGGCCAGGACATTACTCATTATTCAGAAATATTTGACTGCTTAATGCAGTGATTGACCAATCAGAATCAAGTGTTCCAGAAAACTGTGTATTAATACTGTAGATATTTCCAGTTTATGTTAGTAAAGATTCCGGTAACAGTTTATTTTAAGCCAATGTAGTTACATAGTAATAACAGTAAATTATGCATAAACTAACCTAAACTCTAACTTTTACCCTATAAGTGCATTTAGTTAATTCATATTACTCAGTATTTATTTGTGTAATTACACTGTAACAACACAGATAGTGTAACTAAGATTCCTAAGCAAATAGTAACAATTACAGAAGAATAAAATAAAGCATTTTGTTACCTTTTAGAGCTTAGAAGGGTTGAGTTTGAGCAGATGTTTTATCCCATCATCACTGTCCTCGTCAGAGATCATTTCCCAGTAAATTCAGCATCTGGCTCGTAAACGCATTCTCAAAACTATCATTTTCAACATCTTCAAAATCAATATTTTGACTGCTGACAGCTTCTTCACCAGGGGTCCGTTCTTCGTACGTCGCTAACTCAGTTAGCTGGATTTGGTTGTTGACGATTTGGCATGATCTTGGATTGTTTGGTTCTTCGATGCTCATCCTGGACTTGCTGTCATAGCAACAGGTCTGTAAGCTAAAACCTGCTCGGGAGCAGGCTTATTTCACGTAAACAGGATTAGATTGCATCTTGAGGTGATACTTAAAATCTGTCCCAGCCACTGCTACTTTATTACAAGAGTTCATTACTGACCCAGGGGAAATAATAATTTTAAATAATAATAATAAAAATATAAAAATGTATTTGAAAATAATATTATAATGTTGTGTATAATACTATAGACAGCCACTTGATTGAGAGACTTATTTGTGATGGAATAATTACTTTATCATTTTATTGGCGGTTTACACACGTTGTACAGTTATTCTTAGCCCTGCACTAATTTAAGTGATGACGGATATTATGGGATGGCTTGATGAAGTGCAGGAGATGCAGATTACTTGACCCTTAAGAAACTTAAATACTGTCACGTAACAAATCTGCTTCAAATTGAATACAAAAATTAAATGAATTGCTAATTACAACATTGAAATAAAAATGTAAAGGGTATACAAATACTATAAAATCGTGAATATACAGTGGGGCAAAAAAGTATTTAGTCAGCCACCAATTGTGCAAGTTCTCCCACTTAAAAAGATGAGAGAGGCCTGTAATTTTCATCATAGGTACACTTTAACTATGAAAGACAGAATGAGAAAAAAAATCCAGAAAATCACATTGTCTGATTTTTAAAGAATTTATTTGCAAATTATGGTGGAAAATAAGTATTTGGTCACCTACAAAAAGCAAGATTTCTGGCTCTCACAGACCGGTAACTTCTTCTTTAAGAGGCTCCTCTGTCCTCCACTCGTTACCTGTATTAATGGCACCTGTTTGAACTCGTTATCAGTATAAAAGACACCTGTCCACAACCTCAAACAGTCAGACTCCAAACTCCACTATGGCCAAGACCAAAGAGCTGTCAAAGGACACCAGAAACAAAATTGTAGACCTGCACCAGGCTGGGAAGACTGAATCTGCAATAGGTAAGCAGCTTGGTGTGAAGAAATCAACTGTGGGAGCAATTACTAGAAAATGGAAGACATACAAGACCACTGATAATCTCCCTCGATCTGGGGCTCCACGCAAGATCTCATCCCGTGGGGTCAAAATGATCACAAGAACAGTGAGCAAAAATCCCAGAACCACACGGCGGGACCTAGTGAATGACCTGCAGAGAGCTGGGACCAAAGTAACAAAGGCTACCATCAGTAACACACTACGCCGCCAAGGACTCAAATCCTGCAGTGCCAGACGTGTCCCCCTGCTTAAGCCAGTACATGTCCGGGCCCGTCTGAAGTTTGCTAGAGAGCATTTGGATGATCCAGAAGAGGATTGGGAGAATGTCATATGGTCAGATGAAACCAAAATAGAACTTTTTGGTAAAAACTCATCTTGTCGTGTTTGGAGGAAAAAGAATACTGAGTTGCATCCAAAGAACACCATACCTACTGTGAAGCATGGGGGTGGAAACATCATGCTTTGGGGCTGTTTTTTTGCAAAGGGACCAGGACGACTGATTCGTGTAAAGGAAAGAATGAATGGGGCCATATATCGTGAGATTTTGAGTAAAAACCTCCTTCCATCAGCAAGGCCATTGAAGATGAAAATGCTGGGTCTTTCAGCATGACAATGATCCCAAACACACCACCCGGGCAACGAAGGAGTGGCTTCGTAAGAAGCATTTCAAGGTCCTGGAGTGGCCTAGCCAGTCTCCAGATCTTAACCCCATAAAAAATCTTTGGAGGGAGTTGAAAATCCATGTTGCCCAGCGACAGCCCCAAAACATCACTGCTCTAGAGGAGATCTGCATGGAGGAATGGGCCAAACTACCAGCAACAAACCTTGTGTAAAAACCTTGTGGAGACTTACAGAAAACGCTTGACCTCTGTCATTGCCAACAAAGGGTATATAACAAAGTATTGAGATGAACTTTTGTTATTGACCAAATACTTATTTTCCGCCATAATTTGCAAATAAATTCTTTAAAAATCAGACAATGTGATTTTGTGGATTTTTTTTTCTCATTCTGTCTCTCATAGTTGAAGTGTACAGGCCTCTCTCATCTTTTTAAGTGGGAGAACTTGCACAATTGGTGGCTGACTAAATACTTTTTAGCCCCACTGTATATATTATATGTATATTATATGTTTGTATGTATGTATTTTCTGCACAACAATTGAATACACTTACACTGTTACACACCTTGGGTTGTTAGCGACCCTATATACATTTGTTTTAAATGAATTGATTGAGGAATACGAAGAAGGTTGATGTCTAACTTTAAAAAAATGAATGAGGAGGAGGGAAGTGAATGACGTCCCGGGTCACTAAAGACCCGAGGTATGGGTTAACTAAGAGAAATTGGCCCTTATCCATATTTTCTTTTCTCAAGTTTATTGGTTCAGTTTAGGTTGCAAATCAATTAATAAATACAAAGTGTATACATTAAGTTTAATAAATTTTATATAGACAGCTGACATTTCTTTGCATCAATAAATTTCTCTCTACAACCATGTATGTTTTGCATAGAATATGCGAGGATTTTCATCGTTACCTCAAAGAAATAAATAAAATAAAACTACAGAAAAGAAGTTAAATGAGTTTTCAGTCATCATAAAATGTCAAACAAAAGTTTAATGTCACTGCAAAGTGGCCAACAAAAGTCTGATAGACCAAATACAGGATAAAATTCTGCACACCATTTTGAAGAAAACCAAAATAAGTGAGCCCCAGCTTCAGCTGAAAGTATTTAGTTTTGTAATATTAGCTGTTTATGTAATCAAATTCTCAGTTTTATTTACACAAATGTATACATGTGGGAGACTCATCCAGTATAACTGTCACACATTGAAAGCTAGGTTACGCTAGAGCTGATGTGTTGTTTTATTATCAAAAAATATATGAAACATTTTGTGCTCCTCGTACAAAATCGTACATACACGTTGTTCTGAAGTAACGTCTGGGAGAAGAGAGGAAACTAAATGCTATATATTTTCCTGAACACTCAAATGGCTGTAGATAAAACCTTTATTTAGCACAAAAATTCATCAAACAATATAATGAGCACATCAAACAACAGAAGTATCCGTCCTAAAGTCCTGCTTTTAGTTCAATAAGTCATTAGAGTCATTTGAGTCATTCAATAAAGGGGGGAAATCAATCAAATGTAACATATAGTACACATGTTTTTGCTCTAACCTCATCAAATGATGTCACTGGGGTCCGTCTTTAAGTATCAAGCAAGAGTTTATTACAATAGCAATCAAGCGCACACACACACACACACACACACCACACTATCAAATTCTCCTGAAAAATCAAAAGAGAATGAATATGATTAAGCCCTTCTGTGATGCTGTGTTGTTCCCTACAGAGTTCCCTGTGTTCCTGTCTCCTTTCACTACCCATAGCATTTAGTATGTTAATTGGATGTCAACAATTGCTGGGGGCTTCAGCTTTTAAACACAATGATCACAGCTGTCACTCCTCATTGCTTCAGATATAGTGGGCAAGTGGCAATGAATTACAGTGAGAATCACATAAATTATATCAAGGGATTTTTTTCCTTCATATTTCAGTGGAATATTACCCATTGGAGTGTGAAATGTAATTATACAAGGGACAAGATTCAGTGTTTCATAAGGTCAGTTGAGATCTACATTAAAAACAATTAGTGGGTCCGAAATCTTAGCTACTCTCTGAGTTAGTTACTACATTTGAATTTGAACTTGCTTTGCGGCCGTTAAAAAAAAATTCTATATAGTGTGAATGTGGGGAGTATGAATAAAATTCAGACATACTATATCCGCCATGCTGTTACTATCAACGTCAGTTCACTGCCTTCATTAATCCTCTCCCGTGGCATAATGGGATAGTAAAGAGTCAATCGAATGCCCACTTCAGAATCTCACAAGAAGTAGTAGGTCATCCGGGTAATTTTCACCTTCTGTTTTTGAATACTATGAATTCGGACATACTACTTGTTTGGCGTACTGTTGTTTTGCATACTATATAGAAGGGAAGTATTAATTTCGGATGCAGTGAATACGTTTTTTTTTGCATTTGCATTCTGGCATATGGTGTATACTATATTGTATACACACTACCGTTCAAAAGTTAAGATTTCAGTAAGGGTCAGTAAGATTTTTGGTAACACTTATTTTTTAAACCTTTATTTGGTTACACTTTATTTAGTAACACTTTATTTTACAGTGTCATTGTTGCATATGTTACATGTAGTTACTATAGTAATAACTATAAATTAAGCATAATTATAGTAAGTATATGTAGTAACTTAATATTACTCAACTTGAATGTATAATTACAGTGTAATAAAGACACCTTAAAATAAAGTCTAACCCTTTATGTTAAGGTGACGTAGTTACATTGTACTTACTCAAATAAGTAATATTAATTAACTACATGTACTTACTATAGAGTTATGGTTGGTATGGTTATACTTGTATTGTGCATAATTTACTGTTATTACTATAGTAAATACATATAGTAGCCTAATGTGTAACTATGTCTTTGTTACACTGTAATTATACATTTAAGTACTGAGTAATATTAAGTAACTACATGTGAAGAGTTAAGATGCAAAAGCCGTTAAACGCCACCTCCGTCAAAAATGAAATAATCATATTGAGCACACATAGTACAAATTCATCAAATGCTTTCGCTTCAAATCCGCTAAATCCTAGCATCAGCCCATTCAGAAATACCGCTAAACGCCACTTCCCAAGTCCACAGAAACCAACCAGAAGACGCGAATCGAATCATATGATTTCAAGATGAATGACGCCGTGCATATGAGCCGGCTTTTAATTGGCGAGCTGCAAGTTTTTATCATGTTTTGTCCATTGTTACAGTGGCAATGACAGGATTTCGCAAGTAGTAAGTAATCACAACGGTGTTCCTAAACTCTGACAGAAATGGACGTGGATGTCACTTGCATCACAGCTCCCCCTACTGTCTGTTTCTTCATTGTTACATTTTTTCATTCTGCTTGCCTTATTGCAGTGTTTCCAGTTGCACCTTTAGTGATTTTGCAACTCTTTACTGTCTTGTTGTCTAAAGAGGTGGACTTAGAGGTTTTTGCAACAAAAAAAAAGCAAACATGGCTGGTTTTGCAGCAGAAGACTTGACTAAAGTGGCATTTTTGAAAATAAGGCATTTCAATAACTGAATAATAAGCTTTTCATTGCCATTAAAGTCAAATTACTGAACCTAGGAACATAGGAGCCTGATTAAAAAAATGCTAATTTAAAAGAAAACATGTCAGACGGATTTAGAGGTTTTTGCATCTGAACTCATGTACTAACTATAGGGTTAGGATTCGAGTTTAGTTTGGTTGAAGGTTAGTTGAATGTAATTATGCAAAATGTATAGTTATTACTATAGTAACTACATGCAACATATGTACCAATGACACTGTAAAATAAAGTGTTACCATAAAGTGTTACCGTTTATTTTACAGTCATGTTTCGCATATACATACTATGTACTCATTGTAGTAATGACAGTAACCGGGTAATAACTAGATACTAACCCTGAATCTACCCCTAAACCTAACCTTAACCCATGTAGTTACCTTACATTACTCGGTATTTTCTTTGGTAAGTACATGTAAGTACATTGAAAGTGCACATACTGTAAAATAAAGTGATAATTGTAAGTTACAATGTACTTATTGTGTTGATGTATTGCAAAACATTTTTGCTGTTATTGAGGTGGGATACGGGTAAGGGTAGGGCCAGGTTTAGTGGTATGGGTAGGTTTAAAGGTGCGTTAAGATCTAAGGGAAGGGTCAACTGTGTAATTATAGATGAAATTACAGAAATTAATTACAGCTGTAGTTACATGCAGGTATTTTTTAACGTACAAGTACAATGTAAAAACATGCATGTACACAATAAGTGCATTGTATCAAATGGTTAATTTAAATATTAGTAGTACATATAGCAGATAAAGACCCTTAATATAAAGTGGGACCAAAAAAACAAAACTTCTGAACGGTAGTGTATATATATAAAAATAAACCAAAATTAGCCAATTCCTCTTTCAGTCTTGGGAATTGGGAAGTGTGAACTTACAGTTCATTTTCAACAGCTTTGTTACATGACAGCTTTGCTTTTTGGTTTGGGTGTCTTGGTTTGTTTAACACATTTTATTGTTCAATTATAGAGAAAGAACAAAAGTCACACAAAAACATCCACACATCAAGAAAGTGTTTTTTTCCCCAAACTCAACTTTTCTTCATTCTGTGCCAAGCCAAAAACAAAAGAATTTGAAACTAAATCATAAATGGTCTCTTCTCCTTTCCAAATTAAAGTGGAAATCAGCGCTTAACGTGTGAGTTTGGGGTCACTGGGTTTCTCAACATTTTTTTATGCAATTAAAAAAGTTGATCTGTGGGAGCAAAAGGCAAGTAACTTAAATGAAGTCTCCTTGTCTAAATAAAAGTCAGTGGGGTGTGCTTCTTGCCACGAGTGCATTGTATTAAGGCACAGGCGCTGTTCTCCTTTTTGAACAGAGTGGGTGCACGGGTTCCATCCCAGTGCAAGCACAGTTTGGGTTCAGGTGATCACCGTCATGAGAGGTGTCCCAGATGGAGGACTGTCGATGTAGGACTTGAGTAATAATACAAAATGTGATGTTACAAGTAGTTTTAACCTCAAAACAGAAGAAAAGCACAAGATAAAGCACCCACTGTACTTTCCTCAGCAAAAAAATATTTAGATTCTGATTGAAAATGAGGACGCTAATGAGTAAAAGCGAGGTATGGATCTGATTGCCGACTGTCATGATGTGTCGAATGGTTTTCTGGTGATCACCTTGAAAGTTTCTGGTTCAAACATTGTTTTACAAAGTATTTTCACGAATCTTGAGGAAATCCTTTTAAGTTCTTGTTGGAGTCTTCAAGAGGAACGAGTCCTCTGTATGTACGAGTGTAATGTAGTGTGTGTGGAAGAGAGTTTGTGAGTATCTAGAGGCATAAGTTGCTGCTGATCTGGCAAGTGGAGCCAGTTCCTGCTTGTGATAAGAAGAGTTTTCCATTGGGACAGACACACACCTCAAAGACAGTCTGTCTAGTTCCAGAGGTGGAGGCTTTTCCCTCCGGCAGACGTAGGAGTTTGATTTTCCTGGCATCCAAGCTGATCTAAAGAGAGAGAGAGGAGAGGATCTGAAGTTTATTTCATTGTTTCACATAAGAGCTATTTTAAATAAACATACCTTCAAACGGTTTATGTCACTTTCCATGAACAAGGTACAATGTAGGTCCTTTTTTTTGTCAACCTCAGAGGCCTTTATTGTACATTCTTTGTTTTAATGTTACTTTTTAAAGCATGTTAGTAAAACTTGGGACATGTCTAAAAAGTATGATTTTGTTATTTTCCAGCAGTAAACATCTAAATCGACATCAAAATGAAATAATAAACGTTATGGTGGTTTATAGTCAGAGGTAAATCTATTTTCCACAAATTAAAGGGGAAAAACGGGGAGAAAAAAAAAACTGTAAAAAGTGATCAGTTAAAAACTTTGAAAAAAATAAGTTATGTGGAATTGTCAAGTTCACATAACTTTTTTTTTTTTTCTCAATTAAGCATGTTTATTACTTAATGTTAAGGCAACAGGTTTCCTCTTTTTTTAAAGTTAAAGTTAAAGACAACTGATCACTTTTATTATAGTTTTTGTTAATAAAATTAGATAATACATAAAATATTTTACTACAAAGAATATCAGTGTCATAACTACGTTAAAAGTTTGGAATGATTAAGATTTTTGCAATTTTTTAAATCAAAATACAGTAAAACAATAATGTAGGAGCCGTATATATTTATTTGTGTATGGTGTTTATTCTATTTAATTTAAGTATTATATTTAACTTTTCTTAAAATGTATTTCTTTATTTTTTATTTAACAATTATTTATGTTGATTTGAGTTTGTGCTCCCTCTGTAGGTAAAATGGTAACAATGCACAGGTGCACTATAAGTTAATGAAGGAGTACAGACCAATCAGCCGGTGGGGAGCGAGCAGAAACAATCATTGACTGTGCTCGCACACTCAAAGACACAAAGAAACTCATGGACTTTGTTTTCAAGTTTATTTTGCCAGTTTGCATGTATTTTTGTTGGAAATAAATAACAAGGGAAGCTTTCACATTGACGAAAGCGAGTGTTGTTTGATCATGAGGCTAGAGGAGTCTCCTGACTGTCTCGTGGATTGAAGTTTGCCAAAACAAGTAATATTGTGAAATATTATTACAATTTTAAATAACTGTTTTCGATTTGAATATACTTTAAGATGTAATTTATTCATGTGATGGTAAAGCTGAATTTTCAGCATCATTACTCCAGTCTTCAGGGTCACATGATCCTTCAGAAATCATTCTAATATGCTGATTTGCTGCTCAATTATTAAGTACTAACAGTACTTAGTGGTACTCAATTATTAATTATGATTCTTATTATTATCAATGTTGAAAACAGTTTTTGCTGCATAATATTTTTGTGGAAAACATTTTTTTAAGGATTCTCTGACGAATAGAATGTTCAAAAGAATAGCATTTATTTGAAATATAATTAAAAAAAATATATTATACACTTTACTGTCATTTTTGATCAATTTATGTTTTTACAGTATTTTTAATTAAATAAATGCAACCTTGGGGAGAATGTGAGACTTCTTTCAAAAACATAAAAAACATAATTATTCCAAACTTTTGACCAGTAGTGCATGTTGACATGATTTTATGACATTATGACTTTAATTTTTGGATACAGAAAAGAAGGTCAAGACCTTTGAGGTGAACAGGACAAAATCATAATTTTAAGAGCGATACAGAAATTTGATGTGAGATACATTTCATGCAACATTAACTTTGTTACTGTTGATAATAGTGTACCACATTCATAGAAAGTGCCTTCTATAATGCTAAAGATTAGTTCCATTTTAATTTTTCTCTTTAGAACTCTCAATTTGTAGGCCCAAAAAAGACCAGCACTGTCATTTTATTGAACAAAATATTCCATCTCACAGCCTGTTCATCCAAGTCAAGTCCTCTAACCTCCTACATCCAACCAATCGAAGCAGTTTCAGTGACATAAGCACTCCAGTAAGTCTCGCTAAGACACACTTTTAGCCCTTTACCCGAGCTGCACCTTTCTCATTTCTCACTTTCTATTTTTCATGGGACCCTTGAGAAAGCATGTATTACCAAGGCTGGGAGAGGAGCTAGTCAAGGTATAAAAAGCTAAGAGGAGTCATTACTGACAGCCTCAAGGAAGCATTCCCGTCAAATGACCTGAAACACTTTTTAAGCAGGGGTCTCAGCTGACTTCCCCAGACATCTGCTACCGAGCAAATTCGAGTGAGGGAGGGCTTTTTCCCCCTCTCTGAGGTGGCTAATGCGCAAACCTCCAGTCTAATTGTGGCGGAACTGTCAAGGGGGCAGTCGGGCCGGTTGAGGTGTCTGTTTCTCCTGGTAAAAAAGGAGCGATGAATGAAAGTGCTGAGGGGTACTGGAGTGGAATATGCGACAGACAGGAGAAAGTCAAGAAAGCATAACCTGAAACTATGAGGGCTGATTGAAGCCCGGTTCCTTTGACCTCACTGGGATTCGTTTATCTATTAATCTGCAAGTCAAATGGCACAACCCAGGGGCGTAGCAATTAATATAAATGGGGGACATGTCCCCCATCACTCTTTTAGAAATTTCTGCATTGGTTCTAATACCTTTTTTCTTTTTTTTCTTTTTGCGAGTGCAGGGATAATTCTGACATTTTGCTCATTTATTCAAAAAAAAATTCTGGTAAAGCTACAAAATCAGAAACCAACACAAAAAAACACAATGACTATGTTTACAATAATGTGTTTTTTTAATTGCTGTAAGATGATTGCATGAAACAAGCAAAACTCTTTTAAATTTTTCGGATTATTCGCTAAGGTTATTTTTAAAGCCATTCTTCACATACATATCACAAATGATGTACTCACAGTTTGTGTTACTGGCCAATGCAAATGCAAATGCAAAACACATTTCTTTGGATGTATTAGATATTATTCAGCGCCGTTATGAATATAGCAATGCTGCTGTATGGGTGCCTACGCTGCTGTCGCGTCTCCGCACCGTTGATGGATGAAGATACAGAGCAGAGACTGGCAGTGGGCAGCGAGTTGTGTTGACAGAGTTTAGAGATTTGGGGTGGAAGGAAAACTTCAGAATAATGTGAAGACACACATAGTTCAGAGCGGTAATAATGTGATTACGGCATTTACATGCCTGTTTATAGTCGGCGTATACCACATAGAGCATGTTTACATGCACACCAATATGCTGGTAACTCACAAAAATCTGTTGTCCCAGTTTACATGAAAACCAATAACCTGCTAATACAAGTAAACCGAGCGTACAAGACTTTATTAATAAATCAGGTTATGTCCTGGTAGTGAAGTCAAAACATCATCATTTGTCTATATAAATCTAGTATTCCATTTCTTATATTGGCTGTGAAGCATTAAAAACAAAGAGTGTCAGCAGGACTGTTATCCTCTCATGCAGTTACAGATGCAGTATTTTGATCTACCGTACCACATCTACTAACAAATTTGATCTATTTCTTGGGTCAAGATAGAGTACACTCGCTTCATCTGGATGCATGCGCACTTCAATAAGCAGATAGAATGCAGGTTAATGTGTTTACATGCCGGGAGAAATTGGGGTTAGGAGAAAAAAATCTAGCTGTGTCGATCAGTTTATGCTTAAGCAGTTTATAACCTTACTCCAATAAAGAAATATGGGTTAACGCGTTTACATGACCACATGCATTTATGGCTTAAGCATAATTGGGTTAAGAATGTGCATGTAAACATCCTCATAATGCGATTATGATGGGATTTTGGCAATATTGCGATTAAACTTTATCTCATGTAAATGCAATACTTCGATTAAAGTAATTTAATGAACTCTTTCCCCGCCAAACACGGAATTTTATGTTATTTGTGAGAAAACGCTTCCCTGCCAAACACGGAATTTTCCGGGTTTCCGTGTTTTCACTGTTATCCGCTAGGGGGGGGGGGCGCTATTACGCACCTTCTGAATGAGT
Organism: Rhinogobio ventralis; assembly: GCA_039654625.1. Lineage (NCBI taxonomy): Eukaryota > Metazoa > Chordata > Actinopteri > Cypriniformes > Gobionidae > Rhinogobio > Rhinogobio ventralis. The sequence continues at coordinate 27,356,265 of CM077208.1, forward strand.
ACAGAATCTCCTGATCAAAACACAAACGAGGAGGACGCAAAAAAACAATCGATCGTATGTAAGCAGATGCATATGTAAAATAACGTGATCATCAACATTAAACATCATATAAATCAAAACTATCTAATGTTACTGAATGAAATGTCGACCCAGGACGAGCTATAGGACTGTGCAAGCATTAGGGGTGTTGATGGACTCGATCTACTCCATCTGTGTCTGAGCATCGCTCTGAATCTGATCTGGATGTAGTCTTTCACAAAAACGTGATTTTCTCAGCTTAAAAAAGGAATGCATGAAGCTAGAATAAATTTTTTATTTTTTTTTGTTTAAAATCAAATAACCAAGAAATGCAATGCAAGAAAACTGCGTTTACAAGACTGTATTATAAAAACAGGTTATTCCCCAGTGGTGACGTCAGAATGTAAGCATCCATGTATTATAAGGAAGCTTGTTTCCGCCACAGAAAAAAATATAAAAAAGGTAATTGTGTCTTTTTATCTCACAATTCAGACTTTTTTTTCTGAATTGCATGATATAAAGTCGCAATTGCGAGTTATAAAGTCACAATTGCGTGATATAAAGTCGCAATTGTGAGATATAAAGTTATAAAGTTTGACAGAATTGTGAGATACACTATATTGCCAAAAGTTTTGGGACGCCTGCCTTTACATGCACATGAACTTTAATGATATCCAACTTTTCTGAGAAGGCTTTTTCACAAGGTTTAGGAGTGTGTTTATGGGAATTTTTGACCATTCTTCTAGAAGCGCATTTGTGAGGTCAGGCACTGATGTTGGACAAGAAGGCCTGGCTCGCAGTCTCTGCTCTAATTCATCCCAAAGGTGTTCTATCGGGATGAGGTCAGGACTCTGTGCAGGCCAGTCAAGTTCCTCCACACCAAACTTGCTCATCCATGTCTTTATGGACCTTGCTTTGTGCACTGGTGCGCAGTCATGGAACAGGAAGGGGCTATCCCCAAACTGTTCCCACAAAGTTGGGAGCATGAAACTGTCCAAAATGTCTTGGTATGTTTAAGAGAAGTGTGATTGGTCACTCCAGAGACTCCACATCTCCACTGCTCTAGAGTCCAGTGGCGGCGTGCTTTACACCACTGTATCCGACGCTTTGCATTGCACTTGGTGATGTAAGGCTTGGATGCAGCTGCTCGGCCATGGAAACCCACTCCATGAAGCTACACACTGTTCTTGAGCTAATCTAAAGGCCACACAAAGTTTGGAGGTCTGTAGCTATTGACTCTGCAGAAAGTTGGTGCTTTCTGCGTACTGTGCACCTTAGCATGCGCTGACCCCGCTCTGTGATTTTACGTGGCCTACCACTTCATGGCTGAGTTGCTGTTGTTCCCAATTGCTTCCACTTTGTTATAATACCACTAACAGTTGACAGTGGAATATTTAGTAGTGAGGGAATTTCACGAATGGACTCAATGCACAGGTGGCAACCTATCACGGTAGCACTCTTGAATTCACTGAGCTCCTGAGAGCGACCCATTCTTTCACAAATGTTTGTAGAAGCGTCTGCATGCCTAGTGCTTGATTTAATACACCTGTGGCCAAGGAAGTGATCGGAACTCAATGAATTCAATGATTTGGAGGGGTGTCCCAATACTTTTGGCAATATAGTGTATAAACTCACAATTTCCCAGAATTGGACTTTATAACTTGCAATTGCAAGTTTATATCTCACAATTCAGAAGTCAGAATTGTGAGTTATAATGTCAGAATTGAGAGTTATAAAGTCAGAATTGTGAGATATAAACTTTTGTTTATATCTCACAATTCTGACTTTATAACTCTCAATTCTTTGTTTATAACTCACAATTCTGACTTTATAACTCACAATTCTGACATTATAACTTACAATTGTGGGATAAAAAGCCGCAATTATATTTTAAAATTTTGTGGCGGAAACAAGTTCCCATAGTATTCTGTTTATTATGTGAGTTGTGATGTTAAAGGTGCAGTGTGTAGTATGTATGAGGATCTATTGACATAAATGCAATATAATATATACATAACTATGTTTTCAGTGGTGTATAAAGACCTTACATAATGTAACGTTATGTTTTTATTTCCTGATAGCCATTTCAATCTTCATACACTGCATACAGTGAAATCGCGCCATCATGTTTCTACAGTAGCCCTAAATGGACAAACTTTTCTACAGAGCGCTAGTCACTCTCTGCCCTCTCCGACGACGACAATTTTGTCCTGTGTCGACCACCGTAGCCTCTCTATGTGCTTCAAAAGGGAGGGGTAAGCGGTGGGCGATTGCAATTCACAACCTCACCACTAGATTTTAGTGCACCTTTAAATAAAGCATTAAAAACCCCAGAGTAATTCAAAATTGCATTCTGCAGTCTCATTCTCCTCTCATATTTGAAATTTCTACATCTGTATCACTTGGCTACACGAGATGAGAACAAATTTGAGTTTGCAATATTTTTCACCTCCCTTACTGCAAAACATTCTCTGTGGCTGGATGCGCTTAAATCTGCTGTATAAGGACGCTTTCCTGTCACATACCACACATGCACACTTCAATAAACTGACAGAATGCAGGTTAAGGTGTTTACATGCCAGGAGAAATTGGGGTAATGGGCAAAAATCTAGCTGTGAAGATCGGCCGCTTATGACCTTACGCCGATACAGGAAAGCAGTTTAACGCGTTTACATGACCACATGCACTGTCGCTGTATTAACTCTTTCTAAAAATCATGTTTTTGTCAAAGACTATGTCTGGATCAGATTCAGTACAAAGATCAAAACATAGATGGAGTAGATCGAGTCCATCAACACCCCCAATGCTTGCACAGTACTAACCCCTTCCTGGGTTGACATTTCACTCTGTAACTGTTTATTGTTGTTGATTGCATTATTTTTCATATGCATCTGCTTGCATATGAGATTGCTTGTTTCTGCTTCTTTGCCTGTGATTGATCTGCAGATACTGTACTCATTCAGGAGATGTGCAATAACCCAGTGATAACACAGAAAGCCGTAAAAACTTGTCAATGGCCGTGAAGCGTTATCTCATAAAAGACGAGATAGCTTGTCAATGGCAGGGAAAGAGTTAAGCATAATAGTTTTAAGAACGTGCATGTAAACGCACTCTATGTGGCATACACCGATTTTAATCACAATAAACATGCATGTAAACACCTTAATCTCATTATTACCGCTCTGACCAAAGTGCGCATGTGCTCGGTTCTACGCGGATGCTGTGTTACAGCGGCACTGTGATGTTCTTTACGCTGCCGAATAACCTTCCAATAGGCTACATCAAATGTGTTTTGCGTTTGATGTAAGTAGATTAAAACAGTAGACAGTAACACACCTACTGTATCTGAGTTTTGTATAATGGGGGTAAAAATAACCACACTTCTTAGTGAATAATCTGAATAATGAAAACTGCATGTAAACAGGAGTGAAGAGTTTTACTTGTGTCATGTAAACACGATTAAATCCTTACTCTGATTATTGGAAATAATTGCGTTATTGGTGCACATGTAAATGTAGCCATAGTTTCATAAGATTATGGTTACTACGATTATGAGCTTAATCGCATTAGTTTGATTGAAGTATTGTGTTTAGGCTACATGTTGCCTAAATCCTATTATGAGGGCACATGTAAAAATGCTCATCCTCATCAAATAACAGAATGAGGACTTTTTTTTTAATGTCTGTACCTGTCATTTTGAAAGGATTTGGACATTTTGTGAATTGTGCTTCCATACAGTACGTATCAGGCATTTCAGACATTTCAGGTATCAGGCATTGCAGCTTCAGGGTACAACAATAAAACGGGTAATTATGAAATAAAATTTAAAATAAGAAATAATGTCTCACTGTTAAATATAAAGTCCCAATTATGAGAAATAATGTTGCAGTTGTGAGATTTAAAGTTGCAATTATGACAAATAAAGTCATAATAAGCACTTTATTAATTTAGTCTGAAGCAGAAAATGGACCTCCACAGATTACAGTTATTTGTGCTGTTGCCTAATTATTACTTTTCCATGCCTTAATGACTTCCTCCACTTTTGAAATCATTCCCTAATTGGGAAAATCATTCTTGCTGTTTTTGTGTCTGTCTTTCATAGAATATATTACATATTAGTTTCATTCATTTAAAAACATGCTGATAATTTAAAATTCATTACATCTCCCATAAACAGATTACAACTGCATCTCTTAAAAGACCATCAACAGCTCATTTATCAACACATCACCAGTCTGCACAATTTAATCACAGACATTTGAGTCAGATAACTGACATCTACATATTGTATTACAGCATGAATGTTTAACTAAACGTCTGCTTCCCTCGGAAGATGAGAAGGGGACATATGGAGCGCTTGTTTTCATGACAATTTATGGCAGACGGAAGTGTCACAACACAGAGTACATCCAAGCACAGAATGAAGGACAGTTACCTCTCCGTCTTTTGACTCCAGACGTAAATCGCTCCTACAGGTTGCTTGGAAATCACCCGCATCGGCTTCTATTTTCACTCCTTTAGGTGCCTCCATGTAAAGCGAACGTGTGGGAGACTCCAGCCTGAGCAGAAGACATATCACAAAATGGAATATATTTCTAAATAAGACCTTCAAATCAGATCAATCAAAATAGCCCAAAAGGTTACAGCGATGAAGCTGATGAGACTTTAGTGCTTCAAAGGGTGGCTTTGCAAAGTGAATGATTCCCTGGAGACATCGCAATTTATGCCGTCTCATTTTTATCACCACTGTAATTTGAAAGATTTTTGAGAATATCCAGAGTGTATAATATGAGAATTATGGAACATTCAGTTCAACATTCAGATGTTAATCAAGACACTTTGGGATATGTAGTGTAGTGTTTATTAGGTTATTAGGCTAGGTCAATTTCTGTATAGACATTTACTATAAAGATCAAAACAAAACAAAAAGATAACATTTACACCATTATTTCTAAACATTGACACATTCCTTTAACTCTTACTTTGGCCTTTTGGTTCTGTTTACACCTGGTATTAAGATGCGTTTTGGTCGATCGGATCACAAGTAGACGAGGGAGACACATTCCTGTTTACATCTGGTGTTTTAATCCACTTTCAACCACTTCTGTCCTGATTTCTTCGAAGGGAGGGTATATGTGTGAGTAAATGTATGGGCTTTTTCAGATTTTTTGATCTAATGGACAAAATAAGCTTGCACAATTTACATATGAGCACACCCAGAGACAACAGAGCACATCAGCTTTTGTTTCTGCTCTGATAGCCGCAAGAGTGTGTGTTAGAAATCAGGAATGGTGAGAGAAATTGTGCTTGATACATTTTTCGTCAAACCAAACTTGGGTCTTCAAAGTTCAAATCCCGTCTGGCTAGCGTGCTTCCCATAATGTTTACACATTAGGTCAGTAGGCAGAGAGTAGATGGTCTTTTGTGGCTATTCGAATGCATTCGACAACATGAGCGTTTACACTAAAGCCAAACTAAAGGTCAAATGTGTTTTCGACTACCTCTGGAAGTGGTCGAAAGTGGACAAGCTAAAAAAATTTAGGCCCTGTTTACACCTGTATTTAGCGTCATCAACTTGTGATTTGATCGAGCAAAACGTATCTTCCCTTACGAAAATGAACCATGGTTTTACTACAAGTAAAACCAAAAAAACAGGGCTTTTGTGTCAACATGCCCCAATAGTGAGTAAACAATTGTTTTGGCCAACAGATATTGTAATTCATTCATAAAATTCCCAACTTCTCTATGCAACAACTTGTTTTTAAATAAATGTGATTTTAAATATCAATATATATAAAGTCAACCAATCAGCTTTCAGCTGTTAAATTTAAGTACACAATTAGATAATACCACTTTCTTTAGGTCAACCAATTACCAAGCAATGCTGAATTTTGTTCAGTTTCTGGTGTAAAAGGTCACATTAGCAATTCAATTTTACTGGTAATCCACTGTATAAAGAATTTTTGGGTATAATTTGTCACAGTTTACTTTAATTTGCTATCATCACGTACATCAATGAACTATAGTGTCCTGCACCCACTAGTAAAAAATTATATCTGGTGTCTGAATAATTTTTGGTTTGACTGTGTGTATGTTTGTGTGTGTGTATATATATATATATATATATATATAAAATTATTATATTTTAACAAATTATTATTTTTTCAATTATTGTTTTACAATAAAACTACTATATGTTTAAAATCATCATTCTTTTATATAATTATTGTTTATCTTTACTTATAAAAAATATGTTATAATAAAATACTATGTTTGTATATTATATTTCAATTGCAAAAGATAAAAATCATTCAAAAAAAAAAAGTTTTTGAAAATGGCTTTTTATGAAAAACGCTGCTGATACAACACAATGACCTGTTATACTTAATGAGCTGTATAAGAGCTCTGATTAGCATGTTAGTAGGTGAGGCGAAAGTAAGAAGTGAGAAAATGTGAATTTGATGCAAATTACTAATAACAATAGGGAAGATGAGACCTAGCTCAGTAGAGATTTAACTGAAAAATCACTTTAAAAACATTTTGTTTAAACAATAGCCTGGATGGACACCTTAAGATGGTTACGCCTCGAGATAAAAGCTATTTTAGAGTTTAAACGTTACACATCAAAGTAAAATTAGGATCATTAGCTTAATGAAACATGAAAGCATCCTTCATTATCCTGAACCCGACATTCAACCTTTTGAATTTCAAATAGTCAGCATCTGTGAGATATCGGTATTCACAGTGAGGTGGAGCAGCAACGCAGGTGCTATCAAATAGAAAATGTAAGCAGATTAAGTGACATCGGGTTGGCGCACCTACCAGGGATAAAAGGGAGTTGACTAATTTGTCGCAGGTAGAAAAACAAAGGGGAAATTTAATTTACCCCCTCTTGGGTTTGAGAGAAATATTAGGACAGAGGCAACACAACCTGCATGTGTTCTACTCAGCCGAGGGAATACAGCCCTATAGCCTACAAATGAAGCTGCACAGAAGGAGAAACAGAACAGGAGTTCAAATAAATCTGTACAGTAGCTCAAACAGTAGCATGGCGCTAACAATGTTACTCTGTAAACCTGCAGCTATACCTTAAAGGCACAATATGTAAGATTTTTGGATGAAAATATCCAAAAACCACTAGAACAATATATTTTGTTGACTTGTGTACTTGCATTATTCCAAATGTTTCCAAGAATGTTTAAATCCAGAGAAATAAGAAATTTTAACCAGGACACAGGCCATGTCCCTGCGTCGCCTATCAGTGACATCATACCCGCGTTACCCTCAATTTCCGTTTTATTTTGTAGAAACCATGGAAACACCAAAGACACTTTTATATATTATGTGTTTTATTAGACAGGTGAGCAACTGTTCACATTCATCGACAGAAAACGAATCATTGTTATACAGCTCAACACAGTTTGTCTTATTGTTTAAATCTAGTTTTCATGATTTATTGCAAGTACCATGTTTTACCATGCCTAATATCGCTGCAGTGTGCAACAACTGTCTCATAATAACCGCCGAGTGAACGCACAGAGTAGCATTATAACAACTTTCAACACACTCAAATACTGTATCTAATATGATAAAACCGAGTACGCATGACCGGAAAAAGCGGAAGCGGTTGTCTGCGGCATAATAAAAGCTCAGCGAAATCCAGGCGTCATCAAGCTACGCCTTTACTTACATATTGTGGCTTTAAGGAGGTATTTCTACCTTACATTTGTTGGTGCATTAAGCTTGATTCAGTGATGTTTAATAATATTTCTGACCACATGAAATGTATCTTTTCATAGAAGTCTATGGCAAATGTAGATACCCAAAGCATTGGTTAGCATTAGCGGTTAGCATTCCCATTCAACTCAAACTCTCGACTTTACCTTTGTAATTTCTTTTGTTCATGGTTTCCGTTCATGTCCATGTAGTAATCTGCCATGTGTCAGATGAATTTACGGAAAAATGCTAGTTTTTTGACTGGACGCACAGCACAGACTTGACGTAAACAGCAAAATATGTTACATGTTTTATATCCTAACATTGCACACTTTTATTGTTAGTTGCTTTTTATAGCATGCTGGCATTTACATTACATTTAGCCTGCTTACGGCTAATGACAACATTGCTTCTAGCCATGACTTTTTTTACATGTTTTAAGTTTTTATGCATTTTAGACATAGTGTGCTTCTGTCAGTCCTGTACGAATCAGCAAACCTCATACAAAACACAAAACAGCAATGCAGACAGGTGAAACCAGTGCCTGTTTTTAGTTTTTAGCAGTGTATTTTGCTTTTCACAGCCTTACACTCTCACTGAGGACTACTTCAAGCTTGCTGTTAAAATTTTCCAGCCCGCCATTGGCTAAGCTGATTATTCGCAGTACGTTTATTCAACGATAATGAAAGGACCAAAGGGTGACTGTGACCCTGCGCACGGTGCACAGCATCCACCCAATTACTCCCAAAAAACAGGCCGCAATAGGGTTCAGCGACATAGTTCTGGGCTCTTTTCAACTCGTATTGGAGCGATGACCAACGGGTCACAAGCAGCGAGCTCGCTTCCATGACCAAGCGCATAGCTTTCAATAATTACTACCGCCTCCATAAGTTGCAAAAGTAGAACGGACATGGCTGTTGAACAAAAAAGATAAGAGATACCACAGAAGCGCTCTTGTTATATTACATGCACACTAAAAAATGTGTTTTATGGCCTATTGTTTCACTGTATGCCTCTTCCTCCATCTATTCTCACTGCCTTCCCAACTTTTATGGACTGCAAATTTTCCACAGCGGTTCAGTCAGTCTGTACCTGCCACAGTCCAATGTCTCAAAAGTTTAATTATTTCTCAGTCTTGCATTATGGGAAAGGAATTGAATAATAAAATCCTTATCAACAACGTAGTATTACAAGGACAAAAACGTTTTGTGCCGAAAGCCACACAATTCCAAATTGCTACCTGCCAAGCCTTTCAGTCTAATGAAAAGTGAATTTTACTTCAGTCCGGATGGACAGCATGTCATGCAAAACAATAAAACAAAGGGTCAAAATTTCATTTAACATTCAGTCATAAAAGACTATATGAAAAACATATCTGAAAAAATAATCACGACTCGAAGATTAAAATCACGACACTTGGGGGGAAAGTACAGTACTAGCAGATGCGGGGCGGGGCGGGATGAGGGGGGGGCTGGGTGGCGAAAACCACAGGTTGGCATTGGTTAATGTGTCTGTTAGGCCCTTATCTGTTCCAAAAACAATAATTAATGTAAATTAATTAATTGACAGTATTCCAAATGAGTACAAAAATATTATTACTCACATCATCATGAAAATAAAAGTCTTAATTTGCTGGCAGCTTAATTTGCTGGCATTTTTCAAAAGGAGACACGCAGAAGTTTTGCATACTTGGTACGCTTGGACATCGGACAATAAAATATATATTTAAAAAATTTAATAAAACAAGTAGCCTACTATTTTAAACACTATTATTATTTTTTAACTATATAGAAAAAAATATAGAAAAATTCACTTTAAAGACGATAGTTTGCCATTTCCACTCCCTAATATACAGGTGCTGGTCATATAATTAGAATATCATCAAAAAGTTGATTTATTTCACTAATTCCATTCAAAAAGTGAAACTTGTATATTATATTTATTCATTACACACAGACTAATGTTTCAAATGTTTATTTCTTTTAATTTTGATGATTATAACTGACAACTAAGGAAAATCCCAAATTCAGTGTCACAGAAAATTTGAATATTGTGAAAAGGTTCAATATTGAAGACACCTGGTGCCACACTCTAATCAGCTAATTAACTCAAAACACCTGCAAAGGCCTTTAAATGGTCTCTAGTCTAGTTCTGTAGGCTACACAATCATGGGGAAGACTGCTGACTTGACAGTTGTCCAAAAGACGACCATTGACACCTTGCACAAGGAGGGCAAGACACAAAAGGTCATTGCAAAAGAGGCTGGCTGTTCACAGAGCTCTGTGTCCAAGCACATTAATAGAGAGGCGAAGGGAAGGAAAATATGTGGTAGAAAAAAGTGTACAAGCAATAGGGATAACCGCACCCTGGAGAGGATTGTGAAACAAAACCCATTCAAAAATGTGGGGGAGATTCACAAAGAGTGGACTGCAGCTGGAGTCAGTGCTTCAAGAACCACTACGCACAGACATGGGTTTCAGCTGTCGCATTCCTTGTGTCAAGCCACTCTTGAACAACAGACAGCGTCAGAAGCGTCTCGCCTGGGCTAAAGACAAAAAGGACTGGACTGCTGCTGAGTGGTCCAAAGTTATGTTCTCTGATGAAAGTAAATTTTGCATTTCCTTTGGAAAATCAGGGTCCCAGAGTCTGGAGGAAGAGAGGAGAGGCACACAATCCACGTTGCTTGAGGTCCAGTGTAAAGTTTCCACAGTCAGTGATGGTTTGGGGTGCCATGTCATCTGCTGGTGTTGGTCCACTGTGTTTTCTGAGGTCCAAGGTCAACGCAGCTATATACCAGGAAGTTTTAGAGCACTTCATGCTTCCTGCTGCTGACCAACTTTATGGAGATGCAGATTTCATTTTCCAACAGGACTTGGCACCTGCACACAGTGCCAAAGCAACCAATACCTGGTCTTAATTGGCCAGCAAACTCGCCTGACCTTAACCCCATAGAAAATCTATGGGGTATTGTGAAGAGGAAGATGCGATATGCCAGACCCAACAATGCAGAAGAGCTGAAGGCCACTATCAGAGCAACCTGAACTCTCATAACACCTGAGCAGTGCCACAGACTGATCGACTCCATGCCACGCCGCATTGCTGCAGTAATTCAGGCAAAAGGAGCCCCAACTAAGTATTGAGTGCTGTACATGCTCATACTTTTCATGTTCATACTTTTCAGTTGGCCAAGATTTCTAAAAATCCTTTATTTGTATTGGTCTTAAGTAATATTCTAATTTTCTGAGATACTGAATTTGGGATTTTCCTTAGATGTCAGTTATAATCATCAAAGTTAAAAGAAATAAACATTTGAAATATATCAGCCTGTGTGTAATGAATGAATATAATATACAAGTTTCACTTTTTGAATGGAATTAGTGAAATAAATAAACTTTTTGATGATATTCTAATTATATGACCAGCACCTGTAGTTCTTCTCACATTTGCTTTTGGGTCATTCCGTGTCAAATCAACCAAATTTCGTAAACTTTCCCAGCTAATTTTTGATTTTGTTCATATTTTTTCTGTACAAAGAAAAACATAAATAGTGATGAAAGCCTAAATAATAAATGTCACAGATGTATATTTACTGAGTAATCCACTGTTTTGTAGAGGGGGATCAAAATGACAAATTTCACCTGAGATTTGGAGCCAAATTACAGGTGTGTAAAAATGACTTTAGAAAGATGGCAGCATCATTATTTTATTTTCACACAGAGATTGGTAGCTCTATTAGTAAAATCTGTTGACTTTAGCAATCTTTGTTGCTTTATATGCCAACGGTGACCGTTCAAAAATGCATGTGCATGTCTGTAACTCAAGAAGAATTAAAGATATCGTAATAGTCTTTTAGATTCTGATTCTTAACAAATTTTCCTTTTGGTTTCTTCATTTTAAAGACCGTCGATAGTTCAATCCCAGAGATATGGAGATCTTAATGTGGCTCCATGAGTAAACTGGTCAATTGAACACATTTTCAGTGGCCAAAAAACAAATGTGGGTCACTCATACTGCTGATACTTTTTTCTTTTAAAAAGTAATATCTAAAGAACAAATAATGTTAAAACTAGAAATGTAATTTTTTTCTAACAACTTAATTGCATAGAACATTCCTGTCTGACTGCCATATTATTTTTCTAAAGTTTTCATGCTTGTAATTCTAAAAGTATTCAAGATATCTCAATATCCTTCTAGATTCTCATTCTTAATTAATTTTTCTTTTGAAATCAACCTGCAGGTGAAAATTTTAATTTTGACACTGTGACATCTGTGACATTTAATATTTTGGCTTTCATCACTATTTATGTTTGACTTTCTACAGAAAAAATATTAACAAAATCAAAAATCTGAGCTGGGGACCTCTGGTTGAGCTGACATGGAATGAGCCTTTTGGAATTTTATAAAATTACTATTATAACAAACTTGAGCACCTCTATTGTACTGAAGTAAAGTGTAGGATAAGTCAAAAAGTCAGACCCTAACAGCCTCGAAGGGTTATTTAATTATTTTTAAATAGTTAACTACTTGAAACACTTTTCTTATTCTTGTCTGTTGCTGTTATAGGTCTAGTCTGCATTTACTGTACAACAATTAATGCTGGAGCTGCATGCTTATGGATACATTGAGAATCACAATTTTTTGTTGTTTAAAAATAGAGGTCACGATTCTGAGCAGACAACTTAAAATAACGTTTACTAGAGGCGCTGACGAAAAAATTAATTGCTGCAGTCTATTTAAAATAATTTTAATTTATTTAAAAAACATTCAATGACTCACTCATAAAGACTTATTTCATTACTGGATGAATCAGTGTTTTTGAAAGAATCTCCTGAATGAATGATTCAATGACAAATAAATTTTTAACAGTCACTTGTCGCCACCTACTGGTGTAACGATGTAATTGATACAATCTAATGTCCAGTTTCTTACAGAAGGTGATTTAGGTTACTCTATTTTAGGGCTGCACGATTATTTGAAATCAAACGCTATCACAGTTTGGCTTATGTGTGATTATGAAAGCGTAAAGGCTGCGTTTGTAATTCAATAAATGTATGCCCAGCGTGTTAGTGAAGAGCGGCTCTGTGATCAGTAGTAAACGCTGCTTCGTCTGAAAGCACTGCGAGTTTGAGTCGCTTTTAACGTGCGTTTGAAAAAAAAGAAGAAAAAAAAAGACAACGTTTAATAATAACATGTTTTAACTCCATATCGTCAGTCGAGTGTTGGATATTTACTTTTTGTGAGCTGATGTGGCTTCTTATCACAGAATGAGGCAATTATTTTATAGTATTCTATACAGTGATGAAGTCTATGTCAATTAGCTCTGCATTATAATATACTTTATTATTATGAAAATACCCGAGAAGGCTTGAAGAATTCAAATACACCATATATTGTGTGTTTATTGTCTTCATGTTTAATCAAAGTGTTTCTATCTTCTTTTTATTCAGCTACACTGCGCTAGCTTCACATTAGGGATTCCCTGAAAACGTCATTATATTACTTCTCTCTTACCCCTTTTTCACCAGAATGAACCGGGTGGTAGTTCAGAGCCAGTGCTAGTGCCAGTTCGGAGTTGGTTCGACTGCTGAGCCTTCTAAGAACTGGTTTGCCTTTCCACGGGCTAGAGAGCCACCACAGAGCCAGGTCTTACATCACTGTATGCGTCTCATCTTTCTTAGCAACTCCAGGGAGGCAGCGTAAAACACAAAAACACCAGGCTTGTTCGAGATGCATCGGCGCTGCGCAGACCGATCAGCGTATGATATCAAAATACCACATGAGCGATTCAAAAGCATAAGGAGTCGTATGCTCTCGTTGTACTTTGATGTCATATGGCGATCGGTCTGCACAGCACTGATGCATCTCGAACAAGCCTTCCATCAACAATGGCTAACGTTGCGTTACTATTGATGCACATGGCTTTACGATCCTACATCGGCATCAAAACACAGCGAATCCAACGCATTCGTGCAGCTCGCCGTAATTTGTATAGACAGAGATTACAATCGAGCAGCTATTAGCTCGATTAGCTGCTAATTCAAAAATGGCGGTCACAAGTTTCTGTTCAGCTTGTTGGTCATGGTAACCCCGCCCCCAGCCGCTGACGCAAGCGGTTCTTACTTCTAGACCAGCAATGATTTGGTGCTACTTAAGAACCACTTTTCCTGGTTCGGAGCTGGTGCTTTGGGTGTGGAAAGACAAAGAACCGATTTGAAACTAGGCTCTGGCTCCAAACCAGCACCAGCACTGCCTTGATGGAAAAGGGGTATCTGAGTCATATGTGGCGTTTCTGCTCGAGGGAGCCCTCTGGCCTCCAGTATGAATGAAACATGAGTGTGTTTAGTGCCCAGCAGTGCTCACTCCATCCTATTTTGGGTAAAAAATAGAAAAAATAATACTTTTCTAAATAAATGTATATGACAATACATGTTTTTCTTATTGTTATTAACCAGAATAATCACAATTAATTTCCCCAAATCGTGCAGACCTACTCTATTTTGATAGTGATTATACCAGTGTTTATAGGCCTATCTGCTAAACCTTTATCTCAGTACTTCTGTAATAATCTGTAATTGTAAGACAGAAATAATGATACTGTGCTGTTGAAAAAACTGTTTGTGAATCTGTATATCTATACATGACAACTGCGCTCTCTAGGTCAGAACCACTGCTCTATATAATGATCTATATATCATTATATACACTCACCTAAAGGATTATTAGGAACACCATACTAATACTGTGTTTGACCCCCTTTCGCCTTCAGAACTGCCTTAATTCTACGTGGCATTGATTCAACAAGGTGCTGAAAGCATTCTTTAGAAATGTTGGCCCATATTGATAGGATAGCATCTTGCAGTTGATGGAGATTTGTGGGATGCACATCCAGGGCACGAAGCTCCCGTTCCACCACATCCCAAAGATGCTCTATTGGGTTGAGATCTGGTGACTGTGGGGGCCATTTTAGTACAGTGAACTCATTGTCATGTTCAAGAAATATTTATATTTATATAAATATATTTGAAATGATTCGAGCTTTGTGACATGGTGCATTATCCTGCTGGAAGTAGCCATCCGAGGATGGGTACATGGTGGTCATAAAGGGATGGACATGGTCAGAAACAATGCTCAGGTAGGCCGTGGCATTTAAACGATGCCCAATTGCCAAATTCTGACTCTACCATCTGAATGTCTCAACAGAAATCGAGACTCATCAGACCAGGCAACATTTTTCCAGTCTTCAACTGTCCAATTTTGGTGAGCTCGTGCAAATTGTAGCCTCTTTTTCCTATTTGTAGTGGAGATGAGTGGTACCCGGTGGGGTCTTCTGCTGTTGTAGCCCATCCGCCTCAAGGTTGTGCGTGTTGTGGCTTCACAAATGCTTTGCTGCATACCTCGGTTGTAACGAGTGGTTATTTCAGTCAAAGTTGCTCTTCTATCAGCTTGAATCAGTCGGCCCATTCTCCTCTGACCTCTAGCATCAACAAGGCATTTTCGCCCACAGGACTGCCGCATGCTGGATGTTTTTCCCTTTTCACACCATTCTTTGTAAACTCTAGAAATGGTTGTGCGTGAAAAATCCCAGTAACTGAGCAGATTGTGAAATACTCAGACCGGCCCGTCTGGCACCAACAACCATGCCACGCTCAAAATGGCTTAAATCACCTTTCTTTCCCATTCTGACATTCAGTTTGGAGTTCAGGAGATTGTCTTGACCAGGACCACACCCCTAAATGCATTGAAGCAACTGCCATGTGATTGGTTGATTAGATAATTGCATTAATGAGAAATTGAACAGGTGTTCCTAATAATCCTTTAGGTGAGTGTATGTTTTCTATATAGATCAGTGGTCAGAACGCAGATCTGATTCGAATGTTCGTGTGACTTTAACAGACATGGAAGAATCGCTGTCATTTCGGAATAAGAACGTGTGGGTGTTTGAAATGAGATTGCAATCTCTTTTAAAGATTAGTCGTGCAGCTCTATTTTGACAAAGGCACGTCAGTTGCTATGGTTATTACTCTATCGAACAATTTCATGCGTTTGTCACTCCTGAAACTTTACAGTATATGTAGACGCTGGTCCTCTAGAAGCATGACAATTTGTGAATGGATTATATAGGGAGAGCGAGCAATGAGAGCTCCCTTTATAGCGTGAATAACTGAGCTCGATCACGCAAAAATAATTACTGATCCTAACTACACAACTCTGGCATACAATCTCTTGAATCCTGTGTCTCCTATTTGTGTGTTATATTAAAAGGATTTGCGAGGGTGTAGTACTCAGTATTTTGAATTTAAAATGGCAAATTTCGCCAAGAGGTGACGCGATTGCCTCTGAGAGAGCGTTGTGCCTCCGCGTCATCATTCAGTTTCAAGACAAGCTGCGCTTTTATAGATTAATTTAAACGAGTGGCCACAGTAATTTAGAATGCCCCCCCCTGTCCCCCCCTGGGAATTGTGCCACTGGCGTTTACACTTGGCATTAACATGCTATCACCATGATCCGATCAAGCAGATCGGACCGTTATCCAATCTGGACACGGCGCGTTTACATTTCTTCACTTTAAGTGGCCTCTGTATCTGGATAACAGATCGGATTTCTGTTTCCCGCAAAATATTCAGAAACTTCAAATGGCTTCGTAGCTTAAAACAACATTCACTTTAGCCTCTATCAGTCCCTGAATCTGCTCCAGAGAGTGAGGTCCCCGAATCCGCTCCGAAGAGTGAAGTCCTTGAATCTGCTCCAGTGAGAGAAATCCCAGAATCTGCTCCAGTGGGTGAAATTCCAGATCCTGCCCTTCCTGTCTGCCCTGGTGGGATTGAAGAAGTGGGCCACACACACAGCCACTTCAGCCCCTGACCAGAGTCCAGTGATAGCTCCAGCCCCTGACCAGTGTCCAGTGATGGCTCCAGCCTCAGAGTCCGCTCCAGTGTCAGCTCCAGCCCCAGAGTCCGCTATACGTCTCCGGCCATAGTGGCCGATTCTGGCTTCCTGGGCATGGCCACAAAGGCCAATTCTCCCTGGTCTCCCTAGCTGCCGGCGCTGCCCTGGTCTTCAAATCTGCCGGAGCCGCACTGAAGGCTTCCTTTTCTACAAGCTACCCCCTTGTCAGCCTCCAGGGCTCCCACCCCTGTTGATTTATTACGATGTGGGGATATGCCGTTCAGGAGGGGGATGTACTGTCATGGTTTGAGTTCAAAAACCCAAAAATGGTTCCCTTTTTGGAACCTTTATTGTTAAGAGTGTTTAATGTTAAAACATTACAAACTCCATTAAATCACCAGACAATTTGTTGTGTCTGTAACATTTTCTCCTGAACTAAACACAATCCTTTTTACAGGTATTCTGGGAGATTTCACCCTCATATTGATTGATGGCTGTCAGTGTGTTGTCCTTGTTCATCACAGAAAGCTTGATAAGCCACAACACCTGTCTGTGCTTGTGGCTTTACTTCTGCTTGCTCCGTCAGCAGAACAGACAGGGATGGGCCAGTAATGTGTTTGTGTGTGCGTGGGCCGTTCTGGAGGAGCCCGTCTCCCCACAGGCCATTTATTGCTCATTATTTCCTGCTAAATGTGCATTCCCTGCCATATCTGACCCAGTTGCCAATGCTTTACCGTTCATGTTCGCCTTCTGCTTGGGGTATTGGCATCGCGCTTCACGTGTTTGTTTTAGTTAATGAGAATCTACTTTAATTAGATTTTGATGAGCATCCAGGCATCGATCCGGACAGGAAAGAGCGTCCGTCCAAGAGAGGAGGTGCCAGCGACACGCACATTGATCTTCCTTTGTCTGCATGTATACAACATTACTTGGATTGAGCCCTGGTCTTAATGAGTAGCTTCACCACGGGTAAACTGTACTTTACAGTGCCAGCACTTTCTCCAAAGAGGTCTCAGAGTCTACGTAGAGACCAGGGACATATTTTGTTGTGACATTTGGATGCGACAAAGGCAGAAAATAATGCTTCAATTGTCCATAATTGCTCAAAGCTTTCACAGCAAAGAGCAAGAGTGATTATCCCCTCAAGAACTCTCATAATGCGCTGCCTGATCTTTGGAAGCGGCGTGTTGGAGGAGGTTGGAATTTTATCCGAACCATTATTACACGACAGTGACATCAGTCTAATGTATAACTCTTATCATCTCCCACCATAATGCTGACCAATAATAACCATGGAACAATGTATCTGATTGAATTCCACAAGCCTGCAATAATAGGGAACATTTGTCTGAATTTAGACAGCCTTCAATTGCTTAGAAAAGAACATAAACTCTATTCTAAGCAATCGTAAACCATTAAAATCACAGAACACTGACATCCTGTTTGTTTTACGACTACTTTAGACGGGATAGTATTCAAATATGTAGGATAGGTTTCCCGAATTTCCCTGCAAATGTCTTTACAACCGTTAGTGATGCATTTAAAAGGCGGTAATCTGAAGTGTGCCCACCCTTCCTCTCTGCTGTCGGAAACAGCTTACAGAGGTGCTCTATAATCTGCTGTCAGCCAGACGCATACGGTAAAAACCTAAATTTAGGGATAAGTGGAATTTGCACAAATGTCATGCTTTATTTCCCTCCTTTGTAACTTTCAACAGAGACATGTGTAGTGCTGGCTGGAAAAGAATAATTTTTTCCCTGCAATCTTTGATCATTACGCTCTGTGTGGGAAATTGCAATCGACGTGCAATCATCTCCCTATGCAGCTTGGTAGCACGGCTCTGAATGTGGCGTCTTCTGCAGCTGTACTTTGGTGAAGGGCTTGCTGTTAATGATTTGGATAATGCTAGCAGATGCAGATCTATAAACAGCTTATTTCAAAAGAAAAAAGCTGCTTTAGTGAGAAATCTAAAGTGTTCGTAAATGGGTCATAATTTTGAAATATGATATTTAAACTTCCATTAGTGTCATGGCTTTAGATTCAAGCACAAACACACACAAACACAGCAAAATAGCATTTTGATTTTAGTAATCAGTAGTTTTTTTTTCCTCTGTAAATATATATATATTTTTAAACTAAGGATGTTATATCAGTACCATGTAGTGTTGCACGATATATCGGTACTAGAAAAACGGTACGATATGAAATTTTTTTAGAACACCGGCTCTTTAAGAGCTGCACGGACCCAATACATTGTAACACATCCGAACTCTATATTCGTTCACTAAAGACATATCCGACTGTGTTTATCTGAATACTCACCAGGACGTGCATTTTTACATGTTTTTGACCATTCAAACCCAATAATCCGCAAAACTGACGCTTTATTTTCTCATGCATGCGTTTCTGTTGCTTTCTATATATATTTAACTCTTCTGCTTCCAATGTTTAGTGAACGGTGGAAGCAGAGCTCTGCACACACGTCCTGACTCCTGCTGTCAAACATCGATGCAAATTAAGAAATACTGCTCTTATTAGAGTGCTGTCATTCTTAAAGTACCGGTGTTCTGTCGATTTGTCCTACCTTGTCAGATTTTGCTACCTCCCATTAAAACAGTAGGTAGCACAATTCGACAGCAAAAAATGCTACCTATCAGATTGTGCTACAAGCATCATATTCATGTGATTTGAGGCTTTATTAATATTCATACCTACCCCTACCCCAAACCCACCCTTAAAACTATGTAAATATTTGAAAAAATAAATATTAAATATTGATGTAAAATGCTATCTATCAGATTGTGCTACCAGCATCATATTCATGTGATTTGAGGCTTTATTAATATCCATGCCTACCCCTACCCTTAAAACTATGTAAATAGAAAAATAGAAAAAAAATTAATATTGATGTGCGCATGCGCAGTAACCCCTGGTAGGACAATCTGACGGGTAGGATGAAATGTCAGGACACCGGACATAATATTCTGTGTGATTAATGTTAATCAAACAACAAAAGAAAATAGAAAATCACCCCATTCTTGACTGAATAACTTTAATATATTTATTAAGAATCAGTGTTAATTAACAGTGTTAGTAGTTAATTTATAGAGTGAAGACTATGCAGTTTAATATATATATATATATATATATATAATTTTACATTTGATTATTTAATTTCTTTCTTGAATGCTACTGTTAAAATAGCTGAAAAATAAAGCACTGTTTTTGTCATATTGTTTGTAGTTTATATTTTTAAAAATTAAATTAAATATATATATTGTAATTATAAAATTACATTTAAAAAATATATTAAATTACTCATGAAACATCATGAATCATGAAATAAGATTTTGGTCATCCCAACCTGTTCAGAATAGTGGTTAATGCTAACATGACTGATAATGTGATTGTTGCAAACATCACTGTAAGGATGTTCACACTGGCATGTAGTTATTATAATATTATTATTTTTAAATAAAGAGGAAGGAATGGTCAAAAAAGGGCAGGAACATGCTGAGTTTTTTTTTATATATATATATATATATAAACTTTTTTTTTATAAAACAACGAATAGTAAGTTCTGCCATATTATTAAATTACTTTTACTGTTTTTTGCCGTGGTATCGATTCAGTATTGGTGTCGAGGTATTTTAGCCTGGTTTCGTGTCGAAGTCATAATTTTGGTATCGTGACAACACTAGTACCATGTTGGTTATATACTAATATTAGAATTTTTAACACTCTCAGCCGATATTGTTTGGATTGGATATTTAATAATGTCCCCTATTTTTTTATTTAGAAAAATAAATAAATGTATGTATTTAGAATATATTTGCTGTCAACTAATGCTCACTTAAAGTGAATTGTTAAAAAAATACTATAATAATCAGATAAAATTATTGTTTTTTATTGTTTATTTAGACTAAATAGTATATATCAGCTAATTATTATTTATCAGCCATAACATGAAAGTAATTATCAACTTATTATAATTTTAACATTCTTTGAACAAGCTAAATTTACTTGAGAAACAAAATTGAAGATTTATTTTGAGAATATCTTGAAGTTTATTTTTCCTAGCCTTTTTCCTAGTTTTTTTTTTTTCTCCTCACCAAACGTCACCAAATTGTGTTTACACTAAAATAAACGATTTTTACACCAAATTTTTTTTACTTTATTTCTAAACTGTCCAAATAAAAAACTAAATAAATATTTATTTAAACTAAATAAAAAAGACATAATGACTTACACGAATTAAAGGAATAGTTCACCCAAAAATGAAAATGATCCCACAATTTACTCACTGGAGTCGTATGGATCACATTTATGATGGATGGATGCGCTTTTTGGAGCTTCAAAAACTCGGACACTGTTCAATGCCATTACAAAGCTGGGAAGAGCGAGGATATTATTTAATGTAACTCTGATTGTGTTCAGGTGAAAGAAGAATGTCATGCACCTCTAGCTTGAGGGTGAGTAAATTATGGGATACTTTTCGTTTTTGGGTGAACTATTCCTTTAATCTTGTTTTACTGTAAAACAAGCCAAATAAAATTTTTATTTTAATATTATTAAAAAAAATGTTTTTATTTCTTTGGCTATCATGTATAACTCTTTAAAGTTCAGTTTATGATAAAACTTTGGAACAAATTGGAAAAAGAACGTGGTCAATAAACCTTATGGACGTGCAGTTAGAGAAAATGAAAACACCTTGGAACACCTAATCAGAATTCAGAAATCAATAACGACATCATATGTTGTTAAACTGTCTTACCGTAACTCTTTGAAGGGCTCGGCCCTCACGTGTGGGGTCTCCACTGAGTTACTAAACACTGCACCCTCTGCTCCTGCAAACACAATCCGACATGTAACGTCAATCTCAGTCATGCTCTGAACGAAGCATCGGTCCACATGCTAAAATCAATGGACATAATCTGTGAAGCTCCTGTATTGATCCATACAGTCTGGCTGTGTCCCTGCAGATGTGACCTAAAGTTGAGTCACCAAAACCTTTCCACTAGGCTTTGCTGAAGCAACTGAAGTCGTTACGTCACGGGTTACAGCCTCAGATCCGATCAATAGGCTTCGGTAAGGACTGTGGAGATGCTTCTTGGAATGTTAATGCTAATTTGAATTCCTGTTGTAAACTACACCTAGAGCTCAATACAAGTGCAGCAGTATCTGGAAGTGTGATTTTCCTCTTGTAGACTCTAAAGGACGATCTGACTGAAACCTGACTGAAACTTTTTAACCCCAAAAGGACCATGACTAACAGAATAGCATGGCTTGGGTGCTTTTAGGAGTGTATGTGCAGCTCAGATGTTTCCTGTGGAGATGCTCTCAAATTACAGTGCATCCTAGGAGGCTGAATTGTTCATAAAAAAGGGCTACAAGGCCTATCTCAGGAGGGAGTGCTACCATTTGGCTTAATGGCTGCTCCGGGAGGTGTAAGATCTGTTGCTCACATGTAGGTTGTGAGAGCAACTGTGGATGGATTTGTACCAAAACATCAGGAGGGGGCAAAACAGGGTTCTCTGCTGGTGTTTTATTCCAATAAGATGACGGTTTCATCTTAGTACAGCTCCCCACAGGGGACAGATTTAGAGTCACAAATATGATTTTGCTAACATCAGAGGACAAACATCAGAGCATCTGTCCAGACACCAGTACAAAGAAATCAATAGTTATTTCAACAGCATCACTGCAAAAAACATTTGTAAGGATGAAAATCAAATTCATTTGGAATTCCTAAAGGCACAAGAGGTGCTTATAGTGATTAAGACCTATAGGCCAAGATGATGGGTGAGCTGTAATCTGCTAATAGGTCAGTTTGAATGTCTCACATTTGGGTTTCAGTCACATGGTCAAGGAAGTGATAAAAGAATTTAGTAACTGTTGCTCTGGCTCTTCTTTTTCTCTGGGTCCCTTTCTTGGGGCAGTCTTTCCTTGCCTCCTCTTTTCTTTGTCTCTTCTTCTTGGGGGCTTTGCTCTTCCTCTCTCTAGCTTCCATCTCTTGTTCTCTCTGCTCACTCTATCTATCTAACTATCTCTCAGGTAACAATTTGGGTACAATTAACTATATGTTTTATAATCTCATACATCTATTTTTTTAGCCAATTGAAGTCTAACACCAAATGCTGTTAGTAAACCTTCTCAGTTATAAACTATGTACTAACTAGTTTTGATTCAGTTTTAACATAGAAGTGCTACCTTTTGCAATATAACTATGTCACACTATAGCAACACTCTCTCATATATTTTGTTATTATAACTGCGCTTATTTTCGTTATTGGTATAAGAAGCAGTGGGTGGTAATTGACAAGAAATGTACAGTTTTATATCGTCTTGCTGCTAACGTTTCTTTAGTCATTCATCCTGCAGCCTGAACCAATGCAGTGAAACCACCCTTAAATTCTTAGGCAGCATTTTTGTATTGTTTTCAAGTTTACATTAGAGCAAAATTGTATGAAATAGAAGTCTAGAGAGCTGCCTTGCTGCAAATTACTTATACTAACTATATCTTTCAAAAGTTTGGGATTTGTTTTTTTAATGTTTTTTTTTTAAGTCACTTGTTCTCACCAGGGCTGCATTTATTAAAGAATTAGCTGACCCAAAAATGAAAATTCTGTCATTAATTACTCACCCTCATGCCGTTCCAACCCCGTAAGGCCTTTGTTCATCTTCAGAACACAAATTAAGATATTTTTGATGAAATCCGAGACCTTTCTGACGCCCCTATAGACCACTATTTTTACCACTTTCAAGACCCAGAAAGGTGATTACATTAAGACATTGTCAAAATAGCCCATGTGACTCCAGTGGTTCCTGTGGTTCAACCTTAATATTATGAAGTGACGAGAATACTTTTTGTGCGCAAAAAAACAAACAAACAAACAAATAAAAATAACGACTTTATTCAACAATTTCTTCTCTTCCATGTCAGAATTTCAGCTCAGTATTGGCCACTGATTGGCCGGCTCCTTGTGTCAGCATCACACGCATGCGTCGTGGTGCTCACGTGGGCCAATAGTGAACCTGCATTCTGGCGAAGAACCCGGAAGCGCTGCACTGTGTTTACTATATGAACAGCGTAGGAGACTGACATGGAAGAGAAGAAATTGTTGAATAAAGTCGTTTTAGTTTTTTTGCGCGCAGAAGTATTATCGTCGCTTAAGGTCATAAAATTAAGGTTGAACCACTGTAGTCACATTAACTATTTTAACAATGTATCTTTCTGGGCCTTGAAAGTTGTAATAATGTTGCAGTCTATGAGGGGTCAGAGAGCTCTCGGATTTCATCAAAAATATCTTAATTTGTGTTCGAAAGATGAACAAAGGCCTTACAGGTTTGGAATGACATCAGGATGAGTAATTAATGACAGAATTTTCATTTTTGTGTGAACTAAATTACAGTAAAAACAGAAACATTGTGAAATTTATTTTAAGATTTCATTGATTTCTGTGATGGCAAAGCACATTTTCAGCAGCCATCACTCCAGTCTTTAATGTCACATGATCCTGCAGAAATCATTCTATATGCTGATTTGCTGTTCAGAAAACAATTGGTATTATTATCAGTGTTGAAGACAATTGTGCTGCCTAATACATTTTCAGGAATCTTTCATGAATGAAAGTTTCAAAAGAACAACACTGCTTTGAAATATAAATCTGTTTGTAACATTACAAATGTCTTTACTGTTACTTTTGATCAATTTAGTGTGTTCTTGCTGAATAAATGCAATCATTTCTTTGAAAAAAAAGTGTTAATAAGTGTTACTACTGCTGAATCTATGGACGAGCTCTTAGAGAAACATTGTTTATTCGGCTAATACTGAAAAGTGTGATAGAATTCAAAGTAAATGAGGTGTGTGAAGAACTATATCTCTTAAAAGGTAAATATATACATCAACATGGCATGTGCCTGTGATAACATCGCTTTTGGAGTAATAGAGGAAGCAGGACAGGCTACATATGAGGTCAGATAAACATCTCTCCTGCGGCACACTGGGTGGGCTTGTTCATGGAGAATAGCTGGAGGCAGGCCACGGCAGATTCCCTCAAGGTCAGGAATCACTCCAAGGCACAGTAACAAAGCGGCCATACCTGAAGGCCTTGGGATTTTGCAGAAAATGAAAAACAAGTTTATCATCTATACTGTATGAAAATTATACTCTTCTTCAAATCGAAATACCCACTCCTCTCTGACAATAACATAGATTATGGTGGTAGTTTTAGAAGACAACACTTCAAGATGACAGATATATGGGCCTTATGAATGGCAAGCAGATTATGAACAGCTCAGTGGTCACCTGTGGATTCATTTAGGGCCTCAAAAGAAGTTTTGTTTGCAGAGAGGCACTCATGGCTAGATTTTGTAGAAGTCATACACAGAAATAAAGAAAATAAGACAAATATTTAATGCCCCCTGTACCAGAAAACAACAGATCACTACAAAGTGATATAAAAAAAAATACAAAATCACTGAATTCATAAGTATTTACCCCCTTCACTATGACATCAAATTACAGTTGCCAAATTTTCAGGAGTCATAAATGTTAAACGATGTTTAAATGGACAGAACTATAAATTTGGAGAGTCTAATTCCTGTTGAGTCAGTATTATGGCTTAACTTATATCAGGAAGATAAGTAAGATAGCTCCAAGTTAGAAACTGAAAAGCTCAAAGCATGGATAATAAATAAATACAAGCAGATTTCCAAGGCAGGAAGTGATCTCAGCTGAAGGAGAATGGATAGGCTGTGTATATAACAACTGCTGTCTGGGTATGTGGAGACTATGAAGCCAGCTAAAAGAAGGCTTTATCTGGAGAGACCAAAATCAAGCTTTTGGCCATCAGACAAAATGGCGTGTTTGGCAATACAGACACTTCTTATCAGAAACTTATCATCCCTGCCTTGAAGCACGATGGTGGCAGCATCATGCTATGGAGATGCTTCTCTGTAACTTGGGAGAAGATTTGTTTTCTGACAATATTTAGACTTCTGAAGAGACATGATTGCTTTATATGATGAACAGATATAATTAGGCTTTTATTCACATATAAACATTCATCAACACATACACTCACCTAAAGGATTATTAGGAACATCTGTTCAATTTCTCATTAATGCAATTATCTAATCAACCAATCACATGGCAGTTGCTTCAATGCATTTAGGGGTGTGGTCCTGGTCAAGACAATCTCCTGAACTCTAAACTGAATGTCAGAATGGGAAAGAAAGGTGATTTAAGCAATTTTGAGCGTGGCATGGTTGTTGGTGCCAGACGGGCCGGTCTG
Organism: Rhinogobio ventralis; assembly: GCA_039654625.1. Lineage (NCBI taxonomy): Eukaryota > Metazoa > Chordata > Actinopteri > Cypriniformes > Gobionidae > Rhinogobio > Rhinogobio ventralis. The sequence continues at coordinate 27,382,181 of CM077208.1, forward strand.
AGTATTTCACAATCTGCTCAGTTACTGGGATTTTCACGCACAACCATTTCTAGAGTTTACAAAGAATGATGTGAAATGGGAAAAACATCCAGTATACGGCAGTCCTGTGGGCGAAAATGCCTTGTTGATGATAGAGGTCAGAGGAGAATGGGCCGACTGATTCAAGCTGATAGAAGAGCAACTTTGACTGAAATAACCACTCGTTACAACAGAGGTATGCAGCAAAGCATTTGTGAAGCCACAACACGCACAACCTTGAGGCGGATGGGCTACAACAGCAGAAGACCCCACCGGGTACCACTCATCTCCACTACAAATAGGAAAAAGAGGCTACAATTTGCACGAGCTCACCAAAATTGGACAGTTGAAGACTGGAAAAATGTTGCCTGGTCTGATGAGTCTCGATTTCTGTTGAGACATTCAGATGGTAGAGTCAGAATTTGGCGTAAACAGAAGGAGAACATGGATCCATCATGCCTTGTTACCACTGTGCAGGCTGGTGGTGGTGTAATGGTGTGGGGGATGTTTTCTTGGCACACTTTAGGCCCCTTAGTGCCAATTGGGCATCGTTTAAATGCCACGGCCTACCTGAGCATTGTTTCTGACCATGTCCATCCCTTTATGACCACCATGTACCCATCCTCTGATGGCTACTTCCAGCAGGATAATGCACCATGTCACAAAGCTCGAATCATTTCAAATTGGTTTCTTGAACATGACAATGAGTTCACTGTACTAAAATGGCCCCCACAGTCACCAGATATCAACCCAATAGAGCATCTTTGGGATGTGGTGGAACGGGAGCTTCGTGCCCTGGATGTGCATCCCACAAATCTCCATCAACTGCAAGATGCTATCCTATCAATATGGGCCAACATTTCTAAAGAATGCTTTCAGCACCTTGTTGAATCAATGCCACGTAGAATTAAGGCAGTTCTGAAGGCGAAAGGGGGTCAAACACAGTATTAGTATGGTGTTCCTAATAATCCTTTAGGTGAGTGTATACAGAGCACATCAAATAATGGTAAACGAAAGCTCCACTGTACTTGATGCACAAGAACAAACCTTATTGGTTCTTCAGCTTCCGTTTCCGCAAAACTATTTCATTCAGTTTTATTACTCTATTCATTTGCAATAATTATCAGCAATGTTTTTTTGCCCATATTGTGAACAGCATTATATTTTCTTAACTTCCTGAACTGCACAAAACATCACAGATCACAAATGCACTTTTTTTTATTTATTTTCTTTTATAACAAAAGTGCTATACATTAAAATAATCATATAAGCAATAAGAGTGAAAATCATGCTGGTCTGTGTCTGTATTTATGGATCCAGTGCTATGTTTCACCGATGGCTTCACTGTTTCTCTTTTTGCACAGGCAGAGCAAATTAACAAATATTCTGTGGCAGTTTTGTAGAGGCGATGCTTCCCACGACACACACGACTTCACTGGTTTGCGGTAAAAGTGCTGCTGTTCAAAGATGCTAATTATTGCCCTTGCAGTGTGTTGCAAGTTGTTAGCTTGTATTTATAACCCTTTTACAGAGCTCAAGGTCACTTTACAGCAAAGGTCATACTGTATGAGTCACTACATTATAAAATGCATTACAAACACAAACCATGCAATAGTTCAAGATGTCTGAAAGATGCAAAAAACACTGTTGCAGTTTTACAATGAAATGACCATTCAGATTTACCCTTTAAAGTTGAAGTGTGTAATTTATGTGGCAGTAGCATCACCGGAATTGCAAAAATAAACACTAACTCACATTAATGCTTCCTCCCTCATTGAGGCATGGCTAACTTAGGCTCTTTATTTTATTTCGTGTTATTCTTTCTGCCATTGTGTAAATAATCAAGTTATAATTAATAGACAGAACTGCTTTTACATCCATCTAAAAGCCAAAAGGCTGAATAATACAAGAGATTTTCAGAGCATCCACACAAAGCCAAGCCAATTCAGGCTGGGGTCTCAGGATTACGTGAGTGTCAGCCTGCCCAAATTACAGGCATGTTTCGCTAAACACCAAAAATGGCTGCAGGTCCCCCACCCTCTTGTTGGACGTGAGCACGGTCAGGAGGGGACAAGAATCTTAAGCTTGACTGACTCTAGCGGCTCAAAGGGCATGCTATTGTCCACCACTGCTGGTGGTAGGCCAAATAAGTCTGCCACATCCCATCCAGAAGCCACACAGAGGTTCCAGAGATCTGGACGTGTATGCCGTATGGTGCCCCGTCCCTGAGAAAGAAGGTCTTTCCTCAGGGGAATTCGCCAGGGAGGGGCTGACATGAGTAGCATCAGGTCTGGGTTGGCCAGTAAGGCACAACCATTAATCGAATCGACTCCAGATCAGCTGGACTGCCTGGGGATGGAGTCTCCATTCTCCCTGGAGTGTAAGCTCTTGTGTGAGCGCATCAGCCACATGATTGAGCTCATCCAGAATATAAATGGTGCTGAGCGACCTGAGCCGCTGCTGACTCTGGAGAATGAGATGGCGGGCAAGTTGCAACATGCGATGTGAGCGTAGACCGCGCTGGTGGTTGATGTACACCACTGTCTGTCTGTCTGGACCAATACATGCTTGTCCTGCATCACCGGTCGAAACAGGCGCAGGGCCAGCAGTACTGCTAGTAACTCATGGCAGTTGATATGGCACTGCAGTCGAGGTCCTGTCCAGGAGCCTGAAACCAGCAATTCCGCCAGGTGGCGGCACTTTGCAGGCATAAATGCACCGCAATTACACACTCCACCTGAGGAATCTTCGTGTACCCTTTGGCTGCCCCATAGAGAGTGGAGGAAGCAGCGAAGTGGCTTTGGCCAGTAAAAGGTGACTTTGTAACCTCCTCATAGACCTCCAGCAAGAAAGGTACGGGGGCAGGACGATGCTGTGAAGCATGCCCTGCGTCGAGAAACCAATCAAAGCATTCAGGGCAGGGTGAAGGGTTCCACTCAAGCCCAACACTTGCAGTGGCCTGGGAAAACATGACTGTCAACTCTGGGTCCAACTTAAACTGCACCACTCTCCCTGAAGGCGGCAGCGCTGCTGAGTCTTCATCCCCGGAGCACTTAAGCCCATCCGATGCAGTGATCGACATCTGATCCTCCGCAGAAGCTCCAAATGAGGCGCTGGGTCCCCCATGAGAAGGACCTGCAGACTCATCAGGAAGCTCCACAGCCTTGTGGATGTGTGAGGAGTGGGAGGCCCGTGGGGACTGGCCTGGTGGGAGAGCTTCCACTACAATCCCCAGATCCCTCTACTAATAAACCAAAGTGGCTTTCTGAGGTGCAGAGAAACCAGAAAGGAGAATAATGGAGGGGACTTTTTCAACATCGTGGAAGTCATGTTCCCACAGTGAGAACATGAACCATTAACTAACACTACCTCAGCGTGTTGATGATCCAGACACGTAAGACAGTGATCGTGGCTGTCAGATGGGGCCAGAAAGCGACAGCATCCAGAAACACACAGGTGGAATGCTATCTCGAAAAAGACGCAATGTCACCCGTGTTTTGCTCTTTGCTTTTTTGTGTTGAAGCAGCCAGGGGTGAAATCACTGCAATTGTCTGTGAACTGGTGGGATGAAACACAGCTGAATGCGCCTTTTCTCCAACGGAAGAATGTCTCCTCTCTTAAGAAGGCAAATAGCAGAGCAAGTAAAGTCACCCGCTCAGCTCCAAAGCAAAAAGCTGAAGGAGTCGGTTGCCGGGCAGCTGCCCGTATGTCCGGGGGAGTGGCTTGCAAATCTCACTCGCCAATCTTCATTTGCCTGTTTTCTTACTACCTGAAAGTGATTGGACTCCCAAGTGAGATCCAATACGTCAGTATCGATTTAAACGTTGAACGTGACTGACTGAAAGAAACCAGTAGTATGTATAGTAATAATGAAGTTTGCTTTAGCAACCTAATAAAGAAGAAAAACAATACTTACAATGGGAGCTCATAAATACTACAAATGAACATTCCTGTAAGGGTTTTAAAAACAAATACTTGACTAGAATATTTCTTTCCACTGCAATAAATATACATGCAAGTACCATGGCATAAATATACTTTACACAAGCCTAATGAAATCTGTGTACATAATATTAATGGATAAGGAAAGAATATGAATAATCCCAGGAGTATTTTTTTTTACATTGACTGTTCATCAGCATCCTGTTTTCTCTGCTCCATTAGCGTTACATTATTCTCCGACTTTCTGTAGCCAAATTAGCTGCAAACTCCAACAACATCAGCTCGATAAACCACCTGTGGAGGTATTGATATATCATTTTTTCAATCCCCTACCTCATTGAAGCCAACGCTTTCAATGACTTGCACAAACCCTAGATAATCACGGGCTAATTCTTCCAAACAAACCTGCAGCTGCTGCTCCCTGCTGACACCCTGCAAAATAAACATCATAAACAGATTGAGGGTGTAATCGATAAAGCCATTCAAGTTTAGCTTTAACTTCCACATACCATCCCCATCTCAAATGATTTTATCATTGTGTTTCTATTTCATTGGCCGTGACTCCCCTCTTCCCTCAGTGTCACATCTGATCAATCCTGGAGTTATGGGCCAGTGCTCAAGTGTTCTGGGCACTCATAAAGATTCACTTAATGGATTTGTCCATTGGCACAGGAACCACAATAGAATCTGACCCGTACGCCGGAAGGTGCTCCCTCTGAAAAGATGCTTTGTTTACTCATGAACCTGTCAGTTGTGGTACCGCGTAAAATGCTTTGGAGTGTGTCTGATCAAAGACAATCTCTCCGCTGAGCGACTGCTGCCTGACAAGTTGGCAAACCTTCAAAATACACAGATTTTTTTTCCAGTAGCAGTATCCAAACATGCTTGAAACAAGATTACTTCAGAGGCAACCCTTGTAAAAAAAAAGAAAAACACTTTAGTATATTTAGGTAAAAACAGTACTTATTAAAGAAATAATATACTTTAAAAGAATATGTAAACTGAATGTAATGTTTGCAGACACTTAATTGAATGTTATTTACAAATAAATGAAAATAATATAGTATAATAGCTTTTGTAACCCACTTAAGTAGGTTTTACTGTTTTTTAATGTGTAAATTTATAATTACTTATGTTGTCTTTGAAAAATTATTAAAGTTTACTGCCAAACATAATGAGAAGCATTTATGATTAAACTAAATGTAATTTCTATTGAAACATGTACGTCATGTATTTAAATATATTTATAAGTATTTATAATGATAAAGTTGCACTTTAGTATATTCAATATATACTGTATATTAACTTTAAATTAAATATCAAATAACTCTACAGGTAAACATATAATCAAGTACTTTACATATGTGCATTACCCATGTACACATCAAAATTAGTGTATTTTAAAGCATAACAAAAGATGATTAAAATATTATGATTTAAAATGTATTTTAAAGTAAAACTTTTTAAAAATATATACAGTATACCTTTAAGATTTGCATTTGAAAACACTACAGATGCACATTAATACCATTAAGCACACTTCAATTTTTTCACAAGGGAAAATTGTGTAAGAGAATTTATCTTGTAACCTGATTTCATTAATATTTGTATGTAATATTTACAGTAGAAGTATATTTTTGCATGTTTGGATATAACTTGAAACACACAAAATAAATGTGTTGACAGCATCTAAAATGCATTGTATAATCTTTATGAATCCTTTATATTTATATTTTAAATATATGTATAGTTACATTTTACTATTATATAGATATTTAAACGATTAAGTAACAATTAATTTATTTCACAAGAGCAGAAGTCAGACCAAACTGAATTAAACTATTGTAATGTTAAATAAGGTAAATGCATTAAACAAATGCAATGTGTTGAACATATTTAATTAATCTCATTGATTAAATATAATACAATCAACCTATTAATTCATATTTTATGAACCTAAACGGATTCACAAACATTTGCCCATCTCAAACACTAATAAGTAAAATGTTTTAATGTCTAGAGTCTTGGTTTTGTTTCATGTTCATATTTCATGTTCTTATTTTGTTATGTTTAATGTCATGTTTACTGGTTTGTCATGCGATTCCATTATGCCCTCATGTGATCATGTCATGTGCTTCCCTAGTCTCTCGTGTCATGTTGTCATTGGTTCATTGTCTGGATTGTTCACAGGTGTGTCTTGTTTAGTCATTAGTCCTTGTGTATTTAAGCCATCATGTTTGCCTTGTTCTCTTGTCTAATATTATTCCCTGCACTGCTGTTGGTGAGTTCTGTGGCTGTTTGAATCAAGTCTGCTCTAGTCAAGTCATTGTTGGGTTCTGTTAATATCACCTTGGTTAAATAAACTGCACTTGGGTTCTTCAACACTTGCCTCCAGTGGACTCAATTGTTACAAATGTTTACATTAGTGATGAAAAGTCCGATTCATTTCCGCATACCGGTTCTTTTAGGACCGTTCGGCTCAATGAACCGGTTCAAAAAGCCGATTTATAGGTTCCTGACGTCATCATGCAATGATGTCACTATGCATTTCTTTTATGCTTTTTTATGGATTGCTCAGTGTCATGTTATATCAAGGAAACATTCAAATAAAGTAATCTGTGTCAATGCATATTGAAACAATTGAATAAAGTTATTTGCGTGAGTGCATTTGCTGATTATTGCCTTTCATTCAAGTTTTAGTTAATGGTGTTTGTGTTCAGAGTTAATTCATTTGTCCTTTCACGTCGGATTTGACTGAATTTCGCAACTACAGCGCACATTACAGGCACTGATCAACAAACGTGGATATGTTACATGTCTAAAGTAGCCTATAAAAATAAACTTCTTATAAATTTCGCTTAACAACTTTAATATAATCTGCATGCACAATAAACTACAGTAAAATGTATTTATATCTCTCGACAGAAAGGTTTTTGCAGGTTTTAATAAAATGTTATTTAATAACAGTAGTCATAAGCATATTTCCAAATGGCCTACGTGCCTCTGACTTGCATCACCAACTCAATCATCAGAATCCTCGGCAAACTTCGACAGATGTTTGAACCGGCTCTTTCGGTTCTTTTTTAGTCGGACATGCTACTTCGGCTTTTGCGTCTTGCGTCATCAACCTGGAACTAAAGTTCGATTAATGAACCGGCTCAACCAGTTACTTGCTGAGAACCGGCTCAAAAGAACGATTCATTCAAGAACCGAACATCACTAGTTTACATTGTAGATGCTGCCATACATTAATAATGCATGCTTCAGTGTCTATGCACTGAAATATACCATGTATGGAATGTGTGCTAAAACCACTTAAGTCTAGGCAACGACATAAATTGAACAAAATTGTTTATTTTGCAGTGACACTACACTTCATGCTCCATTTCACTTCCACTGAAACGTATGTGAACGCAGGAAACTGGAAACGCAAGCACAAGCAGAGAAGTTCAAAACTGGTGAACCCTGACCTGTAAATTCACATAGCGAAAAGCCGTTTGACCAGAGGAGGACATAAATATCAGGAATTGCCCTCTTGGCTCAAATAAAAAAACACACAAACTTAAAAGCTGAATGGTTTGCAGCGTTTGGATCCAAAGTTTGGTCCAAAGTAGTAATGGTGCATTATCAAGATCTATACTGCATCCAAATTCGCTTACTTCTACTATGCCCTAAATGTACAATCAAACCAAAAAGTATTCAGACACCTTCAACATTTTCTCACATTATCACAGTTTATTCGCTATAGTTTCGAAAATGGTAATAAAATATGACAAGAACTCAGTTAAACTGTGTCAGAACAAATTCATCTTGATAATGTCAGATAACTTTGATAGAAAGGTATGTCATGGATTACAATCAACCAATCAGCTGTCAGCTGTTAAATTTAAGTACGCAATTAGATAATACCAATTTAGGTCAACCAATGACCAAGCAATGTGGTGTAAAAGGTCACATTAGCAATTAAAGAAAAACACTTAAGTAAACATGGTCAGGTCAAAGTCTGAATAATTTTGGTCCCAAATGTTATAAACATTTTACTGGTAGCCCACTGTATGAAGCATTTTTGTGTACAATATGTCACAGTTTACTTTATTTTGCTATCCTCAGTTACATACATGAACTAACGTGTCCTGTACCCACTAGTAAAAATTATATCTGTAAATAATTTTTGGTTTGACCATACTTTTTTTGAGAAGAAAAAAAAAAAAGAATAGAAAATAAATAGCGTAGTAGAGCAGTAGGCAAGCTTTAAGACATTCCACCACATCATAAAATTTCACTCTATAGCATAGTTACTTGCATTCTGTCACCATAAACCGGCCCGTCAATCATCCTGTCCCAGTTAACATCCTCTTATACACACTCCACATTGTATTAAATTAAATTTACACTACTCAAACAATTCTTCCTACATTCTGTCAGTCAAGGGTCTTTAATGCGAAAAACTCTGCTCATGTTGTTTGCATAATGATGCATTTGATTTAATAGTGGCAAAAAGTACTGTCAGTTTTGCTATTATAATAATAATAATATGTTTACTTTATACAGGTGCTGGTCATATAATTAGAATATCATCAAAAAGTTGATTTATTTCACTAATTCCATTCAAAAAATGAAACTTCATTCATTCATTCATTCATTACACACAGACTGATATATTTCAAATGTTTATTTCTTTTAATTTTGATGATTATAACTGACAACAAAGGAAAATCCCAAATTCAGTATCTCAGAAAATTAGAATATTGTAAAAAGGTTCAATATTGAAGACACCTGGTGTCACACTCTAATCAGCTAATTAACTCAAAACACCTGCAAAGGCCTTTAAATGGTCTCTCAGTCTAGTTCTGTAGGCTACACAATCATGGGGAAGACTGCTGACTTGACAGTTGTCCAAAAGACGACCATTGACACCTTGCACAAGGAGGGCAAGACACAAAAGGTCGAGGCTGGCTGTTCACAGAGCTCTGTGTCCAAGCACATTAATAGAGAGGCGAAGGGAAGGAAAATATGTGGTAGAAAAAAGTGTACAAGCAATAGGGGTAACCGCACCCTGGAGAGGATTGTGAAACAAAACCCATTCAAAAATGAGGGGGAGATTCACAAAGAGTGGACTGCAGCTGGAGTCAGTGCTTCAAGAACCACTACGCACAGACGTATGCAAGACATGGGTTTCAGCTGTCGCATTCCTTGTGTCAAGCCACTCTTGAACAACAGACAGCGTCAGAAGCGTCTCGCCTGGGCTAAAGACAAAAAGGACTGGACTGCTGCTGAGTGGTCCAAAGTTATGTTCTCTGATGAAACTAAATTATGCATTTCCTTTGGAAATCAAGGTCCCAGAGTCTGGAGGAAGAGAGGAGAGGCACACAATCCACATTGCTTGAGGTCCAGTGTAAAGTTTCCACAGTCAGTGATGGTTTGGGGTGCCATGTCATCTGCTGGTGTTGGTCCACTGTGTTTTCTGGAGCCAAGGTCAACGCAGCCGTATACCAGGAAGTTTTAGAGCACTTCATGCTTCCTGCTGCTGACCAACTTTATGGAGATGCAGATTTCATTTTCCAACAGGACTTGGCACCTGCACACAGTGCCAAAGCAACCAGTACCTGGTTTAAGGACCATGGTATCCCTGTTCTTAATTGGCCAGCAAACTTCCTTGTGAAGAGGAAGATGCGATATGCCAGACCCAACAATGCAGAAGAGCTGAAGGCCACTATCAGAGCAACCTGGGCTCTCATAACACCTGAGCAGTGCCACAGACTGATCGACTCCATGCCACGCCGCATTGCTGCAGTAATTCAGGCAAAAGGAGCCCCAACTAAGTATTGAGTGCTGTACATGCTCATACTTTTCATGTTCATACTTTTCAGTTGGCCAAGATTTCTAAAAATCCTTTCTTTGTATTGGTAAGTAATATTCTAATTTTCTGAGATACTGAATTTGGGATTTTCCTTAGTTGTCAGTTATAATCATCAAAATTAAAATAAATAAACATTTGAAATATATCAGTCTGTGTGTAATGAATGAATATAATATACAAGTTTCCCTTTTTGAATGGAATTAGTGAAATAAATCAACTTTTTAATGATATTCTAATTATATGACCAGCACCTGTATAGCGCCTTTTCCCAAGCTCAAGGATGCTTTATAAGCAGTAACAGAATAGACAGTTCACATAATCATAAACAGTCATTCCATATAGTGAATTAATCATTCAAATGGACGGTAGACATTTGCCCAGTCTGGAAATAGATATGAGATGCAGTTGCAAATGATAGTATAATTACGAACAGAAAACAGAGATACAGCACATAATTATTAAGTAAACAAAATCAAATCAAGTGGAACACAGAACATAGGGTAGCATAGCATAGGGTTAGGAGTACATTATGACTGATAGTATTGGGTGAAAAAGTAGGTTTTGAGTTGTGATTTACAGTCCTTAGTGCCAGTGGTAGAGAGTTCCATAGTTTAGGTGCAATGACGGGAAAAAGACCTGCCGCCCATTGATATCAAACAAAATCTGGGTACAGTAAGAAGTTCACAACCAGATGATCGAAGCGATCGATGCGGAACATAAGGAGACAGTAGATCAGAGAGGTAAGAAGGAGCGAGACCATTGAGTGATTTTTAAAGGCAAGCAGAAGAATTTTGTAAGTAATGCAAGATGACACAGGAAGCCAATGGAGGTTGAATAAAATTGGGGTAATATGAGCAGATCGCTTAGTGTGTGTTAATATTCTTGCAGCAGAATTTTGAATGTATTGCAAACTGGAGATGTAATGGTAATCCGGCAAAAAGAGCATTACAATAGTCGAGGCGTGATGTAACAAAATCATGCACTAATGATTCAGCATCTTTTGGGCAAACATAAGAACAAAGTTGGGTTATACGACACAGCTGGAAAAATGCAGCTTTGGAAAGTTTACTAATGTAAACATCCAGAGTCAGTGAAGGATCAAGTGTAATGCCTAAATTTCTGACCGTAGCAGATAGGAAATTTGTTGTAGCAGCAAGGTTGAAACTGGGTACATTTACTATGTTTTTTGTTAGTGATGGAAGGCCAGTAATTAAAATGTCTGTTTTGCTCAAATTCAAACTGAGAAAATTGGAATTCAGCAAGGTCCTTAGCTCATTAACACAGGTTGATAGCGATGTGGTCATGTGAATAGAGTCTGGTCAGCAAGCAGTATATATTGAATATCATCAGCATAACAGTGGTAGTGGAAACCATGTCGACGGATAATATGTCCAAGAGGCATGATGTACGTAATAAATAGTAGTGGCCCTAGAACAGAGCCCTGGGGAGCACCTTGACTGAGTAAAGTAGTGGGAGATTTATGATTATGCATAGCAATGTAGTATTGTCTATCAGTAAGATAGAAAGAGAACCAGGATAGTGCAGCACCTGAGACACCAATCTCTGAAAGGCAGGAGAGTAATACCTTGTGACAAACAGTATCAAATGCTGAGCTGAGATCGAGTAGTAGGAGAATGGAGAGATTGCCAGAAAGTCACCAGAAAGTAACAGATCATTTACAACCTTAACCAAAGCAGTTTCAGTGCTGTGATGTGAGCGGAAACCAGATTGAAATACATCAAACTGATTGCTGAGAGCTAGAAAGGACTGCACAACTTCTTGAGATAAATGGTAAATTTGAGATTGGGCGATAGTTGGAGAAATCTGCTGGGTCTAGATTTTTTTTTTTTTTAAGAACAGGAGTTACAGCAGCAGTTTTTAGTTAAAATTGGTACTGTGGCAGAGATAAAGGACATATTGACTAAGTGTGAGATAGGACCAGAAATGACAGAAGTACAGTGTTTCAGAAGGTGTGAGGGTGCAGGATCTAACTGGCATGAGAAAAGAATTCGAGTTCTGTATTATTTCAGCAATTAAGGTTGTACAATTTGTACAATTTGTATCGTTATAAAAAAGGCAGCAGCTATTTACACTAATAGAAAATAGCATATTTTTTTAGCGATGCTGTTTAGTGAAAATAGCGATATATTCTGTGTACACCATGTAAAAGTAGCAGTTCTTTGCAATATGTGTAAATAGTAATTAGATGCTATTTATACTTTATTATGGCAGATACATACTATGTGCACCTCAGTATTTGTTGTACATTAACAGGATGCAATAATAACAGAGTGTAAATGATTATATCTATTAAAATCATTAGATGGATGCCGCCTTAATGGGACAATAAATGCCCTCCCTATCCCTAACCCTACCCAATACATACTTTTATTATTATTATTAAACAGTTATTAGGCACTTTATTTCCACATTTAGAACTTAACATCTTAACACCGATGTGATATATGATGGGAAAAGTGAGAAGAGCGAGCTCAGGCAAAATGTGGATTCAAACCCAGGTCGATCGTGTCAAAACATAGTTTCATGAACCTTATGCTCTACTGCCTACGCAACTGAAGACATTACAACTCACGCGTCTTTCTTAATATTGTGTGGCCCAACCGAGAAGGGGGAGGCTGCAGACCTGGAGCAGGCAGATATACGGCCCAGACAGTTTCACGGCCCAGGCAGTTTTACGCCCCTGTTGTTCCTGACGCGACCAGTAGGGGGATATACGACAAAATAACATCATTAAATCGAGGCTCGAAACATACACAATAAGTTATAATGTCCATAGACGTTGACTAATTGCGTGGTTTTTGTGAATTTAAATATAGACATTGCATTAATATATCAGATAGACAGTGTAATGATCTGCACTACTGATTAAAATAGATAATTCACTGTTGTCTACATAGCCTACGAGAGCCAGTTGAATTGTATGAATTTAGTGTTTTTGTGAAATGAAAATTAATAATACACATAGTTGGATAAGATGGACAATGTAATTATATATCACCCTAAGACCCAGAAATTTTTAGGTTTCCTAATTTTTTTAATTGATATATCATTTTACTTTATGCATTATGTGGGTAAAATGGCCATACATGTGTAGTCCCATTCAATGCAATGTATCTATACACTGTATCTAATTTGCATATTAATGTTTTCTTGTGGCAACATGTAATGAAAAAAGAAGTGTAATAATGGGAGTAATAATTGGCAACATTTTCATAATAATATCTAATATTTTATAGGAATATTAATTCTATAATTCCCAAAATGCCTGATAAACATGATTTAAGTCCTGGTGTCCACTACAGTGGACATGTATGAAATCAATGCCCTGTTTTGTAACAGAAAGTCAAAATAATACATAAATATATTCAATTTTTTTAAATGTATTTATTGATCAATAACACAACAATGGTAAGAAAACAATGAAAAGAAAAGAAAAAAATACAATAGGCCATATCTGAATAAGGAAACAACTGTCAATGGTAATATATAAACAGCACTTGAGGGGATGACAATTTTTTTTTTGTGCCAAGAATACATTCTTTATCGTGGTCAAGACAGATCAACGATACAATTCAAAAGATATACCTTTGGAGATGGGACCACAGATTTCCCAATAACTTTTTGAGTAATTTTGTGCTCTCTTTCCAGTAGGTTTTGATTTTATCACAATCCCAGAAAGTCATATTTTGATTAGAAACCCCACAACATTTTCCTGAGATGTTGATTTATGACAAACTATTTGAAACTTAGTCAGATTTAAATGATAATTACAAAATATTATCATATTTCCTTAAGAGTGCTAAATTTAATCACTAAATTAATGTCATTTTTAAAGACCAAGGAATTGTTGTTTTCATGGTGCAACCTCCAAACAATTGATATCTCTGATTGTGCTCTTTACAAGACATCCAGACTTAAAACTGTGACATGTATGGTGTCAGAGAAATTCACTAAATTATAATGTTCACAACAGTGGACAAAAGTCTATTCTTGGGTCCCAGGAGGATATGATCTACTGTAGCCTAGTTATATTCACCGTAGGTTTTCATATATAGCCTACAGGAGACTGAGTTATATATATATATATATATATATATATATATATATATATATATATACACTCACCTAAAGGATTATTAGGAACACCATACTAATACTGTGTTTGACCCCCTTTCGCCTTCAGAACTGCCTTAATTCTACGTGGCATTGATTCAACAAGGTGCTGAAAGCATTCTTTAGAAATGTTGGCCCATATTGATAGGATAGCATCTTGCAGTTGATGGAGATTTGTGGGATGCACATCCAGGGCACGAAGCTCCCGTTCCAGCACATCCCAAAGATGCTCTATTGGGTTGAGATCTGGTGACTGTGGGGGCCATTTTAGTACAGTGAACTCATTGTCATGTTCAAGAAACCAATTTGAAATGATTCAAGCTTTGTGACATGGTGCATTATCCTGCTGGAAGTAGCCATCAGAGGATGGTACATGGTGGTCATAAAGGGATGGACTTGGTCAGAAACAATGCTCAGGTAGGCCGTGGCATTTAAACGATGCCCAATTGGCACTAAGGGGCCTAAAGTGTGCCAAGAAAACATCCCCCACACCATTACACCACCACCACCAGCCTGCACAGTGGTAACAAGGCATGATGGATCCATGTTCTCCTTCTGTTTACGCCAAATTCTGACTCTACCATCTGAATGTCTCAACAGAAATCGAGACTCATCAGACCAGGCAACATTTTTCCAGTCTTCAACTGTCCAATTTTGGTGAGCTCGTGCAAATTGTAGCCTCTTTTTCCCATTTGTAGTGGAGATGAGTGGTACCCGGTGGGGTCTTCTGCTGTTGTAGCCCATCCGCCTCAAGGTTGTGCGTGTTGTGGCTTCACAAATGCTTTGCTGCATACCTCGGTTGTAACGAGTGGTTATTTCAGTCAAAGTTGCTCTTCTATCAGCTTGAATCAGTCGGCCCATTCTCCTCTGACCTCTAGCATCAACAAGGCATTTTGGCCCACAGGACTGCCGCATACTGGATGTTTTTCCCTTTTCACACCATTCTTTGTAAACTCTAGAAATGGTTGTGCGTGAAAATCCCAGTAACTGAGCAGATTGTGAAATACTCAGACCGGCCCGTCTGGCACCAACAACCATGCCACGCTCAAAATTGCTTAAATCACCTTTCTTTCCCATTCTGACATTCAGTTTGGAGTTCAGGAGATTGTCTTGACCAGGACCACACCCCTAAATGCATTGAAGCAACTGCCATGTGATTGGTTGATTAGATAATTGCATTAATGAGAAATTGAACAGGTGTTCCTAATAATCCTTTAGGTGAGTGTATATACAGTATATATAATGTTGTGAATTTATATATAAAGTTACATTCAGATATACAGTGTAATCATATGGACCCTCGATGAAATAGCTATCTGTTGTAGTGTTCACTATTGGTTGCCATACAGCTACAAAACAGCGTCCTACATAGCATTTTATGAAGACAAACACAATTCACCCCTTTCTAAAATTTCAAGGGCCATTTAGCCATCTGAGAAGATAAAGACAACTATGTATCTCATGTTTAACCAACACACTACAGAGACATCAGAGCCAGCGGCAACGTCAGAAGGACTAGCCGAGGTAAGGCTGCTCTCGGCGGGGTTAATGAGTGCAGAACGCCCGGTGATCGCCTGGATCTCACAACTCCGAAAACGTCAGATCCAATTTTCAAATAAGCACTATCTTTATAAATAAGCCACAGACTTGAGCTTTGAACAACTACATTCTCACCTGAAAAAGTCTTAAAACTGCATGTCGTGACACAATAACTGTTTTTTTTATTTTTTATTACGCAGGTTTTCTCATCTGCTATTGACGCTTGCTCAAGTCGTACAGCCATTACACTGTCTATCTGATATATTAATGCAACGTCTATATTTAAATTCACAAAAACCACGCAATTAGTCAACGTCTATAGACATTATAACTTATTGTGTACGTTTCGAGCCTCGATTTAATGATGTTATTTTGCCGTATATCCCCCCTAGTGGTCGTGTCAGGAACAACAGGCGCGTAAAACTGCCTGGGCCTTAAAACTGTCTGTCGTAACGCAGATGATAATCAAGTGCGGGTAATCTACTAACAAATTAAAAACAACATGGCTTTGCAAACGATAAGTTCGGATAACATTTTAACACAATAACTCTGGCCACTCAAATAAATGAACACGAGTGGTGAAAATGCTCTCCCTTTTGTCACATACTCTCTGTTCTCTGTGGTGCCTCCTAGCAGCAACTATCGTAGCATGAGTTTGGCGTCACAGCATTTGTTTCCAGGCGGACTGTTAAAGAACGCAACACACGTCTCGCGGACATCCTGTAGAATTCAACCAATCAGATGACGACTTCGAAACTCCTGAAGTGTTTCCAGATAAGTGTGCCATATGCATCAGACGTTCAGCCAACGGTCCGTGGGCGTGACGTCTGAGGCTGAGACTACATTTTGCATGGCACTTAACTTTTTCAGCAGCAGTTTATTTCTGCTACAAAATAAGTTATATCACCATCTACAAGGCATTGAAGGTACTATATCTTGTGCGTTTTGCCCTTACCCACCCAAACTTGTTAAGGCGGCTTCATTATATGAAAGTGATTGCAATAGTAGGTAATTGCTGAATTGCAGGTGTTTTTATATATGAGATGAGGACGAGACTGCAGCCGGTGATGAGGCTTTTACTATTCAATTTTACTTAACATTATTTTATTCATCTATTATATTGAAGAGATAAGGATATTGGTTTACTTATGCTCATTTTGACCACTTGAACTTAACTGCGACTTGAGTGTTTGTAGATGTTTCAGAGGCTGTTGTATCGACAAAACTGTTTCTTGTTTTTCACTGCCATGTCTCTCAGTACGAGTAAAATACTTAAGTACTGTTAAAATCAGATACTTTAAGACTTTTAGTCTCAAGTCGTATTGGAATAGGTGACTATTACTCAAGTATGGTTTCCATGTACTCTTTACACATTTGTGTATCAAATGATTATGTAAATGTTACACTTAATATAAAGTGGGACACATTGACAAGACTTTTTAATCCTAAAATGCTACTGTAGTATTGCCACTTACAGCTAGATGTTAGGGTTGGATTGTATCCAGCAGAGAAGTGTAGTGCATTGACTGAGACGGGCTCCACATGAACGTGAGTAAATCACAGGCAGAACCGCAGGGCGGTATGACTGTATAATGCTCAGAGTGCGGTCAGAGCACAACAGCTTGTTACCGCTGATTAATGGAGACAACCGGGCACCATCCGTTAACGGCAATGCAGGCAACTGTGTCAGTGGAACAACGCTGCAGGTGGCCAAATGAGGGGAAATTGCAGCTATCTGTCTGCAGCCAATAGCACGTTACAATCAGACCAACTTGTAGCAAGATTCCCAGTGGGCAGTGGTGGAGGAAGTACTGAATCTCAGTACTTAAGTAAAAGTACAAATAACCAGAGACATATTTACTTTAGTAAGTAGAAGTACCACAATGACAACCCTACTTAAGTAAAAAGTAAAAAGTACCTGATTTTAAATGTACTTAAAAGTAAAAGTACTTACATAACAATTTATTCTCTTGATGTCTATATTCTAATAATATATATATATATATATATATATATATATATATATATATATATATATATATATATATATATATACATTTTTTTTTTTTAAACTGTGGGCTGTGGCATTTTAATTAAGTTAGTTTTTGGTTAATGTAATTGTGCTTACCATCTGTGGCTCAGTTTGCATAGAAAGAGCGGTAATATTTCCTCCAGAGTGAGAGCACCTTTCTGAAGATTCCGTTCATTTCTAAAGCTCATTCTACTCAGTGCCGCGTGCTCAACCCAGAATGCCCTTTGTGACATGCTGGTTCGAATATAGGCCTATCCGAAATAAGTAGCTAGGGCTGCCCCGACAAAAGCTTTTTTCTAGTAGTTGTTCATTTAAGCCGCTGTTCACACGGCGCCGGCGCCTCCATGTCATTGTCTGCTATATTTGCTTATTATTTATTAAATCCAGGCAATTGGTTGATAAAACATTGATTAAAATTAAGATACGATTTATACAAAATGAAATTCACTTTAAAGAAAGGCTTTCAACAAAACAAAACTTAATGAAGGGGTCAAAATCATTTCTGTCCCCCATGTCTTCTGACACATTGTGCATCTTATGATGTGTCCTGTTCACTTTTCATAACCAACGTAGATTAAATAAAAAAAATAACATTATAATATTTAAACATATGAAACTAAATACGTGTTTTAACAGCTACAAGTAGCCTATAGTAGGTTACGGTACAAAGAAATTTCATGTCGGAGCGGGATTTGAGCGCGTGCCGTTTTACCGGTGAGCCGTTCATGCTCTGGTAATGTAGGCAGGTTTTTTGCATTCATTTTTATTTCCTGTCGCTGTGCAGGCACTGGTGAGACAAACGTTTGATGGACGGTCAGGAAGACGTTTTGGCAGGGGATAAAACTGATCAGAAAATGTAACAGAACGTTGTAGAAATGTAGTGGAGTAGAACGTATAATAATTGCTGCAAAATGTAACGAAGTAAAAGTCAAAAGTATGCACTATGGATTCTACTTAATAAAGTACAGATACCTGAAAAATGTACTTAAGTAAAGTAACAAAGTATTTGTACTTAGTTACATTCCACCACTGCCAGTGGGTATACCTTATTGTGACTCACATGAAACAGGAAGTGTGTTTCTGTGCAAGGTTATTATAATTTTGCATTTTCATTGTTTTATATTTTAATTTAGGGTCACACTTTATATTAGGTGTCTTTAACTACTTACGTAAACAGGTTCAATGTACTCATTGTGTTCATGTTGTATTGCAAAACTCTTGCTACTATTTTTGTAGGATACAGATAAAGTTAGGACAGGTTTGGTAATATAAGTTTAGGTATGGATTATGGGGTCAACACCCTAATTATAAATGTAATTACGGAAATGCATTATAGCTGTGATTACATGCAGGTACTATCTAAATACAAGTACAATCTAAAAACTTTCACTACTGTTCAAAAGTATGGGATTGGTAAGATTTTTTTATGTTTTTAAAAGAAGTCTCTTATGCTCACTGTTAGGAGATATCAGACTCAAGAGAGTGATTGTCACATCCGCCAGCTGGAGTTCCCATGATCTCCAATAGAGGGCACTCCTCCCAAATCTTGTGCTATCTGGACTACATTTCCCATAACCTACTGCTTGGACTCATTAAGCTTGATTACAATTAGCTGTGTCTCATTGCCTTGTTAACTCTGCCTCTATATGCCCTATGTTTTCACTCATTCTTTGCAAAGACTCTTCCTGGTTTTCCCTGTTTGCCTGTGTTTTGGACTGTGTAATCGTTTGGATTGTTTTCCCTGTGGTCATTGACCCTTTGCCTGTCTTTTGGATTTTGATTGTGGATTGCTAGAGGGACGCTGGAGCTGGAGAACAGACGAGGGAACAAGGAAAACAGGAACTTGGAGAAATCGCAGGAGGTAAAAGCTCAGGTGAGTAGACCAGTAAGTAATCTGTAGTCCAAGTCGTAGACCAGACAAATGACTGAGGCTGAGGTGTGTGCTTAAATACTTTGATGATGAGTGTGCTGATGAGTGTGCTGATCAGGTGCAGATGATGGCTGAGTAAATGCAGGTGATGAGCAGAGGAATGCTGGGAATTGTAGTTTTGTGTGAGTAAGGGAGTACAGCAGTGAGGGCGGACCGGTTCACTCGTGAGTTTAAATTTTTTTTATGCATGTCTATAAGTATTCGGCGAACAGCCTGCTACAGAAATTGAATAATCAAATGTAAAATAAAAGCAGCATATTCTCGACTTAAGAATTAAACTTGCTTTGTTTCTTATTAAAGCTACAAAAGTTCCTCAGTCAAGAGCATTGATTTTTTTTTTTTTTTTTTTTTTTTTGTCTTTTGTTTGATTAATATTAAGGACACAGACGGCAGCAGGCTGCTGTCACTTAAAAGAGCTGCATGGATCCAATATATTGTCCATTCTCAACGGTTTCGTTTACTACAACATAACCGGCTAGGGTTTACGTGACAACTCGCCAAGCTCAGCATTTTGACATTTTTGCCTGTATTTGACCGGTGCGAACCCAAACCTCAAAGTTCACTTTGCTTGTCTGTGTTCGGCTCCGTCTCAGAGCGCGCACACAGAAAGCTGCTTGGAGAACATGCTTTCACGCTTTAATAACTATTTTTTTTTTTAAATATCAAGCACGTCCCATTTTGCGATTTTTGGAGAGGCTAGCAATAGCAAGCTAGCTTTGAAAGCATAAGATCCCACCCTTCCTTCAGAGCATCTCCAAAGTCACGCCTCCTTCAAAATACATAAACGCACACAGCACTGTCTGAAAAGCATCACGAGATGAGAGACACTGTTTAATTACCTAATGTCTTAACATAACATTACAATGATAATGAACGTAAACAACATACAGAGCTCTAACTTGTACCACCTGACTGCTGCAGATTAATTTCGGCCTTGATAGTGTTGCCAGAGAAACGCAAAAAGCCATGTCTGTAGCTCCGGGTAGAACGTCACGGGATGCCATCTCTAAATTACGATTACGACATGACGTGAACGCAACATAAGCTCGTTGTTTTGGTTCAGGAGATGTTGTGCCAGTGACTGTGTGTCTACAGCTCTGCATAGCCTTATGGAACGTGTTGATGACGTGTGATGTCTGTGTGAGCGAGGTGCGTGGAGGTTTAGAAATACATGTTGACAGGCAGGTAGGTCCTGCGACTTCTACAGAAGATATATGTATATTTAGACCACTATTATTGATTGCTATATCAGGATGTGAAGAGAGTTTCAATCAGTATAACAGCGTTTATTAAAAAACCCTACCTTTAAAGGTGCAGTAAACCGTTTTTTGAAAAAAGTGGATCGGACTGAGCACCAAAACACACTTGTAGCCAATCAGCAGTAAGGGGTGTATACACTCATGATGGGGGGAAAAAGCAAGATAGACATTAGCAGTACGACCAGAGAGAGATGGCATAGAAAATACAAAAGAGGAAAAGGCCAGGGGAATATAACTTTAAAAAGAAGGGTTATGATCAGGCAAGAGGTAGGACCCGCGTTAATATCGGAGAAGCTTTTCAGCGCTGAAGGGGTGGGAAGGACTGAAAACGGACACCAAGGTTGGTTTATTTCATCTTGCTACCTGAGTAACGTTGGTTTTCACAGAACTAAGATATGCGGTCTTTTGCTTGAAAATACTTTATTATTAAAAGCCTGGAATGTCTAAACTTCCACCACCGCCCGTTTCAAACAACCGCTCCTGAAAAGTGTGTTTCGAAAAGTGAGATAACATACTCTTAATATAAGTTTTTTTTTTTTTTTTTTTTTTTTTTTTTTTTTGGTTCCCTGTTTCAGATGATTGCTATTGTAGGTAGCTTATGTAGGGAGCTGTTCATTAAAACTGTTGTTTTTTTGGGATGGAAGGGATAACTTTGCCATCGAAGGAGTAGAGGAGATAAATAACAATTAGACATTCCACCTGAATTATCATAGTAACAAATCGCTTTGACTTATTGATGATATCATACCCTCGGGTGGCAGACACAGCAGATTCCGCCATAGCCGTTGCCTGCGTTGCATAGCGTGTATGTGAATGTGGGGGCAAAACATCAAGATAGGGGTTTGATCTTTTTGGGTAGGGCTGGGTTTGTTTTGGTGATTAAAAATATCAACAGCGTTGACCAGAAATCGTTTACTGCACCTTTAAGTGTGGGCTTTTTAAGGAGGAGTGAAAGCGCACCGCTGGAAAGGGACGGAGTGGGGCACAATAAATGTTTTATCTTGATTATCGAATTTTCATAATTGTTAGAGGCCGAAATCGAAATTTGATTTCGATTAATCACACAGCCCTAAATGCATATATACATTTTTGTTAATGTTAGTTAATAAAAATACAATTCTCCATTGCTTGCGTGTTAGTTCACAGTGCATTAACTAATGTTAATGGATACAACTTTTAATTTTGTAAAAGTATTAGTAAATGTTAGAAGTATTGTTAATCATGCGTCCATGTGTAAACTAAAGTTAACAAATGAAACCTTATTGTAAAGTGTTACTGGAATTACTTGCACTGATTTTTAGGGAAAATTTGTGGAATTCTGTGCAATGGAATGGTAATATATTAAACCAAAATATTTACCACGAAAGGGGCAGGAATGTGAAGAACGCTGAGCTTTCTGGACAGTTCTGCAGTCACAGACTTCGCTTTTTGCTTATTCCTTACCCATTACCTGCCATTTAGCTTTCACCTGCCAGCAGCAATTGTAAGTAATTCATATAGTATCTTCAGGCTCATCCCTTGATTTACAGGAATACAATCAATCAAACAAAGTCCAAACTGCACCATATCTTAAAACCACTCACCAATCATTCACCCCAGTTTCCTTTCCCAGAGTCTTACTGGAAAATGACTGGGGAGCATCAGTGATTGTTGAGAACCTGAGATGAGATATAGCAGCGCTCCGCTGTGATAATCAAAACGAGCCGTGTCAGGGAATTTGCTGAATGTGTCAGATTGTGTTTGTAGCTCTTCCTCTCAATAGTACATTCACCACTAGCAGCAGTCAGTGGTGGAATGATATTAGCAGTCAGATTATTTGCTTTTAATTGTAATTCACACGCATTGATCAGCCTTAATAATATTCCAGTGACTCACAGCAGTGGAAGTTATTTGTTTTTGTGTAATGTAATATTATTTATTTATATATATATATATATATATATAACAAGACACAAATATGTATATTAAAGAATATTTAATTAACTGCAATTATCGCAGCATACAGCACTTAACATTGCCTGTAATTAAAGCTGTTAATTGAATCTATAGACATATTCAATTCGCTCCTTCTCGACAGGCTTCAATCTCAATGTATTTGTTGGGGTGATGGAGATTAACAGTCTGTGAAATGTGGTACAGGAAATTCCTTTACAGAGGAAATATGGCCCCTACATTTCACCCTTTTATCATGGCTGAATGGAAAATTATATTGTGCTGAGTGACCATTGGAATTCTGTCAGATGACCATGGTAAGCGGATGATAAAGAGTCTATAAAAGCAGGTAAATTATGGTTAAGGCTCCGCTGTACCCACACACAGAGAAATAATTCAGCTTGTCTCTGGTCACTAAGCAAGATTAGATTTTCACACCGAGCACAGTATATTGGTGCTGTGTCTCACGTCATGTCTTGTTACCTGAAGCCTGATGACATTATGAGCACGCAAACATACCAAGAATCATTCTCGCAATTTTGTGATATTTATAAGGGATATTCTTTGATAACATTTTCTTGGAATTTTCAATAGGAGCTGTATTAGTTGAGGCTACTCACCATTTTAATAATTTAGCCTTACAACAATCATTTCATCTGTGAGATACAATGTAATGTGGAGCAAATTTAGTGGTAGGCCTGCATTGAACTATGTGAGCGTGTCTTCATGCATATCACAGTGTTCAGACCAAATTACACAATATGAGATAAACGCTGAACATGAACTTCTCCATTCTCTTCAGTATTAGAGAGAATAGCTAACTTTATAAGCAGCAATTGAACACACTCCATTGTGCATCATATGCACTTAGGAAGTCTGAATCAGTTTGTTTGAACATTTCATAAATCATTATTTTTTTTATTTTTTTTATGGTAGCATGACTGTACAGTATTTTAAATTTCAAAGTACTTCCCTAATATCGACTCTTTGTATTCTTTATTGAAGAAATTGCATCTGCACAGCACCACTCTCTGTACATTTTCATTAATTTGATGAAGGATACACTCCATTTCTCTTATATAAACCTGTATGTGCTCACAGCCTCTGTAAACATTTCTTCTCTCCCCGAGGCTGGTCATGCTCACTGTAGCGATGACAAATGGCCCTATTGCACACTGTAAAAAAAAATTCCATAAAAAAAACGGATAATGTTTTCTCCTTAACAGAAGGTCTGTTCATCCAAGCTCATGTGTGACACTGCATTCTTGTGTTTGAGGCTGCCTCAATGAACACACTATCCAGATACAAAAACTGGACGGGCTTTGTGGAGGTCTTTATTGAGTGTTGCCATTTTATGTAAAATCCCTTCGTTTGTGCTTTCAGAACTAACTTTTATAGCTACCCTTGACTACTTTAACTACTAACTACTATCAACTACTTAGTAGTTTGTTTGTTTTTTGCAAGCTTCTGAGATACAAATGCTACGGCTGTCCCACAAAAAGTGCGCCAAGATGCATTAAGCTGTGGTGCTCATGCGATGCAGGTTCAAATCAGGGTACACTTCCTTTTTTTTTTTTTTAACCATTTCATGCATGAAATATAATAACCTCAGTCAGGGTATTTTCCTATGTGTTTTTATTGCTCTTAGGGCAGAGATTTTCAGATGTCCTGACTGAGGTTATCATAATTCATGCATGAAAGGGGTTAAAAAATTACCCTGATTTGAACCTTTGACAGCATGCATTTATGGTTTAAACTGAAGAGATACTGTATTAAAATACAGTAATAACATCGCAATATTGTGTGTATTTAACCAACCAATCAATAAAATTATATGAAATAATGTGAAAACTATGAAATGCATACAAAAAATATAAATGCAAAATATTGAAAACGCAATTGAACTTCATACAAGTTGACCTTTGTGTATCTTTGATATCAGAACATTAGGACATGATTCCATCAAAGATCTATACAACCTGTCAAGGTACAACTGTGGAAACCCAACTCAGATGCTCCCTCCAGTGTATCAGAGTATGTCGATTTACCCTTATTAGCTGATAATTCTGATTATGTTCAAGGTATACACATTTCTACCATAGAAATATGCATTACAAGCAACATGCATTATATAATCAATTACTTTTTAATCTAACAAGTAAAGTAATGCATCACAAGTAATGTGCATTACGTAATCAGATTACTTTTGAATATCGACATACAATGGCTTGCCACTTGGTGGCAATGTATAGGATGATGCACTAGTGTCCACTGTAGAGGTTTATGTGCAACCATGCCATCAAAACACATGCATATGCAAGAAAATGCTTTTTGAATAGCTGTCCACTGTAGTGTCCTCTATGCATAAAAATAAAATATTTTTTTTTTATTTAATTATTAGCTATTTACACCGTGAAATATAGTAGATATTATTTACATGTATGTAATAGAAGGTTGATTTCTACCACTACAGTATTTATGTTTAAATACAAATTTGTGTGTACATTGTAAATTACAACAATTATGAGTAAATATAACTAATATGCTATTTGTACTATGGGTAAATTGACTTGTTGGTCTATGTACACATGTGCCAGGTGGAAATCCTTGGTTGTGGCACATAAAAAAAAAAAAATAATAATAATAATAATTTTTAATAACATGCTCTGTGTGAAGATGACACCCCCTAATTAAATGCTGCATAACTTTACCATTTACCATGACAAACAGCATATGTGTTCTGTCATCTCTGCATGAAAATCAGCAAGCAGCACATGTTGAGCTGATGCATTATGATTCATGTATGGTTGGGAGAAGACTGCACATTATGCAGCATGCACAAAGCGTTTTTATTTATGTATTTTTAAGTGAGGCATTTTTATCGTGCTTTAAATATTTTCTATAAATTTTTTTCATTCATTATTAAATTCAAAACCTTTGAATTTTAAGCAGCCTTTACAATGCAATAGTGGCATAAATAGTGACACCATAAAGTGCATTAAAAATACGGAGTGTCAATTTACACCATGTGCAAATACCTTATTTACTTAGCAATAGATGCTATTTACACTAAGTGAAAATAGCAATGCATTCTGCCCTACAAAGGCAAAAAACCTTAAAGGAACACTCCATTTTTTTTTAAAAATAGGCTAATTTTCCAACTCCCCTAGAGTTAAACAGTTGAGTTTTACCATTTTAGAATCCATTCAGCCGATCTCCGGGTCTGGCGGTAGCACTTTTAGCATAGCTTAGCATAATTCATTGAATCTGATTAGACCTTTAGCATCTCGCTCAAAAATGACCAAAGAGTTTCGATATTTTTGCTATTTAAAACTTGACTCTTCTGTAGTTACATCGTGTACTAAGACCAAAAAAGCTACGCGTTCAAAAGCTACTTTCATGCACCATACTCCTTACAGAGTTAGCAGAGTTAGTGTAAATAACCTTTGCCAACAAGACAGGATATTTACACTTAGTGTAATGAGTGCTTCCTGACCGAACGCAAATGTGCTGTGGTGAAAAAACTGTTTATTTTTTCTGCTTCGATGTCGCTAGGCTACAGACAACGATAACATAACCTTCTGAGTTAAAACGTTTTTTTCTAAACCTAATTGTGTCCGTGACTATGGAAAGTGAATGTGTTTCCGTCAGTACGACTGTGGCACTTAAATGTTTAACTTCCATTGTGAGTCAACTGGAAACATAGCTGAAAACATAGCTGCTCCGGATCGATTGGTTCCCTGAAGTTTGTGGTTTGTCTCGCCAGATGCGGTGTTACTGTTTCTGGGGGAGCTCCTCAAATTGTCCCACGGACATTCGAAAGAAAGTGCGGAAACGGCCATGATAAAGTTTTAGCTCCTGTACAAGATTAGCATACTCCCTTTCAGACTCTTGAGACTTGGGTGCACCCAAAACCTTCTTTTCGGTCTTTTAAAGAAAATGAAAAGCTCGTCTTCACTGGATGATGAAATGTCCATGTAGGCACTGTAGAGCTAGGGAGGGCTCGGAGACCGGCTGCCCCATCAAGTAACATGAATACATGCCTGTCATATCCATGCGCTTCATTTTAATATATCCTGCTCACTTCACAACTTAAAAAGTCTAGAAAATCCGAAAAATATTTGTTGCAGAATTCTGAACACATTTACAATTTATTATTAATTCAGTGCTCTGCCCCACCTGCCCATACAGATGCTCATAGCTGAAAATCCTACAAAAAATCAGATTCTGTCTGGCCTTGACTATGAGCTTAGACATTTTATTATTTCTCTGCTGAGTCTCAACCTTAATATTTCTTTATGCCCTCAGAAACCATAAAATAAAAGATTACACGAATAAATGGAATAAACCAATGGCTACATATGGCAATTTTTAAAAACCATCTAACATTTTAATGTAAAATTGCCTAATTACTCATACATTATGAGACTCGAAGCTTGACATAGCATCTCTCGGGAGTGACTTTGGTACCCATGCAAATTGCTTTCCCCTCTTTAACATCTGATTGTTAAAATTAATGAAGAATAACATTCAGCTCCGACTAAAATAATGCTCCAGGGGCAACATCAGCATGGAGGCCATATCAGTGTTTCAGATATAAATAACTCTTTCAATTCAGTCTTACAGGAAAATATTGCAGCCTTTCATTAGTAAATTTGAATGTTTGGCATTTCAGTGTTTGGGGTTAGGTGACGGTTTCCTGAATTTTGTCTCATTTAAAAGCACAAAACGAAAACTACTAGCTTAGTAAAATAGTCAAGGTCTTTCCAGTAGCTCATATTGAAATAAAGCAGCGAGCCCGAGCAGATGTTGTAGGGTTTGTCCTAATTTTCTCTTATAGCTCTTCCTGTGGAGCTGAACAAAATACGAACTGAATTCCGCAGCTCCCCCGCCCCTTGTGAGACATTTTGAATTTCCTTCCCTGCTCTGTATTCTTTTATATCGGAGCCGACACTTATACTATGGCAGTCTCTCATCAGATGAAGCACTGCTTATCATAAAAGAGTTGCAAAATACTGTAATCGAATGTCTCCAGCTGGGAATGATTCTCCTCTGCACTGAGACGAGCACATGAAAGGAAAGTGAGTGAATGAAAAGAAAAGTTTTCAGTGTGAGTTCTTCATGTCCTGAAAGACTTTAAGGTTGGATTGTTTTATGAAACTATGATTCATCCCATTTAGTGACTGTATATGTGTTTGCAATTATTTGTGCGTACACTGTTAAAAATAAAGCCTCTAATTAGAAACAAAAAGGCCTACATGGCATAGCAGAACCTTTTTAAGTCCCACAAGGAACATTATTCTCTAGTTCTTTAGAAAATGCTCAGTGTGCACTGAAAAAAATGGTAACCTAAAAAATGGGGTGCATGTGGTAACGTCTAAATTAAAATTGTATTCAAGTAAAAATGATAAACACTACTGAATCAACCTAAATCTCAAAGAACCTAGAAGATATCACAATATCACAATTAAGGAAACATTCTGTACTAAATTGGGATGAATGCTATCTTTTTGCATGCTATACAATCAATTACCATGACACATAGACAATTTATGGGCTTATAACACAGCACTTTTTAAAGGGGTCATGAATGAGAAATCAACTTTTCATTCAGCCTTTGATATATAAAAGTTCATCGTGATCTAAGCATGTCCTGTAAGTTTCAGAGCTGAAAACTTCCTTGTTAGTCAAAGAAAAGCTTGTATTGACAGCTGGCTCAGCAAACGCTCAATCTCAGAATGTGCCATCCCTTGACGTCAAAGTGTGGTAAAACACCACCTTAACCGAAGAAGACGAACGCCTGATTCTGTAGCCCCGCCCACCGATTTGCACATGGCATGTTATAGATAAATAACACAGGTCTACGTGGAGCTAAACCGGATCGAACTTTCTAAGCAATAAACATGCTGCTTAAGCTTCATTCGGATTCCAATATTATGAATGCATGGATGAACTTTATTTTTAATGAAGATCCAGCTCACGTGGGGAAGACATTGCACGTTTGTTCCTTCATTTCACCACGGATTCGTTTGTAAACGAGACTGGATTTGCAGACAGGATGAGATTACATGAATGAATGAAGCAACACACTAATGTGAGTAAAAACAAATTTTTTTTAAGTGGTAGTATTGCATTGTTACAGATCATTTGATATCTATTGATTGTGTGTACGTGTCTAACTGAACATAACTTAGCACGCTGTCACAGGCTGGAGTATCCTTTATTTGAGGTGTTGTTGGTTCATTGTCTTGTGATTCGTGATCAGACTCGGACATGTATTGGCGTGTGAAATGTGTGTGTGTGCGCTAGTGATGCACAGTGTGCAGTTATATCCACCGATCGGGCGGGCCAAGTAATAAAAAATAACATTCCAATTAATTGCGGGTGGATGAGAGATAAATCATTGTGTTTGTTTGATAAAGACATTTTGCGAGCCCCGTGGGCGAATCATCCCGGATGCCGTTTTCCCACACGCTTTCAAAACAATTCCTCACGTGTACTCACGGGGGAGCTGAAGCTCATTGTAATATGCAAAACTGTTATCCAATCATAGCAGTGGGCATTTACTTCCAAGTCTTCAATGCGGCATGCCCATAAAAACCGAGCGTTCCAGGAGAGAGGCTCAAAACCAGGGTAGAAAATAGCCTATTACTTATTCATTATGATGTTTTTGAATGTAAAAACCACGCAAATGTCATAAGTTGACCTCAGACAACAGTATAAAAAAAAAAAAAAAGCCAGTTCATGGCACGTTTAACTCTTTCCCCACCAGCGTTTTTTTAAACAGTTTGCCAGCCACAGCCAGCGTTTTTGATCATTTTCACAAAAATGTCATGGCCCCCAGAATATTTGTTGAATACCTGAACATGCAGTATGTCCAACGCTATCTCACGACCAATTTGTATGTATTTGTAGGAGGTGGCTAATTTATACGAATTCGCACAACCTCACTCGTATGAATTCATACAATTTTTCTATACTGCAGTGATGGGTATAGTGATGGGTTATACCTAAGAATTGCTGTGAGATCGGGTTGGTATGACAAAAGACCCACTGCTTAAAAAAAGCAGGTCGTGGTCGTGTTATTTTACATACGTATGCATATGATTACATATGATATGCAGGTTTTCACTGCTCAACATCAGGAAGATCAGGCCTTTCCTAACAGAGCATGCAACACAGATTCTCGTCCAGGCCCTGATCATTTCTAGGCTTGATTACTGCAATGCTCTTTTGGCTGGACTTCCATCGTGTGCAATCAAACCTCTTCAAATTATTCAGAACGCAGCGGCACGTCTTGTCTTCAACGAGCCCAAAAGGGCCCACGTTACACCTCTCTTTATCTCTCTGCACTGGCTACCACTCGCTGCTCGCATCAAGTTCAATTGACACTTCAATCTACCACAGGCTCAGCACCTGCATACTTCCACTCGCTTTTTACAAGTCTGTATCCCTACCAGAAGCCTACGATCGGCAAAGGAGCGACTGCTCGTGGTACCATCACAGAGAGGCACAAAATCACTCTCCAGAACATTTTCATTCACTGTTCCTTGCTGGTGGAACGATCTGCCCGCCTTCAACCGAATGCAGAATCCCTGACAAAAGACAGCTGAAAAATCATCTCTTCTGGGAGCACTTCACCTCAAAAAAATAAATAAAATAAATCTACGCTTTCACTTTCCTTTAATCCCTCCCTATAGCTTATGCTACTCTAAGCAATGTCTGAAGCTTTGTATTTTGAACACTTTTTGTGTTTATTCGCCTGTTCATGACGAAGCTTCCTGTATTCCTCATTTGTAAGTCGCTTTGGATAAAAGCGTCTGCAGAATGAATAAATATAAATGTAATGTAAATGTATATCGCTTGTTTCTGTGTCTTCTTCGCCTGTACTCTTTCAGAAGATGTGTCATAGCACCCCCTAGCATATAAGCTGAACCAAATTTATGCCCATCGATTGCTTATGATCTACTGTTCATGAATTATGATATGTTGTAGATGGTCGTAAGAGTGCATATTTTATCTCCATCATTTCAGTATTTCAGGCTTATTTATAATTAAAAGTCATGCATTACGCAGAACTTTTTTTTCTGGTTATTATTAGTATTTTGGTTACACAATACACCGTATCTGGCATTTAATACATTCATCCCATAATTATTTAATAAATACAGTTTGAAACTGAAAAATTTAAAAACCTAGTGTACTTTTTGAATTCAAATAAATAAAATAATTTTGCTTGTATATGTCTCCCCATATTTCTTAATTAAGGAAAAGCTAATTATTTTATCAATTTGCATTGCAATAAAGTTATGCGCTCCTAATTTTTTTATTTTCTTGGGGAAAAAAGTAGGTGTCAAGCCCTGCAAGTCATTGGATGAATCAGATTGTTAAAGGATTTGCCCAATAGTGAACATTGGTATTTGTTTAGTCTTGCTTTAATTGTCAGTTGTTGTGCCTACTAAAGTTCCATAGAGTTGAATTCAGTTGTGTTCTGATGGCAGTTGAAGTTATGTTTACCCTAGACTCAATCTCAGCTGTCATGACAGAGCGTACTCCTATTACATGGCAGGAGCTCTTAAGATAGTTCCTAAGCTATATACCTAGAGACATAGGCAGTATTAGAGTAGCAGGATTTTCCTGACCTTAAAACCTGCACATCGTCCCTGTGTGGTCCACCAAACTAATTCAGATGCCTGGCATCACTCCAGGAACACTTGAGATAAAATCCGAAAGAGAAACATCCAGTTCTAAATACTCCTGTTCTCACTGCAGTCCGTCGCTGAGTTCGAGTGGATGTAAAGTAATGAACTGTGGCTTAGGGAAAATCATCGGGGGAAAAATGGATGTACACAGGCTTAAGTAATCACTTTAAAGGAAGTTTAGCTCTACCCCTGAGACAAGCAGGCACCATGATCAAATACAGCACAAAACAACCTTGAAAAGTCCAGGATTTTTTTTCTCACTTCCCAAATAAATCACTGAAAAAAAAAAAAAAAGATAAACAGGGGAAAAAACATAAATATATATTCTCACCATCTGGGGTTGTTGGAAAGCACTGCCATGTGCTTGTTTTCATGCCAAATGTGACCAGAAACTGAGAGGCCTTTTCAAAACCGGTTGTGCCAACATTCTTTCAACATTCTAATAGGACTAGTGAATAAATGGGGACAGCATATATATTAATAAAGACATATATTTTGCATGTATTACAATATGTGTACATATAAGACAATATGTCTTCTGAAGCGCATGGCGCAGGTGCACTTAGGGCGTGTCCGAATTCACTTTTGTTAGTTTAACGAAGAAAAAAAACGGGTGGCGCACCAGGGGCATGGTCTAAAAGGGTTGTACCTAGTCTCTTAATGAGTAATGGGTGTGTTTTGGGCGTAACGTGCAGTAAACCAATCAGAGTCTCATCTCCCATTCCCTTTAAAAGCCAGTTGCGCTTGCACCATGGCGGATTCGCTATTTACATGGCGGAATTTGCAAACGGAAAGTCTGAACGCTTCTCCAGAGAGGAATCCTTTTATTTTTAATATTTCAAAATGTTTGTGTGCTGCTGTGTGTCCCTGTGTGTGTAACAAGCAGAGTGTACGCACACTGTGTACCAGCCTATAGGTGCATACTACTAACACACTCAAACACACAAAAAATACTGACTTTAGACCAGGTTTTAGTTGGTCAATGGCGCAGTCGTTTTCAGTTGCCTCAAAATAGCAACGCGCCAACAATGCGCCTGAACACACCTCGTTTTCAGACTAGCACGCCCATGGGTGAACAGATGGGCGCGAGTGCATTTGCTATTTAAACAATGTGGCGCTGGACGTGAAAATGATAACTGCGTTGGGCTGAAACTAGCAAAAACACTTGCATCGCGCCTGGAGTCGCATTGCACCAGGTCTATGATAGGGCCCTTCGATTTAAAACAATTATATCAAATTCAGTAATTGCGCCAAAATAAAATGATTACTTTAACGTTAACTTTGACAGCCCTAAAAAAAAAACTTTTCCGCCTTGTCCTCAGACCCCAGTTTGAAAACCTCTATGTTAGATATTATTGCAAATAATATTGAAATTATTTTTGAAAGCAACAAATAAATGACAAATGTTTCATTATATTGTAGTAGATGCTTTGCCATTGTTTTAGAGGGTTCTTAAAAATGTGAAATGGTCTTTGATTTCATATACTTATTGAATTATACCACTATCAATTACCAACACAATTCGCACAAGAAGCACAATGCCTAATGCCAGTCTGTGTTTAAAAGCAGTTCTGTGAGGCTCATTTAGCACTACAGTTTTCTCTTTGTAGACTGTGCCAAACAACTGTGTGGGAACAGGGGTAAGCTTTCTGTGAGCATAAAGTTTAATACTCTCAAATGTGTTATAATGTAAATGTTCACTCACCCATTACTCGTAATCTCTCTGCACCAACTACCACCTCATGGTCATCTGCAGAGAAGAGCAGTTTTCCTGCACTTGATTTTACCTCCAGCATTTTGCCCCGTGCATGAACTCCATGAGAACCTGACAAAAATATATTTTTTACAGTTTATGATAAGCATTTTTCATGTATCCCCAAAGAATCTAGCTCAAATTAAGACAATGGGAGATATCCTGACAGAATGTTGATATACTGGTATATGTTTTCGTCCTGAACTGTCACGGTATGGACGTCACGGTTCGGTGCATACAGTCAGACGACGAATACAGTCAGCCACACTCCAATCCAGATGAGTTCAGATGGCATGCAAGAGCTTGCCAGTAGCCTATTAGTCTCGTTTCAGCCTGACGGCAGAAGGCCTGGACTCCATCGCAGCTTTCATTGGGCAGTCTGAGTGATATGTAAAGCAACCAATCACAGTTTGTTTTGTTCCGTGTCATGTTAAGGGGCGTAAAAATGACACGTCAATGTCCATAAAATAACAGACCATTGTGTAAAACTCTTGGACGTCATGAACTTTACATACTTCACCTACTTTTGAAAATCCAGTGTTTAGTTGATTCTGAAGTGCTCATTGTCATAGTTATAAACATGACGGTGTTCTTCTTCCATGAGGGGGTTTGGCTTCACGGCATCTTTGTTTCCAGATGGACCGTTAAAGAACGCGACACACACGTCTCCCGGACATCCTGTAGAATTCAACCAATCAGATGACAACTTCGAAGCTCCTGAAGTGTTTCCAGTTAAGTGTGCCATTTGCCTCAGACATTCAGCCGGCGTTCCATGGTCTGAGGCTGAGACTAGTAGCCAATACACTGAGTTTCGATTCATTTTTGATGCGCTCCACAAACTTCACAGAAAGAGAACCGGGATGGCAGAAACTGGCAACCTGTTTGTTTTCTTTATTTTGTGAGTGTATACCAAATAAAAATAGACCCTGGAGTCTCACATGATGTCTTACTCTTATCTGTATGACCATAAATGATGGGAGTGTTTTAAAGTTGTTTCCGCTATAATGCATTGAGCCGATTTGTGTTGTGGAAGTTTCACTACTAGTCCAGGGGTGAAATATGCGTGTCCTGGAAATGGAAAGCCGCAGCTTCCCTCGCTGTCTCCTCATGGAAAGGTGAAGTAGGCTCAGATGTAGATAGCACTTTTTCTCCTTCTCGCTCATCTTTCCGTGATTTCTTGAAAAAGCATAATATTGAACTTTGCGCATCGACCATTGTCTCCGCATGTTAAAGGATTAGTTCACTTTCAAATGAAAATTACCCCATGATTTACTCACCCTCAAGCCATCCTAGGTGTATATGACTTTCTTCTTTCTAATGAACACAATCAGAGTTATATTAATAAATATCCTGACGCTTCCACGGATTTATAATGGCGGCGAACGGGGCCAACGAGTTTGAAGCTCAAAAATGTGCATCCATTCATCATAAACATACTCCACACTGCTCAGGGGAGTTAATAAAGTTATAAAAAACGTTATAAAGTAAAATAAAATATCTAGCTCCTGCCAGACCACCTTCTGTAATCAACTTATGAAGAAAGTGTACGCTATGTCCAACGTCATACGTCGCACCAGTTAGGCTTTTTCCGTAAGTTGAATATGGAAGGCGTTCTGACAGAAGTTAGATATTTTACTTTATAAAGTTTTAAATATGGATACTTTTCTTACAAAAACCCATCGCTTCAGAAGGCCTTTATTAACCCCCCGGAGCTGTGTGGAGTAAGTTTATGATGGATAAATGCACTTTTTTGTGCTTCAAACGTGTCGTTCACTGCCATTATAAAGCTTGAACGCGTCAGGATATTTACTAATGTAACTCTGATTGTGTTCATCAGAAAGAAGAAAGTCATATACACCTAGGATGGCATTGTAAAGTGAACTAATCCTTTAATGAACTCTCACGTGCAAAGAAAATGACAATGTAGGCTAAGCACAACACGATAATAAGTTTGAAAACAGCTGTTACATCTTACAGCGCAGAATTGGTCAACCTATCAATTAGAGCAACAAATCTTGTAATTTACTTAATGACTTTTCTGACCAGCTAGTACACAAAACACTTTAGAATTCAATTAATGAAATGTTCTTACACTTCCTTTTTAATTTTGTTTTGCATACAGTTGCTCTAGCACCATAACTCAAGTGAAACTCACTTAACTAGTCCATTTAAGGCAAAATTACTTTCATTAAAATATGGCCTCACTATTACACTATTAACCAGGACTTAATAGTACATGCATCCATGCACATGCAATTACTGCGCTGTAATGAAGTCTCTAGTCACAGTTATAAAGGCTACATCATGAGAGAGATGAGACTAACAACCTGGCTATCAAAGAACCCTTTAACTCTTTCAAAATAGTCATTTAACCATCTGTCCCATAAAATCTAACATAATAGCTGCCTGGATTCATTTTCCTTCCGTGAGCGGATTAGCCCTTAGTCGCCTCCTGAGTTCAGTGAATATTTCATTTCATGCTATCTACCCTAATGTAAACACCCACAGAGATGGGGCGAGAAATCTTCATTCCAATTTATAGTCTGCAAAATCTTGGGGAGCAAGACAATTGTAATTATCACAAAGGGGTTGCATGGGTTTTTAAACAATTTTTAGCTTAAGTGCGTTCGTATTTGTGTGCTTACCTGCAACGAGTTGAGATACTAATTGCTTCTTCTCGTTGAGGATGTTGACAGACACGTTCTTAGAAGACTGCAGGAACAATGGGCTTCCCTGACATTAAAAAAAAGAGTTAAAAAATAAAAAATAAATAAATGAAAAATGAATAAATTCAACTTTTTTACTTGCAAAAAATAGAAAAATAGTGGTAACCTGCAATTGTTACATTGCACATAAGCAATTTCTGAGAATCATTGTTGAACACTGTTGATACTTGAAATCAACCCAAACAAACACACCATTGCTCATTGCTCCGGCCCCAAAATGCAAAGTTGACGGAATTGTCACTTGCACAGCCAGGCCAGTGTTGCATCGTTCACTAAAGTTTATTATTTGCATATCTTTTTAAGTCTTACCAATTTAAACATTCAAGCGATTTTAAACTATTCAGTACTCACGCGCTCTCTGAGAGATTTTCTTTGCGTGCATACATAAAGCCACCTGACAAACAGCTTGCGAGTAACAAAACTGAGTTCATTTAGCCCATTATAGTGCTTTAACGGTCAAAAACACAACATTATGTAAAAATTCCGCCGAGTATCCTCGTAAACAGTCGGTTATGTCTTAAATAAACATGTGTAACAGTATATAATGGAGCCGTGCACTAGCTCTTAAAGTGACAGCAGCCTAATATGAGTCTGATTAAAAAAAACAAAAGATAGATTTAATTATAAGGATGGATGAATTAATAGCCTATGTATTTAATTTATACAGGACTAAAAGACTATCTAGTGTTATTTTAAATTTGATTATTCAGTATAGTGTTTCTGTTAGACCTACCCAAAAAACGTTTATCTTTATTTCTCTTAATTTCTCTTCATTTAAGTTGTATCTTTATTCTATTGTATTTATTAGTGCTACTTTTTTAGAGTAACAACACCCAACTCCCCCCACACACAACTCCCCCCTAAAATAAAAAAAACCCCTCATAGGAATCACCTAACCGTGCGTTCACACCACCGCCGACGAGAGCATCAAAGTGGCTGGAAGTCATTCATTTTCAATGTGAGATGGCCGTGAGGGGAGTTGAAGTCAGGTCAACTTTATGGTAATGAGCTATGACGCAGTTCGGCGGCAACCAATCGGAATGTAGAAGTCCTCTGCTTGAGAGGATTCACGCAGTCCTATAAACTTTGACTCCGACCACATTAGTTCCCAAGGAAAATGGAAGAGAGGTTGATCATTGCTGTGGCGGGTTTGATAAGAAGGCACGTAACACTATTTTTAGGCAACATTTTCACACTAGAACAAATTCATTTACTCAAAACAACACAGATTTGACCTATTACATTAAGGCTACACTTCAACCAGGACAGTTATTGTAATGTAGGCTGCACACAAATGAATGTTAATGTTAATTAAAGACCAAGGATAGTAAACGTCTCCTATAAACTGCATGTTGAAATAAGACTAGCACTTAACCATGAACACAAAAGCCACACTACACAAATGGCTTTCAATTTGTTTATTTCATTAGCAAACATGTAACAATAATTGTTTAGTTCTTTCCATTTATCAATTTCTTACTTTCACATTTAAAAGATTTCATGAGGTTAACTTATACCCTACTTGTCAGTCTGCACAAATACCGATCAATATGCTTGTTTGCTTTACGGCCCCTTTAAATAAAGTTTTTTTTTTAAACGTTAACCCACGAATCTTTCTACAGGGTTGGGGTGCCTAATCATAACCCTTCTTTTTCCAGTGATATTCCTCTGACCTCTGAATCTCTCTTTTAACAGTCTTTCTTCAAATCTCCTTCTTGCTCACTCTCTCTCCTCCCCCATCACGAGTGGACATGCCCCCCTACTACTGATTGGCTACAAGTTTGTTGTGGTGCTCGGTCCGATCCACTTTCAACATCATTTCTCAGAAATTGCTTACTGCGCCTTTAAATTGCTATTGCTACCTGATCTTACCCTGTATTTTGTCTTAGTGCACTAGCTGTTTTTTTCCCACTTGTTTTTCTGCTTGAAACTAATGAAAAAAATCAGCCAGTGCAAAATACACAAAATCAAGATACATTCTCTGAAAACAAGTCTTAAAATTTTATGTAGTCATGCTTATCAGGTGAATGTATCTTGTTTTAAGGCTGTTTAGACAATGTGTCTGGAAAATAAGACAATGATACTTCGTAAAAATTATTTTGTGAGTGCACAAAATAAGCATTTGTGAAGTCTCTCCTCAGGCAGGGTACTGTACAAACACAAAATGTCTCTCTATGCTCAGGGGCCATTCAAAAATGAACACAGCATGCGTGTCTGGGTTGATTTAAGAGTTGGGCAGATGGTCTCCTCCAAGAATACATAAAAATAAATAAAAATCCAAGGCATCCATCCGCATACAGCTGAAAATAGTCAACAAAAACAATGATACTGCATTAAAGTCTTTGGTAGTAACAGCCGGCATGCAAGACATGGATATAGATATCTGTCATAGTTTAGAACAATATTTCATGCTCCACTTGACTATTTAAATAAAGATACTATTGTGTTGCATATTAAAAGATAGAGGTATGTCTTTAAGGTGAGACACTACAGGTGTGTATATACACTCACCTAAGGATTATTAGGAACAACTGTTCAATTTCTCATTAATGCAATTATCTAATCAACCAATCACATGGCAGTTGCTTCAATGCATTTAGGGGTGTGGTCTTGGTCAAGACAATCTCCTGAACTCCAAACTGAATGTCAGAATGGGAAAGCAATTTTGAGCGTGGCATGGTTGTTGGTGCCAGACGGGCCGGTCTGAGTATTTCACAATCTGCTCAGTTACTGGGATTTTCACGCACAACCATTTCTAGAGTTTACAAAGAATGGTGTGAAAAGGGAAAAACATCCAGTATGCGGCAGTCCTGTGGGCGAAAATGCCTTGTTGATGCTAGAGGTCAGAGGAGAATGGGCCGACTGATTCAAGCTAATAGAAGAGCAACTTTGTAATAACCACTCGTTACAACCGAGGTATGCAGCAAAGCATTTGTGAAGCCACAACACGCACAACCTTGAGGCGGATGGGCTACAACAGCAGAAGACCCCACCGGGTACCACTCATCTCCACTACAAATAGGAAAAAGAGGCTACAATTTGCACGAGCTCAAAAATTGGACAGTTGAAGACTGGAAAAATGTTGCCTGGTCTGAGTCTCGATTTCTGTTGAGACATTCAGATGGTAGAGTCAGAATTTGGCGTAAACAGAATGAGAACATGGATCCATCATGCCTTGTTACCACTGTGCAGGCTGGTGGTGGTGGTGTAATGGTGTGGGGGATGTTTTCTTGGCACACTTTAGGCCCCTTAGTGCCAATTGGGCATCGTTTAAATGCCACGGCCTACCTGAGCATTGTTTCTGACCATGTCCATCCCTTTATGACCACCATGTACCCATCCTCTGATGGCTACTTCCAGCAGGATAATGCACCATGTCACAAAGCTCGAATCATTTCAAATTGGTTTCTTTAACATGACAATGAGTTCACTGTACTAAAATGGCCCCCACAGTCACCAGATCTCAACCCAATAGAGCATCTTTGGGATGTGGTGGAACGGGAGCTTCGTGCCCTGGATGTGCATCCCACAAATCTCCATCAACTGCAAGATGCTATCCTATCAATATGGGCCAACATTTCTAAAGAATGCTTTCAGCACCTTGTTGAATCAATGCCACGTAGAATTAAGACAGTTCTGAAGGCGAAAGGGGGTCAAACACAGTATTAGTATGGTGTTCCTAATAATCCTTTAGGTGAGTGTATATATAATATGGGGATTTTTTTTTTCGCTGTGAAACTTCTCCAGTTTATTACATAAACATAAGAAAAAATTGTATTACAAGTTTTGTTTAAATTAATGTTTTAATATGCAAATGAGGCCATATATACTTAAATATACACTCATTTGCATACATTTCCAAAAACAAAATCTGGAAATTGGAAAGGACCCGGTTTCTTTGGTTCTTTGGTTCTATTTGTTGACATATTAGATGAAATAGCTTTTACAGAGGGGATTCTGGATATCTTATTTTGTGTTTTAGTAAATTAGAGAATACTGACAATAGCCTTAAAAAATGCTCCAGTTGACTATTTAAATAAAGACACTATTGTGTTGCATATAAAAAGATAGAGCTATGTCTTTAATGTAAATTATGCATTGTATTTTTGCTGCTCTGTTTTAACTCAAGTGTAAAATGCTTTCTTTGTAGATGCTCTTCATTTATTGTGAGAACATCTGGTTTTCTGAAAAAATAGGTCAGAAAAAAAGCCTACTGTAGTTGTGAGGCTTATTAAGAGGAACATAAACTGTTACTTGACACAAGCTATATTTTCCAGATAGATAGATAGATAGATAGATAGATAGATAGATAGATATTTTTAGATATACTTATTTTTCATTAAACTCCTTGTTATTGAGGAAATATAAATCAGGAAAATAAATAATATATCTTCAATTCTTCAGAAAGTAATTTAGATAGATATATAGATGGATGGACGGACGGACGGATGGACAGAGATAGATAGATAGATAGATAGATAGATAGATAGATTAGATGACATGCACTTATTTTTCATTAAACTCCTTGTTATTGAGGAAATATAAATCAGGAAAATAAATAACATCTTCAATTCTAAAGCTTTTTTTTTTTTTTTTTAGAGTTGGGTCAATTATAACATTGTACTTTAAATGTTATTGAACATCAAACAGTATGAACATCAATATGTTACAAAAATCTGACATATTTCAGAAATGCAATGAGAAAAAATGACTGTGTGGTTAAAGAGGAGGGGTTAGGAAAAAGTAGGAAGGATTTGTGACATCAGCCAAAATGGAAAGTTATTAAAGAAAACATTTTTGTGTTTCGTGCAGAATAAGAACAAAAATGTGCAATGACAAAGTAAACAAGGTCAATTCTGATTTAATTTCGACTTTAAAGTCTCAATGTAATAGAAATGTGAACCAGATTCATCATATGCTGATACTAGTAGAGTGTTGTTTACACAGAGAAACATCAGGAATGCAACAGGTGTTCAATTATTTATGACACTGTGACCTTCTGAATAAAACATACATCTAAAATGTACCATCTAACATACATCGAACAAACAAAAGGTTAGGAATATTAAATCTGAAGGCATCATCACAAAAAGAGAGTGCGAAATAATGAAGAATAGTAGTGAGTGTTTACTTTCTATTTCAAGGAATCTGATACAATTATAGAACATTATTTTATATCCTTTTATTTTAAACATTTTTCTTTTTATTAATTAAACATTTTGTCAGTTAAGCACTAGCGGATCAATAGGTTGGTAGATTCATCCCCAGGTTGCTATGATCTAGAAATAGCTGGTGGGTGACTGAGGTTACAGTTCTGTGCCTATGGCACTTTATAGGAGTGTTCCTGCAATGCATCTTCTGCAACTTGCTTTGAATGAAATCATCTGAAAATGAATGTGTTTTTTTTTATTAATGGTTTAATGCTTGGCAATTATCCACATGCTATTTTAGTACCAAAACCTGCACGATATTCACAAACCATCCCCAAACCGAATTAATCTTCACTAGTATAGTGCAATGTAATGAGTGTTTAAATGAATATTAATTAAAATATTTAATCAATGTTAATTCTTTTAATTTCAGTGCAAACATTATTATGGAAAATAAAAAAGCAGTTTAGATAGATATATAGACGGATGGACAGACGGAGATAGATAGATAGATGGATGGATGGATGGATGGATGGATAGATGGATAGATGGATAGATGGATGAAATCAGTATAATTTCTTATTTGGTAAATGCATGAAATAAACGTTATACCATTTAATTAAAGGTGCACCATGTAACTTTTCCATCCACTAGAGGTCGCCTATTCAAAAAAAAAGGCATAGTTTGATGACGAAGTTTGAGCACAGAATCTTGGGACATGTGGTCTTCACTTCACAGCTGGTAGAAAAAAATCGGGATAGAACTCGGGCAGAAATCATGTTCATGGATGCGATTATTAACGTTACTGTAGTATGAAGCAGAGCAGGACCGAGTGTTGTGGGAGCTAAGCAAGGCCGCTGGAGCGATTGTTAAGATGAATGCAACACACGCCTCGTGAGCAGCGGGACTTTTATTATGCCACAGTCGCCGGCGCCATTTCCGCTTTTCCAGTCATGAGTATGAAGTAACACAGCTCTGTTTATCATATTAGATACATTTGAGTGTGTTGAAAATTATGTTATGACGTTACTCTGTGCGCTCGCTCGGCGGCTGCTATGACACTTGTTGCACACTGCAGTAAGAGTAAAGCGTTTCTGCTAAATAAAACTGGAAACCGAGGGTAACGCAGATATGACGCGATTAACAGCCGACTCCCTCACACGTCCCGGTTCCTTGGTTAAAAGCAATTTTCTCATGATTTACAAATAGTTGGAAACATTTGGGATATTGTAAGTACTCAACTGAACAAAATATATAACACTGGCTTAGTGGTTTTTGTATATTTTAGTGAAAAAATGTTACATAGTGCACCTTTAATCGTATTTATTAAATACAATGAACCTATATATTTCATTAATTAAGCATTCTATGTTGTTCATACATAAAATGCTTACATTTTAGATGCTGTCAAATATGAATAATGTATATTTAGAGTCTATGTAAACATACGGAAATGTAAGATTTAGAACCACACTTAATGTATTAATATTTGTATGGTTATTTCTCCATCGTAGCGTGCAGTGATTGTCTAATTCTTAGGGTGACTCTTTTATTCCTACTGCAGCGGATGGGAGTTTCCTCTCATCACCAGTCCCATCAGGCCATTGCTATTCACCTCACCTCATCTCCTCTGTCTGTTTCTCTCTATCACTCTGTCTTTCACTCTCTCCGGTCTCACTCGTTCTAGACAGATGAGATAACGCCAGCACCCTACACATTATCAAGCCATCCATCCACTGCAGCCTCACTGATATTATTACGCCTGGACATTGTGTGAGAGAGAGAATGTATGTCCTCCTTGCTATCGCGCAGACACTGTGCTGAGAGGCCCTGATGTGCACTTACTGGTCTGGACTGGATTTCTTTGGCATACAGCGGCTGAAGGAATTCTGAATCGCCCTCCAGTTTCAGGCCTCTTTCTGTGATACGCAGGTGACCCATGCCATCCTGCAGAAAGAGAACAAAAAAACAACAGGTTAATGATGAAAAAATAATAATTAAATGCTTATGAGTTTTATTCTTAATCAGTAAAACATTGTAAACATCGATTACATAAAATGTAAAATTAAAAGCAAAATTACATTTAAAAAAATCTAAATAAAAAAATCTTTATTAAATAATATAAAACCTCAAAAAACCTTGTTAGATTATTTACTTAAATGCCAACGAGGTAAAAAGAATAAACTTAATTCAATATATAGTCTCTGAAAACAAGTATTAATATTTTACATAATTGTGCTTCTAAAGTAAACATACAGTATGTTCTTTTAAGGGTTTTCACTGGAAAATAAGAAAACAAACACTCTTTAACATTTTTTACAGTGCTTTATATGATGTCAATGAGACATCCATCAGATGTCCCCCATTTTTAGCATAAAAAAAAAAAAGATTAAACCATATTCAGTTCATTCATATTCCATGTTCACCTCAAACAGAAGTCCCAGAAAGTAACATAATAATGCATATTTAAATTTCCATTGACAAGGAAAACTTTAACAAAGCAAGCAGATTCAACAAACCTTCATCACTTTTTGTTAGCCAACTCCATGCTATCACATTTATCATTATCTGCAAATTTTTGTTGATGAAATCCAGTCATTTCAATAGGAGTCCAAGTGATTTTCATGTAAGAATTAAAGAATTCCCCATGCAGATCATGTGTCACGATTCACCAGTGAGAGTGCCCCTGATTACCATAAGAAGGCACTCCACCCCGGACTGTCATTCCATCAAAAGACTACATTACCCATAATCCTTTGCCCGGACTCATCAGCACTCATTGTTTACACCTGTGTCTCATTTACCTCATTACCTCAGCCTATATAAACCATGTTCACTCTGTCATTCACTGTGAAGTCTTGTTTAGTGTTACACTGCATTTCTGAACGTTTTCCCCTGGTTTCATGTCTCTTGGTTTGTTGGGCTGAGGTAATGAGGTAAATGAGACACAGGTGTAAACAATGAGTGCTGATGAGTTCGGGCAAAGGATTATGGGTAATGTAGTCTTTGATGGAATGACAGTCCGGGGTGAAGTGCCCTCTGATGGTAATCAGGGGCACTCTCACTGGTGAATCATGACAGCCGCGTTGACCAACAGAAAGGTGCTTGGTTTCCTACTGACAATAGAAATTTGAATGTTACCCAAATTTCACTAATGTGAAATGAGTGTAGCCATCGCCAAGGGCGTAGTTTTGGCTTGAACATTGGGGGGGTTGAAGTGTGAACCGTTTAGCGGGGTCCCGGGGCATGCTCCCTCATGAGATTTATTTATTTATGTGTTTGTTTGTTTGTTTAATTTTGCAAAATGGTCTTTTGTGGTATCATCCACACATGCGTTGATAACATAACTGCAAAAAAGTAATAGCCTAGTTAACATTTACTTGTTTACATAGGAAATGATGTATTTGTATTTTATTTAAGCACCTAAAAACTTAACAGTTTGACAGAATTTTCTAAATTAAAGTGCTATGATAGGTCAAACTAACTGTACTTAATTTTCTTATATTGAAAATGTACATTTTATGTCATCTTTTGGAATATCTGAAAGCCAGGTCTACCTAATATATGTCATTATTAGCAGAACAGGTTTTACATTTTTTA
The DNA here is from genome assembly GCA_039654625.1 of Rhinogobio ventralis. NCBI lineage: Eukaryota > Metazoa > Chordata > Actinopteri > Cypriniformes > Gobionidae > Rhinogobio > Rhinogobio ventralis. Next base: position 27,426,758 of record CM077208.1, read on the forward strand.
ATTCAAGAAGGTCCTCTTGATTCTAACGTGTACTTGGCCTTATGAAAAAGTAACAAAGTTCTTGTAATTGTTTAACTATAGCATTTGTTACAATAAGGAGGTAAGACCATTAGTGACTCCTCAGTACAATGCTAAGGCCAATGTTAACCTTTTTCTTTCTGTTTTTATATCTATAGCATTTGTAATGAAAAATAGCAACATACACGCTTAGAAACTATAGCTACAACACGCCACAGTTTTAATATAAATCTTTAGTGAAAAATCTATTCCCTTACAGTTTATCTATTATAAATGTAGTCAATTTTTATTCAAAATGTACCACAATAAATACAACAGAACGTTATGAATTCTAGTAAAGGTGGTCATGAGTAGTTTAAAAAGATTTCTAGTTTATGTTGGTGCAGAATGATGTTTTCTCCTCTTCATCAGTCTTTTTAGTTCATGTGGATGTTAGGTCACATTCGACTTTAGCATTTTAAAGCGGTACATTCTCAATAGAATTCGCATTTATCCACAGTGTTGCGATAGGAACGGCTCGCGCAAATCTTATCACACCTTTTGGAGCGCACTGGTGAACGGTGATTCGCGTGTCACTCACGTACAATTATAAACCGGTTTTCAGTCATATTGTGCAGATAACTGGTCCGTTCAGTTCATACGGGAACTTAGTGCTTGTAACTTAGCCTTATTCTATTTTTTCATTAACCATGGTAGGCTATAAATATTGGGGAGGGAGGGGTTGTACTTGCTTGTTTTGGTTATTGGGGGGGTTACCTCCCCCCACCCCCCACCCCCCCCGCAAACTACGCACCTGGCCATAGCACTTCCCTTAGTGTAACCATCCCACTTCAGTAAAGATTTAGAATGAATATCAAAAGACCCACATCAACTCCAATGGTTCCATGTGCCCACAAACAACCTTTTCACAAGTTCACACTTACAAATAATTGGATAGAGTAAAAGAGTTCGCGTATTTGGCGTGCTTTCCGAGGGGAGGGCTCCGAGCTTGGAATTTTGCCCCGAACCCAGAGTACTCTCCACAATCACTTGCTGGGATAGGAACCAGCCTAGAGTGAGGAGTCAGGGGAGTGGAGGGATGCAGAAAACTGTCAAGGAACATACAGTAGGTGAGTCAGCCATGTGTATATATATAGGTCTCCTCTCGTTCTGATTGGAAAGATCATTTGAATGTCTTCCTCCCAAACTTTGTTAATAAAACATCATTTCACATTCCACTAAGCCAGGGCCCATTTTCAGCCTGGGATTTTAATGCCCAAGACTAGCCCCCTCAAGACCCCACTAACCCCCAACATCGTCTTTGCCACTAGAACTGCCTGCAATTTGCCGATTTTGTTTGTCTCTCATTGAAAATGAACTAAACACGGAATGCGGAAAGTCTCTATGTCGAACGAAGTGATAGGTTTCTACCAGCCCAATCTAAGAGCAGCTCACCGGGAATTCTCCCGATGGCCACTCCAGGTCTGCACTAAGCATTAAATGCATGCAAATGTGTTTTGATGCAGGGTCCCAATAGCTCGGCTTGCTATTTTAACATTATTCTTACAGTAAACATAGACTGTTTGCTTTGAAGTTTGAATCCTTTGGTGAGGAATCTTCTGCCACTTCCCATCCCTCACATGCTCTTATCACCATATTTAATAACGTTCACATCAAAGGATCAAAGTGCCTGTCACAAGTGCACCCTGCTTTGGTCTGCTGGCCATTTTCTCTGCACAATTGCCATTAACATAAGCAAATATAGGGAATGAGTTTTATTATGTCTGACTTCTATGAAAGTCTGTAACAAACTCTTTGAGTCATGCTGCTGCAATTTGCAGGTCTGTGGATTGAGAAGACACATTAACATTAGCATGTGAATAGGAATCAAAGGCTATGTTCACACACTGTTTGGAATCTCAGTGTTTACTATTTAGTACCTTAGTAGCCTACATAAAAAGTGGCAGAAGAGGATCAACTAATGTCTGTATGGACAGGTAACCGAAATCACTTCGATCAGATAGAGAGTTTTAAATTAAAGTTGATTTTAGTTGAATTATTTAAACAATTTCCTGCTTTTCTCCAATTTTTAACCAATTTAGTTTTTGTTGGTAAATGGAAATTGCTTCCCAGACAGCAACATAGTGTTAGCCCAGATCCAGGCCACATGTGGATTCCACACGTAGCAGATGTGGGCCTGATGTGGGCCGGATGTTGCTGTCTGGGTCATATTTTACTTTCCAAATAAAACCTTAATGCAAGCAGATAAAAAAACCTACAACACATTTTGTGAGCAAACTCTTAAAGGTGCACTGTGTAAATTTTAGCAGTGAAAAATCTAGTGGTGAGCTTACGAATTGCAACCGCCCACCGCTCACCCCTCCCTTTTGAAGTTACGGTGGCCGACACAGGAAAAAAAAAATTTTGTCGTCTGAGACAGCAGAGAGTATAGCACTCTGTAGACCAGTTTGTCTGTTTAAATGGTGACTTCACTGTAAGGGTACCCGCGGTGTATGAAGATTGAAATGGCTCATTCTAAGGTAATAAAAACATAACGGTTCATTATGTAAGGTCTTTATACTCCACTGAAAACATAGTTATGTATATTAATTTTCTGTCAATATATTATCATAAATAATACACACTGCACCTTTAAGGTGCTGTCAAATGTATCTTTATTTACATTTTCATGCCTGAAATCCAGTCATTTTAATAGGAATTTCATGTAAGGGCCAAAGGGTGATTTAATTTTGTAATAATAAATCATTTCAATCAAAATTTCCTAAAATTTCCAGAATTTTAGTCAACAAAAAAAAGGTTAGGTTGACTAAATATGATAGAAATCTAAAAAGGACATTTGACACAGAACTAAAACCAGTTAACAAAATTAGCATTACCATCTTAAACAAGCTAATCGGCAGCTTGTAACCAACTATCATGTTCCAAAACTAGTTCCAAAAATCCAAAGTTTAAAGATTTACTGAAGATATTCAGTAAATCTTCCCTTACCCCAGTAGAAGAGATTTAGGGCAGGTTGGAAGTAAAACTTGACTTTTGTGGTGATAGAATGCAAACTAAGTAAAGATGCAGGAGAAGGGGAAGAGAGGAGAATGAGATTAGGCGCCATGTGATGGTGAATCTTTCCAGGTCTTTCTCTACACAAATCAAAGCAGAATCGAAGGAGTGGCGGATACGGGCAGAGGAAAGGCAAATAATATGATGAATTATTCAGGCATGTTTGCAGCAGCTGACAGAAAGGCCGAAAACTCTCAGGTGTGTTTCTGCACGGTACCATGCGGGAATCAACAAACCTCCTCTGGCGTGCCACAGTTTATGCAGCATCAAGGAGTAAATTGATTTCCACCACCAGTGTCACTGCACTGGCTGTTTGATATTTATTGTGGAAGAGAATGTGTGAGAGAGGAGAGAAAGAGGAGACAAGAATTGCAAAGAGGGGTCTGGTGAAAAAACAATCTCCTTTATCTGATGCCGTGACATTGAGGGGAGGGACAGTTTGGAGTGCTTTAAAAAGAAAGAGAGAAGGGAGAAAGACACAGATCTTTTGAGAAGGTATTATGGAATTAGCAGAAAATGACTTCCAGGTTATCTAATGCACAGGGTTTTAAACGCTTCTCAAGGTTCCAGACCTCCAAATGCGATCATTCACCCTTGGGCAATGATGGGACCCCCTTCCGAAAATATAAATGCAGCTGTATATATTCATTTATTAAGAAAATTTAGCATAATGGCCACCTGGCTAATATGCTGTTGATCCTTCACGTGCTGCCAACACAGCATCGGTTCTGTAGGTTTCAAGGTGGAGCCACCATGGATCGAACTTGTTGGTCCAGCACATCCTGCAGATGCTCAATTGGATTGAGATCTGGGGAATTTGGAGGCCAGGGCGGCACCCTGAACTGTTCGTCAACTTGATGGTCCAGCACATCCCGCAGATGCTCAATTGGATTGAGATCTGGCGAATTTGGAGGCCAGGGCAGCACCCTGAACTCTTTGTCATGTGTGGCGGGGTGCTTTATCCTGCTGAAAGAGGCTACTTCAGCCAAGGAACACCATTGTCATAAAGAGGTGTACCTGGTCTGCAACAATGATTATGTAGGTAGCACATGTCAAAATTACGTCCACATGAATGGCCGGACTTAGGGTTTCCCAGCAGAACATTGTCCAGAGCATCACACTCCCTCCCCCTGCTTGTCGTCGTCCCACTGTGCATCCTGGTGCCATCATTTCCCCAGATAATGGAGCACAAATACACAGACGTCCACGTGATGTAATATAAAATGAGACTCATCGGACAGGGTGACCTTCTTCCACTATAGGAGCTTTTGGACAGAGTTCATCATAGACACTCTGATTGGTCTGCAGCTACTAAGCCCCATTCGACTGTGACATATTCCTCCCATAACAATCATTAACATTTTGTGTGACTTGTGACACAGTAGACCTTCTGTTGACTTGGACTAGATGGGATAGCCTTTGCTGCCCTCGTGCATCGATAAGCCTTGGGCGCCCAACACCATGTCGCCGGTTTGTGGTTTGTCCCTCTTTGGACCACTGTTAGTAAATTCTCATCCCTGCTGACCGGGAGAAACACACAAGCCTAGCTATTTCAGAGATACTCTGACCCAGTCGCCTTGCCATAACAATTTAGCCCTTGTCAAAGTGGCTCAGATCTTCCATTCCTGCATTTCTCTTGCATCCAACATGTCGATTACGAGAACTGATTGTTTGCCTACCAACTCTCTACCCAGACATTAATATGTGGCCTTGTTAGGAGATGATCAATGATATTTACTTCTCCTGTATTATGTTGAAATGTTGACATTTGAGTTTTGACACCTCAGAGATGCGGTCTCCTGCATAATCTCTTGATTATTTATTCATTATTATTAAAAGGTAATGACAAGGAAAAAAATTATCTGAGCAAGCATAAAACTGGCTTGATATGTGCATCTCAGTGCCAAAACAGCACAGAAAGTCTGCAAGGCCGTACAACTCAAGCACATCTGCACATTGCACAGGATAGCAATTTCAGAACAGTAGAAGGTGAAGGTTTAGCTCTTGAATCTTAATTAGATAACATGACTGAACAGTCTAGGAAGATTACCTAGCAATGTCAGTGCAGGCTAATTACTATTCATGAGCTTAGTCTTCAACGTATATATTAACATTACAACCCAACAAACTTCTTTCCCCACAATTTAAAAGTCATTCTGTTGCCAAGGTTGTAAAGCCATAAGATAGCTTCCTCTATCAAAGCTATGTCAAGATATCTTATTTGTGATCATGTACACAAACTAGGGATGTTCGACACAGATATACATCACAACAGGGAAAAAAAGTCTATTGCAACTTGCGTTTCATGCATTTAAGACTCTTCCAAAAATCTCCTCTTGCAGCATTCAGGTTTGGAGCAACATGAGAAGGAATAAATAACTGTATTTTTTGGATGAACTATCCCTTATTCCGGGTTCAGACTACACAATATCAGCCTGATTTTGGCACAATCCATTTGATGTACGTTGTCGTGGTCATTCGTAAATGACAATGGGTGTCAGGAAGCAAGAACCGATTGTTTCATCTCGTATAGTGTGTCATAGTGGACGACAACCGACGCCGTGTCTGCGGCACTTCACGATTATAGCATGTTAAAAAAAAATTGGGTCCACGACAGGCTCCCTTACATCTGTGACGTTGACCAGTATAGGAGCAGTACACAGTTTTCAAACATGGCGAGATGATGATACTGGTGTTGCTAGGTGGAATTATGCAATGGAGGAAAGATTTATGGAACTATGGCAATAATACTCCAGCCTTTATGATGTTTCCTTGAGGGACTACCAGGAAAACCACTATCACAATCAGTGTTGGGAGTAACGCAAAATAAATTCTATTACAGTAATATATTACTTTTTGCTGTAACAATATAACGCATTACTAATACAATTTTGGTAATATTATACTCATTACAATCTCAGTAACACACGTTACAACAATGCATTTTAACCCGAAATTAAGTGGTGTTTTTTTTTTTTTTTTTTTACCAACACTGCAAGACATTCCAGCACCAGAGAAAAATTCTGCGGGTAAAATAGTATGTCTATTTCCTGTTGCTGGAATTTGATGGTTGAGAATGACTGCAGAGACGGATTCTACATTTGTGACCCTGGACCACAAAACCAGTCATAAGAGTACATTTTTGAAATTGAGATTTATACATAATCTGAAAGCTGATTAATAAATAAGCTTTCCATTGATGTATGGTTTGTTAGGATAGGACAATATTTGGCCGAGATACAACTATTTGAAAATCTGGAATCTGAGAGTGCAAAAAAATTTAAATATTGAGAAAATCGCCTTTAAACTTGTCCAAATGAAGTCCTTAGCAATGCATATTACTACTAATAATGATTTTTTGATATATTTACGGTAGGAAATTTACAAAATACCTTCATGGAACATAATCTTTACTTATAAAAGTTATAATATCCTAATAACTTTTGGCATAAAAGAAAATCGATAATTTTGACCTATACAATGTATTGTTGGCTATTGCCACAAATATAGCCGTGCAACTTATGACTGATTTGGTGGTCCAGGGTCACATTTATGAGATGGACATGCTCCCATTATTTTCAGTTTGTCAGAGAAAAGGACAAGAACGTAATAGTCAAGTCAAGTGTAATCTATGTGCAACACTAAGGAAACTCTCTAAATCAAGAAATAGCACGAGTAACTTGAAGAAACACCTGGACTGGTGCCACGCTAACACTAAGCTAACTGAGAGAGCTGCAGGGTCGGAGAAGAGAAAGAATCCGCCAGACAAGAGCACGGGCAAGACAAAGCAAAGTTTCTATCAGTCTGCCATGCTGCTTGAACCACGAGAATTGAAGAGACTCGTGTTCACCCAATGCATGCCAGGTTTGTGCTGTGAACTTGAATTAAAATAAAATAAAATAATTGAAACGAAAAAAAAGAAAAAGAGAAAATTACAGTGCATTACAGTGGGCTCTAGCTCAGTCATACTTCTGTGGTTATTTTGGTGAAAGTAACTAAAAGGTAATAGTAAAAGCAAAAGTAGTGTAATGCATTACAATTCAGATACGGTAATATTGTAATTTAACTAATTACTTTCAAATGACAGTAACTATTAATATATAATGTAACACATTTTTGCCCAACTCTGATCACGATAAATGCTGGCAAACGATAGCGGAGGCACTTCAGCAACCTGATGAGTACTGGAATTAGCATTAAGCTAACACGTCGCTTCGGTAGCCATTTGTTTACACTCTTGTTTCTAGAAGTCAGTCGCTAGATCCACCTACTCAACGACATTACGCATGTCGTTAAAGACGGCAAGCGATTATTGGTCGGGAAGCAACGTGTAGCCTGACATGTTTCTTGTCCACGACACAACAATAATTTAGGAGTCAAAATCGCATAATCTGACACAGTGACAAGACAGACAAAAGTATTGTGAAGTCTCAACCCGGCATTTAAGTCCATAACTGAATGAATTGGGAAAACACATGGGCCTACATAACCAGAACACCCTTGTTGACAGTTGTAAGACTGAAAGTCTGTGATTCTACCTGGAACGGACACTCATTTGCATTACAGTCACACAAGGCTTTGCACTTACTTGATGTGCACGCTTTGATGCCATTGGCAGAGTGCACGTCAATGCTCAGTGAGCTCTGCAGAGCACTGCGACCTCGCCACAGAACATGACACCCTAAAAGGACTCACCACTGCGAGATTCAAATGCACCTTTGTTTCAATATCGCCATGAATCATGAAAGTCAGAGCAAGAGGGTGAACGATTATTACTGAGACGTCAATGGTTTGCATTCCTTTCCCTTTTTACCTGAGGAGAGAACAAATAAAGAGCCGGAATTGCTCATACGGGAGGCTTTTTGAACAACCTGTATGCTAGTGTTTCATTCGCAGGGAAAATTTTTCACAGAGTAAATAAGCAGGGTTAATTGGTGTACAAATCGATTAGGATTTTTCAGTGTAATTGCATTTCGTAAGTGGGCAAAATGCCACCAATGAAAAATGACATTTTCAAAACACACCACATTTGCAATGCAAATAATGTGTGCGTTCTATTGCTGTCTGTGTATGTATTACCTGTTAACTTTAGCTAATTTGTCTTGGCTTTGTTAAAAAAATATGTTTTATATTACATTTAATTATATTTCAGGCAGCAGCAGTCACTTCACAGCAACCTAGTGGGGATGATGCTACACCGTGCCAATTTGTGTAAACTATGAGTTGCTTTGCATGTATGGTGAAGGAGATATGCTGCCAATAAGAAATTGTGTATCCAAGCAGAAAAATATCTAAGATGACATGACACATGCAAAGCTAGGTGTCAGTGTTTCCGTGGAAAAGAAATTGGTCTGAATCCTGTTCAGATTAAGAAGCAGCATTTAAATATGCTGAAGGATTACAACATTTAATTCCATGCCAATCCACCCTCGGTTTAATCTAATGGAGAATAGCTTGTGATCATAAATAATGCATAGTTGTAGGTTCGTATCACTTTCCTTATCCCGCAATTTTATGCAAGCTGCAGAAGAGAAGATATTAAAGTAAAAAAAAAAAAAAAGATTCAAACTTATGTCAAAATGTTCTCTTTTCAACCTGGGCTCATTAGAAAAACATGCCTCTACTATCCCTATATTTTAGTAAAACTCCAAAAGCATACACATACAATTCCCTGCAGTTTCCAGCTGGAATGAACACTGTTCCTTCAAATGATAATTACAGGGGCACATTATCATTTAATAAAGACTTACTTTCACACTTGCACAATACTATGTTATGAACTCAAAACACTTTTACCATAGTGATAAATTAATACATTTTTACATTTGCATCACATAAACCGCTCCGTAGCTTTTCTGACATAGTAATGCTCGGTAGCTGTGAGGTGGAGCGCTTGGGTAACAGATTCCCATGAAACACAGGGCAAAAGTCACATTTGCTTTTGTCAACACTATCGGATAGGTTTAGGTTAGGGTTTAGTGTACGTAGTCTGATTGTTTCAGATAAAACTGAAAGCACCTCATTGGACATTTCACTTTGAAAGTGTCACGAAACATGCAAGAAGCAATAGGGGCTTTTGTACCAGAACTATTGGCGGAAGTACCCGGATTGTGGCGCGTTTGCACCGCAGGAACTAGGATTTTAGTTCTAGTAATTCCTTTTGGGGGAACTAATTTAGCTCCTACTTAAGAGTAGGGTCTAACCCAGCACAATAGGAACTACCAGTGATGTGGGTGTACGCTGAACGGACATAAAACACCAGTACCTGCCATTTAAAAAAAAGCCATCTACACACACAGATTATAGCCTTTATACTTACTACAGAAACTAACTCTACGAACATGGAAAACAGTGATAGATGGATCTCTCAACCTTTACACTAAAGAGAAAATCCAACGCAACTTTAAGGGGACCAAGCTAGACATGATTATGTATTTCTGCTCAGCTAGCGACATTGGATACCAACCACATGACAAACGCTAAACTTTTTCCATATACTGTCTACTTTCTTTGTATAACAGTTCGATCTAATAAACTAAACTATTGAAGACAGAGAATGCGACCACTGTGTGCTCAGGCTCTGGCATTCTCAACATCGTCAAAATAAAAGTCACAACAACAAGTGCGGCTTATATGTCACTTCAGAGTTTCTACTGTCGCACGAATGCAACCAGGAAAATGGCCCTAGGGGTAATTTTAGTTCTCAGGGAACCACCCTGGTGGTTAGTGCTTAAAACTTAGAAGTACCCAGTGCGAAAGCCCCTAATGCAACATCTTCGCCACAGGCATGTTTTTCCAATGAGCCTGAGGGGTCTCTTTTATATACTATATGCAGCAACACCAAGCACACGTCCTGAAAAGTGAAGCCAAAGCATCTCGATTGCCTCCAGGTGGTTGGTCCCAGTATAGCTCATAAACCCCGCCCCCGCCATATAGTCCAATGGGATGCAAGACAAACTAAACAATCAAATTACACTTCAAATAATTTTTTTCCAAAGATGGTTTCTGTCATTTTAGGTAGTTTTTATCACGCTGATGTAAGTTCAAGTGTTCGTTTTTTAAAATAAGTTTGGTTTTAGTTAGTTATTTTGATGCTATAAAAACGGAGATGTGACATCATAATTGACAGCTTCTCTGAGTAAAGTTGTCACTGAGGCACCAACAGACTTTTTCGGGTAGATACTGCGGGAGTTTGGGCGGGGTTTTGATATCTCTTATCATATCTTTGATATCACGGATCTACTTCCTGCTTTCTACTGCGCAGACTCAGGTCCCGAGGTCACTACTGCGCAGACCAGGTCCCAAATCACTGCAAGATGTCAGCGCCATACTCTGACATTTGGCGGTTTTTCTACAATGGAAGATAGTGAAGGGGCATTGTCCATCTTTTTTTTTTACAGTCTATGAGCTAAACACACACACATACATACACACATACACACACACACACACACTGCTTTCCATGTTTTATGGGGACTTCCCATAAACGTAATGATTTTTATACTGAATTTACTGCTATTACTATCCTCGTGGGGACATTTGGTCCCCAAAATGTAAGGAAAACCAGGTAAACACACACACACAAATAATAACAGAACTGATGTATAATTTTGGCACAATAATATGCAGCAGCATCAAACAAAATTACGAAAATTACAATTTTAAAATCTCCCATCATCCATTGCACATGGCTCAAAACCAGTGGTGTGCAGTGGTGTTTTAAATTAAGGAGACAAAGTCCTCACGTTTTTTTTTTATATACACCAAATGTAGATTTATGTCCCTGTTACACTTAATTTTCCTAGTTAAATAAACATTACATAAAAAGAGACCAAATACATTCTATTTTGTATCTTTATGTTATGTTCTATTTATTAAATCCATGTATACATTTCAAGTTAGTATTTTTACACATTTTTATATTTATTCCAAAATAATAACTAAATGCAGTAACAATTTAAACAATATATATTATTTGTGAACTAATGTTCAGCTTTTCTCTTTAATAGTCAACTTATTTTCAGCAGTCATCGTCAAGCTTGTACATGTAGGCTACACTGTACATAGTCACGACGATGTACCTTTAATTTCTCCAAGCTGTTTGCTCACTAAAACCCCACAGTCTTCACGTTTTCAGGTCATTTTAAGTTTGATTTTGAAATGACATAGAGCGGTGATATCTAAATGGCTGTGTTGTTTACTTACTTTTTTATTAGTCTTCCCTAGGCATGTGACGATATCAATTTTTCATGTTGCGATTAATTGCTGAAGCTTTTATCACGGTATACCCCTTACGAAAATGAACCATGGTTTTACTACAAATAAAACCAAAAAACCATGGTTATTGCAGTTAAACCATGGTAACCACAAATTAACCATGGTTTTGCTACTCTAACCATAGTTTAACCATGGTATTTGTGGTAAAACTGTGGTTATATAAATGGTAATCAATTAGCCAAAAAACCATGGTTACTACACTTTTACTATAATAAAACCATGGTTATTTTTCATAAGGGACTGTATTATCACGATATTGAAATACTATAACAGGTTTAATAACTGTCTTATAACAAAAAGAACCGAACAAAATTAAAGTGCAAAAGAATTATAAAAAACAATAGGTAACACTTTACAATAAGGTCTCACTAGTTAATGCATTAACTAACATTAACAAAGAGCAAATAGCTATGTTTGTTATTATTCTTTGATAACGTTAGTTAATGTTAGCTCAGGTCCATTAAATAATACAGTTACAACTTTTGATTTTAATAATATGTTATTAAATGTTGAAATTTACATTTAACTAAGATTAATAAATGCTTTAGAAGTATTTTTCATTGTCAGTTTGTTAACTAATGAATTAACTAATGTTAAATAATGGAGCCGTATTGTAAAGTGTGTGATTCAAACAATATCTAGGGCATGTAGTCCCGATTAAAATATAAAAATGTTTAAGTTTGAAAATGAATAGCTTTATGTCTTTAAGTATTAAAAATTTGGTTATGTGATGAGCACTGTAACGTAGCCCGAATACAGAAATCTGAATGGCTGTTTGAAAACATTTAAAAACTGTTTAGTAGCGCGAGTCTGCTTTGTTTATGAGGGTTACGGGGAAACGGCTGCATTTCTGCTGTTCCATTAGCGCCATCTGCTGTCAGAGAGTGTGAATGTGCACTTTGATTCATTGCGTCTCCCTCACTCGTCCCGCCATGCGCTGCTCATGCGCGTTCGGTTTGTTTACATCAGTGCACGTCCCTCTTTGATGCAGCACACAGCGGTGTTGTTCGTTTTAAACGGTTGATGGGTAAACTATTCTTAAAATGCATTCTAAAAATCTAAATAATTGTAATAAATAATTATTCACGGTATTTTGAAGTGCCCACGATAACAATACACTCACCTAAAGGATTATTAGGAACACCATACTAATACTGTGTTTGACCCCCTTTCGCCTTCAGAACTGCCTTAATTCTACGTGGCATTGATTCAACAAGGTGCTGAAAGCATTCTTTAGAAATGTTGGCCCATATTGATAGGATAGCATCTTGCAGTTGATGGAGATTTGTGGGATGCACATCCAGGGCACGAAGCTCCCGTTCCACCACATCCCAAAGATGCTCTATTGGGTTGAGATCTGGTGACTGTGGGGGCCATTTTAGTACAGTGAACTCATTGTCATGTTCAAGAAACCAATTTGAAATGATTCGAGCTTTGTGACATGGTGCATTATCCTGCTGGAAGTAGCCATCAGAGGATGGGTACATGGTGGTCATAAAGGGATGGACATGGTCAGAAACAATGCTCAGGTAGGCCGTGGCATTTAAACGATGCCCAATTGGCACTAAGGGGCCTAAAGTGTGCCAAGAAAACATCCCCCACACCATTACACCACCACCACCAGCCTGCACAGTGGTAACAAGGCATGATGGATCCATGTTCTCATTCTGTTTACGCCAAATTCTGACTCTACCATCTGAATGTCTCAACAGAAATCGAGACTCATCAGACCAGGCAACATTTTTCCAGTCTTCAACTGTCCAATTTTGGTGAGCTTGTGCAAATTGTAGCCTCTTTTTCCTATTTGTAGTGGAGATGAGTGGTACCTGGTGGGGTCTTCTGCTGTTGTAGCCCATCCGCCTCAAGGTTGTGCGTGTTGTGGCTTCACAAATGCTTTGCTGCATACCTCGGTTGTAACGAGTGGTTATTTCAGTCAAAGTTGCTCTTCTATCAGCTTTAATCAGTCGGCCCATTCTTCTCTGACCTCTAGCATCAACAAGGCACAGGACTGCCGCATACTGGATGTTTTTCCCTTTTCACACCATTCTTTATAAACTCTAGAAATGGTTGTGCGTGAAAATCCCAGTAACTGAGCAGATTGTGAAATACTCAGACTGGCCCGTCTGGCACCAACAACCATGCCACGCTCAAAATTGCTTAAATCACCTTTCTTTCCCATTCTGACATTCAGTTTGGAGTTCAGGAGATTGTCTTGACCAGGACCACACCCCTAAATGCATTGAAGCAACTGCCATGTGATTGGTTGATTAGATAATTGCATTAATGAGAAATTGAACAGGTGTTCCTAATAATCCCTTAGGTGAGTGTATAGTGCATGTTCATTATCGTGATATATCGCATTACCGTATACCGGCACATAGTCTTCCCATTTACAGCATCATTATCTTCATTCAGGCCAATCCGTGAACGCGCACGAAAACATGAGTCGTGATTTATCGCATGAACCAGTCATATCTAATTATAACCAATCATATCCAATCATAGCTCGATGGAGGCATTGTCTCCTCTATTACCCAGCACAAAATTCAGCACACTCATTAGGGTATCTGCTTTAAGTCAATAGGGACAGAGGAGGCACGCCTCCCGCTGCAACTTCACCTGTGGGCAGAGTCCTGCACGGGTGCGGGTTTTGCTGCACCCGCAAATTTTGCTGAAACGGGTGAAAAACATCTAACTGTGTTGGATACGGGTGCGGGTCGGGTCGGACACGGGTCTAAACACGGGTTTAAAACAGTCACGTGCAAACGTAAAAATATATGAATATTTTTAAGAACAAATCTACAAAAATATGTCTTTTCAAAACCATATCAGTTTATTTGTGCCCGTGCTCAACGCGCGTTCTCCCAGGAGTCTCTCACTTTCAAGAAATCACAACCGCGCCCGCGCGATCTGCCTGCACTGCAGTAGTCGAGATGGACCCGGAGGAGTTGAAGAAAAGAATAGCTAGTGGAGATTGTAAAGTTGTCGACAATAGGTCATCAAAAATCAAGTCCAGTGTGTGGGAGAAATTTGGAGTTATCGCAGATCATGAAAACAATATTGTGAAAGGCTTTGCTGCATGCAAAACCTGCCTTAAAGTGTTCGTATTGGATATTGGAAATGTGGAACTTCGTCGCGGAGGAAGCACGCTGATAACTGTGGTAACAAACCAAACACAAGCAGTTCTATCTAACAGTTTTTTTCAAGGGGGACAGAACTGAAGGAGCTTTGTAGAGATGATAAGGACACCATAACCAAGCTGTCTGTGAGCTTTGTATGCAATGATATTAGACCCTTTGAGGCAGTCGTGTGGATGCTAAACAATTACTGCCTGACCCTAGGACGGTTTCTCGTGGAGTTAACTGATTTTATTCGGGTGCGGGTCGGGTGTTGGTTCTATTTTAAGCGGTTCGGGTCGGGTGCGGATTTTAATTAGTGCTGCTGTCGGAAAACGGGTCGGATGCGGTTTTAAGCACCGCGGGTACGGGCGGGTGCGGATTTACAAAATTGGACCTGTGCAGGGCTCTGCCTGTGGGTATCGCTGTTGGACAGTATTACTTTATAAAAACGAGTGACTTTTACAATTGTAATCGTCAAATTTTGCCACATTTGCTTTGTTTTAATATTGATTATTTTCTCATCCAGTTTTTTTGAGGAGGCACTGCCTCCCTTGCCTCCTTGGAGGAAACGCCCCTGCTCAAAACTCCCACCACAGGGTAATCCAATGTTGTTTTGTCCGGCCCAGATTATTATTATAAAAAAAAATAAAAAAAAAATACATAAAGAAATATCATTTAAAGATTGTTTATTTAAGAACAAGTGCTGCTTTTTTGTATCTTGCTGTCTGGTGAATTGTTTTCTCAAAGAGAAGATAAGAAGTTGCACCCTCTTGGACTCAACCTAAAAACATGGGAAGCCTGTTTTGCTTGGATCACAGGTGATAGCCATATCCCTGCTGTAGCCCATGTGTACCCTCAGATGCCTATCGATGGAATTGCCTCTCAGCTTGCTGGAGGCTCCATCTTGAGATCTGATCGATTCTTCAAAGTCGGAGAAGCCACCCTTATATCATCTATCATAGGAACATGGCATTCCTCGGGAGTGCAGGGAGAAATGGAAAGAATGTGAAATGCACTGGGAAGTGGTGGAGACTGAGATGTTTGTTGCATTTAAAGGAATAGTAAATCCGAATGAATTTAGAAGTGCATTTAGAAGTCATATATTTTCTAATATTAGCTGTCGTCCTTGGCAAAACAATAAATCAGTGTGTTCATCCAACTGAAACTGATGCTGCTTTCATGTCTCTCATATCACACTCGTTCTCTCTTGCTTCACACAAACAAAACTGTCTTCATAGCCATGGTCCCTACTCATTTTTTATTGTACAGAAAAGTGCAGCATCCACATTCTTCAAAACTTCTCCTTTCGTGTTTCACAGAAGACAGAAAGACACATAATAAATGATGACAATAATTTCATTTTAGAGGTAAACTATCCCTTCAATTCAAGAAATACAATGCTTGTGGCAACATTGCTGCAAAAGACACATTATGCAACACTTTTAAAGTGAACTGTCCAGTAAATGGCGCTAAAAGCCCATCCAGTTATTTCAGAAACAGATGAATGTGAATCTGGGAATGTTTATTGGTTATTGTACATACCCAGCAAGCAGTTTTGTGTTTAAGACGTCCAATAGCCATCCAAACACAGCGATGACGTCTAGGCTAAAACATGGCAAAATTTGGGCTGTCAGTGAAAATGTAATAGACGTCTAACCATAGCCAAAGAATAGACTAGTCATCAAGAACATGAACATGTCAAAGAAATGAAACCAAACACCTTGTTATCACTGTTGACTTTGCTTACATGACTATCATACATCTCAAGCAAGTTATTTTGGCAAAAACGACATGTAACCAAATTCAAGGTTATTTTGGCTAGAAGTTACTCATAGCCGGACTATATCAAGTCTATAGTTAACCGAGACGGTGAAATGACGGCTATTGCTTGCTGGGTACTGCAGAACTTCAGAAATGAAATGTCAAATGACTGGAGCTAAAACGTTAATGTTCTGTCGTGTTTGAAAATCACCTACACTTAACCTTACCCATAGTGTTAAGTAAACGTGGCATAAAAATGCAATTTCTGCAGCAACCATGCCACAAATCATGCACTATGGAAAAAGTGTTTTAAAGGGCACCTATTATGCCCCTTTTTACAAGATGTAATATAAGTCTCAGGTGTCCCCAGAGTGTGCCTGTGAGGTTTCAGATCAAAACTCCTAACAGATCATTTAATATACCATTTTGAAAATGCCAATTTTTGGGTTTAAGAAAAATGAGCTGTTTTGTGTGTGTCTCCTTTAAATGCAAATGAGCTGCTGCTCCCCACCCCAGAGGGCGGAAACATGATATCTGTTTGTTTTGATGATCATCTCTATGGCAGACACGCTCATGTGACATTGCAGTTCTTCATCATCATGAAATATTATCATATGCATGCGTTTTAAAGCCTTATCACTCTCAACTTGTGCGCGCACACCTGACGCATGCGCAGAGAGCTGGATGTCGGTGCGTCCGTGAGTAGGCTATTAAACTAGACTAGTTCTCTTTTATGTGTTATTGCGGTTAAACTGTCAAATGCACACAAGGTTATGTTAGAAACACACAAAGTTCACATGAAAACAGTTGGTTATGTATGTGCATGAATGCAAAAAGTAAGTTACAGAAATCCTGTGTGTATATTAGATCTGTGTATTAAAGTGAAAGCAGTGTAATATACAGTACCTACTGCTATATCTGCTGTTAATACGAATCAAACAACAGAAGAAAAACAAAAAATCACTCACTGCTCTTGACTAAATAACTTTAGTAGCTTTATTAAGAACACATTTCTTACTTGAATGCTGCTGTTAAATTCTCTAGCGAGGAGATAAACATGGCGGACTGTGTACAGCTTTCTGAGGGCGGGGTCTTTGTTAATATGGCAGTGTCAATCAACACTCGTGGGCGGGGCCTGTGAAATGTGACGTCACATTCCCCAGAATCTGCAAACCGCTTGTTCTGAGACACTGCTTTATGATTTTTGGGGATTAAAAAAAAAGGAGTGGGTGGATGTTTACCATTATAGGGTGGTTGTGTACACACACTGCCAACACACATTTATGTTCAAACACCTTATAAAAGTGAATTTTGCATAATAGGTGCCCTTTAAGATCATAAAATAGTAGTGTGCAGGAACCACCTATATCGATAATCTGCCACAGTAATCCAAATTTCTGTGAAAAGGAACAAAAAGTTGTTGGTGTTTTACTGCCTCTAGTGTTCATTTCAGCTGGAAACTGCAGTGAATCGTATGTACGTTTTTGGAGGAGTTTTTTCTTCCAGGGAGCATAGATTGTTGTTTTAATTAGCCAGGTGAATAAACATGAGCGATTCATCTGATCTGACCCACATACAGTAGATGAGTGAAGCTTCATTAATGCTTCCCCAGAGAACCATCACCACCAATCACTGTCAGCCCTCATAGATTTCCTATAGAGTTCATATCACTTTGGACTGCACTGATCCGTCTCAGGCTGCCTATAGAAGCGCTGAATCAAATGATTGCAGAACACACATTTTGAGTCAAAGAAATTTGAACATATTTTGCAAAGTCAACAGAGCTCTGCTGGGCTTTTATCTGAAAAACTCACAGAAGTTCAATCTTAGAGACATTCATGATCATCTGGATTGTGAATTAGACCGACCATCAGCTGCGCACAGATTTAGGGTCTATTTTCAAACCTGATGCAAATTATTGCTGACTGACCAAGCTCCAGCCAGCAGGTGAGCCTCGCTTGAGTCTCTCAAATGGCAGAAAGCAATCCTGTGGACTTTGAGTGACAAGGCTGCTGATGAGACACAATGTCCTACTTGTGTTCGGATGTGGTCGGTCGGCAGTCCTCCATTCTCTGGCGGAAGCAACATCGACTGAGGTGTCTGCTTGCCAAAGACATGTACGATAAGGTCTTTTTCACCTTTCGATCTAGGACGGACGATCAGGATCCTATAAAATTCTGTGGGTGGCAAATTTATGGCTCTCTCACCACACCGCAGGCCGCTTTATTGAATCAGGGCACAAGGAGATTGAATAGCCTTGTTTTCAAGGAACAACATTAAAGAGGAGTGTCCACTTCAAGGTCTTAATAGATTCCTCCACACACTAGGGGGTGTAACTCAGTGGGTGTCAACTAAATGCTTTCATCTTTTTATTTCTTTCATCTTTTTTATATCTCGGTCGTCACTGTGACCACACATTCAGTGCGGTATGTGTACTGATATGGATCAGACTAACAATGCCATGATGAATGATTCATTTGGTTTGATTTAACCGCTAGAGGTCGAAGATCACGCCAGCACAACAGCCTTGATTTTTTTCTTATCAGTGCCAAAGAGACTCAAATAACTCATTTTTTACCATTCGGGCAAGTGTTATACATCATTATAATCTGTATCTAGTATCTACTTTTATTTGTGTACACTCACAATAAAAACAAAATGTTGCGCTTTTTGCTAAATAAAGAAAACAAACATGATGCGCGATCTGCAGCAGCCTTCAGAAAATGAACTGTTACTTATGCTGCGTTCCAGGCAACCCGTAACCCGTGTTTTTACAATCTTCTACCCGTGAAAGTGCACTGGAACGCAGAGTCCTGCACGGGTGCGGGTACCCGACGGGTGACCCGCAAATTTTGCTGAAACGGGTGAAAAACATCCAACTGTGTCGGATACGGGTGCGGGTCGGGTCGGACAAGGGGGAAACACGGGTGTAAACATGGGTTTAAAACAGTCACGTGCAAATGTAAAAATATATGCATATTTTTAGGAACACACGGGTCGGGTGCGGATTTTAATTAGGGCTGCTGTCGGAAAACGGGGCGGATGCGGTTTTAAGCACCGCGGGTACAGATTTACAAAATCGGACCCGTGCAGGACTCTGCTGGAACGGCAGTCAAACCTGTGACTTTCCACCAGTGAACTCGTACTAGATCAATGTACTCCCAGTTACGCGCTCTGACGTCACATATCCCGCAAAACAACAATGGCAGCCCCTACGGATGCGGTGCTTATGAAAGTCGTACACGGTGACGTAAAATAAAAGGCGTAACAGCTTCTTTTGCGCGCGTTCTTTTGAGATTCAAATACTGACGCGAGTCAACGCCCACATCAACTCAAATAAACAAGATCAAGATTCGTGCATGTACTTTACATCGTTTTGAGACGCGGTGACTAATAATCCTGCAACAATTTACTTCAGAAGAAAAGCTGTTTATTTCTAAGAGCAACGGATTCAGTGATGATTGTGAGGTAAGTTTATTCTGTTGATGTCTGTGAATATTTTTTCCAGTTTGTGCTGAATACAGTGTAATGACACTTCTGCCATTAATGTGTTTATAAGCAACTGAAAAAAACACAAATGTCAGAGCATGTCAAAACTTCTAAAGGGCCCCAAAACAGCTCGGAGGGTTAAAGGAAATCCAAAATATCTAAAACCTAAACAGAATATGAGTTAATCCACAATTTTTGCATTAAGTGCAAGGGTGCAGGTTTTATATAATTATATATCTCTTTTCAAAAGTTTAATGCTCACCAAGGCTGCATTTATTTGATCAAAATACAGTAAAAACAGCAATATTGTGAAATATTATTACAATTTAAAATATCTTTAATATTTGTTTATTGTAAAATAAAATTTATTCCTGTGATGGTAAAGCTTAAGTCTTCACTCTTCAGTGTCTTCTAATCATAAATCAATCTAATATGCTGATCTGGTGCTCAAGAAACATGTCTTATTACTGTGCTGCTTAATATTTTTGTGGAAACAGTGATCCATTTTATTTTTCAGGATTCTGTGATGAATATAAAGTTCCAAAGAACAGTATTTATTTGAAATAGAAATCTTGGTAACAATTATAATTGAAGCCTTTATATATAATGTAATAAAGTAATTTTAATTCAATAATTATGCCCTGTAATACACCTTATAATGCATTGCATGATTTTATGAATTATTATGTGAGATAAAATTCTTAATGTATCTATTCTTTGTTATACCTTTAGAAAGTATAATGCATTAAAACCCATGGCAAACAACCAATTTCTGCTCTAACAAGGAATACGCAAATATTACAATAACTTTGGTTACAATTATTAATGAAAATATATTAAGCATTATAAAGTGCATTATGAATACCTTTCAAGTAAAGTTTTACCGAAATCTACGTTATACATGTCTTTACTGTCACTTTTGATAAATTTAACACATCCTTGCAGAATAAAAAGAAAAAGTTAAAGAAAAAGTTCAAAAGAAATCTTAGTGACCGCCATAGGCATTGAGGGGGACAAGTCTCACCCAATAATTGGAAAAGGCCAAATTGCAAAATGATGGCCAATCATATCAAAGAAGGCGGGGCTTAATGTTCACTGAAGATGAGTGTGATTTCCAACACAACGCTTTTAGTTTTTACAGTGAAAGAGTGTGTGCGTGGTAAGATAGAAATAGCTAAACATTTCATATTTGACAACTGTTTTACTATAGATATGTTTAACGACTCACAGTAACATATAGTGATGCAAACTACTCAACTTTTTTTATGTAATTTCGCCATTTTGAATTGAAAATATGCAATCATTTAAAAGATGTCATTCATAACTGAATGTGACGAGACAAGCGTTTTTTTTTTACATTTTTGACATAGACAAACTAACAAGAGTGAATGTGTGCATCTTTTTAAATAAAATATTATTTGCAAAGGGTTTAAATGGATTACTTCACAACTATATAGGCTATAATTAGACCTAGAACTTTTGGTTAAACATAGATAAAGCTTACTTAAAGGGTTAGTTTACCCAAAAATGAAAATTCTGTCATTAATTACTTACCTTCATGTCTTTCGACACCCGTAAGACCTTTGTTCATCTTCGGAACACAAATGAAGATATTTTTTTTTTAATCCGATGGCTCAGAAAGGCCTCCATTGGCAGCAATGACATTTCCTCTAAGACCCATAAAAGGTACTAAACTACTCGTTTAAAAGTCCATCTCACTACAGTGGTTCTATAATAATTTTATGAAGCGAAGAGAATAGTTTTTGTGTGCAAAAAAAAACTAAATAACGACTTATACACTCACCTAAAGGATTATTAGGAACACCTGTTCAATTTCTCATTAATGCAATTATCTAATCAACCAATCACATGGCAGTTGCTTAAATGCTTTTAGGGGTGTGGTCCTGGTCAAGACAATCTCCTGAACTCCAAACTGAATGTCAGAATGGGAAAGAAAGGTGATTTAAGCAATTTTGAGCGTGGCATGGTTGTTGGTGCCAGACGGGCCGGTCTGAGTATTTCACAATCTGCTCAGTTACTGGGATTTTCACGCACAACCATTTCTAGAGTTTACAAAGAATGGTGTGAAAAGGGAAAAACATCCAGTATGCGGCGGTCCTGTGGGCGAAAATGCTTTGTTGATGCTAGAGGTCAGAGGAGAATGGGCCGACTGATTCAAGCTGATAGAAGAGCAACTTTGACTGAAATAACCACTCGTTACAACCGAGGTATGCAGCAAAGCATTTGTGAAGCCACAACATGCACAACCTTGAGGCGGATGGGCTACAACAGCAGAAGACCCCACCGGGTACCACTCATCTCCACTACAAATAGGAAAAAGAGGCTACAATTTGCACGAGCTCACCAAAATTGGACAGTTGAAGACTGGAAAAATGTTGCCTGGTCTGATGAGTCTCGATTTCTGTTGAGACATTCAGATGGTAGAGTCAGAATTTGGCGTAAACAGAATGAGAACATGGATCCATCATGCCTTGTTTCCACTGTGCAGGCTGGTGGTGGTGGTGTAATGGTGTGGGGGATGTTTTCTTGGCACACTTTAGGCCCCTTAGTGCCAATTGGGCATCGTTTAAATGCCACGGCCTACCTGAGCATTGTTTCTGACCATGTCCATCCCTTTATGACCACCATGTACCCATCCTCTGATGGCTACTTCCAGAAGGATAATGCACCATGTCACAAAGCTCGAATCATTTCAAATTGGTTTCTTGAACATGACAATGAGTTCACTGTACTAAAATGGCCCCCACAGTCACCAGATCTCAACCCAATAGAGCATCTTTGGGATGTGGTGGAACGGGAGCTTCGTGCCCTGGATGTGCATCCCACAAATCTCCATCAACTGCAAGATGCTATCCTATCAATATGGGCCAACATTTCTAAAGAATGCTTTCAGCACCTTGTTGAATCAATGCCACGTAGAATTAAGGCAGTTCTGAAGGCGAAAAGGGGTCAAACACAGTATTAGTATGGTGTTCCTAATAATCCTTTAGGTGAGTGTATAGTGATGGCCTATTTCAAAACACTGCTTCCTGAAGCTTCGGAGCTTTATGAATCAGCGTATCGAATCAGCGGTTCGGAGCGCCATAGTCACATGATTTCAGCAGTTTGGCGGTTTGACACGCGATCTGAATCATGAATCGATACACTGATTCATAAAGCTCAAAAGCTTCAGGAAGCAGTGTTTTGAAATCGGCCATCACTATATAAGTCGTTATTTAGGTTTTTTTTGCACACAAAAACTATTCTCGTCGCTTCATAAAATTATTGTAGAACCACTGTAGTGAGATGGACTTTTAATGAGTAGTTTAGTACCTTTTATGGGTCTTGAGAGAGGAAATGTCATTGCTGCCAATGGAGGCCTTTCTGAGCCATCGGATTTCAACAAAAATATCTTCATTTGTGTTCCGAAGATGAACAAAGGTCTTACGGGTGTCGAACGACATGAGGGTAAGTAATTAATGACAGAATTTTCATTTTTGGGTGAACTAACCCTTTAAGAGTTTCAAACTGCAGACAAGCAGCTTTTTATTTAATTTTTTGTTTTGTTTTTGCACCGTTTTTTTCTGAAGCTAATGAAAAGCTAGTGACAAAAGTGCTGTGGGAGACCACTTTAGCGGCAAAAAGTTCACCCCCTGAACAGTAAGGAAAACAAATCACTATGCCCTTTGGGCCAGAAATAATAATCATAATAACAGCTAGTCTTTGAATGGCACTCATACTGTTTACTTTTTATCAATGCTGCCTGAGTGGCCACTGTAAACCTCTGTAGGTTTAAAACTGCCGGGTGCTTTTATAACCAGGGCTGAGTGTGGTTTAGATTGGTTTCAGATAGGAACGGAGAACAGTTAAAGTATACTGCATCAAAGTATTACAGTTGCCTGGCTGCTGCTGTCGTCACTATAATAATAGATAAACAAGCAGTGTATACATTACAACACTTAAGTTTACTTTTAGCAGATTGCTTTGATGTAAAGGTATTTAATTACTAATATATTTTATAATAATACTACAATAGCAAATAATAATACAGTACCATAGCACTATCAAAAACACAATAAGGTATTCACGAAGCTGAATACCTATCAGAAAGCAATAATGACATAGGTTTGTTGCAGTATCCTTTTATTGTGTGCATCTCAAAAAAAAAATTCCCCCATTTTTTAAAAAAGTATAATGTACTACATAAATATGAAGGAATTTTCGGTAACACTTTATTTTACAGTGTACCTGTTACACATTTTACATGTTACTTTAGTAATGACACTATATTTGTGAAAATATCTTGCAATTGACCATGCTTGAGTCACACACAGACTTCAACATTCAGCATGCAAAACACAACAATTGTAACACCAATGGTAGCTGTACTCGAGAGTAAATCAAGAGTAAATCTAAAGTAAATTATCAAGTACTCTCTACAGTTCTTTTTTAGTTACTAGAACTCTTGTGTAAGTGAGCTATACTAACTAAGATTTTGTCAGTACAACATACTATTCCTATTTCACTTAGTTTTTTTAGGGCAATTGGTTTGCATACTTTTTTAACCCTAAAATAGGCAACGTGAACCATGAGTTACATACTCTTTAGTGTCTTGTTTGGGGCACGAGACAGATTTTTTCATCAAATCCTTTTATCATTTATCATAGCCTGGTCTGTCTTGAGTATGCTGGTCACATGATTTGTTTCAAGTTTTCTGTGATCAATTAGTCAGCCTGACCTAAACCCAACACGGGCGCCATTGGTGCAGGACATTCAGATTTTGTGATAAGTAAATATATATTAATTGTACTTTTTTTTCAGAAAAAAAAGCAAAACATCTGCTAATATTAATTGTGAACATTGTCTTAAGATGTTGAAAAAGAAAATTAATGTATATGTTGCTAATGCTGTTATTTACCGCATTTTGAAAAGTATGTAACTCCCAGTTCACGTTGCCTGATTATGGTTTAAAAAAAAAGGATTATCCACAGTATTGACAATGAATGGTGTTTCAAGGTAAACTGGGCTCCATGTACTGGTCATTTCATTATTGTGAATTCCGGGGTGACGAGTGAGGGGTCGGTTCCAGGACCGGGGCCCTTAGGGAAGACCCTTATAGGCCCTCCAGACCTCTGGGCCCACTGTACACAGCCCCTTCAATCTATGTATTTTGAGTTAAAAAAAATGCAAATTGTTAATATTTACATGTAAAACTGATATTATTCCTTTTTGTTGACTACATCTTTGCATTTTTAACTAGATATTTTCTGAGTTTCACACAGCTCAATTTATGGGAGAACAGGGGTGTCCAACCCTGCTCCTGGAGGGCTACCTTCCTGCAGAGTTGCAAGAAAAAAATAAAAAATAAAAAAATTCTCTGCAAATGCAAAGATGTAGTCAACAAAAAGTAATAATAACAGTTTTACATGTAATTATTAACATTTGCACTTTTTTTTTTTAACTCAAAATACATAGATTGAGAAGGGGGACTGCACAGTGGGCCCAGAGGTCTGGAGGGCCTATAAGGGTCTTCCCTAAGGGCC
This sequence comes from Rhinogobio ventralis, assembly GCA_039654625.1. Taxonomy (NCBI): domain Eukaryota; kingdom Metazoa; phylum Chordata; class Actinopteri; order Cypriniformes; family Gobionidae; genus Rhinogobio; species Rhinogobio ventralis. Next base: position 27,452,019 of record CM077208.1, read on the forward strand.
CCGGTCCTGCAACGAGATTTCTACTGGCCCTCCCACCACCCACAACCGACCCCTCACTCGTCACCCCGGAATTTGCAATAATGCAATGACCAGTACAGGGAGCCCAGTTTACCTTGAAACACCATTCATCGTCAATACTGTGGATGATCCTTTTTTATACCCTAAACAGGCAACGTGAATTGGGAGTTACAACTCATAAAATCCAAACTACAGCAAATATTTAAAAAAAATCCTTTGGATATGTTTTACTTAAGTCCAGCTGATCATTTTCCAGTCGTGCCTGTTTAAGGGTTAAGTAAGTCTACCTAATTCGATTTTACAGTGCAGTACATTTTCGGTTTTTATTTTTTACAGTGTAGGCTGGGCTGGCAGCAAAGGACACAAAGGCAGTGAAGCACTGTGTACCTTAGCTGTGAAATAATAAAAGTGACAGACAAAATGAGTGTCATTCCCTTGGCGCGTCAGTTTACTTCTGAGACCGCACCCGAGAGAAAACTAGTCTCTATAGTGTGCTTCACGGTAGAACAGTGAATTCTATTGGTGTTCCTACTTAACCCTTTTCAAAAGTGTAACCCAATATTGTTTTTCAGTGGGCTGCACGCTGTCATGTTGTATAGTCGTGGACAAATCTCTGTTTCTTTTTTCCCAAATCGAGTGAGCGATTCAAAGACTGACTTCTGCAGAAATGTGGCACAAAAATAATGTAACTTAATGCCACCTATTGGTGTAACGATGTAACCTGCAGAAAAGGCCAGTAAACTAATCTGAAGGAATCTGAAGAAATCTCATGAATCTTATATAAAGGTTGCAATTAAAAAATAATTTGTTGCACATAGACATATACGGCGGTATGAGGAAATTTTCTGATTTTTAGAATGCATTTTAAGAATAGTTTACCCATCAACCGTTTAAAACGAACAACACCGCTGTGTGCTGCATCAAAGAGGAACGTGCACTGATGTAAACAAACCCAACGCGCATGAGCAGCGCATGGCGGGACGAGTGAAGGAGACGCAATAAATCAAAGTGCACATTCACACTCTCTGACAGTTGATGGCGCTAATGGAAAAGCAGAAATGCAGCCGTTTCCCCGTAACCCTCATAAACAAAGCAGACTCGTGCTACTAAACAGTTTTTAAACAGTCATTCATATTTCTGTATTCGGCGCTACAGTGCTCATCACATAACATTTTTAATACTTAAAGACTTAAGGCTATTTATTTTCAAACTTTTTTATATTTTAATCTGGACTACATGCCCTAGATATTGTTTAAATATGTTCTGATTCTTTATTGTTCAGTCACGCACTTTACAATAAGGCTCCATTATTTAACATTAGTTAATGTGGCAGAATCACTGACATCATTCAAAAGACAGCTAAAAACTAATCTCTTCTGTGAGCACTTAATCTTATCATAAAAAAAATAAATAAAAAATTATTTTCCTCTATTTTTCTCTATTCCCTCCCTATTCTAGCTTAGGCTACTCTGAGTAATGTCCAAAACTTAATATTTAAGGCACTTTTTGCGTTTCTTCGCCTCTTCATGACAGATCGCTTCCTGTACTCCTCAGTTGTAAGTCGCTTTGGATAAAAGCATCTGCTAAATACATAAATGTAAATTTAGTTAATTCATTAGTTAACAAACTGACAATGAAAAATACTTCTAAAGCATTTATTAATCTTAGTTAAATGTAAATTTCAACATTTAATAACACATTATTAAAATCAAAAGTTGTAACTGTATTATTTAATGGACCTGAGCTAACATTAACTAACGTTATCAAAAAATAATAACAAACATAGCTATTTGCTCTTTGTTAATGTTAGTTAATGCATTAACTAGTGAGACCTTATTGTAAAGTGTTACCTATTGTTCTTTATAATTCTTTTGCACTTTAATCTGAAATATTTGTTTATTTTATACATTTTTGTGTATTGCTTTATTGTATTTAAATGTTCGGTTCTTTTTGTTATAAGAAAGTTATTAAACCTGTTATAGTATGACAATACTTTTTTTGTGTGCAACATATCGTGATAATACCGTATACCGTGATAAAAGCTTCAGCAATTAATCGCAACATGAAAATTTGATACCGTCACATGCCTAGTTGCACATGACATATCTGGTACATAGAGTAACATCTAAAATGGGCATTGGATTTAGCTTTGAGATACTTCCTGTTAAGCCCTGCTAAAATTAGAGCTGAATACAGAAGCAGATAATTTTGTCACAGATCTTTGCTGCACACCTTTAGATATCATAAAAATCATTTTGCAGCATTTTGAATCATTTAAATATATGTCATGACAAAATAAAATAGCCCGGCACTTGTGACAGGCTCACAGAGAATCTTCTCTCAAGGTTCTTCAGGTTGGTCTCAACACATAGGGGTTAACTGCTTCCTCCCCCGGGAGTCTCCCTCCGGCTTTGATCCACATTTCAAAGGCATTCTGACCTACCCCAGCTCCTCTAGCCTATCTATCTATTTTTTTTTCATGCTTTTCATAATGCATAATCTTTTTTGGAGGTACAAACAAAGACTTGATCAATGGAATCATATTCTGCAAGAGACAAAAAGGCATTGTGATTTACCCTCTGTGCTTCTGTTTGTCCATAGAGACAGGCTAACGGCCCCGCCTGCTAATGTTAGCCTGTGATAGAACAAAAGAAGTCAGTTGCATCACTCTTATTTTTGACTAGAGGGAAAGTGCAAGAGCATATCATTATAGTAACATCTAAGAGAAAAAAACGCAGAGTACACAAGCATAAGAATAAGTTTACATTTTAAAGTAGGTGTTACATAATGCTAATGTTAGCATTAATGTAAGGCTAATCAGGGTTCTGTCATGTCTGGTTTATTCTTGAGCATGCGGTTTTGAGTTTGCTCGGGCCGTACGCTCTTCTGTTTGTGTGTGTTGTGTTCTGTGCAGCAAGCGGTTCGTGTTTATATCAGCCATGTGCTTTCTTGTCGTCTTGTGCTGTGTAGCTGTGTTTTTCATAGGCTGCGTGCTTTCATGTTGTCATGTTTTGTGTGAACATTCAGTCACTCTAATTGGCTGCATGTTCGTGTCTTGTTTAAGCACATGACTTGTGATTGTGTTCACTTTAGGCTGATTTGAAATGAGCAAAATCTGCACAGAAGCGATCACCGCTGATCACGCTAAATGCATGCTGGTTAGAAATGTTTCCGAGTGTGGGCCGCGTTGCTCTGATGTCATGCTGATGTGTGCCAAAAAAGCTCTCGCGATGATGAGGCGGCCTTGTGGGATTCCGCAGTCAGGCACAGTTGCACTCCACAGACTGCGCTGATCAAAAGCATGATGGAAAACCACTTGCTTAACCACAGCTTAATGTTTATTGGTTTAAACAACTGGGATGTATTGTTCTCTTTTAAAATGTTTGATTTTGAAACTGTGATATCATGTTTTTAAATGTATAAATTATGTGTGACTATTTCCAAACTCTTAGACAGTGCTATCTCTCTATGTGATATGTGACTGTTGTCATATATATACACTCACCTAAAGGATTATTAGGAACACATGTTCAATTTCTCATTAATGCAATTATCTAATCAACCAATCACATGGCAGTTGCTTCAATGCATTTAGGGGTGTGGTCCTGGTCAAGACAATCTCCTGAACTCCAAACTGAATGTCAGAATGGGAAAGAAAGGTGATTTAAGCAATTTTGAGCGTGGCATGGTTGTTGGTGCCAGACGGGCCGGTCTGAGTATTTCACAATCTGCTCAGTTACTGGGATTTTCACGCACAACCATTTCTAGAGTTTACAAAGAATGGTGTGAAAAGGGAAAAACATCCAGTATGCGGCAGTCCTGTGGGCGAAAATGCCTTGTTGATGCTAGAGGTCAGAGGAGAATGGGCCGACTGATTCAAGCTGATAGAAGAGCAACTTTGACTGAAATAACCACTCGTTACAACCGAGGTATGCAGAAAAGCATTTGTGAAGCCACAACACGCACAACCTTGAGGCGGATGGACTACAACAGCAGAAGACCCCACCGGGTACCACTCATCTCCACTACAAATAGGAAAAAGAGGCTACAATTTGCACGAGCTCACCAAAATTGGACAGTTGAAGACTGGAAAAATGTTGCCTGGTCTGATGAGTCTCGATTTCTGTTGAGACATTCAGATGGTAGAGTCAGAATTTGGCGTAAACAGAATGAGAACATGGATCCATCATGCCTTGTTACCACTGTGCAGGCTGGTGGTGGTGTAATGGTGTGGGGGATGTTTTCTTGGCACACTTTAGGCCCCTTAGTGCCAATTGGGCATCGTTTAAATGCCACGGCCTACCTGAGCATTGTTTCTGACCATGTCCATCCCTTTATGACCACCATGTACCCATCCTCTGATGGCTACTTCCAGAAGGATAATGCACCATGTCACAAAGCTCGAATCATTTCAAATTGGTTTCTTGAACATGACAATGAGTTCACTGTACTAAAATGGCCCCCACAGTCACCAGATCTCAACCCAATAGGGCATCTTTGGGATGTGGTGGAACGGGAGCTTCGTGCCCTGGATGTGCATCCCACAAATCTCCATCAACTGCAAGATGCTATCCTATCAATATGGGCCAACATTTCTAAAGAATGCTTTCAGCACCTTGTTGAATCAATGCCACGTAGAATTAAGGCAGTTCTGAAGGCGAAAGGGGGTCAAACACAGTATTAGTATGGTGTTCCTAATAATCCTTTAGGTGAGTGTAAAGTCTATTAACTCTTTCTTTTCTTTTTTTTTTTTTTTTTTAAAGTTGCCAGTCACTGCCAGTGTTTTTGATCTTTTTCACAAAAATGTCATGGCCTCCAAAATAGTTTGATGTATGAATATCTGAACATGCAATAATCAAAAGAATGTTCTAGCTTCTTAACTATTCTAGCTTTTTTATCAACACTTGAATGTGGGTAAGTTTCATAAAAAAAGCAAAATTTTGAGCAAAAAGATGAGAAGAATTGTGTTTATATCAAAGACTACATACAGATCGGATTCAGAACGATGATCAAAACATAGATGGAGTAGATTGATTTCATCAACACCCCTAATGCTTGCACAGTCCTTTAGCTCGTCCTGGGTCGACATTTAATTAAGTAACATTGGGCAGTTTTGATTTGTATGCTGTTTAATGTTGGTGATCAAGTTATTTTACATATGCATATGATTACATGTGTTTTGATCAGGAGATTCAGTACTTATTCAGAAGATGTGTCACAGTGCCCCCTACTTTACAACCGTGAAAACACGGAAAGCCGGAAAATTCAGTGAATGGTGAGTAAACGTTTTCTCATAAACAAAAAATTAAGGGAAAACACCTATTTTGGATGGAATTAAATACATAAGTATTTTGGGTGTCTTGCTCATTATATTTATTTTTATATAAAAGCAAAAAGACCTTAAACTGCATCCAGTTTATTAGAAACACAGTGCAGTGTGAATCCCGTAATATCCGCGAACTTGTAGGTGTCTGATCCACTACGAAAAGATAGAACTTTCCGTCTTGGCTGCACTTTTTTCACTCCTTCCCTCACTGCAGCCACCTAAATTTCAGGCGAGGTTAGGCGAGACGCATCTCAAACGAGCCTTTTGTCATGTTTGGTGTGAGCACATGGCTTGTCATGTTTGTTTCTATGTGTCATGTTCTCTCCCGTCTATTGTCTTAACCATGCCCTTCTTGTTACCTGATTATTGGTTTATTTGCCCCACCTGCTTTGGGGCATTAAATGAAAGCCTTTACACTCTGCATTGAGTCCTCGCCTCATCCCTTCACCAATCAATTACCCCCTCTCTTATAACTCCAAACCTGTATGACTCCTTAGCATTGCATGACCTGGAATTCTAGTAGTCATGTAAAACGGATTCTGCTGTCATTAAAAGTGGAATGCTGTTGAGTATCTATCTGATATTTTCTTTGTACTTTAAATCTCAAAAGCTATAAGAAGCCACTAGCAGCCTATTACAGTGCCCTTAGTGTAAAAAGACATTAATGAAATGTCTTGCCAACACTAATGGATCCTATACCTCCCATTCTCTACAGAGTTTCAATATCAGAGAAACTCTAATCTCCCTATGCTTCTCGGGTTAAATTAATTATCTACTAATACAAGTTATTTAAGGATGTAAAGAAACTTTTCAAACTCTCTGCAATTTACAGAAATGTGTACCTGGACATTAACGTTAATTTGGTATAGTGTCCGAAATGATGGCGTAAGCCAATCTGATTGTTACCCTAAGGATTGTTTATTTGCACTGCATATAATCTGCCATTATGACAAACACCTTTGACACTCCACCCATAGCTATCGTTATGAAACTCAAATGCTACACTGGGCTGTTCGGACTCCTCATTTCCATTTAGCTCCCAAACAATTAATTACTTTTGTCAGGGGAGTAAAATCTGTTACATTTTCCTTTTGCTTCCACGCCTGACCTTTTCGTGCTGCTGCTGAGTGGGATAATTTTTTTTTTGAAAACCATTGGCTATACTGCGAAAAAATGAATGAAACTGCTCTGAATGAAAAAAACCCCACTAAATCCAGCAGTGTGGCGCCTGAGCTCTTTAGATGCAAATCGGACCAATTTATTCCGAATAAAGTCAACAAGCTTCTCGAAAGAACAATTGTCTTGTATGCTTTTTCCACTCCCCATCTGTCTTTTTCTCTTTCAGGCAAACTGAAAATGTCAAAATGGACAGAAACTAATCAGACTCCATTGAAATTGCTGCACTTTCTTCTGCTTATAAAACTAATAGCTTAAACAACTTCCTCTAGGGAAGTGGACACACTATGATTTTAACACAGAGGAAACCTGGAAGCACTGACATATTAAATCGTGTTTACAAATGTAAATAAACCAATTGTATTGAATAGGAAACCTGCCATAAAGAATATCTCTGTATGCTCGTTTCAAAGTTCATCAAAGACACATGATGTAGTAATATGCAGTGTTTGGGAAAGTTACTTTTAAAAGTAATGCATTACAATATTGCGTTACTCCCAAAAAGTAACTAATTGCATTACTTAGTTACTTTTTATGGAAAGTAAAGAGTTATGGTACTTTTGCATTTCTTTTTCTCATCTGGGCTGGGCTTGCTTGTGTTTTACTAAATTAAATTAAATTAAATTAAATTAAATTAAATTAAATTAAATAATAAAAAATCTTCTATTTTGGCTAATGTAAAGGCTCTTTCACTACAAATGTGAAATTAATAACCCTCAGGCTGAAGGAAATTAACTTGCATTAGTTATTTGTAAAAGTAACGTCTCGGTTACGTATGGTAACCCTCGTTCCCTGAAGGAGGGAACGGAGACGTACGTCGGACGTCACCCACGAATTGGGATCACTTCTGGGAGCCCCTATCAACTTCGAGATATAGAGAACGGGCCAATGGCCATTGGCGTGCGAGATTTGCATCTCGCGCTCCGCCCCGCGCTGCGGGTATAAACAGGAGGCGAATGCAGCGCACTATTGTTTTTCACTTCGGAGCCGAACTAGTGACTCAGCCATGCAGTGATGGTACAGCAACTGTGGCGACGGGACGTACGTCTCCGTTCCCTCCTTCAGGGAACGAGGGTTTCCATACGTAACCGAGACGTTCCCTTTCAGTCGGTCACGTTCGACGTACGTCGGACGTCACCGACGAATTGGGATCCCTTTGGAAAACGCCACAGTTACTACCACTTCCAGCGCCCAGCGAGAGCCCCTCAGACCCCGTCTGTTCCGGGAGGGGAATTCACGCAGGGAAGTCACACTGCTGTTCCGCAAGACCCACTTCAGCAGACTATTGGATAACGCTGGGAAAGCGTGCCCAGAGGGATGCTGCGGAAGCCACATCATGCCCGAAGGGAGTTACCATGTGGAAAATACACGTATGGACTGGCCGTGGGCAGTGCAACATACGGAAGTCCCAGGGGTGGCCCCGGCCAAACAGGCGGGGGAACAACACCTAACTGAGACGGCAGAGAGCTCTGCCGAGGGAAAGACACGGGCTCGCCGTAGGGAGCCGTACCGTGGAAGAATACACATATGGGACCGCCGTGGGGGTCACAACATATGGAACCCAGCCTAACACAAGTTCCACCAATGCATACGAGTGTTAGACCTGGCGTCGGACGCTCCGCCACATCCGACTGCCGCGGGTTGCGGAGGACTCAACAGGGTTCGCCGTTCTGGGGAACTCGACTGGAGCATATAAGCGCACGTATCCGTTCCAAAGGGAAGGGAGTGGCGCAGCAAGCCGACACTTAGAACGGGCACTTCGGTGATACTGACTATGGGAAGCGAGCACACAGGAAGATACCGGCTCTACACGGAGGCTATAAAATCTAGCGAACGTGTTAGGTGTCGCCCAGCCCGCAGCTCTACAATATCTGTCAGCGAGGCGCCACGAGCCAACGCCCAGGAAGAAGCTACACCCCTAGTGGAGTGGGCTCTTAACCCGAGCGGGCAGGGCACGTCTTGGGTTTGGTACGCCAAGATGATGGCATCCACTATCCAGTGGGCCATCCTCTGCTTGGAGACAGCCTTTCCCTTCTGCTGGCCTCCATAACAGACAAAGAGCTGTTCTGAGGTCCTGAAGCTTTGCGTTCTGTCCACGTAAGTCCGCAGAGCGTGGACTAGACAGAGAAAAGCTAGGGCTGGGTCTGCCTCCTCCGAAGGCAGCGCTTGCAGGCTCACCACCTGGTCCCGGAAGGGAGTGGTGGGAACCTTGGGCATAAATCCGGGCCGGGGTCTCAGGATTACATGAGAGTTACTGGGCCCGAATTCCAGGCACGATTCGTCGACCGAAAATGCCTGCAGGTCCCCTACCCTCTTGATAGAGGCCAATGCAGTCAGGAGTACTGTCTTCAGAGACAGGATTTTTAACTCAACTGACTGCAAAGGCTCAAAGGGCGCCCTCTGCAGTGCGGTTAGCACCAGAGATAAGTTCCAAGAGGGTATAGAGGGAGAGCGAGGTGGTTTTAGTCTCCTCGCCGCCCTCAGGAACCTGACGATCAGATCGTGCTTCCCTAGAGACTTACCACCTACCATGTCATGATTAGCGGCAATAGCGGCAACATAGACTTTGAGGGTGGAGGGAGACAGCCTTCGCTTCAACCCGTCCTGTAGGAAGGAAAGCACAGAACCGACCGAACATCTCCGGGGGTCTTCTCAGCGAGAAGAACACCAGTCGACGAACAGGTTCCACTTCAACGCATAGAGGTGCCTCGTAGAGGGAGCTCTAGCGGAAGTGATGGTGTCTACCACAGCCTGTGATAGGCCACCTAGAACCTCCGCGTCCCGTCCAGGGACCAGACACCGGACGCGGGTGCCATAGGGTGCCCCGTCTCTGAGTCAGGAGGTCCTTCCTCAGAGGAATGGGCCAGGGAGGTGCTGTCGCGAGAACCAAGTCCAGTTGGGCCAATACAGAGCAACCAACAGGACTTGCTCCTCGTCCTCCCTGACCTTGCACAGAGTCTGTGCAAGAAGGCTCACTGGGGGAAACGTATACTTGCGTAGGCCCCGGGGCCAGCTGTGTGCCAGCGCATCCGAGCCGAGGGTCCCCTCGGTCAGGGAATAAAACAACTGGCAGTGGGTCGTGTCCGGGGCGGCAAACAGGTCTACCTGTGCGGTCCCGAAGCGACTCCAGATCAGCTGGACCACCTGGGGATGGAGTCTCCACTCTCCGGGGAGCACTGGCTGTCGTGAGAGCTCGTCGGCCGCACGATTGAGCAGGCCCGGAATGTGAATGGCACGAAGCGACCTCAGATGCTTCTGACTCCATAGGAGGAGATGGCGGGCGAGTTGAGACATGCGACGGGAGCGTAAACCACCCTGTTTGTTGACGTACGCAACGGCCGCAGTGTTGTCCGTACGGACCAGAACGTGCTTGCCTAGTAGCGGCGTTTTGAAGCGGCCCAGCGCAAGACGAACTGCTAACAACTCGATGCAATTGATATGCCATTGCAGTTGAGGCCCCGTCCACAGACCCGAAACTGCAAGCCCGTTGTACGTGGCACCCCAGCCGGTGGATGAGGCATCCGTGGAGACAACAACATGCCTGGACACTTGTTCTAGGGAAACTCCTGCCCGTAGAAACGAAGGGTCCGACCACAGGCTGAAGGTTTGGCGGCACCTCGGAGTCACGGGGACACGGAGGGATCCGCTGTGCCACGCCCATCTCAGGACTCGTCGTGTAGCCAGCGTTGAAGCGGTCTCATATGAAGCAATCCGAGCGGCGTTACAGCGGCTGCGGATGCCATATGCCCCAGGAGCCTCTGAAAATGTTTCAGTGGTACCGCTGTCCTGCATTTGAACGAATTCAAGCAGTTCAACCCCCGACTGGACACGCTCCTCTGTGAGACGCGCTGTCAGATTGACCAAGTCCAGCTCCATACCGAGAAAAGAGATCCTCTGCACGGGGCAGAGTTTGCTCTTTCCCCAGTTGACCTGAAGTCCCAACAGGCTGAGGTGACTGATCACCGTGTCTCTGTATTCACACAACGGGGACAGTCCTGAAGGGAATGACCTTCAGGTCGATCGCTGCAAACCAATCTTGGGGACGGATGTACTCGAAAGTGCGCTTCTGCGTCAACATCTGAACGGGCGGTTTGTGAAGGGCCCGGTTCAGGACTCACAGGTCCAAGATTGGTCATAACCCACTGCTTTTCTTGGGCACAATGAAGTAGGAGTTATAGAACCCCAACTTCATGTCGGCTGGAGGGACCGGCTCCAATCGCGTCCTTTGCCAGTAGGACTTCGATCTCTTTCCACAAGATGGGCGTTGCAGCTCCACACAACAGTGAAGTGGACGCCCAGAACTTGGGAGGATGCCGTGCGAACTGAATCGCATAGCCGAGCCTGGTGGTGCAGGTGAGTCAGCGGGACCGTCCCGGAAGTGCTAGCTAGGCTTCCGGAAACCGTACCATGAACACACCCGCCCCACAGACGTACCCGCAGTAGGGCAGCGAAGTGGAGGGCAGGGACCCGACCCAAGAGGCACAGCGTCCTGAAGTGGGGTCTGAGTGCGCACGCAGCACCTACCTGCCCCCACGAATGGATGGAGGGTATGAGAGAAGGCATGGTAGCGTTCTCAAGCCATACGCTGCGGTCCGCTGGCGACTGAAGGAGGGGCAGAGAGTGGCAAGGCTTTTTGGCGTCACACACTGCCTACCTCACCTCCTTCCTCAGCGGGGAACAAGAGTGGCGAGGCATAGCGTCGCGCACTGCCGTCCTCACACCGCTGAGAAGAGGGGAATGAGAGTGGCGAGGCTCCCCGGCGTCGCACACTGCCATTCTCGCCCTCTTGTGGGGAGGGGAATGAGAGCGGCGCGGCTTCATAGCGTCACACGCTGCCATTCCTGAACTCCCGAGACCCAGAGGTATTGGAACTGCTCTTAAGAATTTGGGTACCACTGGCTGAAACACCGGTGGCGGAACAAAATTTAGCAATGATTCTCCACCCGGCCCTCCTCCGGGGAAGAGCAGCTTCAACCAAGTCCAGGTCACCCGTCTCAGCTGACTGGCAGCCAAGACGGGTGGCATCGTGGGATGCCCATGGCGAGCAGACTGAGGGGTTCCATCTGCTTTGCACTGTGGAGGACTGCTGCACAGTCACCGACAGTGTCGCCGAAAAGGGTCACCTTGTGAGATGTGAGCATCGAGAGAGCGTACTCTGGCGACGTCTCACACCCCTGCAAGGTAGCCCAAGGGTGTTTCTGGACCAGGGTGGACATCGTCTGGCCAAGGGCCAGCGCTGTGACCTTTAAATGTAAATCAGTCACTGTGCGCAGCTCAACCTCAGCTCAGAACTACCCTCGTGCACTAAGAGCGCAGGGCGGAGGTGGCCTGCCAGTGGCACTGCCACCTCACCGATGAGGGTAGTGAGAGAGAGGAAAACTTTATCCAGATTATGGCACCATTGGCACCCCATATTTTGGCACCAAATAGTTCCACACTGCCAAAGCTTTCCAATGCACATCCGGGAAAAAGGCAAGGGGGCGGGCAAGGCGATTTACGCGTTGCACTACGCCTCAGCCACCCAGGAAAGCATGGCTGTCAAGTCTGAATCTGATTCAGCATGAGCACACACCGTTATAGTGGGAAACTCAGCATCATCTTCATTTCCAGCTTATAACAGCCCTCTCTCCGATGCAGCGATTGACATCTGTCCTCTGCTAGAGCCCCAGATGAAACGCTAGGTCCCCTTTATTTTTTTTTATTTTTTTTTAGGAACCAGCAATCCCACCTGTAAGCTACCAGCAGGCATGCAAGACTGTGAGCGTGGCCGTCGAGACGGCACACGGCGCGCTGAACACTCAAGCCCCTATGAAGAAGGCAAGACGAACAACGCGCCGACGTGGTCATGCTCTCATGAGAGAACATGAACCACCCACGAACACAGCATGCTTGTCTCAGCATGCTTGCGATGCGATAGAGGAGTGAGGGCCCACGGAGATGTACTCGGCAGGGAAGCCCCACTGTAATCCTCAGGTCACCAAGGCTTATTAGCCGAAGTAGCCCTTTTCTGGTGCACCAGAAAAGAAACTAGATCGGGGAATAGGCGAAGGGACTCAACCCCGTTTGAGGTTAAGTCTCGACCGCGCATCTAAAGCGCCGAGTGACGCGCTGGGTTGCCGTGACAACCCGCGCTGTCAGCCGGCAGCTAGACGGCACACAGCGCGCTGAACACTCAAACCCTCACGAGGAAGGCGAGACGAACAACGTGCCGACGTGATCCCGTTCTCCTGAGAGAACATGGATCACCCACGAAAGCAATCTCAACATGCTTATGCGAGAGGGATCGTGGCCGTCAAAGGACAGGAAACAACCGCATCCAGAAACGCACGGGTGGAATGACGTCTTGAAAAAGACGCAGTGTCACACCCGCGCTGCTCTTTTAGAAGAAAGCTCTTTTAAATGTGCTGAAGCACCCAGGAACGACTGCGGCAAAACACAGGAGAGTAGTGCAGCCTGTGTATGCACTCACCGTTGGGAACGTCCTCACCAAACCAACAGTGCTGTAAAAACAGCAGTTTATCACTGTATCAGTGAGCTCGCGGCCGCCGCTGATCGTGCCTTCTCTCCCAGCACTCAAAGAAGCATCTTCTCTCGTTCTCTCTCTTTCTGCTGAAGCAGGAACAGTCTCCTTAATCAACAGCGTGTTCGGCTCCAAAGTGAATGACAATAGTGCGCTGCATTCGCCTCCTGTTTATACCCGCAGCGCGGGGCGGAGCGCGAGATGCAAATCTCGCACGCCAATGGCCATTGGCCCGTTCTCTATATCTCGAAGTTGATAGGGGCTCCCAGAAGTGATCCCAATTCGTCGGTGACGTCCGACGTACGTCGAACGTGACCGACTGAAAGGGAACTTAGATATTTAAATATTTTAAATATTTTAGATATTTACTCGTTACTTGACAAAAAGTAATCTGATTATGTAACTTACATTACTTGTATTACTCCCTACACTGGCAATAAGAGAAGTTTGGATGTGTGAGTCAGTTTCCTTCTAACAGTACATTAATGAAATTTAGCAGCAGCTTGACAATTTGAAAGAAATTAATATTTTTATTCAGCAAGGACACATTACGTTTGCTCAAATGTGACAGTAAAAACATTTCTAATGTTACAAAAGATTTATATTTCAAGTACTACAGTACAAAGACTCCTGAAAAAAAGTATCATGCTTTCCAGAAAATAATTAAGCAGCACAATGTTTTCAACAGTGATACTAATAGTAAATGTTTCTGATAACCAAATCAGCATATTAGAATGATTTCTGAAGGCTCATGTCACACTGAAGACTGGAGTGATGGCTGCTGAAAACTAAGCTTTTCTATTAAAATAGAAAACAGTTATTTTAGAATGTAATATGTTTCATAATATTAATGTTTTTACTGTATTTTTTAACAAATAAATGCAGCCTTGGTAAGCAGACTTTCAAAAACTACCAACCCCAAAGTTTAAAACCTAAATATTCATATGAAGCTATATGTTGCACATACAGTATTGTGATTTTTCTATTGCATTTTATTAATAAGGGAGTTTACTGTCATTTCATGTGTTCCAGTTGAGCTGCAATTCATCTTATTACAAAAGCAAAAAATATTTTTGTCAGGTTTTAGATGTAGACAAGCATATAGAATATAGCATCAAAGCTACTAGACATGAACTCAAAGCCATAAAACGCTCATTTTGATTTCATGAGATCTTTAAAGATGAGGACTGAGGAGAAACAGAATCACTCCAATGTCCATACTTTGCCAGAGCAGTGGTTTATGATGTAGGCTTGAAAAATGTATATCCACTTGTGAATTATCAAATAACCTCAAGTGCTATTACTGGCTGACATAATTTAGTCAGTTGTCTCTATTTCACCCACCAAGGTTAGGACAATGTTGTCTTTCCTCATCCACTGCAACATCAAGACCAAAAAGTTTGGTCCATCTAACTTCATTCTTCCTTGTACTCTTAAAAACAGAGGTTCCAAAAAGGGGTCCAAAAAAAAACAGTTATTTGGTTTCCCAAAGAACCTTTCAATGAACAGTTCTTAAAAGAAACATGTTTCTTTGTGTGAGGAACATTAATCTAAAGAACCTTTTTCCACTATACATAACCTTTTGTGGAATATAAAGGTTCCATGTATGTTAAAGGTTCTTCATGTATTAAAGAATCTTTGACATGTCAATAAAGAACCTTTATTTTTAAGAGTGTAGGAGCCTGAAACACCCATTTAGCAATCAGATCTGGACTAGAGGCTCTGCTCTTTAGTCCTTAGAGAGGCTACATGCTAATGAGATGAGAGGCTAGAAGCAGGACCTTTCTGGAGGGACTGCCATCTGGGCTCCATGGGCTCCACATGAGGTTCGTTCTCAGCACGTTTGAGCTTCTGCAAGAACCAATGAGGTTCATTCTTGTGTTACGCAGCACGTTTGAGCTTCCACAAGAATCAATAAGGGTTCATTCTCGTGTGTTATGCAGCACGTTTGAGCTTCAGCAAGAACCAATAAAGTTCATTCTTGTGTTACGCAGCACGTTTAAGCTTCTGCGAGAACCAATGAGGTTCATTCTTGTGTTACGCAGCACGTTTGAGGTTCTGCAAGAACCAATGAGGTTCATTCTTGTTACGCAGCACGTTTGAGCTTCAGTAAGAACCAATAAGGTTCATTCTCATTTTACGCAGCACATTTGAGCTTCTGCAAGAACCAATGAGGTTCATTCTCGTGTGTTACGCAGCACGTTTGAGCTTCAGCAAGAACCAATGAGGTTCATTCTCATGTTACGCAGCACATTTGAGCTTCTGCAAGAACCAATGAGGTTCGTTCTCGTGTGTTACGCAGCACGTTTGATCTTCAGCAAGAACCAATGAGGTTCATTCTTGTGTTACGCAGCACGTTTGAGCTTCTGCAAGAACCAATAAGGTTCATTCTCATGTTACGCAGCACATTTGAGCTTCTGCAAGAACCAATGAGGTTCATTCTCATGTGTTACGCAGCACGTTTGAGCTTCAGCAAGAACCAATGAGGTTCATTCTCATGTTACGCAGCACATTTGAGCTTCTGCAAGAACCAATGAGGTTCATTCTTGTGTTACGCAGCACGTTTGAGCTTCTGCAAGAACCAGTAAGGTTCATTCTCATGTTACGCAGCACGTTTGAGCTTCAGCAAGAACCAATGAGGTTCATTCTTGTGTTACGCAGCACGTTTGAGCTTCTACAAGAACCAATGAGGTTAATTCTTGTGTTATGCAGCACGTTTAAGCTTCTGCAAGAACCAATGAGGTACATTCTTGTGTGTTACGCAGCACGTTTGAGCTTCTGCAAGAACCAATAAGGTTTATTCTTATGTTACGCAGCACATTTGAGCTTCTGCAAGGACCAATGAGGTTGATTCTCGTGTGTTACGCAGCACGTTTAAGCTTCATCAAGAACCAATGAGGTTCATTCTTGTGTTACGCAGCACGTTTGAGCTTCTGCAAGAAAAAATAAGGTTCATTCTCATGTTATGCAGCACGTTTGAGCTTCTGCAAGAACCAATAAGGTTCATTCTTGTGTTACACAGCACGTTTGAGCTTCTGCAAAAACCAATGAGGTTCATTCTTGTGTTACGCAGCACGTTTAAGCTTCTGCAAGAACCAATGAGGTACATTCTTGTGTGTTACGCAGCACGTTTGAGCTTCAGCAAGAACCAATGAGGTTCATTCTTGTGTTACGCAGCACGTTTGAGCTTCTGCAAGAACCAATGAGGTTCATTCTTGTGTTACGCAGCACGTTTGAGCTTCTGCAAGAACCAATAAGGTTCATTCGCATGTTGCAGCATCTCAAATGTGCTGTGTAAGAGACAATGAGGTTCATTCTTGTGTTACGCAGGACGTTTGAGCTTCTGCAAGACCCAAAGAGGTTCATTCTTGTGTGTTATGCACGTTTCAGCTTCTGTAAGAACCAACGAGATTCATTATCATGTGTTACGCAGCACGTTTGAGCTTCTGCAAGACCCAAAGAGGTTCATTCTTGTGTGTTATGCAGCACGTTTGAGCTTCTGCAAGAACCAATGAGGTTCATTCTTATGTTATGCAGCATGTTTGAGCTTCTGCAAGAACCAATGAGGTTCATTCTCGTGTTATGCAGCACGTTTGAGCTTCTGCAAGAACCAATGAGGTTCATTCTTGTGTTACGCAGCAAGTTTGAGCTTCTGCAAGACCCAAAGAGGTTCATTTTCATGTGTTACACAGGACGTTTGAGCTTCTGCAAGACCCAAAGATGTTCATTATCATGTGTTACGCAACACGTTTGAGCTTCTGCAAGACCCAAAGAGGTTCAGTCTTGTGTGTTATGCAGCACGTTTGAGCTTCTGCAAGAACCAATGAGGTTCATTATCATGTGTTACGCAACACATTTGAGCTTCTGCAAGACCCAAAGAGGTTCAGTCTTGTGTGTTATGCAGCACGTTTGAGCTTCTGCAAGAACCAATGAGGTTCATTCTTGTGTTACACAGCATGTTTGAGCTTCTGCAAGAACCAATGAGGTTCATTCTCATGTGTTACACAGCATGTTCGAGCTTCTGCAAGAATCAATGAGGTTAATTCTTGTGCGTTACACAGCACGTTTGAGCTTCTGCAAGAACCAGTGAGGTTCATTCTTGTGTTACGCAGCACATTTGAGCTTCAGCAAGAACCAATGAGGTTCATGCTTGTGTTACGCAGCACGTTTGAGCTTCTGCAAGAACCAATGAGGTTAATTCTTGTGTTATGCAGCATCTTTGAGCTTCTGCAAGAACCAATGAGGTCCATTCTCGTGTGTTACGCAGTACGTTTGAGCTTCTGCAAGAACCAATGAGGTTCATTCTTGTGTTATGCAGCATCTTTGAGCTTCTGCAAGAACCAATGAGGTTCATTCTCGTGTGTTACACAGCACGTTTGAGCTTCTGCAAGAACCAATGAGGTTCATTCTTGTGTTACGCAGCACGTTTGAGATTCTGCAAGAACCAATAAGGTTCATTCTCGTGTTATGCAGCACGTTTGAGCTTCTGCAAGAACCAATGAGGTTCATTCTTGTGTTACGCAGCAAGTTTGAGCTTCTGCAAGAACCAATGAGGTTCATTCTAGTGTTACGCAGCACGTTTGACCTTCTGCAAGAACCAATAAGGTTCACTCTTGTGTTACGCAGCACGTTTGAGCTTCAGCAAAAATCAATGAGGTTCATTCTTGTGTTACGCAGCATGTTTGAGCTTCAGCAAAGATTCAATAAGGTTCATTCTCGTGTGTTATGCAGCACGTTTGAGCTTCTGCAAGAACCAATGAGGTTCATTCTTGTGTGTTATGCAGGACGTTTGAGCTTCTGCAAGACCCAAAGAGGTTAATTCTTGTGTTACGCAGCACGTTTGAGCTTCTGCAAGAACCAATGAGGTTCATTCTCATGTGTTACGCAGCACGTTTGAGCTTCTGCAAGACCCAAAGAGGTTCATTCTTGTGTGTTATGCAGCACGTTTGAGCTTCTGCAAGAACCAATGAGATACATTCTTGTGTGTTATGCAGCACGTTTGAGCTTCTGCAAGAACCAATAAGGTTCATTCTTATGTTACGCAGCACATTTGAGCTTCTGCAAGAACCAATGAGGTTGATTCTTGTGTGTTACGCAGCACGTTTAAGCTTCATCAAGAACCAATGAGGTTCATTCTTGTGTGTTACGCAGCACGTTTGAGCTTCAGCAAGAACCAGTGAGGTTCATTCTTGTGTTACGCAGCACGTTTGAGCTTCTGCAAGACCCAAAGAGGTTCATTCTCATGTGTTACACAGGATGTTTGAGCTTCTGCAAGACCCAAAGAGGTTCATTCTTGTGTGTTATGCATGTTTGAGCTTCTGCAAGAACCAATGAGGTTCATTCTCATGTGTTACGCAGCACGTTTGAGCTTCTGCAAGACCCAAAGAGGTTCATTCTTGTGTGTTATGCAGCACGTTTGAGCTTCTGCAAGAACCAATGAGGTACATTCTTGTGTGTTACGCAGCACGTTTGAGCTTCAGCAAAGATTCAATAAGGTTCATTCTCGTGTGTTATGCAGCACGTTTGAGCTTCTGCAAGAACCAATGAGGTTCATTCTTGTGTGTTATGCAGGACGTTTGAGCTTCTGCAAGACCCAAAGAGGTTAATTCTTGTGTTACGCAGCACGTTTGAGCTTCTGCAAGAACCAATGAGGTTCATTCTCATGTGTTACGCAGCACGTTTGAGCTTCTGCAAGACCCAAAGAGGTTCATTCTTGTGTGTTATGCAGCACGTTTGAGCTTCTGCAAGAACCAATGAGGTACATTCTTGTGTGTTACGCAGCACGTTTGAGCTTCTGCAAGAACCAATGAGGTTCATTCTTATGTTACGCAGCACATTTGAGCTTCTGCAAGAACCAATGAGGTTGATTCTTGTGTGTTACGCAGCACGTTTAAGCTTCATCAAGAACCAATGAGGTTCATTCTTGTGTGTTACGCAGCACGTTTGAGCTTCAGCAAGAACCAGTGAGGTTCATTCTTGTGTTACGCAGCACGTTTGAGCTTCTGCAAGACCCAAAGAGGTTCATTCTCATGTGTTACACAGGATGTTTGAGCTTCTGCAAGACCCAAAGAGGTTCATTCTTGTGTGTTATGCATGTTTGAGCTTCTGCAAGAACCAATGAGGTTCATTCTCATGTGTTACGCAGCACGTTTGAGCTTCTGCAAGACCCAAAGAGGTTCATTCTTGTGTGTTATGCAGCACGTTTGAGCTTCTGCAAGAACCAATGAGGTACATTCTTGTGTGTTACGCAGCACGTTTGAGCTTCTGCAAGAACCAATAAGGTTCATTCTTATGTTACGCAGCACATTTGAGCTTCTGCAAGAACCAATGAGGTTGATTCTTGTGTGTTACGCAGCACGTTTAAGCTTCATCAAGAACCAATGAGGTTCATTCTTGTGTTACGCAGCACGTTTGAGCTTCTGCAAGAACCAATGAGGTTAATTATTGTGTTTTGCAGCATCTTTGAGCTTCTGCAAGAACCAATGAGGTCCATTCTCGTGTGTTACGCAGTACGTTTGAGCTTCTGCAAGAACCAGTGTGGTTCATTCTTGTGTTTTGCAGCATCTTTGAGCTTCTGCAAGAACCAATGAGGTTCATTCTTGTGCGTTGCGCAGCATGTTTGAGCTTCAGCAAGATTCAATGAGGTTCACTCACGTGTTAGAATTTTAATTTTTTTTGTGAACTAACCCTTTAAAAATGTTGTAGGATTTTGACACATTGAATTAAAAATACATTTTTGAATTAGAAAGACAGAAATAGTATTTTCTTGTAAAAGATACTCCAATAATCTTTGTTTTATTTACAACTTCGGAAAAAAAATTTTGCTGGAAAAGTTGGCATGGTTTTACCTCCTTGAAGTGCTGATGTCAGGGTTAAAATTCATTATATCAGTATCAAACTGGAACAGACACAGTTCTGGCATGATGTATTTTGTTTTTAAGAGGATTGCTAGCAAGCTATTTTCTTATATCAGTATATCAGGGTTTTGTACTGCCATTTCCAGTATTCATTTTTATTCATTATTAATACAGGGCAGGGCATTTTTTTTTTTTGGTTCAGATGGCCCATACCATATGAATCCTATTAAATAAGCTTTAAAAAGCTAATATCTGCTTGCATAAAGCTAATTAGTGATTTGTAAGTGCTATTAAAGGTTCAACTACTGTGTCCAGAGAGTTTACGGTATATGCAAAGGCGGCACATGAACATTTCGAATAGTGCATTGATGACTCACTGTAAATGAGCTTTATGAGATGATGTGTCTGCACTTCTTATCTAGCCCTGTAGGGGAGGGCTTTAGAGATTGTGAATGTACAGCAGCTACAGCCTCAGTGTTATTTTCAGTTTATGGATGGCGTTGTGGTGCCACAGTGGCAGCTCATGTTTGTTGGCAAGTTAAAAATGGTGCTGCATTCTATTAACCCAAGTACGCCATTGCTTAATGTGTCAGGTCTAGCAAATGATGTTTTTATCCTCGTGGGTCCTGGAAAAGCCTTTGGCACAGCATGTTGGATTTGTTCACTTTTTATTGTGTTGGAGTCATTCTTTTCCAGCTTACGTTAGCTTTTTACTGGGAGAAAAATACAGAGTACAGTACCATACAGGAAGGACAAATGCAAGGAAAGTACATAGAAAATAATTACTTTGTTAGATCTTTTCAATTGAAATTGGGACTAGAGTCAATCTGAATGCAATTCACAAGCTGCTGATTTAGATTCTGATTCATTTTTGGTATATTGTTTTAGTTTAAAGGAAAAAAGGCTCATTTTCCAACTCCTCTAGAGTTAAACAGTTGAGTTTTACCGTTTTTGAATCCATTCAGTGTGGCTTAACAGACTGAGGCAGAAGGGAGGAGGAGAGCAGATTCGAACTGGTGGTGTAAGTGTGGGGCTTGCCAACCTATGCCGACCGAAAGTGAGTGCCTGTGTTGTAGCGAGTGGGACCAGGTCTTACCATCGATGGCAAGGGTCGATCTACCTAATGAGGAAGTGGCATGTGTCGCAACATCCAAGGACTTCTTAGTGATGTGATTTTTTTTTTCCGGTTTGACAAAATAAACTGGAAAAAACGTCCTATGCCGAGTGGACCTGGCGGCCAGCTATCGCTAGAGTAAGTCATTCCTGCAATCATTACAATGCATGACTCAAAGATTTAGAATGCATACTGTCAGCATGCATTTTCAAGCTTATATTTATGAGCAGCCAACTATTGATTTTTTCATTCCTTGTTTTTCGTTGGTATTCTGTGAAACATGATGGTAGAGTACACCTTCGACTTACTATCACAGCCCTTTACAACACACAGAACCATGGCTAATCGCACAGGTAAATCCACTACCTAATTTGCCGGCTGCAACTCTGCAACTACAAAAACTTAGTGCTGGTCACGTTGGAAGTTACCTAGCTGGGGACTATTTTCAGGCGCTGTGTAATATCATTGCGCCGGTGCACCCATGGTACGGCAGCAAAGTTCCTTGATTATTACGCAGGAATGAGAGTATAGTTCCTAGCCATATTTTCCGTCGGACTTAGTACACGATGTTACAGAAGAGTCAAATTTTTAATAGGAAAATAAGTCTTTGGTAATTTTTGAGTGAGATGCTAACGGTCTAATCAGATTAAATTATTTATGCTAAGCTATGCTAAAAGTTTTACCGCCAGATCCGGAGATCAGCTGAATGGATTAGAAAACGGTAAAACTCATCTGTTTAGGGGAGTTGGAAAATGAGTGGAAGTGTTCTTTTAAGGGCAGTACAGATCAGTGTTCAAGGCTGATTCAATCTGGCAACTTCTTTGAAGTAATTTCTTTAAAATAATTGACTAATCATTCATTTCTAGGCTACACTGCTCATGTCTGGGTTTGATTCAGTAAAAAGAACTGTCTCATCAGAGTCATTTGTTCTTGAATCAGATTACATTGGTTGCAACGCATGTTTCTGAATTACTAGAAAGAATGTCTCAAGATTCCTTCATGAATCACTAGTCACACTGAATGTTTTTATTCACTAAAAAGTAATTTGTTAATTAATCAGACTGCACTGGTCACACTGCATGTTTTTGATTCATTAAAAAGGACCCGGCTCATAACAGTGATTCTTTCATGAAACAGACCACACTGAATACACTGGTCACACTGAATGTTTTTGATTCACTAAAAAGAACCAACTCATTACAATTATCCATTCATGAATTTGACTACTTTGATCATGTTGCATTTTTATTGACTAAAAAGAACTGGTTCATAACAGTGATTTGTTCATGAATCAGACTACACTATCACATTGCATGGCTAATACGAGTCATTTGTTCGTGAATCAGCCTGTACTGGTCACACTGTATATTTTTGATTTACCAAAAAAAGGCTCTAAAGGGTCATTTGTTCATTAATGCTGTTTTTTTTTTTTTATTATTATTATTTACTAAACCGAATCAGGTGTAGTAACTAACTTGATTTCACCAAGTGCAACATGTTCCTGGATCAAAATCTCTGTTGATTCCAATCATTCCAATCAACCAAACAGATTTGAGAGACAAGTTTACAGTTTATATAAAGTTTAGGCTTACAACCAGGGTTAAGTGTTTTTACAGCATTGTTATTCACCTATCATTTCCCTTTTAGGGAAAACTTATGGGTAGGGTTCAGTTTATGGGCAGGGATAGAGTTAGGATGACATTTTTGGACAGGAATGTTGTTCTAGGATCAACAACATATGTTGACACATGGACGCGCCTAACTCTGCAAAATTAGGACGTGCTGACTACTACAAAAATGGAAGTACTATACAAATATGTTTTTACGCAGCTACTGAAAATAAGCATTACGTCTATATTGGGATCGTTCAAATTAAGATTATGGTAATTCAGAAAATCAATGTTTTTGTTCTTTTAAGTTTGATCTTTTTAATGAATCCAATCATAAAGCCATCTGAATGATTCAACCACACTGAGTTCAAGCAGAAACGTGCATGTGGCAGTGAAATGATACAGGCAGGACACTCAAAACAACAAAACTTTATTCCCGTACTCAGAGCTCAAAGTAATGACATGGAGGGCAGGCCTTCAGGGAAAGGACAGGGACATCATCACATCATCACTTGGTCATTTAGAGACTCTCCACACCAGCTTTTGAACTGCCACTTATTGTTTCCCCCCAAGAGCTCAATTAGTTCTAGAGTGAGTATCGCCGCAGGCCAAGAGAGCTGCAAGATGCGCGTGCGAACGTACAAGTTCTCTAGAGCTCACTGATTCATGTTCACAGTTGACCCGTGCCTCACACAAAACCCTAGTGACAGGCTGTTGGTGGGACCGTTACAAAATGGCAGAGTTAGTCATGACACACATTTCCATAATAGCTTCAGAGGGTGTCAACGAGGTGGCGCTTGAATGAGAGCAGGCAGCACAAGCTAACAGTTGTATTATTGATATAAATAGAGCTGCCAGAATCAGAGGATCTATGAGAGACACTCTGAAATACTGTAGCCCAATTGTGTATTTTTGCCTTAAAAGAAATGTGAAGATGCAATAGCTTTTTGTTTCATTTGTTTCAAAAACAAATCTCTTCCTCCTCCTCATCATCAGAGTTTTCTCATACTCTCATAGCTAAACTCATGGGATGCATAGAACAAACAGCCCTAGGTCTGAAAATCCAATATAATCGTATTAGTATCTGTGGTTGTAGCATGTTTTTGAAAGAAGTCTCTTATGCCCACTAAGGCGGCATTTATTTGATCAAAAATACAGTAAAAACAGGAATAGTACTATAATTTAAAAATAACCTTTTTCTATTTTAACATATTTTAAAATGTAATTTATTCCTGTGATGGCAAACAGCCATAACTTCAGTCTTCAGTGTCACATGATCCTTAAGAAATCATTCTAATATGCTGATTTTGTGCACAAGGAACATTTCTTATTATTATCATCACTAGCTACATTGCTGCTATTTGTGCTATTTTAAATTTAAATAGCAATAGATTATATTTACACTAAGTGCAATAAATATAGATTATATTTAAGTCAAAATAGCATTTTCTTAGCGATATGCTATTTTAGCGATAGATTCTATTTACACTATAGCAGTATTTTCTTTGCAAGGCTAAGTGTAAATGGTAGTTAGATGCAATTTATACTTGTAAATGGTGGCAGATAGCCTACTATTTGCACATCAGTGTTGTACATTAAACGGTAAGCAATAATAACATATAGTGTGATGATTATATTTATTCAAATTATTAAATGGATGCTGCCTTATTGGGACAATAAAGCCCTCCCTCTCCGCCCACTGACATCTCGTTGGGCCAGACAAAATTACGGAAGATGTTGGATTGTCAATAGTAGCAATAGTGTAGGGGTAAGGTGCAGGGCAGAGAGTTTTGACAAAAATCGACCGGAATTCAAATCCACCTTATGCAAAATTTCTCTATCATTTTTCTGATTTCCACCTTGAGATTGTGGGTATTGAAATCTGGTCATTTTAGCTCAGAGCAGTCTTCATATTCTTAAAGATTTTTTTCTCTGAAGTTCACGTGTAAACTTGACGTTTAAACTGTCAATACAGTAAAGTGTCTTTCCAAATATGCATACAAAAATTTGTATGCATTTTTGTATGTAATATATACACCACTGTATCTTGGAAAATATGAGCTTACAGTTCGACCAAGCTGAAATCTCAGCATTGACTGAGCGCAGAGACGTGTCAAAATATTATAAAATCACCTCTGAGATGTAAAACATGCCTCATTAGTCCTGAAATGGGCATTCACTGCCAAATAGCTATGAAATGAAGACATTAAGACTTCTGCATGGTACTATATTAATCAAATTAATATGATATAATGCTAATTACATTTTGTCTAGAGAATGAATATTGTGTGGAAAGAGACAAGGATGTGCAATCTCAATTTCTAATGCATTCTCCTGTGATGTTAACATTGATATGCACCGTCCTTTGGCATCTGAGGACACTAAATATTTAATTCCGTTCCAGCCCTGACACATCGGCCATCCTGCAATCTAAGGTGACATAAATCAGCAAAACATCCAGCTGCTCATCTGCATCTACACTCTGCACAGACCTGATCTCCACAGGTCCCTTGAGAACCCGATGCCCTTCACACCATCTTACTCCAGTCTAACATTCTCTTAACAGGAAGGCTCAGAATCTTTACAAAAACAAGTATCATGAGTTGAACATATCACCCCACAAAAACATCACATTTCATCTGCATAAATCTGCATTGCAAAATCATTTTAGTCACAGTTAGGGATCAGGCCCCAGGCCTACACTGTGAAAATATTTTGTCAGGTAACCTAAATATGTGCTTCCTGTGGTAACATCTAAATGAAGGCATTTAATTCAAGTCAAAATTTTGTTTAATATGACTAAATCAATCAGACTGCGGCCCGGATGGGACGTTTAACTAAAATGAAGTCACTAATATTCTTTGTGTGGAGGAATTTAGTTATCATCGAAGCTCAACAAGTATAAAATATCACCCGTGAGTGAAATATACCATCACTACAAAAGAGCAAAGAAGGAATGTTGAGGCAGGCAAGAGGCAAAAGCATCTTTGATAAATGTAGATTTGTAGGATCAAAAACTTGTATGAGTGAGACAAGATATATATATATATATATTTTTTTTTTACTTTTTTTGTCTCTTATACTCACCAATGTTGCATTTATTTGATCAAAAATACAGTAAAAACAGTAAAATATGTATTAATATTTCACAATATGTTGAATGCTTAATATTTTTCAATACAATTGTTTAAAAGTTTGGGGTAAGTAAGATTAAAAAATAAATACATTTATATTTTTATTCAGCAAGGATGCATTAAATTGATCAAAAGTAATAGTAAAGACTTTTATACAAAATATTTGTTATATCTACTTCAAATAAATGTGGCTCATAGATGTGGCTTTAGAACTTATTACTATTAATCAAGAATCCTGAAAAAAAAATTATCAGCAAATACAGTTTTCAACATTGATATTTGGTAATAATAAGAACCAATATCAAATATAGCTGCAAGCAGCCATTACTGGGGCCAAGCGCAAAAAAGACAATAAGACATGCCAACATGGCTGTGAGTGTCAGACCAATTCTAGCAAGGAGCCATTAAAAACCTATTATGATCATTTTAGGCAAAATAGCTGTTAAATTATAAATACAGTCAATTATAATGATTTAATGGTTTATCAATTTTGACCAGTAGGTGGCACAGTTATGAAATTGATGTGGTCAGAGTAAGGGAACAATGACACATGCAAAGTTTGGTGTCAATATGTCAAAACATTGCAGAGATACAGCCTCAAGAGTCATTTTGGCATCATGCCTCAACTTCGTCGCAGCGCTATACGAAAACGGTTTCGCCTATCGATGTGAAGTCCATAACATTTTGTCAGCGCGGTATGAAGATGATACGATTACATTTTGGTGAAAATCGGACAAACGATCTAGGATGAGTTCGCAAAAATTAGGTTTTTAACAAATAACAAGATAGAGAACAGGAAGTTTGACCAAATATGGCAAAATTGGTATCCATGTTCTCGGCATGAGCCAAGGAATGTATTATGACCAGTTTCATTACAATAGGCTTTTAATCAAAAGTTATTAGCATTTTGGTAAACATTTTTAGAACTTTTGACCACAAGGTGGCGCTGCCCCAAAACTTTTTGAGTACCTTTAGGGCATAGTGCGGATGACACATACCGAGTTTCGTAACGATACGCTGTTGCGTTCGTAAAGTATAGCATTAGCATTTTATATCATAATACTGCATTGTAGTCAATGGGAATTGTTCTATTATAGCACAATCCGACCATTTTTTTTATGTGTGAGCACATACATGTGTGTGTCAATTTTGGTGAAAATATATGCAGAATATATGCCGAAACAAGCCTGGCAAGTCTGGTATCGTTGGACTCAGCAACGATTCAGGAGTCTAAGGAGATGACTCTAATGAAAATAAGTCAACCACACCCAAAGTTATAAGCATTTGAAAAAAAAAAATCCACTAGGTGGCGCTGTTTCGAAACGTCTCAGGCTCCTTCAGGGCATCGTGGTGATGAACCATACCGAGTTTCATAACAATCTGTTCTTATGTTAAGAAAATACAGCATTTTTGCATAATTAAAAATGGCCGACAGCCAAAATGGCCGATATGGTAAAATTGGATATCAGTCGACTCCGCAGACCACTTTTAAGATTTTTGGACAAACGTTGCAGAAGTTATAAGCAAAAATAGCAATTTTTCGGACCAGTAGGTGGCGCTGCGCAGAAACGCAGCATGTTGCCTCAGGTCATGCTTGTAATGACATGTACCAAGCGTTGCGGACATATAGCCTTAAGTGTATTTTCGCAATCGCTATGTAAAATGTGTTTGCACTTTGTTTGCGAATGGTTGTACGGATCAACTTGAATTCCATAACTTTTTGTCAGCATGGTCTGAAGATGATCTGGTTCAATTTTCATGAAAATTCTAAATGGCGGGAAAATGTTCATGACAGAAAATGAGCCAAGGAATCAGAGGAAAACAGATTTTGCCCTTATGGTTCAAAAGTTATTAGCATAAACATGAGTAAACCTTTGGACAGTTGGTGGCGCTAGAGAGATTGAGTTAGAGACTCCAAATTTGCTATGGTGACAATTGACACTATCTTCTATATGTGTGCCAAATTTCACAACTTTTTACCATACGGTTCGATGGACTGCCATAGACTCAAGAGCGGAAGAAGAAGAAGAAACGGAATAATAATAATAATAGGAACGATTACAATAGGTGCCTTCGCACCTTCGGTGCTTGGCCCCTAATAATCCTATGATTAGAAGGATCATGTGACACTGAAGACTGGAGTAATGATGCTGAAAATTAAGCTTTGCCATCACAAAAATATATTGCATTTTGAAATATATTAAAATAAATAGAACACACTGTATTTTTTATCAAATAAATGCAGCCTGGGTGAGCTTAATTATTCCACACCTTTGACAGGTAGTGTGTATATATATATATACAAACTGGCAAAGGCTAAGCTCATAAACTCAAAAAGTGAGTGAAATGTGCAGCAAAAGTTACCTAGAAATTTTAGCATGGATGAATTAATATTCATGAGATGAACTATCTCCATGTCATGATGTCACAAAGAGTCAATTGCGTATCCTTCACTTCAAAATGCCACTGGGATGTACCCAAAATTAAAATGCCACGAGTAGAACTCAAAGAGTTCTCCTGCCAAACGACTCTAATTTATTTTTATTTGTTTTGTTTTCCAAATTAAGACAGAACCCTCTCCATCTTTAATGCATTGGAAAATGAACAGTATGTCATCTCCCCCAAACACACACACACACACAAACACACAACCATGACTTATCACAGGTGATAAGGATTACTACAGCAATAAGAGGAAAGCCTCTGTGTGTCTGGAGATTTAACGCGTGAAGAAAATGGCAACAATAAAAAATAAATAAAAATAAAGATAAGAAGGATTCTACAACAGGTGTTATTTCATTAGGTGCAGCAAGAAACGTGACAATATCAGAAATAATTCACCACTTGTTTACAGCTTTTAATGAGTTGCAAATATATTTACAACAATAGAGTTCTGCAGTAATGACATATTTTTGTAGGTCAACCTGTAAGTTAAAAGGGATATATTATGCCCCTTTTCACAAGATGTAATATAAATCTCTGGTGTCCCCAGAATGTGTCTGTAAAGTTTCAGCTCAAAATACCCCCCAGATCATTTATTATAGTTCGGCAAATTTGCCCCTATTTGGGTGTGAGCAAAAACGCGCCATTTCTGTGTGTGTCATTGTAATGCTGTAGCTAGCTGATACAGGTGTAAACAGAAATGGGGTCTCTGTGCTTCTCACTCAGGGGTATGTCTATGCTAAAAGGGCAGACCATCAACAGTCATGGGCAGAGTTTCCCTACTCTTATGTAGGAGTTGGGGGAAATGTAAAACAGCATGTTATGAGAGACTGATAATGATTGATGGGGATTATGAAAAAAGTATTGGGTGGATACTTTTTACCATTATAGGCTGGTTGTTTACACACACTGTGGACACACATCTGTGTTTAAACACCTTATAAAAGTGAATTTTGCATAATTTTTGCAATAATATTTTGCATAATATGTACCATTAACCATCCTTAGACATAAAAACAAATGGCTTGTTTGGCTTTTGGATTAGAAAATAAACTCTTTGAACAACAAAAGTTATGATTCGTACACATTTTCCTTCACGAATGAACACAACTTTTATGTATTTTAAAGCCTAAACTGAATCATCAGAAGTAAAAGCTAAATGTAGTAAATGAACTACAGCACAGTCACATGACTTCAACGTATCCACCTTTAACTCTTTCAATCTTCATTTAATAACATTTTCCCTGAAGGTCTGCGGTATAATAGTTTGCATGAAGTTTAAGGCAGATCGGACATTGTATGCCTGAGTTACAACAACTTCCTGTTTCGTGGCGTTAATCGCATACATTAGCACTTAGCCGAGTGTTGCATGATTTAATGTGTTTCTAGCATGTTTGGGACGTGATGGCATATTTAAATGTGTTTCTGGGAGTGAATTACAGTGTAAAGCATGCCATTTCCTGTTGCCAGCAGGTGGCGCTATGACTAACTGAATATTGCCATGTAGATGTCTTCAGGCCAGGGCTCTTATCAAACATGTGAAGTTTGGGGCAGATCGGACATTGTATGCCTGAGTTACAACAACTTCCTGCTTCATGGCAAAACATTGAAATTTGTCAGGCCGCCACGAACACGCCCTTCAGCGAAAACTCAAGATCTTCACAATTTAACATCACAAAGGTCTTTAGATTAGACTGACCAAATATGATGTTGATCTGATTAAATCTCTAGGAGAAGTTTGTTAAAGTACAGTGTCTGTAAATGGCAAAAACTGCAAAAAATTTGGAGAGACAATTCAAAATATCTCTGTAACAACCTTCGTATGTTCCGGGAAGAAGGAGGCGGGAAACCGGCGAACATTTAAAACTTTAATGAAATAAATAAACAAAATAAAAGTCGCACACACACAAAATAAAACGTAAACAAAAACACAACATAAGTCCAGGCCTGGTCCTCTCTCGTCTTGCACTGTCGTCGCTCCTCCTTTTATGCTCCCGTCACTCCTCCGTGAGACGAGACCGGTGTGGCGCGCAGCTGGAGCTCATTATCGCTCGTCACCGGCCCGTTCTCACGGTCCCTCACCTCACCGCTCGCCACATACCCCCAACGCCCTTCGCAGGCCGGGGGGCACTCCCGAGACTGCGCTCTACTCCCCCCCCCCCCCCTTCTCTGGGGGGGCCGATCACGGCGGCCGCGGTACCTGGGGGTAAGGACAGAGAGGCGAGAGAAACGGAGCCAGGAGCATGAGGAGCGACAAAACGAGAGAGGGGAGAGAGGAGAAATGAAAAAAAAAAAAAAAAAAAATTGTGGTCCGGTTCCCCGACACACTGCCGCTCGGTCCTCAGCCAACCGAGAGGCTCTTCCTCGCGGTGCCATGCGATGGTACTGGACGCTCGGTGGACGGCTCGATCCTCCTCCGCCCCCTGGCGGCCGGCGGTGGCTCCTCTTATTGAGGGCAGCCGGCAGCGAGTCCCGCGCTCCCTGCTCCTCCCCCTCATGGCGGATGGCAGCAGGCTTCGGCCCACGGCGAACGCCGACGACTCCTCCGCTCCCTCTCAGACGGCAGCCACCCCACCTCGACCCAGGGGCGCGGCAGCGAGCTCTCCGTCCCACCGGATCTTCACTCGCTCCAGCACCACCGCCTCGGGCAGCCCCTCGCGGTCTTCACTCATCCGCGCTGCCCGACCTCCTCAGCACCGCGATCCCCCTCAGCAGCGAGGGCTCTTCGACAGCATGTCCCTCCTTCCTCCCGGGTTTCGGCACCAATGTAACAAAGTTCGTTTGTTCCAGGAAGAAGGAGGCGGGAAACCGGCGAACATTTAAAACTTTAATCAAATAAATAAACAAAATGAAAGTCGCCGCGGCAGCCCCTCACGGACGACTGCCGCGCACACACACAAAATAAAACGTAAACAAAAACACAACATAAGTCCAGGCCTGGTCCTCTCTCGTCTTGCACTGTCGTCGCTCCTCCTTTTATGCTCCCGTCACTCCTCCGTGAGACGAGACCGGTGTGGCGCGCAGCTGGAGCTCATTATCGCTCGTCACCGGCCCGTTCTCACGGTCCCTCACCTCACCGCTCGCCACAATCTCACTTCCTGTTGGGTTTTCAGATTTCGTACCAGGAGACTTTTTTGTAGGTATTGGGCTGTTACATGTGTCTACTGAAAATCATACTTGTACGTGAAACGTAGCGCGAATGACGCTTAGTTGAAGTTTTGTAGGTGGCGCTATCGATTCTGAATAGCGGTTTCTAATTCTGAAACCCATATCAGAAGTAAATTTTCTTCTGTAAATTTTCACGTGTGCAAAGTTTCATGAGTTTTCGAGCATGTGTAGGCCCTTAAAAATGCGATTCATTTCGGAGAAGAAGAATGATAGGTCAAGCAATTACAATAGGGTCCTCAAACCATCGGTGCTCGGGCCCTAACAAGGCTGTGAAAGCGGACTAGTGCTGTTAGAAACCACTTTTTAAGACAACTAAAAGCTTTTTTAAAAAAATCACAAGGGGGTATAACTGATCTACTTTTTCGTCGAAAAATAAAATGTGAATATATTTTGAGATTGTGTTATCTTTTACTGTAGTGTGTCAGTAGGAAATATCAGTTTACATTGCCAAACATTCATTTTGCAATTAATTGTAATTATCCAGTGAGATTGTTTTTTTTTGTTAGTTTTTTTTTTATGCACAAGAAGTCTGATAGCAGCCAGTATGATCTGATCTGATCTCACCACCATCGAGTCTGTCTGTGATTACATGAAGAAACAGAAAAAACTGAGACAGACTAAATCCAGAAGAACTGTGGCAACGTCTCCAAGACACTTGAAGAAACCTTCCTGCAAAACTACATGAATAGGTGTAGGAATAGATGCAGGTGACAAAAGCCGTTTTAAACGCAAAGGGTGGTCACCCCAAATATTGATTTGATTTAGTTAATAGAAGTTAATTCATAAATAAAAGCTATTTATGTTATTATTTTTGACAGCATTCTCACTTTAAAGCATTCTGACAAGTGCCTAAACTTTTCACAGTACTGTAGTTTTGCAGGAAGGTTTCCTCAAGTGTCTGGGAGACGTTGCCACAGTTTTTCTGGATTTAGTCTGTCTCAGTTTTTTCTGTTTCTTCATGTAATCACAGACAGACTCGATGATGGTGAGATCAGATCATACCGGCTGCTATCAGACTTCTTGTGCATAAAAAAAAAAATCTCACGGGATTATTACAATTAATTGCAAAATGAATGTTTGGAAATGTAAACTGATATTTCCTACTGACACACTACAGTAAAAGATAGAAATAACTGGCTTAAAAACATTTTTCATGTGAAAATACCAACGTGCCTAAGACTTTTGCACAGTACTGTATATATGAATAAATAAATAAATGATTTCTCACTAAATAATTAAATAAAATACTTTGACTGTAATCAAAAACAATTGGAATTTGTCCATCCATGCCAGTGATGTTAAAAAGGGTGATTTAGGGCCTATTTACACCTGGTCACTCTTTCTCAGAAAATTGGAAAATGGCCCTTAATTGACTAATATTTTATTTATTTATTTATTTTATTGTTTTAAGAAAACGTCCCCCCCAATAATTGGAAATGGTCAAATTGTCCCCCCAATATATGATATTTCTTGATGCTGCTCTCCATTACGCATCACCCTGTTTGTTGTTAGGATAGCAGTTTTAAAATGTAACTTTTTAGTCTGGTCTGCCTCAGCGGTCTAACAGCGTTCGTCAATGTCAAAATGATGGCCAATCAGATCAAAGAGACGCTTTTTACATTTTTGACATATTAGACGTACAAACAATGTAGTGAATGTGTGCATATTAAATAAAATATTATTTGCAGACTTAGAACTTCTCTTACATTTCTTATTTCTTCTTTATTCCCTGAAATCCAGCAACACAATGTCTGCCCAGATCTGGGCCACATCTGGTACATGTGGATTCAACGCGTTCCAGATGTGGACTGGATCTTAATTATTTAATTTCTTTAAAAATAAAAACCCAAAATAAAACCCTTTGGTCCCCCCAATATTCAAGACATGGTTACGGCCTTGCTACTACCGACCACTTTGTGCATCCTGTCACTGTAAGCTTGCCTGTCAATCATTCTGTCATGTCCTTATATACACACTCCACATTCCAGCTCATTTAATTTACACACATTCAAAAATTCAAAAAGAAAATGATTATTAAAATAAAATGATGTACTTCCACAACAATCTTATGTAAAATGTTTTCCAGTCCAAGTGTTTTTAATTAGCAAACATGAACAGACAGCAACAGCTTTCCAGTTCCTCTGCATCCCTCAGTACCAATCATGTAAGGATGTAAATCCTACAAAGTACTAAATCACACAACAAATGTTACATGAAAGTTAGGAGAGTTTGTTTATAGAGGGTGTTGCATTGCTGGGTGGGTCTGGGGTCCTGTGACAGTTCTGCCCCGGGGCCCCTCCTTTGATCGGGCCCTGCTGTACATCCAATTAATCAAGACCCAAAGCACAGTAGGAGAAAGTTGAAAAGATCAGTAAACACATGAAGGGAGGGAAGGCATTTGGCCCCAGAGAACTGACTCTACGTGCGAAAACCTGAACAGATCGACCACTGAGAGGCAAATGAAAGCAGTAGTTTTCCTGGCTGAAGCTCAGAAAATACACAGATAGAATTGACGGATCACTATGATGGAGACCCGTTATTTCTGCTCACTTCTAAGTCGTTGAAAGAATCGATGCCCAGCAGCAGTAATGAAGCCCAGAGTAAAAGACTGCACTTACTATAGTGAAGTTCATAACTTTGAGGATCCAGATGGTGAGAGCGAGGTTGACCACTATGAGGATCATGAGGAGGAGGACAAAGAAGTAAAGGCAACGTTTCCGCCAGCCGTAGATCCCCACTTTATACACTTGCGGTTTTTCGGTACTCTGGACATTGTTCCTATGAGGGCACTGTTCCTGGGTCATCTGCAAGAAAACACAAATAAAATGTTAATTGTGTAATTGAAGATTTTGTTAGAGGCATTGAAGCATGATTTAGGGGTCAGTGATATGACACTTTTTTTTTGTCCTAATGCACTCATTTTTCAAAAGCTCATCCAAGACAGCAACATAGCTTCGGCCCAGATCCAGGCCACATCTGGTACATGTGGATTTCACGCGTACCAGATGTGGGCCGGATCTGGGCTGACACTGTTGCTGTCTGGGATAAAAAAAATGCAATTCATACATAAAATTAAAATTAATTAATGTCATATAATCTGACATTTTTACGACAGGACAAGGTTAGTTCAGGTTGTACATGATCAGGTTGTACATGAAACCTAATGATATTTATGAAACAGTAATCTCATTATATTTATTAAGAAATACGTTTGATCTTGAAATTAAAAAATAATGTTTTGAAAATTATTAAGATGTGTATCCTCACATGAATTCAATGTGTAAGCAAAACAGAATACTTTTAAAAATATATATATTTTTTTTTTTTACTTTAAGCTTTTAAAGTCATTAAATTTAAACTTTTATTGGAAGTGGTGAAAAAAGTACCATATGAAACCAATATGAATACAAATATTACATTATGGAATTACAAAATGGAAGTACCTGGAATAAGTGTTTTTGAAAAGATTTATATGTCATTGACCCCATTATTGTAAATATAAATGGAGTAAATGTGTAAAAAACACTGTAAAAAAAAAATAAATAAAAAAAAGTTGCTGCCTTAAAAGCACAATCAACTTGGATGTTTAAAGCCCTATTCGCACGGAATAAGTATTATCTGGGGACCTCGTGTAATTTAGAACCCCCCCCCCCACATCTGAATTTTGCGTGGCGCATTCCCACGGGATACGCAAAACCTGTGATTTTACTCAAATTTTCCTTACCGCATGCTGCTAGGTATATGTTATCTAGGCTTGCTGCGATAGCCTACATCACTTTCTCACCGTCGTTTTGATTTTGTATAGTAATAAAAATTATTTAGTTCAGTTAGAGAACAGACACTGCAATTAAAAACTGAACTGAGCACAGACCAGCAGCAGGAATCAGATTTCATTTATCACGAGAGTGAGGAGCTGACAATATGACAGCGGAAGATTTGGTTTCAAAGCTAAATATAAAGGCGCCCATTTAAGCGAACTTGTCATTGTATTGTTCTGTTGTTGTGTTTTTCATTAAGAATAATATTGAACACACCATTCAAGCAATTCGCTCCCAAATTGCCGCTAATTCTAAAGTGAAAGTATAATGCGCACGGGCACACAGGCATTCATAATGGTGCTCGTTATGAATGCAGCCTCCGTTCTTCGCGAAAGATGGATAAAAATGCGCACAGGAAACCAAAACCTTGCAAAAATTATATACGACCCGCCAAATCCTGGCCAAATCACAGAGATGCCGATTCGCACGGGACTAATATTATCACAGGACCTCGGTGTTCATCGAAATATGGTAGGTCATTTGCAGGGGAATTTTTACTTTACAGATTACAGACATAGTCGATCCGCACAGGATTAAGATTACAGACAACCTCCGCAATTATTACAAATTACTAGAGGTTATACTAATCCTGTGCGAATAGGGCTTAAGTCATTTCAACATGAGTCAAAACATATGTTGCCATAATTTATTGATCTTATAATTCTTTACAGTGCAGTAAAGACTGCAATACAGAACAACAGAAAATAATTCCGATTCTAATAGTCCAGTTACAAAAATGAAAAGACACTGTACATTTGAACCGTCATAATAATATCTCTGCGCGGAATACAATTTGCTGTCGGCAGTGTTTTGAGCAGCACTCTTTGTTGGCAATCGCATTTGACATGCACGCACATTCAGGCCGCACTGAAACAAATGACTTCAGACAGCTCTGTGAAAGTTCCAATACAGGAACGCACAATGAAAAATTAAACAAGTCTCTCTTTCTCCATATCATAGGGTTTTACTACCCATTCTGTCATTATCATCAACTTCTCATATTGTATAATCACCAGCATTTTAAGCACACAATCTGTCATGATATAGATCTTCAAAGGGAATCACAAAGAACGTCAGGCTGTTGCCATTAAAGTAGGCCCTGAGTTCAATTGAATTGGATTTTGATCATCCACAATAGGTTTGAGTACCACTGCACTTTTTAGCATCCTCTCGGTCTTATTGTAAATATAAATGGAGAAGCAAATGTGTACAGTAAAGGCACTGCAATACAGAACAACGAAAATAATGCTAAGACTGTGCCTTCGGGATTGTCTGTCACTTTTGCCCTATTCATAACGAAATCATTCACTCATGCAACCATCTACACTGGTTACAAAATAAATGGAAGTCAATAAAGGGAAATCAGTGGGCTGGGAGTGTATCACTGCTTAGCCGGCATGGAAACACTGACTGTGGGATATCCTGATATACACTCACCTAAAGGATTATTAGGAACACCTGTTCAATTTCTCATTAATGCAATTATCTAATCAACCAATCACATGGCAGTTGCTTCAATGCATTTAGGGGTGTGGTCCTGGTCAAGACAATCTCCTGAACTCCAAACTGAATGTCAGAATGGGAAAGAAAGGTGATTTAAGCAATTTTGAGCGTGGCATGGTTGTTGGTGCCAGACGGGCCGGTCTGAGTATTTCACAATCTGCTCAGTTACTGGGATTTTCACGCACAACCATTTCTAGAGTTTACAAAGAATGGTGTGAAAAGGGAAAAACATCCAGTATGCGGCAGTCCTGTGGGCGAAAATGCCTTGTTGATGCTAGAGGTCAGAGGAGAATGGGCCGACTGATTCAAGCTGATAGAAGAGCAACTTTGACTGAAATAACCACTCGTTACAACCGAGGTATGCAGCAAAGCATTCGTGAAGCCACAACACGCACAACCTTGAGGCGGATGGGCTACAACAGCAGAAGACCCCACCGGGTACCACTCATCTCCACTACAAATAGGAAAAAGAGGCTACAATTTGCACGAGCTCACCAAAATTGGACAGTTGAAGACTGGAAAAATGTTGCCTGGTCTGATGAGTCTCGATTTCTGTTGAGACATTCAGATGGTAGAGTCAGAATTTGGCGTAAACAGAATGAGAACATGGATCCATCATGCCTTGTTACCACTGTGCAGGCTGGTGGTGGTGGTGTAATGGTGTGGGGGATGTTTTCTTGGCACACTTTAGGCCCCTTAGTGCCAATTGGGCATCGTTTAAATGCCACGGCCTACCTGAGCATTGTTTCTGACCATGTCCATCCCTTTATGACCACCATGTACCCATCCTCTGATGGCTACTTCCAGCAGGATAATGCACCATGTCACAAAGCTCGAATCATTTCAAATTGGTTTCTTGAACATGACATTGAGTTCACTGTACTAAAATGGCCCCCACAGTCACCAGATCTCAACCCAATAGAGCATCTTTGGGATGTGGTGGAACGGGAGCTTCGTGCCCACAAATCTCCATCAACTGCAAGATGCTATCCTATCAATTTGGGCCAACATTTCTAAAGAATGCTTTCAGCACCTTGTTGAATCAATGCCACGTAGAATTAAGGCAGTTCTGAAGGCGAAAGGGGGTCAAACACAGTATTAGTATGGTGTTCCTAATAATCCTTTAGGTGAGTGTAAGTTTGACCCAGTCAGTGGAAAAGTTTGCTATGTTTTTTGCACTGCCCTCTAAAACCTACATTTTATCTATAGGCAAGAGAATTCTACCAGTTTCACATGAGTAGGTCTATGATTCAGAAGCTGAAGAATAATCAGTGATATAGGTTCGTGTTTTTATTGTCTTAGGGTGCTTTCACATCTGGTTGGTCAATTTGGTCCGGACCAAGGGCAACAAAAATTATACATTGTAGCATCTTTTTTTTTTTTTTTTTCACACCACACTGATTGCTCTGGTCCGAATCAGTTGATGAGTTGGTGAAACGAAACAAAATGCAGTCACGTGACAACATCCACATCACTCGTTGGCCAGATGCTACATAGTTTGTATACACCATTTTAGGCAAACTATACATTTCAAGAATGACGCGCTGATGCGGCTAGAAAATAATGTTTTACTGCACTGCAAATGGCGAAGGCACATCGCAGGTCACTTCAGGAGAAGGCATGCATTAATTTTGCTAAACTGGGACATGCTCAGCTTCTGAAAGAATTACCATATGACTACGGCAGCTGTTTTAGTCCAAAAATGCGTTCTTTAGGAAGTTTGGTCTGTTCGACGTCGGATCACATTCTCACCACAAACGAACCGCTCCAGTGTTCGTTTGAACAAGGAGGTCTCGGTACACTTGTTTGGTCCACTTTTGGTGTGCGCACCCAAGTGCGATTGCTGCATTCACAACTGCCCAAACGAACCGCACAAAAAGGGAAAAATGAACTCTAGTGTGATTCAACCCGACTAAATGAGGCAGGTATGAAAGCACCCTTAAAAACTGATTACTGAGATACGGGGGGAAAACAAGCTACATAGGTGGAAACATTTTTATCAAAAATGTATGTATTATTTTAGAATTAGAAATATGGAATTATCTGTTTTACATGAGGTATTTGCATGTGTTTGAACCATTACTTACAGGTGTGACTCTCAAACCATCCTATTCAAACAACCATTTACTGCATCCGAAATTGAATGTTTCCTTACTTAAAGGAACATGCCGAGTTTTTGGGACTTTAGCTTATTCACCGTATCCCCCAGAGTTAGATAAGTCCATACATACCATTTTTATCTCCGTGCGTGCCATAACTCTGTCTGACGCACCCACCACTAGCCTATTTTAGCATAAAGACTGGAGGTAAACGGCTCCATCTAGCCTACTGCTCAATAAATGACAAAATAATGGCAACATTTTCCTATTTACATGTTGTGATGTGTATAGTTACATTGTGTACTAAGACCGACGGAAAATGAAAAGTTGCAATTTTCTAGACCGATATGGCTAGGGACTATACTCTCATTCCTGTGTAATAATCCAGGAACTTTGCTGCCGTACCATGGGTGCAGCGACACAATGATATTAAGCAGCACCTGAAAATAGTCCCCAGCACGCTCTCTGTGCGAGCAGGTTGTCACGTTGGTTATGTTGACGGAATTTAGCCTATTTTCGGGCACTGCGTAATATCATTGCGCCGCTGCACCCATGGTACGGCTGCAAAGTTCCTGGATTATTACGATTAGGAATGAGAGCAGGAATTTTCTGTCGGTCTTAGTACACAATGTAACTATACATATCACAACATATACATAGGAAAATGTTGGCGTTATTTTGTCACTTATTAAGCAGTAGGCTAGCTGGAGCCGTTTACCTCCAGTCTTTGTGCTAAGCTAGGCTAGCAGTGGGTGCGTCAGACAGAGTTATGGCACGCACGGAGATAAAAATGGTATGTATGGACTTATCTAACTCTGGGGGATACGGTGAATAAGCTAA
Source organism: Rhinogobio ventralis (assembly GCA_039654625.1). Taxonomy (NCBI): domain Eukaryota; kingdom Metazoa; phylum Chordata; class Actinopteri; order Cypriniformes; family Gobionidae; genus Rhinogobio; species Rhinogobio ventralis. The sequence continues at coordinate 27,491,644 of CM077208.1, forward strand.
AGTCCCAAAAAGTCGGCGTGTTCCTTTAATAGTAAGTGAAAAAACAGTACACCAAAAGAGTAGTATGCCCGAATACATAGTTTTTGAAAAAACGGTATACGTGATTGAAATACGTGCTTTTGCTTAATCTACTACTTTTGCTTAATCTGCTCTAGAATCTACTACGATTCTGGAGCATTCGATGAACACTTTACTATCCCATGAGGCCACAGGAGAGGATTTACGAATAGAGTGATGCAGGGATGACATATTTTTGAAGGCCAAACCACTGAAAAGGGTTAGCACTTAGCATTTCTGGTTCCATCGTCCTGAAGTCAATGGGTTTTTTTAATGGGTTTTTGGTTGAAATAAGGTCTGTGGTTAACACAAGCTCAAGAACATTCCATTGATTATCAGTGAATAATATAAAAATGTACAAAATTAGTAGAACACTTGGCATCTGGGATTCGAAACATTCTTCTAACTATTGCCGGAAGGCAAACTGTCGTGCATTACTTTAACCAGCAGGAGGAAGACTGTAAACCCTAATGCTCAAAATAATTAATTGGTTTGAGGAGGGTAAACTTAAATTAAACAAATGAGTTCAATCAAATTGAATTTTATGAGTATTTAGAACATTCTGTAACACTTTATTTTAGGGTTCGGTTCTCACTCAACTAGTTGCTTATTAGCATGCATATTACTAGGATATTGGCTGTTTATTAGTACTTATAAAGCACATATTAATGCCTTATTCTGCATGACCTTATTCTACATCCCTTAATCCTGCACTGTAAACCCTAACACTCAAAATAATTAATTGGTTTGAGTAGAGCCAAATCAAATCAAACCAATTAGTTAAATCAAATTAACTGTTATGAGTATTTAGAACTTTCATTTTATTTTGAGTCCTCAAAACTGACACATTTTAAGTAATCTGAATTTTTTCATGGTTTTGAGCTTTATGAACTTGTTTCTTTTAATTTAGACTAACTTAAATTTAACCAAAATTGGGCTGGGATTTCTATTGCCCAGCATGCTTTGCCATGACACTCAAAAGGGACAGTAAATGCCAAAATTAAGTGTTATATTATGGGGTTTTTTTTGTGCAAGATTAATGTTAAGTGGGAGATTTAATAGTGTTTCATGTTTTGTTATGCTAGTTTAGAAGAGTTTCTGTTATGTTTTTTTTTTTTTTTTTGTAGGGTTACCATCATGGTGACGAGTGGAGCATGAAAACAGATATATGTTAAATGTATTATATTGCTGTACTCATTTAGCAAGTGCTATAATGCTACAAAAGCATTGTGTAACCAATTAGCAAGGTGGCATTTATTGAATTAGCTACTTAAAGTTTCAACTACTAAACATTTGAGCATGATATTTTTAAGTTAAATATATGAATTAGCTTATTCAAATATTTCATGTTCAGAGCAATTTAAACAAAAATTACGTTACAAAAATGTGCAAGTTCTGCTTACTTAAACTTTAAATTTCTTAACTTAAAAATGTTTAGGCAATTTCTTGAGTTTTGCCAATTTATTCGGGTTTACAGTGTACCCAATACCTAAATTGGTTTTGTAATGCTACAAAAACTACCTTACTAACTATTAATAAGCAGTAAATTAAGAGTTTATTGAGGCAAAAGTCATAGTTAATAGTGAATATGTGTTCCCCAACTTTCTTTTTCTTTTGAGTTCACAAAACATTTTTTAAGTAATCTGAATTGGTTAATTATTTTGAGTTTTATGAACTTGTTTCTTTTAATTTAGACAAACTTTTTTACTGCAAGATTATTGTTAAATGGGATATTTAGTAGTGTTTAATGTTTTGCTATGCTAATTCAGAAGAGTTTATGTTATGTGGTGAGTTACCATCATGGTGACGAGTGACGGGTGATTATATGATAATTTTAAATTAAATGTATGAATTAGCATAGTTAAGTTAAGAGTACAAAATAAAAATCTGCCAGTTCTGCTTCCTAAAACGTTGAATTTCTTAACTAAATTTTTTTTGAGTTTGAGTTTTGCCAACTTATTTGGGTTTACAGTGTGCCCACATTTGAGTAAAATAAATATAAAGCTATTTTATAGAAAATATTGGTTTATGGGTCAAAGACATACAGTATAAGAGTGATAAAAAAAAAAAATAGAAAAATAAATATAACTTAGAAATGTACTATTTGTGTATATTTTGCGTATATGGTTTTGGAAAATCTTTTATTCATTTTTCAAGAAAAGTTTAAATTAAATGGCTCTATAAATTATCGCTGGCTTCCCAATTTGAATAGATTAGTCTAGTCTAGTCTATACTGTTTTCAGTTGATAGCTCACCTCCCATCCAATAAATAGCAATAAGCTTTGTGCTTTGTTACTTTCCATATGAAAAAGTCAAAGCTTTCAAATGTTGTCATATAAACAATAAATACCGTTTTGGTACTCTTTATGTGGCATGACCAGCATTGGGGAAAGTTATGCATTACAATATTGCATTACCCTAAACTAATTACGTTACTTTTTTATGGAAAGTAATGTTACATTACTTTTGCGTTACTTTTTCCAACATGGGCTGGGCTTGTTTGTCGTTGTAGACATGAATTGCATTTGTTCCAGTCCATCTTAACCTTAATGCGTAGAATTTCTAAATTATACAGTAAAAAACCACTTTAAGAATCTGGAAGCTTAATTACATTTCTGCAAAGTGTCCTTGGTATGCTGGAAACAACAGCCAGGCTTTTACCAACCACAATAAAACATACCCTGTAATTAAAAGAAGACTAAGAAACAAAGCTCAATGTCTTTCCCGTTACTGAAGATATTCCTGAGCTCACACAACTGTAAATGGAGTTGCTGAAGTACAGGTGAAGTGAAAGCACTACTCGATACTGCTGGCTCCTTGGGGAGAAGCTGAGATGGCAAGTTACTCATCTGTGAACTGAAGTGTTAGTGTCCTGCCCTTGTCAGCAGCAAACACTACAGATGTTGTCCGTATAGTAACAGGGACTGGTAACCAAATAAAGTGGAAAAGGACTTGCAGCTAAAGATCAAGAACTACTGATTTTAAAAGAGAGCAAAATACACTTAACCACTCTTAGAATATTACTGTAATTTATCCAAACCGCTCTTTCCGACATTGACACGATTTGAAATTACTGTAAGTTTATTTTGGTCTCCAAAGACCTATATGCCTTTTTTTCTTCTTAATTGCATTTTCTGCACACAAAATAGAAACATTTCTTGGCTGAATTTAATTAGTTCTACATTTCTTAACATTAAACATATCTTAAAGGGATAGTTCACCTAAAAATGACAATTCTGTCATAATTTACTCATCCTTAAGTTGTTCCAATCCTGTATGAGTTTCTTTCTCCAGCAGAACACAAAAGAAGATATTTAAAAGAATGTCCATAACCAAACAGTTGATGGGGCCACATTGACTTTCATAGTATTTTTTTTTCCTCCATACTATGGAAGTCAATGGGGCCCATCAATTGTTTAGTTACCCATATTCTTCAAAATATCTTCTTTTGTGTTCAGCAGAAGAATGAAATTCATACAGATTTGGAACCACTTGAGGCTGAGTAAATGATAACAGTATTTTCATTTTTGGGTGAACTATCCCTTTAACATTATTTATTAACTGAACTCTAGACCCCCCAACCCCCAATAACATAACATAGCTCTTTAAATTCCCAACACAACAGAACAATACACACACTCCTCATTCTTCATATTGCTCAGAAATGGCATAAATAATGCCTTTACAGGGCACTTCAAAGAGAGAACAATAATTGTTGGGTCGTTCCAAAAAGGACAAGAAGACAAGAAGAATCATTAACAATAAGACCAGTATGCATTAAGAAAACAAATAGGGTCAATTTTGACTCCATGCCATCTTTAAATGTGCTGAGACCACAAAAAACATGTTTGAGGGGCACAGCTTGAATTCTACACTAACAGTTGTTTTAGAGGCTCAGTGTGGAGCGTTGAGGCTCAGGATTTAAGACTAAATCCTGCTTTTATAACAAATGTCATATGTATCCTTTGTTCCTTTTGTGAATCTGGCAGGTTGCAGCGCTTGAGATTTTAGAGAGGATGATGCTTTACTGTTGGCTCTAAAAAAAGAGGAAGATTGTCAGAAAGCCGCAGAATATGAAACACCTGCTTGTAGTTTAGCCTCCCTCCCTGGTGCCTGCATTTATTGGCAGCTCACTAGAAGACTTGCAGGAGAACTGCTCTTATACCCTCATCCATTCCTCAGTTTCTCTACATCGCTTAGAGCCAAAAGCAAATACACGAACCATCTACTTTTTTAAAAAGCACAAAGTGTATTTGTTTGTTTGTACATTTAGCATTACAGCGATTTTGTCACAGAGACTCGTGAGGCCACTTGTTTCCTCAGAGCTATAAAGCAGTCATCTGTGCAGTCTTGTGATTGCGCCTTCACGGTAGACTCTGTTATGATCCCTGCAAAATATCATCATAACCATATCAATATTGGATGAAAGAGGCCACTCAGTCTTGTTTATTCAAGATTAAAAAGAGAGGAAAATTACCCAATGGCCTATAAAGCTCCTTCTATCCTCAAAAACAAGAAAAGCAAAACTCCAAGCAAAAAAGTTCAAATTTCAAGAGTTCAGGATTCGTTGATGAATAAAACTTTCAAAAGAACAACATGTATTTGAAATATAGCCTACATCTTTTGTAACATTATAAATGTCTTCAATTTTTATACATTTAAAGGGTTCATGAACTGAGAAATCAAATTTTCCTTGAGCTTTTGACATAAGAATAAGAATATCCTGTAAGTTTCAGAACTGAAAACTTCCTTGTTAGTCCAAAAACAGCTTTTATTGTAACCAAGCCCAGAGAACGACTTGTTGTGGAATGTGGCTATTGATAGGTGAAAGAAAATCAACGCCTACTTCATCATTGGCCCCACCCACTGGTGTGTTAGTGAGATGACGAGGAGAGAAGAGCGGCAGGATCACTGGACTAAAAATAACATTACCTTCCAAAGGATCCTAATGCTATGAATGTGATTATTTATTTTCAACAATGTGAATGTCTCAGTTGAGCATTATTTATTTGTATTTGGTACATTTCACTGTGGATTCTTTGGTAAATCACTGCGTAACTGTTAATTCTAACGCCTGATCTGTGACCAGTGATTAATGATTCATATACAGTCAGATGTTCTTTGTCTATGTGTCAGTAAATCAAACCAGTGACTAAACGGTCAACTTCACATTGTTTCTCTTAGTATGATGAAAACAATCTGTCATTTAATCTGTGATTAAAGTATATAGAAAGCAATCAAAGAACGCTCCCTTTGAAATCGCTGGAGCTGTCAATCAAACAGCGCGAGTTTATCAGTGAATGAGCTCTGGACTCTCACCAGAACTCCTGTTATAATCAATTAATTTCTTATTTACATTGTGTTTGCACTGTTAGTTATGACGAAAGCATTCGTTAGTGTGCAGAAATGACGAGATCACTGCATTCATGTGCTCAACATGTCTATGATCGGCTACATGCTCATCACTGCAATCTTTCATCCCACAATCTAAATATAATGCCACAGATCTAAATATAATGCTGTAATCAACACTTTTAATGAGTTAACTTTGAGAGCTGTAAGAGAGTTCTACATGTAATACTGTAACACTGAAGTCTCACAGCAGACATGCCCCTTCAAACAGAGTGTTTAAATCAGGCCTTTTATTTCTAAATTATGACATAAAATCATACCTACATTGTAAGCGCACCCCAGGAAACATTATAAAACTGCAGTTCATGACCCCTTTAATGTGTCCTTGCTGAATAAAAGTTTCATTAAAAGGAAAAACTCTTGCCCAGCAGCTAGATCTGATATATTCTGACATAACAGACAGTCGCACAATCTGACTTGGCTTGGCACAGACTCACTGCAGTCATATTGTACAACCTGTCAAGCAACAATTGTAAAGGACAGAGAAAAAGAAAAAAAAACTGAACTGGTTTAGTTTAGTCAGACCCTTTTCCTAATTTAACTTTACGCTTCATTTTCACAACTGTCCTTCAGATCCACAAGCAGTATAATGAACCCATGACTGTGGGGGGTTCAGAAAATGTGCTTGTTATTTTAATGATTCACAGGTAGAGGCCAATTGCAAGGCAAATGTCTCGTCATTAAAGCAAATGTTTTGCGTAAACTCATGCGAAACAGCATCTTTTAGTGTTCTAATTTTATCAGACAAATGAATTGGTTGACAATTGGAGTACTTTTGCAAAGCATCCAATGTAAATATGGCTCATTAGCCTCACTGTTTGCTAAGGTAAACTGGTGCTTTAGCTAATGTTGCTGCACTCCACAGGTAATATCATTTCTGATTAAAATTGACTTGTTGGGAAATAAAATGTGCTTTCAGTAAATTAGAACTCAGTCGGGTAACTAAAATTGTAATCTTGCAACATGGATTTACCTAGCTTGACTCTGGTGCTACATGTCACCGAATTCAAAATGAGTCCAAACTATTTCTTGTCATTCTCTAGGACTAGGTTAATGACTGAAAAACTGGAGCTGATGACCAAGTGAATATGGCAGGAAATCCTGAGGTATGTGTCTTAAAGCTTAAAATTACAAGAAAACAATAGTCAGGTTTGGCTAAATATTTGCATAGTAGCAATCATTCCCAAATAGTATGAATAGTGTTTAGGTTGTATACATTGAATTGAGTTTGTATCTTACTGCGAAGGTACAGGCATAGAATAGATTAAATCTAAACATGGCATTTAGCTTTTGTAACTTTCCACTCTTAATTTTAAAGTTCTTTTATAGTGTTTATATTAGTCAGGCGAGTGCACTGTGTAGCATCTGATATGACCAAAATCTTGGTATGAGTAATTTTATATGATGGTAATGGTACTCCAGTGAAAAAAGTAGTGCTGTCAAATCGAATCATTGTGATTAATCGCATCTAACATAAATGTTTGTAATATATACAGTACTGTGCAAAAGTCTTAGGCTCGCTAGTATTTTTACACACAAAAAGTGGGTTTAAGCCAGTTATTTATATCTTTTGCTGTAGTGTGTCAGTAGGAAATATCAGTTTACATTTATAAATTAATTGCCATTAATTTTAATAATCCAGTGAGATTTTTGTATGCATAAAGAGTCTGACAATAGTCTCTACGCTCCACATGGAGATCTGATCTCATCTTCATCGAGTCTGTCTGTGATTACATGAAGAAACAGAAAAAACTGAGATGGACTAAATCCAGAAGAACTGAGGCAACGTCTCCAAGACACTTGAAGAAACCTTCCTGCAAAACTACATGAATAGGTGTAGGAATAGATGCAGGTGACAAAAGCCGTTTTAAACGCAAAGGGTGGTCACCCCAAATATCGATTTGATTTAGTTAATAGAAGTTAATTCATAAATAAAAGCTATTTATGTTATTATTTTTGACAGCATTCTCACTTTAAAGCATTCTGACAAGTGCCTAAACTTTCACAGTACTGTAGTTTTGCAGGAAGGTTTCCTCAAGTGTCTGGGAGACGTTGCCTTAGTTTTTCTGGATTTAGTCTGTCTCAGTTTTTTCTGTTTCTTCATGTAATCACAGACAGACTCGATGATGGTGAGATCAGATCATACCGGCTGCTATCAGACTTCTTGTGCATAAAAAAATTAAAAAAAATCTCAATTAATTATTGCAATTAATTGCAAAATGAATGTTTGGAAATGTAAACTGATATTTCCTACTGACACACTACAGTAAAACATATAAATATATACATATATATATCAACACGATCACATAAGAATGTGTATCAATAGTACGAGTGTGCAATGTCGTGGAATGTATACGGCAAAATTAGTTTTGGCGTGCATATGGTACGCTGTTTTTCGCGTGCATATGATACGCACTTCATGGCGTGTATATGACACGCTCTTGGGTAGGATGAGGGTGGGGGTTGGGGGGTTCGTGCGTATAATACGCCATAAAGTGTGTATCATATGCACGCGAAAAACGGCGTACCATATGCACGGCAAACTCATTTTGGCGTATACATTCATTTTGGCGTATACATATGCACACTCGTACTATTGATGCACATTTTTGTGAGACCAGGTTCATATATATATATATACATACACACACAGTGTCCTTAAAGTGTGCTTTCATAACTGTTACTTGAAACATTTAAGTACACTTTGTAATAATGTCAAACTTTACTGTAAAGTACATTTGAAATCATTAAGCTTTAATAATCTTTTGTCGTGTTTTAAAGAAATACACTTAACACGATAAAGCACATGTAAAGCACTTTATTATGTGTTTTATTACATATTTTTTATATGAGTTATATATTTACTGTTATTACAGTACAATTGTTTCAGTAGAAATGACATTAAAATATATTTTAGTTTACCATAAAAGCTTGTCAATACATCTGGCAGTACAGACAATGGAAGTAATCATGAAATTACACATCAAGATGTACTTAAATCCTTATACTTAAGTACAAATAAAATCTAAATTTCAGCTATTTGCAGTTGATATAAATTTTAACTATAATACATTTGGTAGCACTTTCTTTACGGTCCTGTTCCCCTATGTACTTGTTTTAGTTATTACAATAACTGGGTAATAACTAGGTACTAACCATTAACTTACCCCTAAACCTAACCTGAACCATGTAGTTACCTTATATTACCCATTACTTTCTTAGGTATGCACACTGTAAGTACACTTAAATGTGTGGAGTGTAAAATAAAGTGCAACCATATAGTTTTAATTGAATTGCAATTAATATGCAATTAAGTGTCTGAAAACATTACATTCAATTTGCACTTCAGTATATTCTATAGTATTATTTCCATAATAAAGACTCTTTTTAAAAGTATGCTAAAGTGTACTTCTTTTTTCACAAGGGTATATATCATAATATAGTTATTTTTGTTGGAAAAAGCAAACCCAAAATTGATAGTCCAATAAGGTAGTGACATGAAAACACAGTGAATTCATTATTTTACAAAATAAAGTTTCTTTATTTTATTTTAATTTATTTATTTTGGAACTTAAATGATGTGAAACAAATGACAGGATTATTCATCACTGCAAAAAACAGCTTCTCATTATGTAACACTTGAGTTAAAAACAAAAGACTTAAAACAGTAGGGTATTACATTATGAATATGATGGATGAGCCACATTTAAAGCTATTGTATGAAGCCAATACACACACATCTGTGAGCACACATCAGTTGTATTCTGTATTAATACGCCTAATTGGCAATGTTGCTCAGCAACCAGTGCTTAATTTAAGCCGGATCCTGTTCCGGAAAATGTCATATTTTGCGCTCCGGCATTTGTTTTTAAACGATCTGGCATAAACAAGTGCATTACATAGTGACATTCGTGCACAAAACGAGCGGAGCAGAGTGAGTGTTTCAGAATGTATTGAAAACGTGCACACACCATGAAAGAGAGAGAGCGAGCGTGGGTTAATGCAGATGTATTTGAGGGTTATGTTTTGTTATTGGCCCTCACCATATATATTTTTGATCAGCTTTCCTAAGTTTAAAATCACTCTCATTGGTTGGTGCTTACTGCTTATTCAAGCTGAGCCCCCAGCGCAAGTTTAAAGCGCCGTTATTTTAGAACATTATTTTTGAAAGTATTAGTTCCTTGGTGACGCGTCATGAAGCCACACATACACTCACCTAAAGGATTATTAGGAACACCGGTTCAATTTCTCATTAATGCAATTATCTAATCAACCAATCACATGGCAGTTGCTTCAATGCATTTAGGGGTGTGGTCCTGGTCAAGACAATCTCCTGAACTCCAAACTGAATGTCAGAATGGGAAAGAAAGGTGATTTAAGCAATTTTGAGCGTGGCGTGGTTGTTGGTGCCAGACCGGCCGGTCTGAGTATTTCACAATCTGCTCAGTTACTGGGATTTTCACGCACAACCATTTCTAGAGTTTACAAAGAATGGTGTGAAAAGGGAAAAACATCCAGTATGCGGCAGTCCTGTGGGCCAAAATGCCTTGTTGATGCTAGAGGTCAGAGGAGAATGGGCCGACTGATTCAAGCTGATAGAAGAGCAACTTTGACTGAAATAACCACTCGTAACAACCGACGTATGCAGCAAAGCATTTGTGAAGCCACAACACGCACAACCTTGAGGCGGGTGGGCTATAACAGCAGAAGACCCCACCGGCTACCACTCATCTCCACTACAAATAGGAAAAAGAGGCTACAATTTGCACGAGCTCACCAAAATTGGACAGTTGAAGACTGGAAAAATGTTGCCTGGTCTGATGAGTCTCGATTTCTGTTGAGACATTCAGATGGTAGAGTCAGAATTTGGCGTAAACAGAATGAGAACATGGATCCATCATGCCTTGTTACCACTGTGCAGGCTGGTGGTGGTGGTGTAATGGTGTGGGGGATGTTTTCTTGGCACACTTTAGGCCCCTTAGTGCCAATTGGGCATCGTTTAAATGCCACGGCCTACCTGAGCATTGTTTCTGACCATGTCCATCCCTTTATGACCACCATGTACCCATCCTCTGATGGCTACTTCCAGCAGGATAATGCACCATGTCACAAAGCTCGAATCATTTCAAATTGGTTTCTTGAACATGACAATAAGTTCACTGTACTAAAATGGCCCCCACAGTCACCAGATCTCAACCCAATAGAGCATCTTTGGGATGTGGTGGAACGGGAGCTTCGTGCCCTGGATGTGCATCCCACAAATCTCCATCAACTGCAAGATGCTATCCTATCAATATGGGCCAACATTTCTAAAGAATGCTTTCAGCACCTTGTTGAATCAATGCCACGTAGAATTAAGGCAGTTCTGAAGGCGAAAGGGGGTCAAACAGTATTAGTATGGTGTTCCTAATAATCCTTTAGGTGAGTGTATATGTACAGTACTGTGCAAAAGTCTTAGGCACGTTGGTATTTTCACACGAAAAATGTTTTTAAGCCAGTTATTTCTATCTTTTACTGTAGTGTGTCAGTAGGAAATATCAGTTTACGTTTCCAAACATTCATTTTGCAATTAGTTGTAATAATCCAGTGAGATTATTTTTTTTTATGCACAAGAAGTCTGATAGCAGCCGGTATGATCTGATCTCACCATCATCGAGTCTGTCTGTGATTACATGAAGAAACAGAAAAAACTGAGACAGACTAAATCCAGAAAAACTAAGGCAACGTCTCCCAGACACTTGAGGAAACCTTCCTGCAAAACTACAGTACTGTGAAAGTTTAGGCTTTAAAGTGAGAATGCTGTCAAAAACAATAATATAAATAGCTTTTATTTATGAATTAACTTCTATTAACTAAATCAAATCGATATTTGGGGTGACCACCCTTTGCGTTTAAAACGGCTTTTGTCACCTGCATCTATTCCTACACCTATTCATGTAGTTTTGCAGGAAGGTTTCCTCAAGTGTCTTGGAGACGTTGCCACAGTTCTTCTGGATTTAGTCCATCTCAGTTTTTTCTGTTTCTTCATGTAATCACAGACAGACTCGATGAAGATGAAATCAGATCTCCATGTGGAGCGTAGAGACTATTGTCAGACTCTTTATGCATACAAAAATCTCACTGGATTATTAAAATTAATGGCAATTAATTTATAAATGTAAACTGATATTTCCTACTGACACACTACAGCAAAAGATATAAATAACTGGCTTAAACCCACTTTTTGTGTGTAAAAATACTAGCGAGCCTAAGACTTTTGCACAGTGCTGTAGGCTATCGCCTTTATTTCGTTTTTCCTTTTTTATTCAAAATATTCACAAACTTGTTAACCAGCCTATATCTTGAATTATATGATATATTCCGATTTTCAAATATGTGGAAGTGAAGGTGTTGTGTCTTTTAAACACCTTTATAATGACCATGTTGATATAACGCACAATGAGTTTCCACCGCAGTTCAGAGGATCATATGCCGGATTCACATCACATAAATTCATCAATTTTTCCTGAAATACATAAAAGTAAGTAGCCGGTGAACTGGAAGAAGAATAGAGTAAACTTAATTGTTTCATACACAATGTGTAGGCATATGATATGAATAAAAACTTTGTCAAATTATAATTGAAATGATTATTATTCCAGCTTCCATAGACATCAGTGTATGAATTTGAATTGAACAAATTATAGGCTACTTTGAATTTTTTATGTAGTACTCCATTTAAATGTCTATTTAAATGTCTGAAAACTAAAATAAACATTATGTGGTTGAAAACACTGAATAGTCGTCCGTTTCTGGCTCAGCGCCAGCCAAAGTGCGAAAGTTACAGAAAACAAAACCTACAGCAGGATCTTTTCATTTCCCTTTCTGTGATTCCACATTTTGCTTTTTTCTCTACCACAAAACTTAGTGGAATCTTAAAAAGCTTCCATTGGCTGATCTCAGGCTGGTTTAAATTCTCAGAGGCCTTTGATCACGTCTGGGGTGGGGGAAAGCTGTTTTTGACTCGGACACTAAAGGGCAGACAGTAACCAAACGTCCCATAACCTTCACAGCTGTTTCCTTCACTCTCCAGCCAAAGTCACACCCCCTCCTTTCCTCCTTATCTGCCATTGCCACTCCAGCCTGGCATCATCACAGAGAATTGCAACAATCACCTTTCTTACAGTGTCCTTTCATCAGAGGAGCGTGAGTGTAAAACAACACCGTGAACCCTGTCGGTAACTCTGCAATCTTTCCACAGCGAACCCCGTTGTTACTTATTTATAGTAGCATGTTTCCCAGAGGGCCAGAGTAATTGAAACCAAATGTGTGGAGGCAGTGAGATGGGGAAATAGAGCAGCAGTAGCATCTGGACAGGAGAAAAAGAGAAAGAGATAGAAGCGGGAGGGACAGGAAAACCCTTTGTCTACTATCGGGACACAAACTTTTTGGCTTCCAATTGATACAAGACTTCTGTTCGGAGAGCACAATGCACTGCCAGAATAATCCAATACAATGGGACTGAAAGAAGAGAGACAGAGACAAAAATAACACAGCAACCCCAACTACTCCAGCGCAGTCAGAAAAGTTCCCAAAAAATGAAGTAGCAGTTCACATTAAGCGCAGCCCTGTCTCTCTGCTGCCAGGAAGTCACATGCGTTTCCTCGCACAAAGCACAAGTCAAAAACAATGAGCTAAAAACTTACCATCCTGACTATGGCTCTCAATCTGAAGTCCAAGCTAGTGCACACAGGGTGTGACAGGCGGATAAAAGTAGACAGAGACACCACTTAAAGATGGCATGAGGCCTATTTTCTCTGTCTCTCTTTCTTTTTCCGACTGACTTCAGGCAGTTACAATCCCCCCTTCCGACACTGTCAGCTTTTCCAATAGCAGACGCGCAAGCCGAAATCCCTGCCCCAGAGTTTGCAGGAATTTCCTGAACTCTTAGTCTGGTATCTGCAGCAGAACCACGGCGAACAGCGACTGAGTCTTGTGACGCTCTGCTACCGTCTGCCTGAGTAACTGCCCCCTGGTTTGTGGCCAGATATAGCACTAGGAGACACATGGGGGAAGTTAGGGGGTTGATGTCTGGGGTTTTTATTTTAGTACAGCCCCTCACCCTCAATATGTGTGAGTTTCAGCATGCAGCCATGGGAATTGGAAATGCATTTACTTTTCTACTTGATGTTCTTGCCTGGCTGACTATGAGGAATACAATTGCCACAAAGCCTTTCCTACGCAGCATTTTCTGCAGGCATGAAGTCATCAGACTGATGAATAATAGTAATCATTGTTTAGGTCGCTTCCTTTAACTGGCCAGTTCAGCATTAGCAGGACGTTCCATGGGGAGCGTAAAAACCAAGACCACATGCGCAATCAATATGCAGAATCCCCAGGACGATTAATCAGCATGTTCATTGCGAACGCCAGTGGTGTGCTTGGCTGTGGTGTGTGTTAAGGTACAAAACATTAACATAAATATATTCATACTGTGTTTTACCTTACTGCGGTGACAAAGAATTATGTTTGGGATGTTTAGGCTTGAATTTATTCAGGGGTTGTTTGCTTCACACTCTTTGTTAAGGGTTTGAAAACAGCCAATTAGAGTCAGAATTCTGAATCAGGGTTTAGAGGCAGCATTTCCATGTAACCTTGCTGAATAATGTTGTGGTTGTGTCGAATAAATTCACAACCAAACCTTCTGCTTGTTGTTGTTTTGGAGGTGTCTCCTAGATTTTACTTGTAAATACAAACCCAACAGCTTAACTTAGTGAATGTGTAAATTAGATTAAATGGAAGTGAGTCCAGTTGTTCACACAGTTTGGCTATAGCTGTAACACGTACTGTACTTCACATACAGTAGCTGCTCTTTTCCAGAAAAGCTTTTATATAGGCTAATATTATACTATAGTTTGCATTTCTTTTTCAAATATAATTATTATTTAATCCAAATAATATTTCTCATCAGCATCAGATATCGTTTAACCACAAAAAAGATGCACTCAGCATCAAAACAAACATAAAGTCCTGATTACTCTTTCATTGTGTGAGTTTGGCGCTTACCTATTATTAAGTGAATACATTTCCAGCTAATATGATATATTAGCCTCTACATACTATGGTAACCTGCTGAATGACTGCCAACAATAATATTGGCAGTCTGAATTATATGATCTACTCCCAAAAAACAACTATAGCCTTCAAAACCTGGAAGCCAAGAGGTCCTCTGAGGGGCAGAGCCAATACAACAAAAGTAAATAGAACTGGAGCAAAGCAAGTGAAGAAACAGATGTGTCTTTTCTGCATCAGTAAGTGGAACCACTGTCTAGGTTTACACTCTTTGGTCAACAAATCATATTGTGTTTATTGTTTAACAAAACTGCAATTGGTATTTGATTGTGATATGATAAACACTTAGCATTTCATATCGCTTCTGCTTTGATATCAAGACTAAAAGAACCAAAAATGGTACCAAATGACTTATCATCTGATCGTGGTTGTATCTCTATTAGTGTTACTGAATCTTAGTGCTGCATTTGACCACAACATTCTTTTAAATAGACTTGACACTATGTTGGCATTAGTGGAACTGCATTGGCATGGTTCAAATTATAATTATCTGACTGTTACCAATTTGTAGCAGTAAATGAAGAGATGTCATATCAATCACAAGTTCAGTATGGAGTACCACAAGGCTCAGTGCTAGGACCGTTGCTTTTCACCCTGTACATGCTACCCTTGGGAAATATGATTAGGAAGCATGCCGTTAGTTTACACTGTTACGCTGATGATACTCAGCTCTATATTTCTTCGTGCCCTGACGAAACATACCGATTTACAAAATTAATTGAATGCCTAGTTGATATAAAAATGGGATGACTAGTAATTTCCTACTACTTAATTCTGAAAATAAATAAATAAATCTGGTTATTAAAAAAAAAAATTAGGTGTGCTCTTTGTTCCCAGTCTTTCATTTGAAAGCCACATATCTAGCATCTGTAAAACCAAATTTTTCCATCTTAAAAATATATCTAAATTACGACATATGCTCTCAGTGATAAATGCAGAAAAGTTATTTCATGCGTTCATGACCTCAAGGCTAGATTATTGTAATGCTCTACTGGGTGGCTGCCCTGCACTCTTAATAAACAAACTTCAACTGGTCCAAATGCAGCAGCTAGAGTTTTTACAAGAACCAGGAAGTATGACCATATTAGCCCCATTATTTCAACACTGCATTGCTCCCTGTTAAACATTGCATACATTTTAAAATCTTGCTAATTACTTACAAAGCACTAAATTGTTTAGCTCCCCAGTACTTAAGAGAACTCTTAACACATTATAGTCCTTCCCTATAAACTTAATCTATTGCAATCTCAAAATTCTGGCCAGTTGAAAACAGGCCAAATTCTGGCCAATTTTGATCATATCAAAATCAACTGCAGGCGGTAGATCCTTTTCCTTTTTAGCACTCAAACTCTGGAATAGTCTTCCTAGCATTGTTCAGGAAACAGACACACTCTGTCAGACTAAAAACACATCTCTTTAACCTGGCATACACATAACACATTATCAATTTCTATTTTTCAAATTAGTTAAATGACTGTTTGGCTGCATAAATTAGGTCAATCGAAACCGGGAACACTTCCTATAACACCCGATGTACTTGTTACATTGTAAGAAGAATGGCATCTACGCTAATATTAGTCTGTCTGTCTCATTCTTATCCCGAGGTTACCATAGTCAGTAGGATCTGGTCCACATCACCTAGGATCTGCACCTCGACACGACCAAAATAAAGATCTGGATGTCAGCAGAGACTCTGTCTACTAGACAATACCCTGTAAAGGCCTCGTCAACATGACAGGCATCAGCACAGATCTTCAGCAAAGACCACAAGAACAAGACAGGTCCTCCACACAGACCCATTGGTTAACTTTGGCACAATACCGGCGTGATGAATCAATCTTTAAGCAAAAGGAACTGGATGAATATTTTAATGTTACCGATTACCGATCTGAATTCTGACTTGTGATGCTGCCTGAATCATAATCACACCGTGTTCATTCGTTCGTTGGCCAGAGGAGAACTGGCCCTCCGACTGAGCCTAGTTACGGCCAAGTTTTTTTTCACCATTCTGTCACTGATGGAGTTTGGGTTCCTTGACACCGTTGCCTCTGGCTTGCTTAGTTGGGGAAACTTAATGTTCAACAATATTATTGATCTGACTGTACTGACCCTGTTGTATGAGAAGCTGGAGGATGACATAATTTTTTGCAGAACTGCTTTATACATTAAATGAACTAATTTAATAATTGATTATTTTTACAACCGAACTGAATCAGCACTGAACTGACTTCAGCTGAATAACAGCTGAAATGCATATTTTTTTCATTATCACTGTAAAGCTGTTTTGAAACAATCTGTATTGACCAACTTAGATAGAGTTTGCATGGAACATCCACATCTTGTGCATATTGCTGTAGAACATTGTCATGAGCCCCATGAACTAAATAGGCCACCACCTATTCACTACTCTGCATGTAGACTACAACATTTATTTTAAACATATATTTTGTAGGCTTTTGTTGTTTAATGGTAGCACTGGGCCATTATATCCACCTCAACAATTAAATATGATACATTATTCTTCAGTAAAATTTGGTCCATTTGGTTTCACATCTCAGTTATTCTCTAAAACAGATCAATTTCCACAGGATCACAGCTGCAGTTTAGTACAATTGTTACATAAAGTGTCAGGAAGTGTTTATATCAAGTACAAGTAAATGTATTACCAGATATTACATTATCTAAATCACATCAGCTTGTGTCACAATGGTTTACTTTACTGCTAGACCATGGGTATGACAGTTTGGTGAGCTGCAGTGTTAAACTTGACATGAAACACACAATATGTGCAGAACGTCGATATGCGGTAAGGGCAGGGACGACTGGGCGCCAGAAAGTGAACTGAGCATGATACTTAAGGGGACCAGGGCAACGAAATAATCAGTGTTTACCAGTGAGGGAGTTCACTTATTAAGCATAATGAAATCGGCTTCTTTCCATTACCGCAGTGGTACCGTGGGGGCCACACATTAGTCCTGTTTGTGCTGGTGTGTGCGTGTAGCCCAAAAGGCTCATTGGAATAATGTGCCTATTTCTGCAAAAATCCAAAAACATACCAATACACACAATTCACTGCAGTTTCCAGCTGAAATCAAAACTAGTGGCAGTAAAACAGCAACATCTTTTAATCCTGATTAAATCATGATTACAGGTGCAGACTTTTTTTCAGTAACACTTTGGAATACTGTTCCGTCATTAATGAATAACTACACAGGAACAAATGAGTAATGCACTATTAACACTCTAACTACTAAAAAGTAACTGTGATTAACGAATTAGTAAGTAATAGTGCTTAGTCGAATGTGGTAGTTCACTATTAGCTAATCAATAATTTTTCATACCTTCCAGAGGACTACTAAGAACTACTATATACAGGTTCATAATTAACATGAATAATAATGTGTAATTAATTCTAAAGTGAAGGTAATGGCAACCCACTAGTATTACCAACTACTACTAAATCCTCCAGAAGGAACTACTAATTATATGGATCAGTATTCTAAAGTGAAAAACATGATAACTCTCTAGTAATGACTGAGATCATTGTAAGCTTTTGAGGTTTTTGTAAGGTTTTGGATAGTAATGACTCAAGTGTTACTACATCCTTCAAAAGGAATTACTAATTACTAAGTATTCTAAAGTGAAGATCATTGTTACCCACTAGTAGCCTAATGACTCAAGTGTTACCAGATCCATCGGAAGGAATTATTATCCAAAACCTTACAAAAATCTCAAAAGCTTACAATGACTTACTAGGGAGTTATCATGTTTTCCACTTTAGAATTAATGATTTAAAAGCGAGGTGCAAAAGAGGGAAATCTCCAACGTCACCCCCCACTCTGTGATACCGGTATTACCGCTGTTGGCACACGTCGATTAACCGGAGGGAAAATTTCCTCACATCACATCCCTAGTCATTACTATATTATGCATTATGCATTACTCGCATTAATTATGAACCTGTATAAAGTCGTTCTTAGTAGTCCTCTAAGAGGTATAAAAAATAGTAGTTATTGATTAGCTAATAGTGAACTACCACATTCAACTGAACACTATCACTTACTAATTTCTTAATCAGAGTTTCTTGTTAGTTAATAGTAGTTATTAGAATGTTAATAGTGCATTAATCAGTTGTCCCTGTGTAGTTATTAATTAATGACGAAACTGTATTCTAAAGTGTAAAATTTTTTCACGCCGTTTTTTTTGCACAATATTATGGTACGACCACTTTGCATGATTTGTAAACTTAAACATTTTGGGCCAGATTTAATAAACAGGGCAAATTAGCGTGAGAGTGCAATTCCAGAAAAGTACAGATGGGAGTGGACACTGCGTGTGATCTACTGACAACACGCAAATTAATGAACACAGACGCAGCCGGATCATTTTCATAATGACCAGCGCAAT
This sequence comes from Rhinogobio ventralis, assembly GCA_039654625.1. Classification (NCBI taxonomy): domain Eukaryota; kingdom Metazoa; phylum Chordata; class Actinopteri; order Cypriniformes; family Gobionidae; genus Rhinogobio; species Rhinogobio ventralis. Next base: position 27,510,634 of record CM077208.1, read on the forward strand.
CTACCCGTTCGTTAGCATCTGATTTAAGACATGCTTTATTGTGCAGCAAATAATGGTGCAAACACCAGTAAATTGACGAGCGCAAACCTTAGTAAATCACCTCGCATGATTTGATTAAATACTCTCCTTCCATGAATTTTGCGCCTGAAAGGGAAACTCCTACAAATGCATATGCAATAGAGTCAGCCCCAAAAATAACTGTCCACGCCTTTTCAGCGCTAATTTATAACTGCGTGTCTTTAGTAAATCCTGACAGAAGTTTTTTAATGCCAAAAGAGGGTTTGCGCTGGTGCAAGCTGTTAGTAAATCTGGCCCATTGACTTTTACATCACATAACCAGCTCCTTTCTGACCTGTAAACTTAATCGGTAGCTCACCTGGTACAGCAGTGCACTTATGACGCAGAGCGCTCGGGCATGAGTCCCACAAAACATGAGTCACAGCAGCTAATAAAAGAGCTTAAAAGACTTGTAGAATCAAGTTAAAATGGCATGGTTGCTTCAGCAAACACTTTCCCCCCCACGTTTGCTTTTTTAACACTATCAGCTGGTTTGGGTTAAGTATAGGTGGCATGTTATTTTCTAACTCAATACAGCATTAACCATTTAGTGGCACTTACCGGACATTTCATTTCCAAACTGCCACAAAACATTCCACAAACGACGTAATAAAACATTGCTACATTCACACTCTGTTTTAGCTAAAACTTTAAGCACCACATACTGAACATTAAAGTGTTGTGAAACGTGCAAGTAGCAACATAATATAATTTTGCAGAAATGTCGCCACAGGCATGTATTTCCAATGAGCCTGGGTTGGTGCAGTCACAAACACTTTATGACCAATGTCTACTGATCTGCGGTCAAGCGCTACCAAGAATAATTGCAACACTGTTTGAATGCCTTGGAAAACTTTTGTAAAGTTGAGCAACTGTTCACGCAGCTTCTTTGAGTAAAACAGTTATCAGATCTGATGTCTGTGTTTCGATACAGTGCAAAACTGACACGCATAGACCGAGCATTAAGAAGACAGATTTAATATCAGCACAGCTGAGGACACAAACTCGGCCGTTCTATCAAAACAACCCTGCCGGGTGGAAATGCTATTAGCCTCTGTTAATCAAAATGCCTGCCACTGCATCAGGCATTCCTCCCACAGTTTGCGCAAAACATATTGCCGTCATTATGTAAAGCCGCTTTTCTGGGTCGAAGTGCTGATTGTTCCTCAGAAGCTGTGAATGATCAACATGACGAGTCTGGCATGGCAAGACAAAGCAGCGTCTGCGGGCAAGTCGTCTTGGGAGAGAGGATAAAGGGGAGGGCTTGAAAAATCCACCCATCCGATGCGAGTGAAGCCGCTGTTAAATGTTCCTTGGCACTGTAACTATTGTTTATCTGTTCAGTGGGTCAAAAATGAGAGGGGCCTTTTTTATTGACTTGATCGCTAAAAGAATGAAGGATCACCTCCCAGGTTTTGGACTTTACTCATGCGTGCACAGATGGCTGAACATATATAGGGAATTATATATCACTATTCAACATTTTTTGTGATTCAAAGTATGCTAAATACAACAGAAATTTACATAACCAAGTCAAAAAATTGAAACCTAGTTAGTTGCATTGCTATCTTTGAAGGCATCCTAACTGCCATGGAGCCAGGTGACTGATTTTGAAACAATAAACACTACACGGTAAACTGTCTAGCGTAAAGTTTTGCATTGGTATGTTGCTATTTGCATTCAGTGACTGCCTTCTTTAGAAAGGATGCATTTACTTCTGCCTATTTTGGCTATAATTAGGTCTTAGAAGACAGTATAATCATGCTGCTTAACAGCTTTTGTGCAAAAAGCATGTCTATGATGCCTTAAAAAATTCACTAGGTTTTGGAACAGAGTTGTAGCAAATCCTCCATACCATCTGCCACAACCATATGTACTCAAACTCACTCGCACGTATATATCCAGGCCTACATATTTTGACACACCATTATCTCAACATCTGACAGCTGTGCGGACATACCTAAGCACATGGAGCCTGGGGAGCACGTTATAGTTGAAAAGGGCCAATCGATCGCTGAGCAAATAGCATTTCTGGCATCAAATATGCTTGGCAGTGGTCTGACAAACCTGGCCATGTCAAAGAACTGACTGCCACATCTATAAGCATTCAATAGGTAATTGAGGGCTGGCTAGGGAGGGAGTGGAAATGTTAACAAAGACCCTGGAGCGGCAGTCAGTGTGTAAACAGGAGTCCCGTTGGTGGATAAAGACAGGAAATATATTATGCTGCCTAAATGCCATAGGACTTTCCCATTTACACTTCAGCTCACTGCACTTAGTCGCATGTATTTTGTGGCTAATAAAGGCAAGCACTCGGTTGGGCAAAAATGACTTATGACTGTGCAATTCACTGGTGGTTCCCAGACTGGAGGCCACGACAGGGATAGTATACAGGCACGATTGAAGAATCAGAATGGAGTATTGTAGGGAGACCCCCTTCCGTATTCAACTTATGGAAAAAAGCATAACTGACGTGACGTATGACGTCAGACGAAGCGTAAGCGTTTTGAACTGCGAGAGGCGTAACACTTTCTGCGTTAAATAGGGAAGGCGGTTTGGCGTAAGCTAGATTTTACTTTATATACTTATATTACTTATATATCGCTTCGCTTCAGAAGGCCTTGATTAACCCCCTGGAGCCATGTGGATTACTTTTATAATGGATGGATGTACTTTTTTGGGCTTCCAATTTTGGGCTCCCATTCACAGCCATTATAAAGCTTGGAAGAGCCAGGACATTTTTAATATAACTATATTGTATTTGTCTAAAAGAAGAATGTCATATACACTCACCTAAAGGATTATTAGGAACACCATACTAATACTGTGTTTGACCCCCTTTCGCCTTCAGAACTGCCTTAATTCTACGTGGCATTGATTCAACAAGGTGCTGAAAGCATTCTTTAGAAATGTTGGCCCATATTGATAGGATAGCATCTTGCAGTTGATGGAGATTTGTGGGATGCACATCCAGGGCACGAAGCTCCCGTTCCACCACATCCCAAAGATGCTCTATTGAGTTGAGATCTGGTGACTGTGGGGGCCATTTTAGTACAGTGAACTCATTGTCATGTTCAAGAAACCAATTTGAAATGATTCGAGCTTTGTGACATGGTGCATTATCCTGCTGGAAGTAGCCATCAGAGGATGGGTACATGGTGGTCATAAAGGGATGGACATGGTCAGAAACAATGCTCAGGTAGGCCGTGGCATTTAAACGATGCCCAATTGGCACTAAGGGGCCTAAAGTGTGCCAAGAAAACATCCCCCACACCATTACACCACCACCACCAGCCTGCACAGTGGTAACAAGGCATGATGGATCCATGTTCTCATTCTGTTTACGCCAAATTCTGACTCTACCATCTGGATGTCTCAACAGAAATCGAGACTCATCAGACCAGGCAACATTTTTCCCGTCTTCAACTGTCCAATTTTGGTGAGCTCGTGCAAATTGTAGCCTCTTTTTCCTATTTGTAGTGGAGATGAGTGGTACCCGGTGGGGTCTTCTGCTGTTGTAGTCCATCCGCCTCAAGGTTGTGCGTGTTGTGGCTTCACAAATGCTTTGCTGCATACCTCGGTTGTAACGAGTGGTTATTTCAGTCAAAGTTGCTCTTCTATCAGCTTGAATCAGTCGGCCCATTCTCCTCTCCCCTCTAGCATCAACAAGGCATTTTCGCCCACAGGACTGCCGCATACTGGATGTTTTTCCCTTTTCACACCATTCTTTGTAAACTCTAGAAATGGTTGTGCGTGAAAATCCCAGTAACTGAGCAGATTGTGAAATACTCAGACCGGCCCGTCTGGCACCAACAACCATGCCACGCTCAAAATTGCTTAAATCACCTTTCTTTCCCATTCTGACATTCAGTTTGGAGTTCAGGAGATTGTCTTGACCAGGACCACACCCCTAAATGCATTGAAGCAACTGCCATGTGATTGGTTGATTAGATAATTGCATTAATGAGAAATTGAACAGGTGTTCCTAATAATCCTTTAGGTGAGTGTACACCTAGAATGGCTTGAGGGTAAATAATGGGTCATTTTCATTTTTGGATAAACTATCCCTTTAAGTAAAACCAACATAATCAATACCAGCTCAGAGGTAATAAAAGCGAACAGCAGGATTCAGAAATCTATAATAAAATAGTTTAAGAAAACTAAACCTAATGTACTATTGTTTATGGTGCAAAGACAATTGCTGATGCAAGAGCCTGTCTATAATACCTGTAGAAAGCTGTCCACTAGTATTCACATACATCCATTGAAAGTTGCTTGTGCACTGGAAGTGCACAATTTGAAATCTGCCATCTTGGCTTATGGGCTTTTTTTTCTTTTTGAGCCAGTCACCTGAGCCATAAATGCCACATGACTGATCACTCTGAAGCTGCAGAAAATGATGCCATGACAAGACTGATTAGCTGATGGCACCACAAGAACATATTGGCTGTGTCCGAAATCACCCCCCAATTCCCTTAAATAGGCACTATTTGAAAGGAAACAGCCATTTGTAATGGTGTCCGAAACCAAAGTGGACGTTTACGAGTGCACTCATTCAATCCCACAATGCACCGCAATAACGACTGTACAACCAATGTACACTCAACGGCTAGAGAATACCCATAATGCACTGTTAGAGTCGCATGCCGATTGAATTCCCACATCTGACCAGAAGATGCCGCCTGCGGCTGAATCATCCATTCATCCATTTTCCAAACCGCTGGTCCAATGTGGCTACAGTGTAATATCATACAAGCATAAATTCCTTTTTACTTGATTATTAAATTGTTTATTTAAGGTTTATACATAGCTTCCATGACAGAGTTCAAGATAAATCTTTTCATCTTTCTACTGGAGCTGCCAGTTTGCTGAGTTTTTAAATAATTATTAGACAACAAGCACAAACTATGGAAAAGCAGCAGCCCTTCCAGCACACTCAGTGTCTGAATTCACTCACTCGTTTGCATTCATTCCCTCAAGTGAACTATATTAGTGGACTAATCTATGGAATAGTGAATGAGGGTATAGGGGGCGATTTCGGACACAGCCATGCAGTCCACAAAACTCGACACATCCCAGACTCCTTGCATGTTTGTTCTTTTTTTTAAATTGCATTTTTAATGAATTTTGTGTAAATATTTAAATACAAGGTAAAATGTATGAATTTTTAAATTGGCTTCTCAGACAATCAGTGCAGAAAATGTGTGCCATTTCAGTGTTGGTCTAATTACTAGTAACACTTGATTTCATCATCTTTATTCTTTTTTTCTCTTTCTACATTCTTTATAACCTCCCACCATGAGCAGCACTGTAAAATTCCCACATTGCCTCCGAGGGTTGTAATTAGACTCTGTTACACTCCAGGAGAATCAGAGCTTGATTGGACCTGAAGACAGACTACAGATCTTCTCTGTGATGGCCTTTAAAGACTTTGAATCACACAAGCTTGAGTAATGCAGAAGATAGCCTCATTCTCTCTGATGGCTTTAATCACCTTCCACAAGATTGATTTGTGTTTATTTTGCTGACAAAACATTGATTACCATGACTGCACCAAGCCTCAAAAGGCTGACTGTACTTGGCTGTCTGCACGGGTACATTGGCATCTTATTTGGGAAGGAAACGGGAGTTGGTGGAGTTTGAGGCTGAATGGTGATTACATGTTATGAGTGAATACAAGCGAGTTGCCTAACTCTTTGCTGCTGGAATCATTTTCTTTTCACATAAAAGTTTTGAATGCACTGAGCTGCACAGCTGTTCCACAGTATAAATTATGTCAATCAGTTTCCATTGCTGAAAAATGAAGAAACATTCCACAGTGCAAAAATCATTTTCTTGATCATTTTTTTTTTTTGGCTTGGTAAAATATCTAAAATAAATTCACCTTTTAAAAATATAAAGAAAGTTATATGCTTGCAATGCAATGCAATGCAATGCAAAAAAAATTAACCAAATTTAAATAAATGTAAAAATTAATTAAAAATGAAATAAATAAACAAATGTAAAAATTTGTGCTGGGCAATCGATATATATTTAAGAAAACTATGTTATATAAATATATATATATATATATATACACTCACCCAAAGGATTATTAGGAACACCTGTTCAATTTCTCATTAATGCAATTATCTAATCAACCAATCACATGACAGTTGCTTCAATGCTTTGACTGAAATAACCACTCGTTACAACCGAGGTATGCAGCAAAGCATTTGTGAAGCCACAACACGCACAACCTTGAGGCGGATGGGCTACAACAGCAGAAGACCCCACCGGGTACCACTCATCTCCACTACAAATAGGAAAAAGAGGCTACAATTTGCACGAGCTCACCAAAATTGGACAGTTGAAGACTGGAAAAATGTTGCCTGGTCTGATGAGTCTCGATTTCTGTTGAGACATTCAGATGGTAGAGTCAAAATTTGCCGTAAACAGAATGAGAACATGGATCCATCATGCCTTGTTACCACTGTGCAGGCTGGTGGTGGTGGTGTAATGGTGTGGGGGATGTTTTCTTGGCACACTTTAGGCCCCTTAGTGCCAATTGGGCATCGTTTAAATGCCACGGCCTACCTGAGCATTGTTTCTGACCATGTCCATCCCTTTATGACCACCATGTACCCATCCTCTGATGGCTACTTCCAGCAGGATAATGCACCATGTCACAAAGCTTAAATCATTTCAAATTGGTTTCTTGAACATGACAATGAGTTCACTCTACTAAAATGGCCCCCACAGTCACCAGATCTCAACCCAATAGAGCATCTTTGGGATGTGGTGGAACGGGAGCTTCGTGCCCTGGATGTGCATCCCACAAATCTCCATCAACTGCAAGATGCTATCCTATCAATATGGGCCAACATTTCTAAAGAATGCTTTCAGCACCTTGTTGAATCAATGCCACATAGAATTAAGGCAGTTCTGAAGGCGAAAGGGGGTCAAACACAGTATTAGTATGGTGTTCCTAATAATCCTTTAGGTGAGTGTATATAATTTATCTTATATATAAATATTTTATATATAAATATAACATAGTTCCCTTTCAGTTGGTCGACGAATTGGGATCACTTCTGGGAGCCCCTATCAGCTTCAAGTGTATAGAGAACGGGCCAATGGCCATTGGTGTGCGAGATTTGCATCTCGCGCTCCGCCCCGCACCGCGGGTATAAATAGGAAGCAGATGCAACGCACATTTGTCATTCACTTCGGAGCCGAACACGGTGTTGATGAAGACTGTTCCTGCTTCAGCAGAGAGAGAGAGAAAGAGAAAAGAGGGTTTCTGAGTGCTGGGAGAGAAGGCACGATCAGCGGCGACCGCGAGCTCACTGTTCAGTGAAGAAACTGCTGTTTTTACAGCATATAATTTCCTGTTGGTTCTTTCTTCTAAAAGAGACACTGGTGTGACACTGCGTCTTTTTCAAGATGTCATTCCACCTGTGCGTTTCTGGATGCGGTCGTTCCCTGTCACAAGCTGACGGTCACAATCGTTGTCTTACGTGTCTGGGCATTTAGCACGCTAAGGCAGCGTTTGGGGATAGTTTGTGTTTCCACTGCGGGAACATGACTATCTCGGTGCTAAGGTCGAGACTCTCCTACATACAGGAAGGCGGAGTTCCCTTACCTATGCCCCGATCTAGTGCTATTCCTGCCCAGCAGAATAGACCTACTTCGGCGAATAGCCAGGGTGATCTGAGGATTACGTTTAGGGCTAACCCGCCGAGTCAACCTCCGCGGGCCCCTAATCCCTCTGAAGCGCCGCAGCCGGTTGTGTTACCGGAAGAACCCGCTGGCCTGTTCGTCGAATGGTGTTCTTCTCGACGAGAAGACCCCTGAAGATGTTCAATCAGGTCTGTGCTTTCCTTCCTGCAAGATGGGTTGGTTGCTGCAAATCACGATGTAGTTGAAGGTAAGTCTGTGGGAAAACACAATCTGGTCGTCAGGTTCCTGAGGGGAGCGAGGAGATTAAATCCGCCTCGCTCTCACTCTATACCCTCTTGGGACTTATCTCTGGTGCTAACCACACTGCAGAGAGCTCCCTTTGAACCTTTGCAGTCAGCTAAGTTAAAGATCCTGTCTTGGAAGACAGTACTCCTGATTGCATTGGCTTTCATCAAGAGGGTAGGGGACCTGCAGGCATTTTCGGTCGTCGAATCGTGCCTGGAGTTCGGACCGGCTAACTCTCATGTAATCCTGAGACCCCGGCCCGGATATGTGCCCAAGGTTCCCACCACTCCCTTCCGGGACCAGGTGGTGAATAGTGTATAGTGGATGCCATCGCCTTGGCGTATGAGACCCAAGGCGTGCCTTGCCCGCTCGGGTTGAGGGCCCACTCCACTAGGAGTGTTGCCTCTTCCTGGGCATTGGCACACGGCGCCTCGCTGACAGATATATGTAGAGCTGCGGGCTGGGCGACACCTAACACGTTGGCTAGATTTTATAGCCTCCATGTAGAGCCGGTTTCTTCCCGTGTGCTTGCTTCAAATAGCCAGTAACACCGAAGTGCCCATTCTAGTGTCGGCTTGCTGCGGCATTCCCCTCCTCATGGACCGGATACGTGCGCATATATTCTCCAGTAGAGTTCCCCAGATTGGCAAACCCTGTCGAGTTCCTCCGCAACCCGCGGTAGTCAGACGTGGCGGTGCGTCCGATGCCAGGTCTAACATTCGTATGCATTGGTGGAACTTGTGTTAGGCTGGGTATCTATATGTTGTGACCCCTACGGCGGTCCCATATGTGTATTCTTCCACGGTACAGCTCCCTACGGTGAGCCCGTGTGTAACCCAGGTATTTTCTCTGCTTATTTTTTTCTCATCGACTCCCCACTGGTTGCGTTATCGCGAGATTTGTACGGGTGTCGCGAAATCTGATACAGATGTCGCGTCATTTCCCTTTAAATATGGCCGCGCGCTGGTGGTTTGTGTGTGGGAGTCGATGTGTTGAGCTGCTGCAGGTAGGCGTTTAACCCTGTAAATGTATTATTGATTCACTAAACTGCCGGTTTTGAACTGTTATGCCTGCCAACCTTTTTAGATGCCTCCATTTCGTGATAAAACTGCTGTGTTGAGTGACTTAATGATACAGGAACTGGTGAGTGTTATTGTTTGTATCATACGGCGCTAAAAGGCAAATACTAGCGGTTTGTGTGTGGCATATGGATCTGTTAGCCGGTGCTGGCGCTGGCTGTATTTGTTATTGTATTGACTCAGATTGTATATATTATGGACTTAATCATATTGATTTTATATGAACAATGAACTAATTTAACATTTATAGCAATATTGATGTTTAATGATTATGAAATGGTTTACTATTTAATACTGATGTATTTTCAAACTATTTAGAGTACTCTTGTTGATTGTTAAATTCTATTGCTATATGCAGGATAAATTTGATGACAATATGATGACATTTTGATATTGCATGATTATGTGATTTACTTGTAAAATTTGAACAGTGTTAGTTATTGTTTGGTCCTGTTTGTACAGGCCAGGTTTCTTGTATAGATGGTGAGCTACTAGGCCCTGAACCCAAGACTAAGAGTGCAAGCACCTGCTGGTTTGGTAGGAGGCGCTGCAGCTGCTCCCCTCACACACCTCCACACACCATTATACACCCATACATTACAATTTTTTTTACACATTCTTTTTTATTTTTTTCCTTTTGGACTGATCTGTTTTTTTCATGAACTCACTGATTATCAGACTCTGCCATTGTGTGGGTTGTACATGAATTGAGAAAATACGAAGATTTATTAACAGCTTTGAACTCAATACTATCTTTGTGTACATGTGTGTGTATATATTGTAATTGTCTGTCAACTTATGTCACTGTAATATATTCCACCATTGGGTACTGCAATCTTGTGTCCGTGTCTCATTAAGCACAACATTTTCCTTCCTGAGCTGAGTTTAGTTCTTCTGATACTGGTCCACTATTTCAATCTATCAATTCAGTATTTATATATGTTACACGTGTCTTTCCCTTGGCAGAGCTCGCTCTGCCGTCTCTGTGCGGTTCTTCCGCAGTGGCCCCTAGGGGCACGCTTTCCCAGCGTTATCCATTACTCTGCTGAGTGTGTCTTGCGGAACAGCAGCAGTGACTCTCCCTGCGTGAGTTCCCCGCCCCGAACAGACGGGGGTCTGAGGGGCTTTCGCTGGGCGCTGGAAGTGGTAGTAACCATGGCGTTTTCCATAGGGATCCCAATTCGTCGGTTACGTCCGACGTACGTTGAACGTGACCGACTGAAAGGGAAGGAGGGAACAGAGACGTACGTCCCGTCGCCACGGTTGCTGTACCATCACTGCATGGCCGAGTCACAAGTTCGGCTCCTCAGTGAAAAACAAATGTGCATTGCATCCGCTCCTAATTATACCCATGGTGCGGGGCGGAGCGCGAGATGCAAATCTCGCACGCCAATGGCCATTGGCCCATTGGCCCATTCTCTATACACTCGAAGCTGATAGGTGCTCCCAGAAGTGATCCCAATTCGTTGGTTACGTCCAACGTACGTCTCCGTTCCCTCCTTTAGGGAACGAGGGTTACATACGTAACAGAGACGTGTTCTTAAATATATACATGCATGTGTGTGTATTTATATATACATAATAATTATAAACCGTACACAGATATATTATGTAAACACAAACTTTTATTTTGGATGTGATTAATCGATTGCAAAGCACTAGTAAAAATTATTTTTAAAGGTTAAAGTTTGAAGGTTTTACAGGCAATATGCAGTCGAAAGAAAGAAAGAAAGAAAGAAAGAAAGAAAGATGCACGAGAAGTCAAGTCAACATAATGAGGGCAGGTGTTGATTTTAGGAATAAGGAATATTCAATCTTCAACTTTTTTTACATTTAGAATAATAATTTATTTTAACGTGATGCAGTTACATTTAATTATGCATTATTACAAGCAAGTAACTCTAAACCAAGCAAGTCAAACCTAACCTTAACCTATACATGCAGTTTATTAATATGATTTGTGTATTTACACTGTAACAACATGTGTAATCAGTAATCCTAATTGAATCATGCACAAAATAATCGGGAACATGCATTAAGAAAGTAAATAGGGTGGTTTTTGATTTAAGGTTGACTTCACAGGATGTTCCATGTGGGTGTGCTGTTTTTGTGTTTCTTTCTAGCCTAGACGGCATATGAAATGTATTTGGACAAAATCGGGGGTGACAGAAGTGATATTTTCTTCCAGAGGGCTTAGAAAGGTCCTTCTTTTCCAGGCCACTTCTAGAAGCCACTGGCAATGCTTTCCCGCTGTCCACAACACCACGTGGCATAACCAATTAAAGCGCAGCCATAAACATCACGTAAGGGATGACAGCTAGAACCGCCCCCAAACAGCAAACTAACAACCTGGAACAGACATTCCACATCTATAAATGATGATGCATCAATTAAAGAAGCCCTCAGTAACCTTGGACATAAGCACATCAGGAATTCAGCTTTCAAGTGGATTTGTCCTAAAGGGCATTTTTAACAGCTTTTATTTCTGAGCTATAATAACACTCTGCTCTCTTTCTTTTACTCTTCCTCTCTGAAACGTGGTAATGCTGAAGAATTCAGTGTGCTGTGAAAGTAGTCCCTGGATATTTCAGCACATCTGAAAGCCCTCTATGTGTGGGGGTTCTTATGACTAACTCATCACCACAATAAGATTCAATGGCGAGATGTTCAAAGGGCGCTTATATGTAACATTTGTTGGAAATTAATTCATTCTCTCTGCCTGTGCGAGTTCGCATAACACCCACAAAAATGTACGTAGTAGTAGCTGCTTTATAAATGGAAAGAGGTTTGTTGGCCTAAACTGAAAGACATTAGTCGTTCTTGAATATTGAAAGGCAAGATATACTCTTTGAACCTTGCACTATTTATACTGTTACGGCATGGTTTGATGCTTTGTATGTTGGCCGATTCTGTGTTGGAAATGTTGGATGTCACCAGTGGCTGTAAATAGAGAATCCGCCATGGTGCAAGTGCAACTGGCTTTTAAAGGGAATGGGAGATGAGACTCTGATTGGTTTATTGTTACGCCCAAAACACACCCATGAAGGTATCTCAGGAGACAGGAAGTGAAGCTAACATTGAATTCAGACGTGCCTTGATGCATTCCTAATTTGGAATGCTTCCTCCAAATGCAGCATTTTTAAGCTTTCAGATGCAGCCCATCTAACTGCTTGATGCAAATTATGTTAATAAGGCAATTTCACGTGTTTTAGTCATTTGTTTGCGTTATTTGTGTTCAATTATTTAATCGTAGTAAGAATTTTGAATTAATTGTATGCATTGATATACACCGATCAGGCATAACATTATGACCTATATCCTAATATTGTGTTGGTCCCTCTTTTGCTGCCAAAACAGCCCTGACCTGTCGAGGTATGGACTCCACTAGACCCCTGAAGGTGTGTTGTGGTATCTGGCACCAAGATGTTAGCAGCAAATCCTTTAAGTCCTGTAAGTTGGGATGTGAGGCCTCCATGGATCGGACTTGTTTGTTCAACACATCTCACAGATGCTCGATTGGATTGAGATCTGGGGAATTTGGATGCCAAGTCAACACCTTAAACTTGTTGTTGTCCTGAAAAATTTTTGCTTTATGGCAGGGCGCATTATCCTGCTGAAAGAGGCCACAGCCACCAGGGAATAAGGTTTCCATGAAAGGGTGTACATGGTCTGCAACAATGCTTAGGTAGGTGGTCAAAGTAACATCCACATGGATGGCAGGACCCAAGGTTTCCCAGCAGAACATTGCTCAAAACATCACACTGCCTCCGCCGGCTTGCCTTCTTCCCATAGTGCATCCTGGTGGCATGTGTTTCCCAGGTAAGCGACGCACGCACCCGGCCATCCACGTAATGTAAAAGAAAACATGATTCATCAGACCAGCATTAACTTGAGCAATCTGAGCTACAGTAGCTCGTATGTTTGATCGGACCACACGGGCCAGCCTTCGCTCCCTACGTGCATCAATGAGCCTTGGCCGCCCATGACCCTGTCACCGGTTCACCACTGTTCCTTCCTTGGACCACTTTTGATAGATACTGACCACTGCAGACCAGGAACACCCCACAAGAGCTGCCGTTTTGGAGATGCTCTGACCCAGTCGTCTAGCCATCACAATTTGGCCCTTGTCAAACTCACTCAAATCCTTACGCTTGCCCATTTTTCCTGCTTCTAACACATCAACTTTGAGGACAAAATGTTCACTTACTGCCTAATATATCCCACACACTAACAGGTGCCGTGATGAAGAGATATGTTATGCCTGATTGGTGTATATATATATTCCACTGGCATTGACCTTTCAAATACATGAGCCTTTGCAATGACCCTTCAGAAGGTTGTTTTTTTTTTATTTTTATTTTTTTATCTGCGTAATAAAATTAATTTGAGGTATTCCATTAAACTGCTTTATTTTAAGAGGGCAAAGTCGTTGTATGCTTAACAAGATTGTTATGGTACTATGACTAATTTGCCAGTTCATGCACAAAGCAATACATTCGTAATACCAGTCTGGACATGATTACTACTATAATCTATTAATGGTACACATGACACGACTGAGACTGCTCATCTTTTTGCTGAGTGAATTAGTTTGCTGGGACGGGGAAGGTGACATTGTGCACAACGGAAGAAGGTGCCCCAAGGTCGATTATTACACTAATACAATTTCCACGTAATTACAGTTAAACTCTCACATCCTCTGGCCCGTCCTTGAACTACGCTTACACATTTGCAAACAGCGACAAACACGGCCTCCTTGAACCCCACCGTAACAAAGCGGGGCCAAATCACAAAACAAAAAAAGCAATCAGGGAAAAATCAATGCTTTTCAGTTTCATTTTCACATCCCTGCCGACCTCTTATCATTTCCTGGCAATGGCGTTTGGGCAATCATCTGTTGTTTGTACCTGTCTACATTTCGAAATTCTCTATAGTTTATAGGCCCCTACATTTGGTCAATACTACTTTTTCTCTTTACAAAGTGCTCTCCTTTATTTTCCAATGAAAGACTAGATGGTCTAACCGGCATGAATTTTCTTTTCCTATCCCATTTGTTATCCCATTTCGACAGCAGGTGACTTTCAAACTGACAGACAAACAGATAGATCAAAGGAAACAGAGCAACGGTTATGCTGCCTGACAGGAAACGCTTGACTTTTTTTCATTGTACAAAGGAATCACTTGTGAGCAGCACGTAGGGATGTCAAAGTGGTCATGAGTCAAAGTATGTTTGTATTGCATGAATGCAATAGTGATAATTGCAGTTTGCTGTAAGAGGGTAATGATAGTCCTACATGTCACAATTGAGCTGCCAAGTGCTAAATCATTGCACATCCATCACGGCTGGGCCACTCTTGAGCTTATGGAATTCCAAAGCTGACATTTTTAAATGAATAAATAAATGAATACATAAATAAATATACAAAGAATTGTAAGAAAAAAAATATCTAAATATATACATAAATAAATATACCAAAAAAAAAATATTTATACTTTTATTTCCTTATTTATATATATTTGTATTTATTTCGACATTTATTTATTTCGACATTTCTTCGTCCGTATGGTAATGAGGGGGCATGTTTTACCTCAGACACAGCAATCAAGCTCAGAATAGCAGTGCTGAAGCTTTGAGGCTACAGGGACACCTTGTGGTGTGACCAAACAAAACACCTTTGCAAGTCACACAGGCAATGAATGATTTAGAGATGGGCAATATGGCCAAAATCTTATATCACGGTTTAAGTAATTTAATATCACCCTAAATGTATGTACACTATATTGCCAAAAGTTTTGAGACGCCTGTCTTTACATGCACATGAACTTTAATGGCATCCCATTCTTAATCCGTAGGGTTTAATATGGAGTTGGCCCACCCTTTGCAGCTATAACAGCTTCAACTCTTCTGGGAAGGCTTTCCACAAGGGGCCATTCCCCAACTGTTCCCACAAAGTTGGGAGCATGAAATTGTCCAAAATGTCTTGGTATGCTGAAGCATTAAGAGTTCCTTTCACTGGAACTAAGGGGCCAAGCCTAACCCCTGAAAAAAAATCCCACACCATAATCCCCCCTCCACCAAACTTTACACAATGCAGTCAGGCAAGTACCGTTCTCCTGGCAACTGCCAAACCCAGACTCGTCCATTGGATTGCCAGACAGAGAAGCATGATTCGTCACTCTAGAGAACACGTCTCCACTGCTCTAGAGTCCAGTGGCAGCGTGCTTTACACCACTGCATCCGACGCTTTGCATTGCACTTGGTGATGTAAGGCTTGGATGCAGCTGCTCGGCCATGGAAACCCATTCCATGAAGCTCTCTACGCACTGTTCTTGAGCCACACAAAGTTTGGAGGTCTGTAGCTATTGACTCTGCAGAAAGTTGGAGACTTCTGGCCTACCACTTCATGGCTGAGTTGCTGTTGTTCCCAATTGCTTCCACTTTGTTATAATACCTCTAACAGTTGACCGTGGAATATTTAGTAGTGAGGAAATTTCACAAATGGACTTATTGCACAGGTGGCAACCTATCACGGTACCACGTTTGAATTCACTGAGCTCCTGAGGGCGACCCATTCTTTCACAAATGTTTGTAGAAGCGTCTGCATGCCTAGGTGCTTGATTTTATACACATTTGTCCATGGAAGTGATTGAAACACCTGAATTCAATGATTTGGAGGGGTGTCCCAATACTTTTGGCAATGTCTTACATTTACATTTCTTGGTGTATTTATTTATGTATTTATTTAATGTCAGCTTTGGAATTCCATATGAGCTTGTGTGCTGGACGTTTCATTTGTAATGCCGGTTTTGCATAAAATGTGTATCCCAGAAAAGGAGACGGTTCAGAAACCTGACAAACTGTCTGGAGGCTGACAGGTAGTACACACACTTTCAACCATTCTGCATTAGAAATTACCTGTGGGTTTGTAACATTTGCACTTAGCCAGATGAAAACATGCTAATTCTAAGTGAAACATCCTCGATATTACTGTCATGTTTTCATATGCACTAATGCATGCTTGTTTTTATTCTACCTTACAGCTAACTAGAAGATTATTTGCTTTTTTGTGTCTCCTAGAGGAGTTGTCCGACTGTGATAGTTGTTCCTCATGGCAAACCATGAATATGATGCAAACTTTCATTACAAGTGTGACAGGATTAAAAACAGGAAGGTGTGTAAACTTAAATTTCATTAGTTACATAACTAGTTGTAAGCAAGTTCTTATTTGAAATTTAAAATGGTGTTTATTTTTACTTAATTACAGTTGAACTGGCTTAAAACAATAAAAGCTAAGCATTACTGAGATTGGACAAAGCATTTCCAGATGCCAGAATCTATCTATCTATCTATCTATCCATCTATCTTTATAAGACTTGCAAAGTAGCATTTGCCATAATACAACAGTTTTTTACAACAAACAATATCAACAACACTAAATAGAGCAAATACCTCAGAATATCACAACTTTGGCAAGTTTGGGAAATTAACCAATTAGAAGCATGCAAAAGAGTACTGCCAAACTCACAAAAATAAATAACTACATTTGTGTTTATAGATCACGTAATATAATAGCTACTACTTACTATAAATAAGAACTTACCATGAAAATTTGAATAATTAAATTAAATTATTATTATTATTTTTCATTGTACATCAGGGTTTACTGTGTTGGAAGGTCTCAAAGTGGAACACTTTTGGCTCTTTATTCTGGTGGGGGTGTGACATTGAAAAGATATGCCTTGAGAAGCTATATGACTTGTAAGATGAGTTTTCCTCCTAATAGCCAGTGGACTTCACTGCCAGACCACCCCTGGGCAAAGAGGGAGCGTTGTTTTCAAGAGCAAAACACACACTCACTCACTCATTGAGTGTCACTCTCCCTGCCAATAACTCTTTGTGCATTCAGTGGCACAAGACACATGTCAGTGTACTTCTTCACCACTGCCCTTTAAGGCAGTTACAGTTCCATCTTCTTGTCACTCTAGAGGGACCCTCTATGCTTCAACTTAATTTGGTGGGAGAGCAGAGCAAGAGATTTTCCACCAACCTGACAGGCCCTTGAAGGAACACTTAGGGACAGCAGAAGAGAATCCACATTAATTTGCTGAAGACATAGATCTCCCAGCAGGCCGCATCCCCGGTGTTGTCGCTTTACGTCTTGCACATACACAGTAGAAAGCTTGACCTTACTGTGCATTGAAATGCTTAATCTTGTGAGACAGAGGCTGAGTGGATGAATCAAAGCTTATATATAAAGGTCAAACAGATAGTTAATCTACTGCAGCGTTTCAGTGGACCTTGAAAAAACACTTACGAAAAAGATTTCATCAAAGATGGACTTGGGCATGCATACAAGATTTGAAAATGTAAGAATGAGCTTTTCTGAATTAACTTTTCTGAGCCTTTTTTGCAATCACTGGTGATTTTTAGTGGATGCTTAAAGTCAGTTTTCCCATCACGTTCTCACAGGTGTTCTAGCAGAGTAAGGGCCGTGACACCCTTTGGCCAATTTGACCCTCGGTGAGAGTCTGTCAGGTTAGTTTTTGCGGTGTGTTCCACACCTCTGCTCTAGTTTCAGCATGTTGAATCGGCATTGGTGCCGTCGGTGAGAGAGATTGCCTGGAAGCCGCCTGGAATTAATAAAGTGATTGATATTCAAAATGGTAAGAAAGCACCAAATTGTTTACGGTTTGTATACCTGCAGTCCAAGTTACAGTTTCCCTTTTAGAATGACAAATATAGACCTATAGATTATGTTGAACATTCGCTTCCAATCACTTCCATGGTCACAGGTGTATAAAATCAAGCACCTAGGCATGCAGACGCTTCTACAAACATTTGTGAAAGAATGGGTCGCTCTCAGGAGCTTAGTGAATTCAAGCATGGTACCGTGATAGGTTGCCATCTGTGCAATAAGTGCAATGGTATTACAGTTTTTCTCAGTCGCTTTGGTACATTTCTCAGATCGAAATTCTACCTGTTCAATCTTCACATCATTGTGTCACTTTTGCACATCAAAAAAGCAGTTTCTCATTTCTTTGAACAAATTGCAAATGCTTTGGTACATCCATGCAAATGATTATGTACAATTCTCTGCTGTTTCCTACATTATAAATTGCTTATGTCATGTTGATCAAAATGTATTATACTGGGTCTCTGTTGAATAGTCTCACCCCCCACAACATTTAGGCATTAGTTCATAGCATAAGTCTTTACATACAAAATGGTTGAACAAGTTATCATAATATGTCTAGCATATTTTTTTCTAAAGATATTCGCTGTGATATGGATGAGAATTTGTGGCCCAACAGACAGGAACGTCAGGAGGTGTACGAAGACTGCACTGTAATTCCTACAGCACTGCATGTACAGTTTTCCCTAAGGAGATTGTCCTATGTTCACATTTCTTCTTTTTTTTCTTCTTTTTTTCTTCTTTCTTTGTGCTATGCAGTGCTGTCTTTTCCTTTCTGTATTGCAATGACATGGTCTGTCAACAAATTACAGTACAAACAGTAAAAAGTAAATGTGAATCTTGTGCAGTCTCTTGCAATCAAACTCCCACATACACAATTTACAATAATTGTCATCAAAACTTTAGCCATAGTTTACATCAGAACATCCCTCAAGTGTACACTGTTATATTGACAACATGACTAAGCAATTTGACTGTTTTATCCGTACACAATGACACAAGGACTTGTCATTCTGGTGGCACTGATATGTTCATTGAAACAGATATTTACTTTTGAGAGATGAACTAAGGATTTTGAGACTGTCTTTTGCAGGTAATCCATTGTGTTTTGCTATTTGTACGAATTGTTTTGAGAAATGCACTTACTGTTTTGTCGAGGATGATTCGAGAAATGTACTAAAGCGACTGAGAAAAACTGTATGACAAAGTGGAAGCAACTTGGAACAACATCAACTCAGCCAAGAAGTGGTAGGCCTAAGTAATTAGGCCACGTAAAATCACAGGGTGGGGTCAGCGCATGCTGAGGCGCACAGTGTGCAGAAGTCGCCAACTTTCTGCAGAGTCAATAGACCTCCAAACTTCGTGTGGCCTTCAGATTAGCTCAAGAACAGTGCATAGAGAGCTTCATGGAATGGGTTTCCATGGCCTAGCAGCTGCATCCAAGCTTTACATCACCAAGTGCAATGCAAAGCATCGGATGCAGTGGTGTAAAGCACACCGCCACTGGACTCTAGAGTAGTGAAGACGTGTTCTCTGGAGTGACGAATCATGCTTCTCTGTCTGATGGACGAGTCTGGGTTTGGCGGTTGCCAGGAGAACGGTACTTGCCTGACTGCATTGTGCCAAGTGTAAAGTTTGGTGGAGGGGGGATTACTGTGCGGGGTTGTTTTTCAGGGATTGGGCTTGTCCCCTTAGTTTCAGTGAAAGGAACTCTTAATGCTTTAACATATAAAAGACATTTTGGACAATTTCATGCTCCAAACTTTGTGGGAACAGTTTGTGGATGGCCCCTTCCTGTTCCATGACTGCGCACCAGTGCACAAAGCAAGGTCCATAAAGACATGGATGAGCGAGTTTGGTGTGGAGGAACTTGACTGGCCTGCACAGAGTCCTGACCTCCAATAGAACACCTTTGGGATGAATTAGAGCGGAGAACACACTCCTTAAC
Organism: Rhinogobio ventralis; assembly: GCA_039654625.1. NCBI lineage: Eukaryota > Metazoa > Chordata > Actinopteri > Cypriniformes > Gobionidae > Rhinogobio > Rhinogobio ventralis. The sequence continues at coordinate 27,530,358 of CM077208.1, forward strand.
CTTGTGGAAAGCCTTCCCAGAAGATTTGAAGCTGTTATAGCTGCAAAGGGTGGGCCAACTCCATATTAAACCCTACGGATTAAGAATGGGATGTCATTAAAGTTCATGTGCATGTAAAGGCAGGCGTCCCAAAACTTTTGGCAATATAGTATATCTATCAGTTCAATATGCGTCACACGACTAAACATGCGTTATCGTTTTCAAGTACCTCCGTTTTCACAGTCCACACTACAATGAGAAAATGGCGTTTTCAAATTTATCCACTTGGGAAAGCGTTTTCAAAAAGCTCTGTTTTTGCAGGACAAAAACACTGTCTTAGTGTGGACGGAAGAGAAAAAGCTGCGTTTTCAAACGAAAATGTATTAGTGAGGACAAGACCTGAGCCTTAACTTTGCTACATATGTATTTTAAATGTTTTCGGTCCACTAGTCTAAAAGAATATTTTATGAAGCTAAATAGCCCAATTCTTAAAATGTATGGGAAAAAACAATGGTTTTGTGCCTTACCTTAAACATTTTATTTTAACATTTCACATTAGTGGCTTCACTTACTTCTCCCGAAATACATGAAAGTAAGTGACCGGTGAACTGGAAGAAGAATAGAGTAAACTATATAGTTACCTATACAATGTGTGTCTGATATGAATAAAACACTTAGTCAAATTATAATAGAAAGGATTATTATTGCAGCTTCCATAGACATCAGTGTGTATTTTATATACCTATAAATGCATTGTTTTGCTAGTACTTGGGTTTAAATGTCTGAAACCTAAAATAAAGATCATGTGGTTGAAAATGCTGAATAGTGGTGATATATGACAAGCGCTGAGCGCGTCCGTTTCTGGCTTAGTGCCAGCCAAAGCGTGAGAAAAGCACATTTAAATTTAGCAGTTGATCACGTGATGCGCTAAACGCTGTAATCACACCGGTGTGATCGTACGCATCAAAGGGTTAAGTGTCCAAATGCTGTTTGGAGTCTCTCTGTGTGATTCTATCTATATTTGTATGCTTTTAAAAGTTAACAGTAGGCCTAGAAGCAATACAGCTTAAAAAATAAAAAATAAATAACCAAGGTTCTTATGATGAGCATTAAAAATGTGTAAGGATTAAAGTGGGCCACATTTTTTGCAGTGTCAAAAATGTATTTTATTCTTACAAAGCTATTTCCCAGACTTAGCTGTGAAGTGAGCTAGTTTTAACAGGCTTTACTTAGCAGGGTTTGGAAACAGCTGGAAGTCCGCCCTACAGGCTTATTCTTATTCTGGTTGAACCCACTGCAGAGCGAATTCCAGCTGCTTCTAAACTTTAAGCTTTTAAGCATTACTGAAAGACTGGACCTTTCAGAAAACTTACCACAATGATTCATGACAGATAGGCTGTTTTCATGAGTGAAAAGAGTGTTTTTTTGGCAACACAACAACACAATAAAAAAAGCACCATCGTAGAACTAGCAACGTCATCGTTCAGGGTCACAATGTTCGATCTCATAACCTATTGATTACTAACCTGAACTTTACCCATCAGATTACACTAAGTCAAAACAAGTCAGTCACGTATTACTTACTATATAAAGAAAATAATACAGGTTTGGAACGACATGACAGTGAGTAAATGATTTTCATTTTTGAGTGAAATATCCCTAAAAATGACATGGTGTAACCAAGTCAACAGTAGTAATAAAGTATTTTCTATACACCTTGAATACACGTGAATGTACACATCTTAATCATTTTTATTTTCAAGTTTTTTATGAAATAATATAGGTTCTTATGAGTAAAAATGAAAATGGTTGAGAAATTAACCCAGAACAGAATGGACACGAGCAACGATGGCAATACACACCTCCGTAAAAGTCAATTTGGTCAACTTAGAGGTGTATACTTTCATACAGATGGACTAAAAGCCTAAATCGATTTTGATTTCATAGGGTCTTTATAATAATAAAGCAGTTTTGGTTTTATTTAGACAGGCTCCCCCTTAAAGTGGCCTAGACTGGCATGTGCGAGTGAGACGAGGCAGTGCAGTTTCAGCTTTTTTTTGCCTATTTCTCTGGTGGCCTCATTAGCTGTCTCTCCACCGCCTCAGCAGTGCTGCAGCTCCAGCCCAGCCTGATGCTGACAGTCGTTGCTCCGTTCCAGTCCCATGCAGATCAAAACCGGTCTTATTCCCTCAAAACTGCCTCTCCCACCGGCATGTCCAGGGAGTGTCGAACAAAACCACGCCGTCCCAGATAGGAAATCACTAAAACATCACCATTAGGCTCAACAACCACAGGCATCTTAAAACTGTTGTTGACGTTGTCATCTTAGTGCTTTAATGAAGTCTCGCTGACATGTTGACTATTTGCTTGGGAAACTCACTTGGGACTCTTTGTTAAATCGAGTAAAAGAGTTTCCTCCTTAGAAATTCCCTTCACTTAATCCTTTGGTAAGAAACTAACTTTAGTATTGATTTGATCGCACAATTTTCTCAAAGCCAGTGGAGGCAAAAGCCATTAAATAAGGTGCATTGTATGCTGTACCACAATACAAGCCGATGTTTCCTTATAATGACTCACCCGAGATAAGAAGAAAAAAAACATTTGTCTCATAGATGCCCGGGGTTTTCCCTCAGGAGAAACAAAGAGAATATCGACTCCCTGTGTATACCCTAAATGGTGTAGAAGATTCCCAAACTAAAACATCACAACAAGTCTAGCCTTTGATGAACAACAGTGTCTAGAGTCTTTCAAGTCTTTTATTGCCTGATAATTGTTGCATCTCCATTTAGCTGTCCGATAGAGACAAGTGATATTCTCATCTCAGACAGGCTGAATCACTGCAACGAGGCAGTATATGCAAACAAGACAAATACTGGATATTGTCTGTAATATACATTTCAGAGCATCCAAGTTGTAGCAATTAAGTTACTATTATTTTGAGGAGGGAATGTAACCAGAAATTTTAAAGTTTTGGAAAGTTTTGATGAAAACGCAGGGGCAGGTCTGCCTGTCATTGAGTTATAACTGCTGTTGACTCATCATTTTTTTCTCCTCATATGCGACAGTCGTAAAATCACACAGGCAGAAAAAGCTGACAGTGTAAGAAAAAAAAGGCAGTGTTTGGCTTTTTCTGTAATCATTGTATTGCATATCAGTACAGGTATTTGTCATAGTCTGAAATGTTAAAGAAAATTCATTTTGGCTTTCATAAAATGTTATAAGAACCACATATTGAATATTTCAATGACATGATGATCACAGATCACACTTTCCTCTTGTTTTTCCCCTGTGATTGATTAAAAACTTAAGTAGCTGGCTTTAATCACAGAAACATATTTCATGAAACCAACATGAAAATCAAAGCTGATCCTTTTAAACTGTCTTAATAAACATCCCTAGACTTTAGACTTTTAGACTTACCGAGCATAATTCATAAGCATTCATCATTCTTTCATTTATTTTAGATGTAAGTCTAATTTCATGTATAGCCGATATGCCATGTATAATTTACATAATTTATTAATTTTTTTAGGCAATTCTTGAATTAAGTATGAGCAATTCATAATTTAAAATAGTAAGAACTTATTTTGGTAACACTTTCTATGAAGACCATTCTTATAATGAATTATAGCCCCATTTATACTTATTTATAAGTAAGTATTACTATTTTATAAATATATTTATAAAGACTTAATACTAGACCTATACTGCATCAGAACAGTTATAGTTCCCTTTCAGTCGGTCACGTTCGACGTACGTCGGACGTCACCGACGAATTGGGGATCACTTCTGGGAGCCCCTATCAACTTCGAGATATAGAGAACGGGCCAATGGCCATTGGCGTGCGAGATTTGCATCTCGCGCTCCGCCCCGCGCTGCGGGTATAAACAGGAGGCGAATGCAGCGCACTATTGTCATTCACTTCGGAGCCGAACACGGTGTTGATGAAGGAGACTGTTCCTGCTTCAGCAGAGAGAGAAAGAGAGAGAACGTGAGAAGACGCTTCTTTGAGTGCTGGGAGAGAAGGCACGATCAGCGGCGGCCGCGAGCTCACTGATACAGTGATAAACTGCTGTTTTTACAGCACTGTTGGTTTGGTGAGGGCGTTCCCAACGGTGAGTGCATACACAGGCTGCACTACTCTCCTGTGTTTTGCCGCGGTCGTTCCTGGGTGCTTCAGCACATTTAAAAGAGATTTCTTCTAAAAGAGCAGCGCGGGTGTGACACTGCGTCTTTTTCAAGACGTCATTCCACCCGTGCGTTTCTGGATGCGGTTGTTTCCTGTCCTTTGACGGCCACGATCCCTCTCGCATAAGCATGTTGAGATTGCGTTCGTGGGTGATACATGTTCTCTCAGGAGAACGGGATCACGTCGGCGCGTTGTTCGTCTCGCCTTCCTCGTGAGGGTTTGAGTGTTCAGCGCGCCGTGTGCCGTCTAGCTGCCGGCTGACAGCGCGGGTTGTCACGGCAACCCAGCGCGTCACTCGGCGCTTTAGATGCGCGGTCGAGACTTAAACCTCAAACGGGGTTGAGTCCCTTCGCCTATTCCCCGATCTAGTTTCTTTTCTGGTGCACCAGAAAGGGGCTACTTCGGCTAATAAGCCTTGGTGACCTGAGGATTACAGTGGGGCTTCCCTGCCGAGTACATCTCCGTGGGCCCTCACTCCTCTATCGCATCGCAAGCATGCTGAGACTGTGTTCGTGGGTGGTTCATGTTCTCTCATGAGAGCATGACCACGTCGGCGCGTTGTTCGTCTCGCCTTCTTCATAGGGGCTTGAGTGTTCAGCGCGCCGTGTGCCGTCTCGACGGCCACGCTCACAGTCTTGCATGCCTGCTGGTAGCTTACAGGTGGGATTGCTGGTTCCAAAAAAAAAAAAAATAAAATAAAATAAATAAATTAAAAATAATAATAAATAAATAAAGGGGACCTAGCGTTTCATCTGGGGCTCTAGCAGAGGACAGATGTCAATCGCTGCATCGGAGAGAGGGCTGTTATAAGCTGGAAATGAAGATGATGCTGAGTTTCCCACTATAATGGTGTGTGCTCATGCTGAATCAGATTCAGACTTGACAGCCATGCTTTCCTGGGTGGCTGAGGCGTAGTGCAACGCGTAAATCGCCTTGCCCGCCCCCTTGCCTTTTTCCCGGATGTGCATTGGAAAGCTTTGGCAGTGTGGAACTATTTGGTGCCAAAATATGGGGTGCCAATGGTGCCATAATCTGGATAAAGTTTTCCTCTCTCTCACTACCCTCATCGGTGAGGTGGCAGTGCCACTGGCAGGCCACCTCTGCCCTGCGCTCTTAGTGCACGAGGGTAGTTCTGAGCTGAGGTTGAGCTGCGCACCGTGACTGATTTACATTTAAAGTCACAGCGCTGGCCCTTGGCCAGACGATGTCCACCCTGGTCCAGAAACACCCTTGGGCTACCTTGCAGGGGTGTGAGACGTCGCCAGAGTACGCTCTCTCGATGCTCACATCTCACAAGGTGACCCTTTTCGGCGACACTGTCGGTGACTGTGCAGCAGTCCTCCACAGTGCAAAGCAGATGGAACCCCTCAGTCTGCTCGCTATGGGCATCCCACGATGCCACCCGTCTTGGCTGCCAGTCAGCTGAGACGGGTGACCTGGACTTGGTTGAAGCTGCTCTTCCCCGGAGGAGGGCCGGGTGGAGAATCATTGCTAAATTTTGTTCCGCCACCGGTGTTACAGCCAGTGGTACCCAAATTCTTAAGAGCAGTTCCAATACCTCTGGGTCCCGGGAGTTCAGGAATGGCAGCGTGTGACGCTATGAAGCCGCGCCGCTCTCATTCCCCTCCCCACAAGAGGGCGAGAATGGCAGTGTGCGACGCCGGGGAGCCTCGCCACTCTCATTCCCCTCTTCTCAGCGGTGTGAGGACGGCAGTGCGCGACGCTATGCCTCGCCACTCTTGTTCCCCGCTGAGGAAGGAGGTGAGGTAGGCAGTGTGTGACGCCACAAAGCCTTGCCACTCTCTGCCCCTCCTTCAGTCGCCAGCGGACCGCAGCGTATGGCTTGAGAACGCTACCATGCCTTCTCTCATACCCTCCGTCCAACCGTGGGGGCAGGTAGGTGCTGCGTGCGCACTCAGACCCCACTTCAGGACGCTGTGCCTCTTGGGTCGGGTCCCTGCCCTCCACTTCGCTGCCCTACTGCGGGTACGTCTGTGGGGCGGGTGTGTTCATGGTACGGTTTCCGGAAGCCTAGCTAGCACTTCCGGGACGGTCCCGCTGACTCACCTGCACCACCAGGCTCGGCTATGCGATTCAGTTCGCACGGCATCCTCCCAAGTTCTGGGCGTCCACTTCACTGTTGTGTGGAGCTGCGACGCCCATCTTGTGGAAAGAGATCGAAGTCCTACTGGCGAAGGACGCGATTGGAGCCGGTCCCTCCAGCCGACATGAAGTTGGGGTTCTATAACTTCTACTTCATTGTGCCCAAGAAAAGCAGTGGGTTATGACCAATCTTGGACCTGTGAGTCCTGAACCGGGCCCTTCACAAACCGCCCGTTCAGATGTTGACGCAGAAGCGCACTTTCGAGTACATCCGTCCCCAAGATTGGTTTGCAGCGATCGACCTGAAGGTCGTTCCCTTCAGGACTGTCCCTGTTGTGTGAATACAGAGACACGGTGATCAGTCACCTCAGCCTGTTGGGACTTCGGGTCAACTGGGGAAAGAGCAAACTCTGCCCCGTGCAGAGGATCTCTTTTCTCGGTATGGAGCTGGACTTGGTCAATCTGACAGCGCGTCTCACAGAGGAGCGTGTCCAGTCGGTGTTGAACTGCTTGAATTCGTTCCAATGCAGGACAGCGGTACCACTGAAACATTTTCAGAGGCTCCTGGGGCATATGGCATCCGCAGCCGCTGTAACGCCGCTCGGATTGCTTCATATGAGACCGCTTCAACGCTGGCTACACGACCGAGTCCTGAGATGGCCGTGGCACAGCGGATCCCTCCGTGTCCCCGTGACTCCGAGGTGCCGCCAAACCTTCAGCCTGTGGTCGGACCCTTCATTTCTACGGGCAGGAGTTTCCCTAGAACAAGTGTCCAGGCATGTTGTTGTCTCCACGGATGCCTCATCCACCGGCTGGGGTGCCACGTACAACGGGCTTGCAGTTTCGGGTCTGTGGACGGGGCCTCAACTGCAATGGCATATCAATTGCCTCGAGTTGTTAGCAGTTCGTCTTGCGCTGGGCCGCTTCAAAACGCCGCTACTAGGCAAGCACGTTCTGGTCCGTACGGACAACACTGCGGCCGTTGCGTACGTCAACAAACAGGGTGGTCTACGCTCCTGTCGCATGTCTCAACTCGCCCGCCATCTCCTCCTATGGAGTCAGAAGCATCTGAGGTCGCTTCGTGCCATTCACATTCCGGGCCTGCTCAATCGTGCGGCCGACGAGCTCTCACGACAGCCAGTGCTCCCCGGAGAGTGGAGACTCCATCCCCAGGTGGTCCAGCTGATCTGGAGTCGCTTCGGGACCGCACAGGTAGATCTGTTTGCCGCCCCGGACACGACCCACTGCCAGTTGTTTTATTCCCTGACCGAGGGGACCCTCGGCTCGGATGCGCTGGCACACAGCTGGCCCCGGGGCCTACGCAAGTATACGTTTCCCCCAGTGAGCCTTCTTGCACAGACTCTGTGCAAGGTCAGGGAGGACGAGGAGCAAGTCCTGTTGGTTGCTCTGTATTGGCCCAACTGGACTTGGTTCTCGCGACAGCACCTCCCTGGCCCATTCCTCTGAGGAAGGACCTCCTGACTCAGAGACGGGGCACCCTATGGCACCCGCGTCCGGTGTCTGGTCCCTGGACGGGACGCGGAGGTTCTAGGTGGCCTACCACAGGCTGTGGTAGACACCATCACTTCCGCTAGAGCTCCCTCTACGAGGCGCCTCTATGCGTTGAAGTGGAACCTGTTCGTCGACTGGTGTTCTTCTCGCTGAGAAGACCCCCGGAGATGTTCGGTCGGTTCTGTGCTTTCCTTCCTACAGGACGGGTTGAAGCGAAGGCTGTCTCCCTCCACCCTCAAAGTCTATGTTGCCGCTATCGCCGCTAATCATGACATGGTAGGTGGTAAGTCTCTAGGGAAGCACAATCTGATCGTCAGGTTCCTGAGGGAGGCGAGGAGACTAAAACCGCCTCGCTCTCCCTCTATACCCTCTTGGGACTTAACTCTGGTGCTAACCGCACTGCAGAGGGCGCCCTTTGAGCCTTTGCAGTCAGTTGAGTTAAAAATCCTGTCTCTGAAGACAGTACTCCTGACTGCATTGGCCTCTATCAAGAGGGTAGGGGACCTGCAGGCATTTTCGGTCGACGAATCGTGCCTGGAATTCGGGCCCGGTAACTCTCATGTAATCCTGAGACCCCGGCCCGGATATATGCCCAAGGTTCCCACCACTCCCTTCCGGGACCAGGTGGTGAGCCTGCAAGCGCTGCCTTCGGAGGAGGCAGACCCAGCCCTAGCTTTTCTCTGTCTAGTCCACGCTCTGCGGACTTACGTGGACAGAACGCAAAGCTTCAGGACCTCAGAACAGCTCTTCGTCTGTTATGGAGGCCAGCAGAAGGGAAAGGCTGTCTCCAAGCAGAGGATGGCCCACTGGATAGTGGATGCCATCGTCTTGGCGTACCAAACCCAAGACGTGCCCTGCCCGCTCGGGTTAAGAGCCCACTCCACTAGGGGTGTAGCTTCTTCCTGGGTGTTGGCTCGTGGCGCCTCGCTGACAGATATTTGTAGAGCTGCGGGCTGGGCGACACCTAACACGTTCGCTAGATTTTATAGCCTCCGTGTAGAGCCGGTATCTTCCTGTGTGCTCGCTTCCTATAGTCAGTAACACCGAAGTGCCCGTTCCAAGTGTCGGCTTGCTGCGCCACTCCCTTCCCTGTGGAACGGATACGTGCGCTTATATGCTCCAGTCGAGTTCCCCAGAACGGCGAACCCTGTTGAGTCCTCCGCAACCCGCGGCAGTCGGATGTGGCGGAGCGTCCGACGCCAGGTCTAACACTCGTATGCATTGGTGGAACTTGTGTTAGGCTGGGTTCCATATGTTGTGACCCCCACGGCGGTCCCATATGTGTATTCTTCCACGGTACGGCTCCCTACGGCGAGCCCGTGTCTTTCCCTCGGCAGAGCTCTCTGCCGTCTCAGTTAGGTGTTGTTCCCCCGCCTGTTTGGCCGGGGCCACCCCTGGGACTTCCATATGTTGCACTGCCCACGGCCAGTCCATACGTGTATTTTCCACATGGTAACTCCCTTCGGGCATGATGTGGCTTCCGCAGCGTCCCTCTGGGCACGCTTTCCCAGCGGTATCCAATAGTCTGCTGAAGTGGGTCTTGCGGAACAACAGTGTGACTTCCCTGCGTGAATTCCCCGCCCGGAACAGACGGGGTCTGAGGGGCTCTCGCTGGGCGCTGGAAGTGGTAGTAACTGTGGCGTTTTCCAAAGGGATCCCAATTCGTCGGTGACGTCCGACGTACGTCGAACGTGACCGACTGAAAGGGAACGTCTCGGTTACGTATGGTAACCCTCGTTCCCTGAAGGAGGGAACGGAGACGTACGTCCCGTCGCCACAGTTGCTGTACCATCACTGCATGGCCGAGTCACTAGTTCGGCTCCTCAGTGAAAAACAATAGTGCGCTGCATTCGCCTCCTGTTTATACCCGCAGCGCGGGGCGGAGCGCGAGATGCAAATCTCGCACGCCAATGGCCATTGGCCCGTTCTCTATATCTCGAAGTTGATAGGGGCTCCCAGAAGTGATCCCCAATTCGTCGGTGACGTCCGACGTACGTCTCCGTTCCCTCCTTCAGGGAACGAGGGTTACCATACGTAACCGAGACGTTACACTTATATTATTTTTTATAATTACTTATACGTCATGCATTTGTATTTTCAATGTGCTTTTTAATAATCCATTATACACTGATTTATAATGATCAAATATAAAATAGTCCCAGAGACACTTGTTTGCTGTACCAATTAGTTATCAATTATGTCTTTAATGGCTAATGTTTGCATTAGAGCTCATGAATGCTAATTTTGATTTTGTTAAAATGTATATCTCCACAGCCATATGCATGGTATTGCTTATAGCAGTTTGGAATTATACTTTAAAAAAAAATATTGTTGCAGTGTTTTGCTAGTATGTAACATTAAAAAACTGTTTGTATTAATGATTTCTGTTTTTCTTTTCATTATTTTATTACAGGAATTATTGTTCATAGTTACAACAAATGTATAATGAGCACATCTTCATTATTTCCTAACATTTGCTTTAGGAAAATTTGCATCCTATGTTTTCACTTTACATAAAGCCATGATGCATTTTGTAACTGCATTATCACTTAAAATAAGTATTTATAAGAACACAACATGGCTATTAATAACAATGTATTCACTTATTTGACAGAAATAAATCTGAATTACTAAAGTCATTGTAACTATAATATAATAACTTTATAGCAATGCAGGCCGCATCTGCATAAATACATTCACGGAACCATAAGACTAATTAATTAATACTTATAAGTCAATGTATAATGGATTATGAGCAAGCGCATTGAAAAAGCAAATGCATGACTTATAATTAATTATAAAAAATAATATAAACGTAACAATATCTGTTCTTATAATGCAGTATATGTCTTGAGTCTTTATAAATATATTTATAAAATAGTAATACTTACTTATAAATAAGTATAAATTAAGCTATATTCATTATAAGAATGGCCTTCATAGAAAGTTGTTAGCCTTATTTTCTTTGTAAGACTCAAAGGTATAAGATGGCACACATATGAAAGTAATTCCATAAATGAAAATGACTTTCAAAAATGACACCAAAACCGTAACCAAAGACAGAGACTATAATAAGCTCTTTTCGGAGAAAGTGCTGCTTTTTCTGTAGGAAAGCGCGCGCGCGTGTGTGTGTGTGTGTGTGTGTGACTAATAGCTAATAGCTACTTTCATGCTTTATGACTCACAAGAAGAGACTTGTTTGTGTAAGAAACAAATGAACACAAATAATTATTTACCACCAGTTACAAGAAAAAGCCTAGCTAATTACACATGCTTAATTAACTGAAGAACTATAATTTTCTGCTTTAAAGTGTTTCTGCATCCAAAAATGAAAATATGACATCCTCACATGACTTGCTTTCTTCAGTGGAACACAAAATAAGTTTTATTTAATATATATATTTTTATTTATATATATATATATTTTTTTTGTTGCGCAGCTCTTTTCTATACAACAACAGACCATGCTTGCAAAATGTTTGCGTTCCCCTAAGAAACTTTGCGTTCGCTCAAAAAAAAAAGAGCAAAATTTCCCACGAGAACTTAAATATATAATTTTTTTCCTTCAATGTCATATTTTTTTTCCCACCACGTCCATTTCGAGCAGTAGCGGTTTTTGGCACGGGCAGCATTTTTCATGACACGTGGGGGGCGGCAAAAAAATCCTCTACGCCGTGAAGCGGTTTTCTATTATCTATCATTTCACTGCGTGGGGAATTGGCATATTGGCGCCCTCTGCAGCTGTAGGCGTCCCTGCTTGCTGAGAAGGTGCCGTGCACAGAAGCTGGGGGGCGCGGGGCACAGTTCACCTCTGGGTCTCTCCCAAATGGAGCGGACAAGGGGAGGCCAATCCGATTTTTTGACTATATACTATTGTTTATTTATTTTATTTTTTTTATATCATATCAGATTTATTTATTTCCACATGAGTGAGGTCTGAAACCGATCTGAGAATATCGGAATCCATGTGTTTTTTCCTGCTTAGCTACATGTTCGCCGGTTTCCTGTTGTAATTGCAATAGTGAAATAACTGGATTCTCTTAAGTGTGTTTTGTAATGAAGGATTTGTCCAATTGAGAAATATAATTTTCTCTTTCACTTATGTTGTTGTATATATAATTGTTTGTGTGGCTCGCAGGGGGTCTTGCCCCGGGGTGTAATTCAATGTACAACCGCCACTGCTTTCGAGGCTCCATACATCTACTGGGGTCATGTTCTCATTAGTTCTTCTTTTGCCCTCCATTTCATCTCATTCGTGTGTTGAAACTATTGAGATGTTCAAAATGTGATATGATTTTCCTTTACGAGTGTTCTCTTGTTTTCTGCATTCTGTCAGAAACCTTTAGGTGTTTGTTAGTTTTTTTGTTTTTTTAATTTCACCACACAATTGCGAGTCAAAGACAAGGAGGGCTTGAGTTATAGGCTGAGAGTGTCCCGCTCAGGATATATTTAATAGCCTTCTCTAACTCTCAAAGAGCCTTTTCTTGCTCTCTCTCTACATCCTTACGTTGCTTGCCACAGCTTCAGTGGTTGGATACATAAGAAATAAAAATGTAATTCTTTGCTGCTCTTAATGGAGCTCTCGGCCTTCATACCTCAGTCTTTTCATAGGTCGCCCACCCCTTAATTAAGGTATGTGGAAAGCTCTCAAAGCGTTGTGTGAAGAGGAAGCTCTCCACGGGACATGCCTAGCAGCTCAGATAGCCCCAAATTCAGCTCTGATACAGCTGATAGGAAGTCATTAGGTAGGACTGCACTGAAAGAAAGCAGCAGACTGGGAGAAGAAAGCCAGACAATGAGCAAAAAGCACTGGGTGAATGTGAACCATGGGTAGTCAAGCTAACCAAAATGCCAGAGACAATGAGTGTAAGCTGGAACTGCTGTTCTCTCTCATTTCCTGTGCTGGCCTTTTGATGAATATGGTATGACGGCGACCAAACACAGCCGATTCGAACCCTGATTGCTTATAATTCCCTACTCAAAGGAAATTTTTTTTATTTGATTTAGCAGTGTTGAGGATGTAGAGTGGTATGTAGAAGAAAGAGGAAATGGATACAGATCTGACAACAAAAATAATGGACCGAGTTATAGCCATTCACTCAGAGACGGAAATTGATTGGCGTGATAGGAAATAAAAGCAGTACAGCTTACACAATGCCTTGTATCAGATGTCCATTCCTGCAAATTCGACTAGGCAGAAATGCAAATTAAATGAAAGTTAATCACACTTTCTGAGCGTGCCCTTTTTTTCCTTGTTCTTCCCCATGATTGAACGTAAGTAATTAAATATATATATACAGTGCAGCCTTATTCCAAAATTGATTAAATTCATTATTTTTTTCCTCAATTCTACAAACAATACCCCATAATGACAATGTGAAATAAGTTAGTTTGAAATCTTTGCAAATTTATTAAAAACAAAAAACGAAATAAATCACATAAAATATTTACAGCCTTTGCTCGATACTTTGTTGAAGCACCTTTGTCACCAATTACAGCCTCAAGTCTTTTTGAGTATGATGCTACAAGCTTGGCACAACTATATTTGGGCAGTTTCTCCCATTCTTCTTTGCAGGACCTCTCAAGCTCCATCAGGTTGGATGGGGAGCGTCGGTGCATAATCAATCCTGACTAGTCTCCCAGTTCCTGCCAGTGAAAAACATCCCCACAGCATGATGCTGCCACCACCATGCTTCACTGTAGGGATGGTATTGGCCAGGTGATGAGCGATGCCTGGTTTCCTCCAGACATGACACTTGCCATTCAGGCCAAAGAGATCAATCTTTGTTTCATCAGACCAGAGAATTTTGTTTCTCGAGTCCTTCAGGTGCCTTTTGGCTCCAGACGGCCTTTTACTGAGGAGCACCATACAGGCCTGATTGGTGGAGTGCTGCAGAGATGGTTGTTCTTCTTGGAAGGTTCTCTTTTCTCAACAGGGAAATGCTGTGTCAGCTCTGTCAGAGTGACCATCGGGTTCTTGGTCACCTCCCTGACTAAGGCCCTTCTCCCTAGATCGCTCAGTTTGGCCAGCTTTAGGAAGAGTCCTGATGGTTCCAAACTTCTTCCATTTACGGATGATGGAGGCCACTGTGCTCATTGGGACCTCTTTTTTTTCTGGTAACCTACCCCAGGTCTACAGACAATTCCTTGAACTTCATGGCTTGGTTTGTGCTCTGACATGCACTGTTAACTGTGGGACCTTATATAGACAGGTGTGTGCCTTTCCAAATCATGTCCAATCAACTGGATTTACCACAGGAGGACTCCAATTAAGTTGTAGAAACATCTCAAGGATGATCAGTGGAAACAGGATGCACCTGAGCTCAATTTTGAGTGTTATGGCAAAGGCTGTGAATACTTATGTACATGTGATTTATTTCGTTTTTTATTTTTAATACATGTGCAAAGATTTCAAACAAACTTATTTCACATTGTCATTATGGGGTATTGTTTGTAGAATTGAGGGAAAAAATAATGAATTTAATCCATTTTGGAATAAAGCTGTAACATAACAAAATGTGGAAAAAGTGAAGTGCTGTAATACTTTCCAGATGCACTGTATATATATATATATATACACTCACCTAAAGGATTATTAGGAACACCATACTAATACTGTGTTTGACCCCCTTTCGCCTTCAGAACTGCCTTAATTCTACATGGCATTGATTCAACAAGGTGCTGAAAGCGTTCTTTAGAAATGTTGGCCCATATTGATAGGATAGCATCTTGCAGTTGATGGAGATTTGTGGGATGCACATCCAGGGCACGAAGCTCCTGTTCCACCACATCCCAAAGATGCTCTATTGGGTTGAGATCTGGTGACTGTGGGGGCCATTTTAGTACAGTGAACTCATTGTCATTTTCAAGAAACCAATTTGAAATGATTCAAGCTTTGTGACATGGTGCATTATCCTGCTGGAAGTAGCCATCAGAGGATGGGTACATGGTGGTCATAAAGGGATGGACATGGTCACAAACAATGCTCAGGTAGGCCGTGGCATTTAAACGATGCCCAATTGGCACTAAGGGGCCTAAAGTGTGCCAAGAAAACATCCCCCACACCATTACACCACCACCACCAGCCTGCACAGTGGTAACAAGGCATGATGGATCCATGTTCTCATTCTGTTTACGCCAAATTCTGACTCTACCATCTGAATGTCTCAACAGAAATCGAGACTCATCAGACCAGGCAACATTTTTCCAGTCTTCAACTGTCCAATTTTGGTGAGCTTGTGCAAATTGTAGCCTCTTTTTCCTATTTGTAATGGAGATGAGTGGTACGCGGTGGGGTCTTCTGCTGTTGTAGCCCATCCGCCTCAAGGTTGTGCGTGTTGTGGCTTCACAAATGCTTTGCTGCATACCTCGGTTGTAACGAGTGGTTATTTCAGTCAAAGTTGCTCTTCTATCAGCTTGAATCAGTCGGCCCATTCTCCTCTGACCTCTAGCATCAACAAGGCATTTTCGCCCACAGGACTGCCGCATACTGGATGTTTTTCCCTTTTCACACCATTCTTTGTAAACTCTAGAAATGGTTGTGCGTGAAAATCCCAGTAACTGAGCAGATTGTGAAATACTCAGACCGGCCCGTCTGGCACCAACAACCATGCCACGCTCAAAATTGCTTAAATCACCTTTCTTTCCCATTCTGACATTCAGTTTGGAGTTCAGGAGATTGTCTTGACCAGGACCACACCCCTAAATGCATTGAAGCAACTGCCATGTGATTGGTTGATTAGATAATTGCATTAATGAGAAATTGAACAGGTGTTCCTAATAATCCTTTAGGTGAGTGTGTATATATATATATATATATATATATATATATATATATATATACACCGATCAGGCATAACATTATGACCCCTGACAGGTGAATTGAATAACACTGATTATCTTTTCTTCACGGCACCTGTTAGTGGGTAGGATATATTAAGTGAACATTTTGTCCTCAAAGTAAGGATTTGAGTGAGTTTGACA
Source organism: Rhinogobio ventralis (assembly GCA_039654625.1). Taxonomy (NCBI): domain Eukaryota; kingdom Metazoa; phylum Chordata; class Actinopteri; order Cypriniformes; family Gobionidae; genus Rhinogobio; species Rhinogobio ventralis. The sequence continues at coordinate 27,546,124 of CM077208.1, forward strand.
AGGGCCAAATTGTGATGGCTAGACGACTGGGTTAGAGCATCTCCAAAACGGCAGCTCTTGTGGGGTGTTCCTGGTCTGCAGTGGTCTGTATCTATCAAAAGTGGTCCAAGGAAGGAACAGTGGTGAACTGGTGACAGGGTCATGGGTGGCCAAGGCTCTTTGATGCACGTGGGGAGCGAAGGCTGGCCCGTATGGTCTGATCAAACAGACGAGCTACTGTAGCTCAAATTGCTCAAGAAGTTAATGCTGGTTCTGATAGAAAGGTGTCAGAATACACAGTGCATTGCAGTTGTGGCATATGGAGCTGCATAGCCGCAGACCAGTCAGGGTGCCCATGCTGACCCCTTTCCACCGCCGAAAGCGTCAACAGTGAGCAGTAGCCTGGTTTGATGAATCACTTTTTATTTTACATCACGTGGATGGCCGGGTGCATGTGTGTTGCTTACCTGGGGAACACATAACACCAGGATGCACTATGGGAAGAAAGCAAGCCGAGGGAGGCAGTGTGATGCTTTGGGCATTGTTCTGCTGGGAAACCTTGGGTCCTGCCATCCATGTGGATGTTACTTTGACACGTACCACCTACCTAAGCATTGTTGCAGACCATGTTGTACACCCTTTAATGGAAACGGTATTCCCTGGTGGCTGTGGCCTCTTTCAGCAGGATAATGTGCCCTGCCACAGGGGTCCACATAACTTTTTTGGTCTGGTTCTCAAGGGAGCACCTGGAAATGCTGCTTGCTACTCACACTGCACATGGCACACTTAAAGCTCACTTTAAGTACTTCGATACCACAGAAAAAACTACTAGCCCAACTAATACATTTCAAACATTATAAAAGACAAGTGAACAGTCAGTAATTAAATAAGAACAAATACACAAATTACAAGCAGAGATGAATGCTATATAACAAAGTCTAACAATGGTATTCAGAAATTAATAGTCCTAAATCTAAAATGACAATATTTGTTTACTATAGAAATGAATGCTTTATCTTTGTTAAAGCTGTATTTTTATTTTATTTTATTAACATTAATGACTCAGACAACACCAGGAATATTAGGCTGCTGCCACTTTAAGACCGTGGGGCCTAACGGATCTAAATAGTAATGTAGACACATGCATTTCCTGTAAAGCTGCTTTGAAACAATATGTATTGTGAAAAGCACTATACAAATAAATATGAATTGAATTATATATATGTAAAAAATGGAAAATATGTATGATATAGTAGCTTAATGTAATGTAATACTTTTTAAAAAGAGGCTGCAAAATGGTTATCAATTTTGAACTTAAAATTACACCATGCGCATTTTCATTCATGCAGTTCCCACTTTACTCATACAAGTTTTAAAAACTCATCATTATGTTGTGATTTTAGATATTAAAAATATTGTTTCATCCTCGAGCCTATTTGATAATCAGTCTAACAAAGATTTGATTGAGATTATATATTGATCATTATTATAATAAATGATTTGGCTTACATCCCTAATGCCACATTACAAAAGTTAAATGTGGAGTAAACTTTGTATCGTCTTTAATATCAATCACAAAAGGTGTAGAGAGTTGCTCCTAAACAATGGCCAACTACGACTATCCTCAATAATTACATACACAAGTGTCTGTCCTTTCTCAAAAGAAGGCGGTTTTATGAGAAATGGCTTGTATTGTGTTTGCATTTCACATTATCATGGCAGGTAATCAATATTTTAAATAACGCCCAGCCTATGAGGTTCGTAAGGTGTCTTTTGTAACAGTAAGGCTAACTAGCCCTGTTGTTTCGTGAGCCATTGATTTTAAAAAGGCCTATCGATGGCAATCACACTACCCACAACAGGGCGGTATGATAATTATAGAGTTCAGGAGTTAGAAGCAGGCTTTGAATGTGGAGTAATCTTGCCTGAATGCTCAGTCATTGATAGAAGGCACCGAATTGGGAGAGTTCGTTCTCCGCACGATCATATGGCTCAGGAGATTACTGCTGGCCCATAGGGAATGAAGAAGCTTTCCTTAAATCATCTCTCTCTATTCACTCCAAAAATCCCAGCCGTCGCTGAAAGGCTTTTCGCGACACCCTCGACTAATGTGGCCTTTCCGATGACCTTTCACAGCAAACTTACACAATCACCTTTTTGCGTCAGCGTCCCATTCTGTGCTGGTGATTTTCCCAGCACCCTGCATGATGAAGACAGAGCCTTTGTGCACAGTGGAACTAAAGCGAACAGAACACTTCAGGTCAGAATCTTTGAACGAGTGCTAACTTGTGTATGCCAAAGCAGTCTGCTGCATGCAATGAATGCCTGGAAACTATATGTGCGCAGTGAATACAAGGCATTAGGCTTTATCGCAACTTAAAATACATCCTTGCAGCCTCAAGGGTGGCAACAGTGCGCTCTGTAGAATTTCAGTAGATAAATGTTTAAAACATTGACAAAATGTTATTTGTTGACATTTACCCACAGAAGGTCCCAGAAGCTTCAAGCTTGACAGGCTACTAGGCCAAAGCCTTTAAAGAGTGCCAAGAATTGGCAATATATATGCATGAAACACAAAGCCCTTTCAGGATTTTAAGGCGTTTTGAGATTCCATGTTGTTTTGGTTAAAGTAGGGCTGCTCTATGCTCTATGGCATTTTTCTCCAGTGCACCTTTGACAGGTGAAGCTCTCTACTTCCAGAAGGTCTTAGCATCCTCCCCGTCTCCATCTGAAATCATTGATACTGATTTCCTGGGGCTGTCATATTGATTTTTGAGATTTATGAGCGCTAGGCTCCTGAATAGAGGTCCCTGGTCTGTTCATCCTCATGTAGCAGTCATTCATTTGAACACTGTCTTTGATAGGCTTTGTCCAAACCAGTCAAATTTTTCTATTAACCTTAAAGGTAACCCTACCTAACTAACGTTCACCCAAAAATTTAAATTCTGTCATTAATTACTCACACTTACACTCACGCCATTCCAAACTTTTGTTCATCTTCGAGGGTCCATCATGAAAGAAAAAAAAAAAACTTAAAAAAATCTAGTTTAAAACAAATGTGCCAAATTCTTAGATATGTGTACAGTTTTTGAAAAAAAAAAAAGTATGATTCTAAAAACGTCATGTGGTGACAGAATCATCAGATATTTTAAGAGACTTACTGACTTTGACACACAGCCATGAGTGTCTTCACATGACAATGTTGGTTGCACCAAATGACTTGAATGACTTCAAATATTAACCCTTAAACGCATACCTCGGGTCTTTAGGGATGTTATTCACTACCCTCCTCATTAATTTTTTTAAGTTAGACATCAACCTTCTTAGTAGTCCTCAATGAATTCATTATAAACAATGAAAATAACAAGAAAAATATATAAAAGAATGCCTGTTTTCCCATTTATCGCTAACGACCCGAGGTGTGTAACAGTCTAAGTATAATTTTTCTGCACAACAATAATTGAATCTTTGATAACAAAATAAATGAAATTCATCTTTATCCCACAAGGTGGCAATGTCTGATACACAATGATGAAGTGACGTTTCACTCATAGTTGCCGCAGGCAGAAAACAAAAGAATAGGAAGTATCATCAGCAAAACTTGAAATGGCTCAGCGATTTACTGCAGAGCAAGAACTGAACACAATCAAATATTAGTGTCACTGTCACTTGATGGTGGATCTGGTGAAGAAGCTGTCAGTGATTGATTTTGAAGATGTTGAAAAAGATAGTTTTGAGAATATGATTGAGATGAACGTACTGGGGAGGACAGTGATGATGGGATAAAATATCTGATCAAACTGAAGCCTTCCAAGCTCCTAAAGGTAACAAAATATGCTTTATTTTATTCTTCTGTAATTGTTATTCTAATATCAGGAGAGTTTTATATTATCACGACAGGTAGAGATCCGTGTTAGCTATAGATCCGGGTTGCTAAAGACCCGAATATGTAATAATTAAACATTCATCCATTTAAGGGTGAATGAGGGTGTACAGTGTATGTGTGTATATATATTAGCATCTTTGTTAGCACACTCATAGGACCGGTTACATTTGGTGCCGTGACCCGGGTGGGAGAAAGGTTTAGGGGGGTGAGTGTAACAAACATATGCCAGAAAGAGCTGTGCATCTAAACCTCACACCCCTGGCCTCGAGAGGCACGCTAGCGGCTACTGACTTTAGCATCCTTGTTAGTGTACCCGCCTCCCCGACTCGAATCCCGCTCGGAGCAGGTCGAGTAGGACTGATTAAATATACACCTGTATATAAAATATAAAAATACATTTTAATCTTAGAAGAGGTATATTCAAGTCATTGTACAATATGTTTGAATTGCATTTTAATGGATCCAGACACAAAAAAAGGAGTGTCATGAAATTGACCCATAAATTGTGTCTAAAAGCCCAATTGGTAACTGACAATGACCAAAAGTAACATACAGTATTGATTAGTAGGGTTGAAGTTGTCCAAGGTCCACCCAATAAGAATCAGGCGTATGAACAGAAAGGTCCTGGGTGACCTTTCTGTAGGAAGGCCAGGTCTGTCGAGCCCTGTCAAGTGTAATTGCTGCAATATCAGTCGCAGAGGGTTTCCAGCTCACTTGTCAATGTGTTGTGTATCTGTGGAGGAAATGGGTTCAGCAAAGAGCTTATGTAGGGACTGATGGTGCTATCAAGAGAGGTCACTGTCAAGCCTCTCACCGCCCGGCAGCTGACAGCTTTAGTTTAGCGAGTGCAGATGACTGGCTGGCTTTTCTTGCTGCTGGACTCGTGTGGGCTACAAGAGTCCGTCATCTGTAGGAGAACCGGACCGTTTTAATTAGCTGGATTATCATTGATCCAGAGGCTGTGACAGTCATAGAGCAGCAATAGCAATAGTAGGTTACAGGTCTTTCATTTTCAACATGCAACAATGTGACTGACAGTACTAAACCTGTGCACTTCCTTTGATGAATTACATAAGTGTCATATGGATGAGGATGAATGGCATGTCCAGACTTTTTTGACTGGGGAGGCTCATGTTTAAACCACAATTGCACTTCAGTCCCACCGTTTACACAATTACCATAAAATCCTTCTCCAATCATATATCAACTTTAACAAATCATTTACCAACTTTTACCATGTGTTTTCTATTTGTTCGCCTAAGTTCTTCTCATATTTGTACAAATAGCGGTGGGTTTCGCTCGTTGGTGATACTGTTTCATATTCATAATTTAATTTAGCCAAATAATTAGATTTGCATTTGAATAATAAATATGCATTTATTAAAAGATTTTAGATTTTATTTATAAATAAATTATTGAAATGGAATTTCCTCCACCAATCAGACACTAATTATCACTTCACTGTGAAACTAAATTGTTTGTCTGCATCCAGTTATGATTTAAACCAAAATGGTTATATCTTATCTGTTATCCCGCCTCTGACTGGCCCATTTTGGTCCCACTTTATGTTAGTTGTCTTTAAATATGTACTTATAGTCATATATATATATATACAACAGTTCTTTCTGGTTCTCGAATCTGATTGGGTGAGAGCCTTTTCCAGGCATGCAATATTCTCCCAGTATCAGCACTGGGACCGTTTCACCATTTGTATCACTCTACTTGCGACGACTGTCATGGCGGCCGAGCAAATTCCCCCTATTTTTTAAAAATACTACTGTTGTTGTGTCCCGAAATGTAGTTTTTTTTATGCGAGAATGTAGTTATTTAGACCTCAAATATGTGACTTATATATAAACATAGCGCCTATTTTATGATTTTTTTTTTATACTTTCGCTCCAGGCCATCAGTGGCCGCTCAGCGCTCATGTACCCGCTGAGAATTGCTTAATCTCGGCCAGTCCTTCGGGAATTTGCCGCTGACTCTTAAACATGATATATATAATTAATTTAGGGTATATCAAAAGGACAATCTTTGGTTTTATTAATCTATTACTTGTTCCAGAGAAAAATGCATTTTGATAAAGGCAAAGTTAAGAATCATAACTTTATATTAGGCTATATTTAACTTGAATCCTGTACTAGAGCGCTGCTTTTATTTGACTGAATTATTTGCTTGTGTTTATTTCCTATTGTCTTTTATAATTGCTATCGTTGCTAATTTAAATATTGTTGTTCAATAAATATTATTTTATATAAATAATATGCCATATTTGGTATTGAGAAACAGTCCATTAGTGATTGTGAAATTGACTGCAGTAAAAGTTAAATTATGTAGGATTTGAGGGTGCACCAGATACAAATTAATCTCCCAGATGATTCGTTCAAACATTATTCCACACAAAACCAAACTCAACACTCCAGACCCTGAATCAACAAGAGTGGGCTCCATTCTGTCTGCGCCAACTAACAAACCCCCAGCTAAGTACTTTATGGCCTTGCAAACTTTGGGCCACACCAAGATAACTGCAGAGGTTGTTTGATCCTCAAGACAAAGAGCTAAAACAGATCCCCTTCTTCTCAATGACCTATAAATGAACTCTGAGTGACACGGTTAAAATCCACAGGAAAACCCACGAAGACTGTTGTTACATATAAACTGCATCAAATCATTCAAAAAGGATGATAGCTGGTCTTACATTCAAACAGCCTTCTACTGCATAATTCTTTATCATGTCTATAACCAATACACATGACCATTATGCATATATATCACTCACAATTCATGTAATTGTTATAACTATGGACTGGTTGATTGAAAGCGTGCCTTGCTTGGTATCAGTATGATTGTATGCTCATAATTCAGAAGATGGCTTGATTGAAATCTGTGCTGAATGTATCATGTTCTTATAATAAGAAATCATGTCTAAATGCACTCTCTGCTTAGAGTGAGAAGTTAGGAGACAACAGATAACAGGTCATTTATGGGAGGGGTGGGGAAGCAGTCACCTCGGAACCAAAGATGATACCTAATTGGTCAGAACCCATCCAGGAGGATGGGCAGACATTTGAGTTTAAAATCTCAAAACATGAACAAAGAATCAGACAAGACAAAGAAAACAGAGACGACATGGCGAATAGATGATCGGACGAAGACAATCGAGGCAGACCAAGATCAGAGAAAATGGGTTAACAATTTCATTCAAGCCATCTAAATACTTTCGTCTCACTTTTCTTTCTTTTACTTAGTTTATTTTCTTTCCGTTGAGTCTCGTGTTCTAAGTTAAGTTTTACCGCAAAGTTTCGACCAATGATCTACAGCAAAGCCTGCTTTAACTTCAAACCTCCACGAGACTTTCCATCCATCTCCCAACACGCCACATGATTGGCTTCCCAAGATGTTCAAAGACATGACAAGACCATCAGCGAATCAAAGAACCTGGGAAATTCCCTTGCAAGCCAGGACCAAAAAGGAGGGAATCCCATTCAAAGAAAATATGAGACACAAACGCAAGTAACCTCCAGATTCTAACTGAACTGGTGCATTGATATCAAATTTAATAACCTCGCCTATGAAACGATAGGAGGGTTAAATTAATGATTGATGGTTCGTTCAGGTCGTGTGTTATAACTGCATATATTGCTAAAAAACTTGGGACTTAATCATTTCACTCTCTTAAAACAAATTTTTTCCCTCACTTTCCTTATTTCTGCAACTCGTGTGAATGTGTGTGTGTGTGTGTGTGTGTTTGTGTTAGGTATTAGTTTTATATGTTAGAGTAACAATAAAGTTTAATTTGTATTTAAAGATAAGTGTTGATCTATGTTACCTGGCTATTAAACAGTGTTTCACTATTGTTTGGATATTTATATCCGCTGCAGAGTTGATAGTTACGACCCGTTCAATGAACGCTGGACGAGTCGTTTGCTCGGCCGTAAAATAACTGACACAAAATTCCCTATGAATTCATTCATAATTTCTTTTGAGCTAAATAGACCGGTTTCCCTTATACACGTCCTACAATTATTGCCCTTTATGAATGAATCTCTGGTTAGAACAAGGAAGTTGTTTTAGAGCTGTCATGGGAATCGTTACTAGTTCAAAAATTACGTTTTAGAAATAGTAACGGAAGCAATTGTTAAACTATCAACTTGAGATTTGAATCCAAGGCGGAAGGGAGTCGTTTTGCACAAAAGAGGGTTTGAACAACTCTGTTGTTGTTTCTTATTTATTTACACACTTGTGCCATCAAGCTGTTGTTAGGGCTGTCACAATTCCTTGATTAAATTCGAGCACTGGATTTTAAAAAATCCTCGATTGCAATTTGCCCTCGTCGATTAACCGGAAAATTACCTGAAGCGACGCATCCACGGACAAACCGTATTATTACATAACACGCTTTGTGTTTCATGCAGTGTTGCACTTTTATCACTCACATGCGTGGAACACGTCTCAGCAATTTGGTTAACAAACTCCATCTTTGCATATGCTAGTTTGGGTTGCTTATACCGTTCATCTTGGAATGCACCGTGTGCCTTTTTACCAGATTTGTAAAGTAAATAATTTATAAACCTATGCCAACACAGGAGAATACATCGAACTGTTGTTCATTGTGATTTCAAACTAAAAGTCTAAACCCTCGCTCTGAGTTTGCATGTTTTGATGTCCACATGTTCAAGAACTTACAGTGGACTGAACTTATTGTGTCTGCAAACAACATACTTCCAGTTCATCTTCCAGTTTCTCTTTTTATTGATGTTTTACAACATCTAGTCTTTGCACTTTGATAGGGTCATGAGCTTTTTCTTCCTGGATTAATCATAGAGATGTTGTCTGGAGAAAGAGCTGGTAAGTTTCAAAATTAATCTTTGTAGTTAAAATGCCAGCCTGTCAAGGAGACCCTGTACTCCTGACAGGCAGATTTGTCACTGTACTGGGTGGCCCAGCCAGTGACACAGTGATGGATTGTGGGATAGAAGGCCAGGATGTCGGGGTGCATGAATAGGGTGCAGGCGTTCTTCTCACTCTATCTCGTCTTTATTATTATGCCTTCACGTGTTATCGTCCTCTCATCTTTGATCCGCGTGTGAGAGGAGTGACATTTCCTCGCCTGCATGTGTTCGCAAACTTTTGAGAGATCTCCCAAAGCCTTTATTTTGCGATGTTGGGGCACAGAAGGCACACAAACATCCTTGTTTTGATGTCCATTAAATGTGAAAATGTCAAAAGTCATGGCGGATGAAAACAAAAGACAAACATCATTCGCACCAGATCGTCGTAAGACCTTTCCTACGGACAAAATCAAAAGCCAAACCTTAGACCAGACTGGAAAAGGTGACACTGTCTCGGTTATGAAATGTACACATCCCTGAGAGTAAACTGACATCTAACGCGGCTGTGTGACACCGCTGACAGAAGCTTTCTGAATACAGAGAAAATGTTTTTCTTCTTTGGATAATTAGTTCTTGCTTTCCAGCAGAGTCGCGTGTCACGCAATCAGTGTCGCATGGCGGTTATGAATGGGGAAAGAGTGCCCTGCTGGGTGAGGGCTTGTCAACATGATCCAATTCATCTCAACAAAACGAAATACTAATCTAATGTGAAGATTTTCTGAAATCTACTGTAGTAGACATAACACTTGATTTTACACTGTTCATTTTGTGTTTATTTTGGGTTGCAGTAACAAGTTGTTGTAATCCAAACTTGTAAAGCTGATTGTTTCCCTTTCTTTTACAGGTAGACACAATTGTTAAGCAAGCTCTTGTGACCCTATTATACTCTCTTAACATTTTTCACAATCTCAGTAGTATATGTCATGTTTCATTCTTCAGTTTTTTCCCTTTAAAATCATTAACATTTCCACCTCAAATACTACACTGTTTAACATAATTATGTGGTTGAAATGATGGTGGTGGAAATGCTTCAATGTTACATTTTATATATTCTATACACAGTTAAATACTATTTTCCACTTTTTGCATCGTTTGATACATTTACAGCCTACCCGGTAATAATGCCCACTGTTCATACACGTTTGACTCATTGAGTACACTTTTATTAAATTGTTGGTTGAGATGGAAATGATGGCTTTTTTTATTTTATTTTTTTTATTATTAACAATGTTGGCGGTAACACATTACAAGTATTGTGAGTGATGTAATCTGATTACTTTTTTCAAGTAACTAGTAAAGCAATAAAATATCTGAGTTACTTTTTCAAATTGTAAAGTAATACAAGTTATGTTGATTTCCCGTTGGTTGACTGACACCTCTCGTCTTCATGTTGAGAGAAATCAGGAGTAAGTGCAGAGGTGTTGTGTGCGCCGTGTGAACATGACAGTTATTGTAGTTCCCTTTCAGTCAGTACACTACGAGTTACGTCAGTTACTGACGGAATGGGGGTTTCGCTTAGAAGCCAATCGCCTTTGAGCTCTACAAAACGAGCCAATGGCATGAAAATGCCATGGGTCTGCGGAATTTGCATGCCGCAACCCCGCCCCACGGCGTGGGTATAAAGGGCGTTGCGTGGCAATCTCGCATTATGTTTTTGCTTCAGAGCCGAGTTTACTGCCTGAGCGCTTCCTCTTCAAGACGAGTTTCTCTCCAGAGTGTTGGTGTTACGGCACGTTCCAGCGAGTTCCGCATTTCCTGTCTGATCTGTGCAGTGATCGAGCACAGCGTGCGCGTTCTCCCTGGGTGCTTCGGCATTCTGCAGAGCTTTTCACTCCTCTCTAAAAGAGCTGCACGTGGCACGTCTTTTTAAAGATGGCTCGCCCGTGCTCCGTTTCTGGGTGCGGTCGACTGGTACCTCCGTTTGATGGTCATGATCGCTGTTTGGCGTGCTTGGGCCTCGTGCACGCTGAACGCGCGTTCATGGATGAGTCATGTTCTCACTGCGGGAACATGACCATCTCAGTGTTGCGATCGAGACTCCATGATCTCCGTAATGGGGGGAGATCATGGAGTCTCCCCTCTACCACACCCCAATCTAATTCCTCCACTGGAGGGGGTACTTTGGCTGGTGGTCAGGGTGATCTGAGGGTTACGGTGTGGAACAACTCGACGAATCCTCCTCGGGCCACACCCCCCTCCTGCACACTGCAACCCGTGGTGTTGCCTGATGAGGGCGCCGGGGCTTCCCGTTCGGGGCCCTGCGTTTCATTTGGCGCACCCGCGGAGGATGCTATGTCGATCGCCGCATCACAAGGTGGGCTGGACTCCTCCGGAGATGACGATTCGGCTGTGTTGCCTCCTTCGGGAGTCCCAGCATTGCCCGAGTCCGATCCGGAACTCACAGCCATGCTTGCCCGGGCGGCCGAGGCGATTGGGCTTGTGTGGAACCCTCCGCCATGTCCCGAGCGTTCCCGGCTAGATGATTGGTATCTGGGGGCGGCCCGTGCCGAAGGCGCCCGTCAGCCCCCAGTGCCTTTCTTCCCGGAAGTGCATGAAGAGGTGTCGAAATCGTGGAAGTCTCCCCTGACTTTTCGCGATCGCTCGGCAACCACTTCCGCCTTCACTGCCCTCGATGGCGGCGCGGTGAAAGGGTACACTGGGGTTCCCCCTGTTGAGCGCTCTGTTGCGATGCAACTGTGTCCTCAGAGTGCTTCGACATGGCGCGGTGACCCAAAGCACCCGTCCAAAGCCTGTAGATTCACGTCCACGTTGACGGCGAAGACCTACAGAGCTGCGGGCCATGCCGCGTCCGCCCTGCATGCCATGGCCACCCTACAGGTCTATCAGGCCAAGGTGCTCATGGACATGCACGAGGGCAATGCTGACCCTGCGTTAATGCAGGAGTTGCGGACGGCCACCGACCTCGCTCTACGAGCGACGAAGGTGACCGCTCGCTCTCTTGGTCAGGTGATGTCCACTTCGGTGGTCCAGGAGCGACATCTATGGCTCAACCTGGGTGATATGAGAGAATCTGAGCGGACACGTTTCCTCAATTCTCCCATTTCCCAGGATGGGCTATTCGGCGGGGCGGTCGAGGACTTCGCCCAACAGTTCTCGACCGCTCAGAAGCAGACTGAGGCAATCAAACATATTCTGCCCCGGCGCCCAGCTGCTGCCTCCACCCAGCCGCCGGCTCAGATGCCTCAGTCTGCTCCCCGCCGAGGCCGCCCCCCTGCGACTCCCGCCCCCCCTGCCCGGCCCCAGCAGCAGCCTTCACCAGGGCCGAGGCGTGGAGGACGTCGCAGAAAGGCGGCCCCGCCCGTCCCAGCCCCCCAGCCTGCCAAACGGCAGTCTAAGCGGCGGTCCTGAGACGGGCGGCTCGGAGGTGACCTCGGTTCTTTCCCAGGAGATGGTAGCAGGACCACTCCTTCCCCCGGTGGAGGGCCGGGGGAGAATCTTTTGTTTTTCCCTTCCGCCGCTGGCCTCACGGCCGGCGGTACCCTATCAATGGTTAAAGAAAGAACTGACATTCTCACCTCCGAGCCTCAAGAGGGCGCGGCGGGCAGTGCGCGACGCCCCATGGCCTCGCCGCTCTCGGCCCCCTCTGTCGCCAGCCCCCTGGCAGACGAGACCCCCGTGGAACGCTGGTCCTTCCCTGGTCTTCTCTGTCAGGGCGCGGAATTCGACCCCGCCCACACCCCGGGACGCTCCCATGCCTCCCTTGTCTGGGCCGGTCATTCCGCCTCGCTGCCCCATCGGGGGTACGCCGGTGGTTCGCATGACCCCGCTGGTTCAGTTCTTGGGAGCCTGGCTAGCGCTTCCCAACCTGTCCAGTTGGCTCGCTCGCACCATCCGGCTCGGCTATGCGATTCAGTTCGCTCGGTCTCCTCCCCGCTTTCGGGGAGTCCGCTACACCGTGGTGGGTGGCAATGCCCCTGTCATGCGTGCGGAGGTCGACACCCTACTGGCGAAGGGTGCGATCGAGATCGTCCCTCCAGCCGAGATGAAGTCCGGCTTCTACAGCCCTTACTTCATTGTACCCAAGAAAACCGGTGGGTTACGGCCAATCCTGGACCTGCGCGTCTTGAACCGAACCCTGCACAGGCTTCCATTCAAGATGTTGACAGCCAAACGCATTTTCGAGTGCGTTCGTCCCTCGGATTGGTTTGCAGCGATCGACCTGAAGGACGCGTACTTTCATGTCTCCATTCTTCCTCGACACAGACCGTTTCTACGGTTTGCCTTCGAGGGGCAGGCATATCAGTACACGGTTCTCCCCTTCGGGCTAGCCCTGTCCCCTCGCGTCTTTACGAAGATTGTCGAGGCAGCCCTTGTGCCGCTCAGGCAACACGGGGTTCGCATCCTGAACTATCTCGACGACTGGCTGATTCTAGGCCACTCTCGGGATCAGGTCTGCGAACACAGGGATCTGGTGCTTCAGCACCTCGCCCGTCTGGGCCTTCGGGTCAACTGGGAAAAGAGCAAACTCTCCCCAGCGCAGAGGATCTCTTTTCTCGGTATGGAAATCGACTCGGTCGCCATGTTCGCGCAGCTTACGAGCGAGCGCGCGCAGTCTCTGCTGACTTGTCTTCGCCAGTTTGAGGGCAAGAGTGCGGTTCCACTGAAACTTTTTCAGAGGCTCCTGGGGCATATGGCGTCAGCAGCCGCGGTGACCCCGCTTGGTCTGCTCCATATGAGACCGCTTCAGCACTGGCTTTGCGATCGAGTCCCGAGATGGGCATGGCAACACGGCACCCTCCAGGTCCCAGTGACCCGAGCCTGCCGTCAGACCTTCACCCCGTGGTTGAACCTCAGCTTTCTACGGGCAGGTGTTCCCCTAGAACGAGTTTCCAGGCATGTTGTTGTCACAACAGATGCCTCTTCCACGGGCTGGGGCGCCATGTGCAAGGGACATGCTGCCGCGGGCTCCTGGATAGGACCCCAGTCCTATCCAGTGTCAATTGCCTCGAGTTGCTGGCCGTACGTCTTGCCCTGCACCGCTTTCGAGCCCTGCTCAAGGACAAACACGTTCTGGTCCGTTCAGACAGCACGGCAACAGTAGCGTACATCAACCGACAAGGTGGTCTACGCTCCCGCCGGATGTCGCAACTCGCCCGCCATCTCCTCCTATGGAGTCAGAAGCATCTGAGGTCGCTTCGTGCCGTTCACATCCCGGGAGACCTGAACTGCGCAGCCGACGAGCTGTCGCGGTTCCAGCCGCTCCCGGGGGAATGGAGACTCCATCCCCACACGGTTCAGCTGATTTGGGAGCAGTTTGGCGACGCACAGATAGATCTGTTTGCCTCCCGCGACTCTTCCCATTGCCGCTGGTACTATTCCCTGACCGAGGGGACCCTCGGCACGGATGCACTAGCGCACAGCTGGCCGCGGGGCCCACGCAAATATGCGTTTCCCCCAGTGAGCCTTTTCGCACAGGTTCTGTGCAAGATCAGGGAGGACAGGGAGCAGGTCCTTTTGGTCGCCCCATATTGGCCCGGCCGGACCTGGTTCTCAGAACTTGTACTCCTTGCGACAGCACCTCCCTGGTCGATCCCTCTGAGACAGGACCTCCTGTCTCAGAGACGGGGCACCATATGGCACCCGCGTCCCGACCTGTGGAACCTCCACGTGTGGAACCTGGACGGGACGCGGCAGGTTTGAGTACCCTGCCACCTCAGGTGGCGGCTACCATCACTTCCGCTAGAGCCCTGTCTACCAGACAGGCCTATGCGTTGAAGTGGAACCTCTTTGTCACCTGGTGCTCCTCTCGGCGAGAGGACCCCAGAAGATGCTCGATCGGGTCCGTGCTCTCCTTCCTCCAGGAAGGGTTGGAGCGAAGGCTGTCTCCCTCCACCCTGAAGGTCTATGTGGCTGCTATTTCAGCTCATCATGACCTGGTGGATTCTAAAACGGTTGGACAGCACGACCTGGTCAGTAGGTTCCTCAGAGGTGCGAGGAGGTTAAATCCTCCTCGCCCACCTCAGGTACCCTCTTGGGACCTTGCAGTGGTCTTAGCTGCCCTGCAAAAGGCTCCCTTTGAGCCATTGCAGTCAGTCGAGCTGAAGTTCCTTTCATTGAAAGTGGCGCTCCTGACTGCTTTGGCCTCCATCAAGAGGGTAGGGGACCTGCAGGCATTTTCGGTTGACGAAGCGTGCCTGGAATTCGGGCCGGCCAATTCTCACGTCATCCTGAGACCCCGGCCTGGATACGTGCCCAAGGTTCCCACCACTCCCTTCAGGGACCAGGTGGTGAACCTGCAAGCGCTGCCCTTGGAGGAGGCAGACCCAGCCTTGGCACTGCTCTGTCCAGTACGCGCCCTTCGCGCTTACGTAGACCGGACGCAGTGTTTCAGGACCTCAGACCAGCTCTTTGTCTGTTACGGAGGGCAGCAGAAAGGGAAGGCTCTCTCCAAGCAGAGGTTGTCCCACTGGATAGTGGACGCCATTGTCCTGGCATATCAAGTCCAGGGCATGCCATGCCCCCTCGGGGTAAGAGCACACTCCACCAGGAGTGTTGCCTCCTCTTGGGCTCTAGCGCATGGCGCCTCGCTAACAGACATTTGTAGAGCTGCAGGCTGGGCGACACCCAACACATTCGCAAGATTTTATAATCTCCGAGTGGAGCCTGTATCCTCTCGTGTACTCGCCCCTACTGGCCAGTAACCGGACAGGCTCAGGTGTCTTCGCTTGCTGCGCCATTCCACTCCGCGGACTGGATGCGTGCGCTATTCCTCTCAGGTGAGCTTCCCAGTAAGCCCTGAGCTCCTCCAGCACTGTCGATGTCGTCACCAGAGCGAGTGCCCTTTTCAGGCCACCCCTCGTGTTCGGCTAGGTGCCTCCGTGTGCATGGTTCCCCCGCTGGGTAACCCCCACATGTGTATTCCACGGTAAGTCTCTTGTAGCTCGTGTCTTCCCTTGGCAAGACACCTTGCCACGCCTGGGGTTGAAAATTTCCACCTTCGGCTGGATACCCCAGAGTGTTCCCTATGCAGCTCCTTCGGGTCATAGGTGTATTCTTCAAGTCCCCCCCTTTGGGTTGGCATTGTGTTGCATTCTCCACGTGGGATATGCTTCCCAGTGTACCTTGGTAGCGTTGAGCCTAGCCCCTTGTTCGTGCCACACTCACGGCAGGGAGCCCGGGTCAGCGCAGGACGCTGGAAGACAGCCGTCATGGCGAGATTGTATTGGGACCCCCATTCCGTCAGTAACTGACGTAACTCGTAGTGTACTGACTGAAAGGGAACGTCTCGGTTACGTATGTAACCCTCGTTCCCTGAAGGAAGGGAACGGAGACGTTACGTCCCCCTGCCATGACCGCTGTACCGCTGGAACTGGCCGGGCGCTCATGCCTCGGCTCTTCAGCAGGTAAACATAATGCGAGATTGCCACGCAACGCCCTTTATACCCACGCCGTGGGGCGGGGTTGCGGCATGCAAATTCCGCAGACCCATGGCATTTTCATGCCATTGGCTCGTTTTGTAGAGCTCAAAGGCGATTGGCTTCTAAGCGAAACCCCCATTCCGTCAGTAACTGACGTAACGTCTCCGTTCCCTTCCTTCAGGGAACGAGGGTTACATACGTAACCGAGACGTTCTAGACTAAATGTGAGCATTTACTCTTTTCATTTGCACAAAAACAGATTCAGTATCCCTCAAAATGAATAAAAACTGTGAAATACGTACAATATTATGCAAACCTGCAATAATGTTAAATAATACATACTTTATGTATTTCATCTCACTTTATCAACCAATATCTTTGCTGCTGACCTTTGATGATCCAATTCAAGCATAACCATACTGATAAGCAAAATGACTTTAGATAAACACATTTATGCTTATTTTTTTTATTTTTTTTATTGCTGAAGTAAGAGTGCTGGGCCGTTTCTCAATATGCTTTCTTTTCTGTACCTTGTGGACTTGTGAAACATCATCAGTCGCTGCCCAAGTACTGTTCCAATTTAAAGTTCACCAAGTACAGTTAAAATCCCTGGATGTGTTCTTGATCCATCCCTTTTAGCGAGGATGCATCGAGAGGTGACTTGTGCGAACTTGAGCCAGGTATCCCAGAATGCATCTTGCACTAACCAGTAAATAGCGGAGAAAACCTGCGTAATTTAAACAATAATACTGTTATTATGTCACGAAATGTAGTTTTCAGAGTTTTTCAGGCGAGAATATAGTTGTTTAAAGCTCAAATCTGTGATTGATTTATAAAGATAGCGACTATTTGAAAATTTGATCTGACGTTTTTGGAATTGTGAGATCTCAGTGCTCATTAACCCCGCAGAGAGAAGCCTTTCCTCAGCTAGTTTGCCAGCTGATGTCTCTGTAGTGGTTAAACATGAGATATAATTCGTCTTGTGTATATCTAACAGGCGATCTTTGGTCTCATTAATCTATAATTTGTTCCCTGGCAAATCGTTTTGGCTGAGGGCAAAGTGAAGTTTTATAACTTTATATATTTAGGCTATTTAACTTTACAATTGTAGCCTATTAGAGCTGACTTTGTATGTTTGACTGAATTGTTTGCTTTATTTCTTATTGTATATCTGCTTATACCTTTTATTTATACTTTTAGAATGGCTATTATTGATTATTAAAACTGACATTAAAAAAAGGAGACAGGGTTGTGTTTTATGTCATATTTCATTTTATTACAGTGAAGATAATCAGAGTATATATGCACATATTGCCTGAACCACATATTAATATGTTTAATTAAAAGAAAAAAAAAAATGTAGTTATAAATAATATAGAATCAATGTACATTTCCTGAACCACATTTGTGTGGCTATATGTTTAAGACTTTTAAAATAAAAACGAAAAGAGGCAGAGTGGTGTTTTATAACATATTTTGTTTTATTGTTGCCTAAAATATACATAGGTCTACAGAGATAACTGGAGTACCCAGAGCGAGCTGAGTGACTCTATCAAGTACACTGCTGTACCATTTGCAGAATTACCGGACTTGCATCCTCCTGTCCTCGGGAGTTTGTACCAAGGGCTTAAGTCCGAACATTGCGTACTTGGTATTGAGAAACGGCCATGAACTTTCTTCTCCTGTATCCTATTCTCCTGAAATTCAGAACCGCAGCACAGCTGAAAGGTTTGTTTCAGCTGCGCCCTCTACTGTACAGGTGTGTATTTGCATTTCCTTTAGCCTGAGGCTTATTTATTTCACTTTTGGTGAGAAAGGGACTTTACTTTTGCCAAAAATGCAGCGCATTACTACATACAGTGCATTACTTTGCCTAAAAACTAACTAAGTATGCAATATGTTACTTTTTTAGTACGCAATATTGTACTGCATTACTTTTAAAAGTAACTTTCCCCCACACTGTTAATTAAAATAACTATTTAAGGCTTAGATTAAGGGCTTAGATTAAACAGGGCTTAGATTAAGCCAGTAATAGTCCTTAGTTAAATTGGGACATTTAAGTAGCTTTTTTAAATGTGCCTTAGAAAAAAAATATTTTAAGATATGTTGGCGCAAGTTACTTTCCCATGGAGCATAACATTTATTGAAGTTGAAGAAACACCCCATTTGTACATAGAATTAGGAGAAGTCACTGGTTGTCCATAATTCAAACTTTTTTTGACATACACAAGGCTTTTTTGTTCTTGTTTGATACAACTGTGCATACTACATTCTTTTAATAAATATTACTGAATCCTTTTAACTCACGCATATCACGCTGCAGCTGTCTAATACTGTAAAATATGTATTGTTGCCACAAAAGTTTTAAAGGAAAGATTCCACTTGTGAGGTTTTTTATTTTATGCTTTAGAACATCTTCCACATGAACATCGAGACTGTCAATGGTGCTTCTGTGTTTGGCAGAGATCAGACCCTACAGCGAGTGGAGTGGACAATACGCCCACATTAGATGAGGGCACTCTCTACGAATCATAACGATCACATATCAATGGCTCTTTGTGCTGCTCTCCTTTGATGTGATTAGTCCCAAGGGCAAGGGCGACACGAAGATAGCTTCCGGTAATATATTCCTCTCTCAGGAGTGTATATACGGTGCCACCGTGAAGTGAAGCTGGAGAAGTAAAAATAGAAGCTGTCACGGCCGCTGACCTAATGGATCGGAAAACAAATAAACAAGCGTGAAGTGAGGGGGAAAATAAAAATGAATGAATGCATTGCAAGACCGTGTTAATGAACCCCACCGGTGGCATGGAGAGGGGCTATCATGCAACTTTTATAAGATTGTTTTACAGCACTGCTGAAACTTCAAGGGGGTCATAACCAGAGATATGTTCCCTCTGTGCAGTGCTGGGTTTGTAGTATAAGCTGTATGCTTATAATGATGTAATTTAACATGAATCGATAAGAATGAGGTTAAAGGGTTAGTTCACCCCAAAATAAAAATTCTGTCATTAATTACCCACCCTCATGTCATCTTAGACCTTTGTTCATCTTAAGATGAACACAAATGAAGATATTACTGATGAAATTCAAGAGCTCTCTGACCCCACATAGACAGCAACACAACGACCACTTTCAAGGCCCAGAAAGGAAGTAAAGACATCGTTAAAATAGTCCATGTGACTACAGTGGTTCAACCTTAATGTTATGAAGCAATAAGAATACTTTTTGTACGCAAAAAAACAAACAAACAAAAATAATGACTTTATTCAACAATTTCTTCTCTTCTGTGTCAGGCTCTTAAGCTGTTCACATAGTAAACACAGTGCAGCGCTTCCGGGTTCTACGTCAGAACGCTGGCTCTGTACTGGCCAGCTCCTGTGTCAGCATCACACACACGTGTCGTGGTGCTCAGGTGAACAGCATCGGCCAATAATGAGCCGGAGTTCTGACGTAGAACCGAAAGTGCTGCACTGTGTTTACAATGTGCACAGCATAGGAGAGACTTTTTTGTGCATAAGTATTCTCGTCACGTCATAACATTGAGGTTGAACCACTGTAGTCACATGGACTATTTTAACAATGTCTTTGCTACCTTTCTGGGCCTTGAAAGTGGTAATAACGTCTATGTGGGGTCAGAGAGCTCTCAGATTTCATCAAAAATATCTTAATTTGTGTTCCATAGATGAACAAAGGTCTCACGGGTTTGGAACGACATGAGGATTTTTGGGTGTGCTAACCCTTTAACATTCAGTAGATCTTTTTTAAATTTTAAGATTTTAAAACATAGTACTCTATATTTAATATATATAATATATATATACATATTTTAAAAACATCCCTTAATTTGCTCTTTTTTAAGTCTGGCTGTGCTACATGTTTTAAAAGATATGATGTAATATTCACATGTCTGTAGCTTAAAAGCTTTTTTATTCCCAGTGGTCCTTTCACTACAGTCAGTGCTTTCATATTATAAAATGGACAGAAATATAACCTTCATTTCTCTACATAAAATGCAACGTTGTGTCTGAGAGTCTTCAAGTGGCATTCTTTCTTTAGGTTTCAAAGGGAAGGTTAAAACCGTTTTTCATGCACCACTGCTCTCTTAAAAACCGACATTGCACTTATTTTCTGTCTTCTAGTGCTGTCGGGGACGTGTCACTACTCCCACCGGGTGGTCCGAGAATGGAAGACACAAACGACAACAGATGCCAAGCAGTGATATCTCTGTCGAGTGACAGCCACATCCTAATGAATGTGAGTGGACATAGCTTCTCTGTATTGTCTACTCTTCTAAAGGCGGCCATGTTCATCTCAGTAGATCTTACAGTCTCTTTGCACTATTTTAGAGAAACATGAACAGTAGGAAGGGTGGGCGTCACTTTAACGTACTACCCAGTACTTCCTCTCTCCATCTGATGTTTTAACTCTAAACTGCTGCCAACATCTGCTGCATTGTTCAAGCTGTCAATCACAGCGAAACTGAGCTGCCCTTCCATCGCTGTCCTCCAGAGTTCGGTTCTATCTCAGTGCTTCTCCGAACTAGGACTTCACTGCTGGGTGCAGTCGTGATTAATGGCACAGTCATGGTGTAATCAGCCAAGAACCATGTTTGACCTTCCTCTATCATGGTACAGAAGTCCTAACAAAAGCTCTAACATGGGAAAATCCACTTCTAATGTTGTAATTTGAGGGCATAGTGCCCTTTCTGTCTTGTTTCAGCACTTGCACTGCACTAATACGACATCGAGACATGAAGAAATTATTGTGCATGTGTGTTCATCAGAGAGTAAGTATGAAGAATATCTCAACAGGAGACACTTTGTAACAATCAACCGTCCATTTATCACATCATTTAAAAATTCTGGAAACCCATTAGTTTTCCAATTTGCCTCAAAATAACTGCAATGAATCACCTTGGAGCCATTGTTCAACACCTGGAGCATCAAAACTACCATTCCAGGAATAGTTCACCCAAAAAATGAAAAATCGGTCATTATTTATTCAACCTCTTGTCATTCCAAACCAGTCTGACCTTTGTTGCAGGGTTATTATAGTTAACTAAAAGTATGGAAGCTTGTTTCCGCCACGGAATAAAACAAGAAAAATGCGACTTTTTATCTCACAATTCTGACTTTTTTCTCAGAATTGCGAGATATAAACTCGCAATTGCGTGTTATTAAAGGTGCACCATGTAACTTTTCCGTCCGCTAGAGGTCGCCTATTCAAAACAAAGGCGTAGTTTGATGACACCTAGTTTGAGTGCAGAATCTTGGGACATGTGGTCTTCACCTCACAGCCAGTGGAAAAGAATCGGGATAGGACTCGGGCAGAAATCATGTTCATGGATGCGATTATTAACGTTACTGTAGTATGAAGCAGAGCAGGACCGAGTGGTGTGGGAGATGAGTAAGGCCGCTAAAGCGAATGTTGAATGCAACACACGCCTCGTGAGCAGCGGGACTTTTATTATGCCACAGTCGCCGGTGCCCTTTCCGCTTTTCCGGTCATGAGTATGAGGTAACACAGCTCTGTTTATCATATTAGATATATTTGAGTGTGTTGAAAATGATGTTCTGACGTTACTCTGTGTGTTTGCTCGGCGGCTGCTATGACACTTGTTGCACACTACAGTAAGAGTAAAGCGTTTCTGCTAAATAAAACCGGAAACCGAGGGTAGCGCAGATATGACGCAATTGACAGGCGACTCCCTCACACGTCCCGGTTCCTTGGTTAAAAGCAATTTTCTCACGATTTACAAATAGTTGGAAACATTTGGGATATTGTAAGTACTCAACTGAACAAAATATATAACACTGGCCTAGTGGTTTTTGGATATTTTACTGAAAAATGTTACATAGTGCACCTTTAAGTCAGAATTTCGAGATATAAACTTGCAATTGTGAGATAAAAAGTCTCAATTATCTTTTAAAGCTCACAATTTCCAGATTATATCTTGCAATTCTGACTTTATGACTCGCAATTCTGACTTCTTTTCTCATAATTGCGAGTTATAAAGTCCAATTCTGAGGGGGAAAAAAGTCTGGCTGTGAGATAAAAAGTTGCAATTACCTATTTAATTTTTTTATTCTGTGGCAGAAACAAGCATCCATATGAAAAGGGGAAAAAAAGGAAATAAAGAAATTTTTAATTGAAATAAAATAAAATATTAAAAACTTCTTTATTTCAAGCTAGTTGTCAAGGCAACATTTCTCACTTTAATTTAGTTTAACTTGAAGTTCTAAATTAACTAAAAACTAAAACTGAAATAATAACTGGAACGTAATTTCTACCGCGGATTTGTGATATGCCTCTGCTTACAGCTGAAGACTTATTAGGTACAAGTCATATGGATTAGTTTTTGTTACGTTTATGGTAAAAGCTTTATGTTTTAAGCTTCGGACTCCATTAATTGTAATTGTAAATGAGCAGCAAGTGCAATCTGCAGAGTTTCTCCTTTTGTGTTCCACATGCAGTCATAGGGGTTTGGAACAACAGGGTAAATAATGACAGAATATTTATTTTTGGAGGGGAGGGCGAACTATCCCTTCAATTTAGCAAATAACAGATGAGAAACATCATTACTATTAGTTATTCTCAACTAGTCCCAGCTGTCAAACTTACAATGTTCATCATTGGGGAAAAAAGTGTGATGTGATCCCTCTGACACAAACTCAAAAGCGTAACAAAATATTAATGCACTTTGCACCATAAAGGGGAACAGAACATAACCGCTACAGCACCTATATAAACAATTAATGAGACAAGCACCATGGCAATTCAAACAGTTGAGCAGAAGTTGCCTCAAAGTGTCAAGAATATAAACCACCTGCTGTTCTTCAGATGATTCACCCATCTACACAGAATAAATGAGGAAAAAATACAGTTTTGGATCATTACAAGGGAACTGAAGTGCATGATTATTTTGACTCAAACATCAGATAGTTCAGGAGTGTATTTCCCATCTTCAGTTGCTAAAGCGTCACTGTCTTGCGTGAATCTGATGAAGACAAATTATATCGAACTTAATACCGCATTTTTTCCTCCAGCAATCCCAACTTTTGCTACAAAAAAGTTTCAGCATGACACATACCAAAATTGATGGATGGGACTTTCTCATGCAAAGTATCCACATAATAATGCTTCATCCTTGCCAGGATTCCATTTAGAAGTTATTTTTCTGAATTTTCTATAATATTTTAGAAAGTAAGGTTGGACTTTTATGGGCAATATTTAAAATAATTCACTCAATATTAGACAATTCTAACGTCAAAATTAAATTAAATTTTATATGATTATTCTTTCCCTCAACCCAACATGTGGTTGATGTGCA
The DNA here is from genome assembly GCA_039654625.1 of Rhinogobio ventralis. Taxonomy (NCBI): domain Eukaryota; kingdom Metazoa; phylum Chordata; class Actinopteri; order Cypriniformes; family Gobionidae; genus Rhinogobio; species Rhinogobio ventralis. The sequence continues at coordinate 27,569,593 of CM077208.1, forward strand.
CTAACCAGGGACATTTAAATGTTACTGGCTAACCTTTCTGCATATTAAATGAGCAACAATGCATAATACTCACACTCTAAAAAAAAATGTGTTGGCTCAACAAAAACAAAAAAATAACGCACCAGTTTACATATTTTTTTTGTTTTGTTGTGACAACTTTGTACGTTCAACCAACAAGCTACATTGAGTTAGAGGAACTTAATAATTTGTAGCATAAAAACAAATTTTTTAGTTTTATTACTACAAAAAAATAAGTTGTGTCCAGAGTTGTACCAGATACCAGAGCCCTGGAACCAATTAACATGATCTATTTCAGTTCTAGCTATCATAGCACATGCTAACATAACATATTTAACATGTATATTTAATGAACTAGTAAGATATTACTTGTCACTGGCATTAGCGCAGTAAATCCTGCAAAGTTTTTTGTATTTTCATTTTTTTTTTAAATGTATGTACATTTATAACACTAATACTTTGTATTATAGAATTTTTGCATCAAATTACAAACAAAAAAAACAAGTTACCGCTGCTGTGAGGGTGTTTCTAATACACCGTCTATGGGAGTGACGGTAAAATTAACATCTTTCTCTCTTTTCACTGCCGTTATCAATCTCACTCTATTTTTCCCCTCTTTTTGAAAGTTGTGAAATCACTATTGTGGAGTTTTTCTTTTGCTATTTGAGCAAATGGGGACAATATATATGGACAAAATATAATTAATGTATTCTCTCATTCACCGCTATAATAGTTAACCCAACTATGAAATCCACTGACTAATTTCCAAAGTTATCAAGACAATTTTTATTAAGTTACTACAATCAAATTTTTTAAAAAAGTTTTTGAGTTTAAATTACAGATGATATTAAGTTGATGTGATGATCAACATATTTATGTTAACAGAACTTTTTTTTTTTTAAATTAAAATGTTTAATTAAAACATTAAATTAGAATTTTTAACGTGCAACCATGCATTTATTCAAGTTGTGGTAACAGGTCCCCTGAATTACTTTTTAGAGTGCAGTTAGATAATGAATAATAATCATTTAAAATAATATATTATTTAATTATAATAATAAATATAATTAAGTTATAATAATAATGATACATATCATACTTCCTCCTTATTAGCCTTTTTGTTGTTGTTGTTGTCATGTTTCAGTTGTATTTATGGAACGCAGAGTTCCAAATTCAGAAATGTTTTTAAAGTTAGAGTATGATCAGGGAAAATTCAAGGAAAATTAAACTTTCTACAACATGACCCCCTTAATAGGTGAGCAGTGAACTAAGATTGTTGAGTTAATTTCTTGTTAACCTTATTGGTCTGTGCACCATTATTTTATATGGGTCAGTAAACTCTGTGTTAAGTGTACAATTTCATTGGATCTTTGGATCTGATATATATATATATATATATATATATAAATTAATTCAGAAATATGCAGGCTGCATGCAATGTTGCTTAGTTGTTGAACAATTTACAACAAATTAATAAACTGGAAACTACAATGTTGACACTAAAAATACACACTTCAGCTGTAAATAAATCATTTTAATTTCAGTCTGAACCATCAAAATATCCCACAAATAGAAAGCACTTGATAAATAGCATCTGGTCTTGTCTATTTTTAAAGTGAGAAAGAACAGGCCAGAAACTTTTTTTTTTGTCTTAATCAGACAGACCCGTTTTAAACTGTCGAGGGAAAAGCAATTCCCAGATTAATCAAGCATAATGCATATGTGCATCAACAAGCTTGGCACCTTCTCAGAGAGCATACAGTTTACGGCTGCTGCAGCTAATCAGTCTCCGACCAGCTTGTAGACAATTTGCAATCCTTGACTTTGAATGTTTTCTCCAGTCCCTGGTTCTCTGAGCTTCGAAATGTTTTTTAGATTTTAGCAAGTTTAGGAATCTTCATCTATAATGCCCTTATGATCCTAAGTTATAGAAAAAGCCATAGTCTCATTGTAAAATTAATGGATTTGATTAAATTCAGCCAGTCCTCGGAACATAATGGCACTCACTTTATCATCACATAATTAGAAATATTGAATTAGGTGCCACTTTATTCAAATAATGTATCATTAGACCATTATCAATAATTGCTCTTTTACTCAATTAGCTGCTTTCAACATCAATCAGGCAATGCTAGGTTTAAATTTAAAAAGTAGGTCTTCACACCAGGAGCTTGGAGATAAAGGATGTGCAGTAGACGAAATCAAGGCATGAACTTTCTGTTACTGCCCCGACTTTGTACCTTGAAAAATGCTGCGTTCTTACTTTCCGGTGCCTAATCCTGTTATAGAGCGTAACTGTGCCTCATTATGACAACATTATCAGCCATTCCACACATATTCAAAACCTTTTGTGCCTTTACGGAACTCAATTTCTGCTCTTTTTTTGTTGCCAGGCACTTTTGGAATGAAATTAGAACAGCATCCACTTCAAAAGCTTCTCGCTTTGCTCTGGGTGATTTGTGAAGCATTGTCTAACTTTGGGAAAAGCCCAAGTGCTGGCATTGACTAAACTCAGCTGCTAAAGCCACACAGGCAGTGCAGAAACTGTGCGACATTGGTTTATGGTTCTCATGCTTTTGCTACTGTATTCAGATTTTACATTAGTTTATCATACAAAAGTCACCTTTGAAATGGATTGTTATTACTACAAACTGCATTTGCCCAAGTGTTCAGGTTGGCGAGTGTGCAAGTGTATGTAGAAATCTTTTGATTACCCGATGAGACACACTTATAGGGCCAGATTTACTAACAGCTTGCGCCAGCGCAAACCCTCTTTTGGCATAAAAAAAATACTGTCAGAACTTACTAAAGACACGCAGTTATAAATTAGCGCTGAAACGGCGTGGACAGAGTTATTTTTGCGGCTGACCTTATAGCATATGTAGTTGTAGGAGTTTCCCTTTCAAGCCTAAAATTTATGGGAGGATAGGTCACGCAAGGTGATTTACTAAGGTTTGCCCTTGTAAATTTGCAAAGGTTTCTTAAACCAGATGCTAACGGGTAGATTGCGTTGGTCGTTATGGAAATGATCCGGCTGCGTCTGTATGCTTTAATTTGCGCGTTGTCAGTGGATTACGCGCAAAACTGTCCATTCCCATTGGCACTTTTATGCGCTCTCATGCTAATTTGCCCTGTTTAGTAAATCTGGCCCATAGTTTTGTACAAATGCAAGTGTTTACAGAGCTTTATTTTGGTTTTCAATACTTTGCATTTTAAAATAAACTTCTAAATGTCTGTTCAGTAATCCATATGTAAAAGATTATACAATTTAGTAATTGTAGTGCTTCTAATTAAGTGATAAAAAGCAGTTGCAAATGTTGTACAAAATACTCATACTAATCTTTTCACCAATAAAATATGCAACACTTTATGTTTCAATTTTATAACCAAATTACATGTAATATCTCTTTAACTTACAGTGGAATGTTTTCCTCAAAATGTCCTCTCAATTTCCTCTCAAGTGGCCAAGGCCGCAAGTGTTGGTATTTGGATAGGCCCTAATAGACCTTTCACACAACTTCCGTATTTGTGACCGAAAATACGCAATCGTCGTGGTAATCTTCTTCCTCACCGGTCAGAGCAACAGGTGAACAAATTGCGCAAGCGACAAGCAAGAGTTATTGTAGCTTACCGGGCTGTTCTTGTTATTCCCAAAAGCAGCCATATCTGTCGTTTCATTCCTTCCCTGTTGATGGTGAAGTTTGACGTAAATGGATTCAGGCTATCCGGCAGGATGAAGGACCAAACTTCCCTGCTCGTGTCCTACAACCCTGTCAGCGCAAAGCGGCATATGACGCACCTCTGTGGGGAAATATAAAACGAATATTTTTTAACTAATATTTAACATATATTATATACACTCACCTAAAGGATTATTAGGAACACCATACTAATACTGTGTTTGACCCCCTTTCGCCTTCAGAACTGCCTTAATTCTATGTGGCATTGATTCAACAAGGTGCTGAAAGCATTCTTTAGAAATGTTGGCCCATATTGATAGGATAGCATCTTGCAGTTGATGGAGATTTGTGGGATGCACATCCAGGGCACGAAGCTCCCGTTCCACCACATCCCAAAGATGCTCTATTGGGTTGAGATCTGGTGACTGTGGGGGCCATTTTAGTACAGTGAACTCATTGTCAAGTTCAAGAAACCAATTTGAAATGATTCGAGCTTTGTGACATGTTGCATTATCCTGCTGGAAGTAGCCATCAGAGGATGGGTACATGGTGGTCATAAAGGGATGGACATGGTCAGAAACAATGCTCAGGTAGGCCGTGGCATTTAAACGATGCCCAATTGGCACTAAGGGGCCTAAAGTGTGCCAAGAAAACATCCCCCACACCATTACACCACCACCACCAGCCTGTACAGTGGTAACAAGGCATGATGGATCCATTATCTCATTCTGTTTATGCCAAATTCTGACTCGACCATCTGAATGTCTCAACAGAAATTGAGACTCATCAGACCAGGCAACATTTTTCCAGTCTTCAACTGTCCAATTTTGGTGAGCTCGTGCAAATTGTAGCCTCTTTTTCCTATTTGTAGTGGAGATGAGTGGTACCCGGTGGGGTCTTCTGCTGTTGTAGCCCATCCGCCTCCAGGTTGTGCGTGTTGTGGCTTCACAAATGCTTTGCTGCATACCTCGGTTGTAACGAGTGGTTATTTCAGTCAAAGTTGCTCTTCTATCAGCTTGAATCAGTCGGCCCATTCTCCTCTGACCTCTAGCATCAACAAGGCATTTTCGCCCACAGGACTGCCGCATACTGGATGTTTTTCCCTTTTCACACCATTCTTTGTAAACTCTAGAAATGGTTGTGCGTGAAAATCCCAGTAACTGAGCAGATTGTGAAATACTCAGACCGGCCCGTCTGGCACCAACAACCATGCCACGCTCAAAATTGCTTAAATCACCTTTCTTTCCCATTCTGACATTCAGTTTGGAGTTCAGGAGATTGTCTTGACCAGGACCACACCCCTAAATGCATTGAAGCAACTGCCATGTAATTGGTTGATTAGATAATTGCATTAATGAGAAATTGAACAGGTGTTCCTAATAATCCTTTAGGTGAGTGTATATCACCATTATTTACTGATATCTAGTTAAATGTTTTACAGGCTGTAGTATTGTTTCACTGACGGAACTAAAATAAACATGCATGCTTAAATGGATATATATATTTTTTTCAAAATGTATGATATTTGATTTAATAATGAGGCTATTAAAAAAAAAAAAAAAAAAAAAAAAAAAAATATATATATATATATATATATATATATATATATATATATATATATATATATATATATATATATTATATATACTGTTATACTATTATATATACTACTGTGTGTGTGTGTGTGTGTGTGTGTATACTCTAACATGATCAAATTAAGCCAAATTCACTTTTGCAAAATGCCCCCATACATATTGTGAATATATTTTGTTTTAAAATATATAACCGTGATGTTAATCAACATAATTTTTTATTATATTTTGTTTCATGTCTATTAATATTTAGCATTTATTCATATTCAGTGCTATGCCTCCTCTAAAAAATGTTGTTATATTATAACATATATTATTATTATAGATTGTCTTTTAAAATAAAAATATATCTATAATTTTATTAAAAGTATTATGTTGTATGTTAAAAAAATAGAATTGTGCACACTGCGTGATGTTTAAACTATTTTGAACTGTATCCAAAGTCCGGACAAAAAAAGATATCATCTTGTTCAAGGAAGACGTGTCATGTAACGCTGATTCTTTATAGCTACGTAATCTGAGACCTAAATGTTAATTTCCATCAAAAGTAATATTTGGCAAATCCGTTAGCGAAGTTGTGTAGACTCGCTGATCCATTTTATTTTGCCCGGGTATGTTTTTCTGATGTGTTGACGCTTGACAGGAACTCCGGTTCCGCAACGATTACGTATTTCACGTTTTTGTGTGAAAGGTCTATTCATTCAAAATAAGTGCCGTCTTTATGAGTAAGTCATTGAATAATTTCCTCAGATGATTTGAGCAAAATCACTGATTCATTTCATCTTTAAGATTCATTTAGGAGTGAAACAAGTGGTTATCTTTATGAGTGAATCACTGAATCATTCACTTTTAACAGATTTGTTCATAAACACTGATTCCTTCTTTATGAGTGAATCAGTAAATCATTCGGTTGACCAAATAGTTCAAAACACTGATTACATGTAATGTAGCTGTCAAATAGCTTATGGCTGAGTCACTGAATCATTCAATCAACCAATTCAAGAATACTGATTCATGTCAAGAATGAAACAAGTGGCTGTAATTCTAAGTGAGACATATAGGGCCCCATCATACACCCGGTGCAATGTGACACCAGGGGCGACGCAAGTGTTTTTTGCTAGTTTCTGCCCGACGCAGTTATCATTTTCACGTCCAGCGCCACGTTGTTTAAATAGCAAATGCACTCGCACCCATCTGTTCACCCATGGGTGTGCTGGTCTGAAAACGAGGTGTGTTCAGGCGCATTGTTGGCAAAAATTGTCGACCCGAAGAAACGTTACGTCAGCTTTGATAGTGAAATTGCATTGGCTCTCGTATGTCTCGTGACCAATTGCGTCATTACGTCAGCTTTGATTGTAAAATGCCATTGGCTCTCGTGTGTCTCGTGACCGATCACATCATGCTAAAGAGTCGTGTGTATCATTTGAATGAGATATGAGTGGAGTGTGTCCGTTCATGGAGCGGCGGGATCATCATTTCAGCGATTAAAACATTAATATCAAATCTGTTCTTCACATAAAGATATCGTATGACTTCAGAAGACTTGAAATGCAACGTGAGTTAATACTTTTATACAGTTTTTGGTCGGTTTTTGCAATAAATACCTGTGACTGTACTTTTATTTGCCTGTTACGTGTTTTATATTGTTGAGAAGTGGGTAGGTTTAGAGTAGGAGTGGGGTTAGTTGCTCCAAAATATAAAAGTAGCCTATAAATATTCATAAAATCATGTCTGCTTTTACAAATGTGAAGAATTAAATGCGTCTTGATGTGACGCATTGGGTAAACAACTGAAATCAATGGAGCACCTGCGCGTCGATACAGTGAAGCCTAGGGGTGCCTTTAGTGTCTTTATTTTGACGCCTTGGGAGTGAGAATGGGCTGCATTTTATTCCTGCAATCCTATAAGAATCCCATCAGAACAGACCTGCAACCCATTTTCATGACCCACCAGTTGAGAACTAAACAACTTCTGATGAAGTCCGGTAACTGCTCATCTAAATAGACTTCAGAGGCAGCAGTTTTTAAAAGCTGCTAGCTGTTTATCAGCCTACCATTTGGCAAGCTCCATTGCCGACAAGAAAATAAGTGCAGCGGCTAGAGGGGTATCGATCCAAATTAAATAAATTGCCATTGGCTCAGTTCTGTGTTGACGACTCAATGATGCTAGATTGTCACCGAGGAACATTTGAGTTCTAACTAGTGCCGAGAACACACCTCCACTGCTGGATATATTAAACCAATTTGACATTCTTTATGGTGGAACCCATTTCCTTTTGCTTTTATGGCCGCTTTTATTTCGGCTGAGAGAGGGGCTTAGCATACTTATAAATGACGGAAAGTACGAATGTGAAGATAATGGCTCCTGCTTGACTGTCAGAGAATAAACAAGCAAGAAGACTTATGCGTTCAGGGTGACTGCAAATCACAGAGTAGAGGCAGAGCCTCTAAATGAAGTAGAAAGGCCTTAGAGTGCAGAGTCAGGAGGGAGGCAGAGTGACAGGTGTGCTTTAAGCCTGGCATACATTCAAAGACGAGCACAGCCTGTCTAGAGCTCATGGGAGCATCACAGAGACAGAAATAGCATCTATCATTTCTAGTACATCGATTGTAAATATTTCTTCCAAACTTCCAAATCGGCGAAATCATACATTTTTGGGTTTCTGGTGTTGTGTTTAAGTAAAAATTCAGTTTGTGTAGAGCAGAGGTTTATGACAAAACATTTTTTTTTCTCAGTATGTGCATCATTTGGTGGATCTTTAGGAAAAAACAACTGTCCCGGGGCAACCCAGTTCATTTTACAGTTTACATCAATGCTCTTGGAGTTTGACGGAGAAGCAGGCTTGTCATTTAAATTAATTTATATTATTTTCTATTAGCCTTGAGAGGCTGTGCATTATAGTAAGTTTACCATTTTAAAACATTTAAATAAATAATGTAAAGTATCAATAAATAAAATATGAACAGCAGCAAAATAATAACATAATATATATATATATATATATATATATATATATAATTTATTTATTTATTTATTATTGTATTATATTATATGTATTATATTATATTATATTTAGTGCTGTCAAATCGATTAATCGTGATTAATCACATCCAAAATAAAAGTTAATGTTTACATAATATATGTGTGTGTGTGCTGTGTATAAATATTATGTATATATAAATACATGTATATTTAAGAAAAAAATATTAATATTTATATATAAAATATTTATATATAATATCAATTATATAAATATATACATACAGTATATATATTATACACAGTACAAACACATATAGTAAACACAAACGTTTATTTTGGATGCGATTAATCGCGATTAATCGATTTGACAGCACTAAATATTATATTATTCCAAGTGTACTGATATTTGCTGTTGCAGCCCTACCATATTTATTGGAATGTAAAGTTAATGTCACTTTGATGTTGTATAAAGAACAAGTACACAAGGATGTATGTGTGTTGTTGTTTTTTATGGTGGTCAGATAAACCTCATTCAATGGGACTGATCTACAACAATTTGCAGTGTCTACAATACCTGCAGTCTTTCCTTCTGGATAACAAATAATAGATCCACTTGTGTTTTAGCCCAACAAGTGTTCGTGCTGATTGTTTTCCTGGCACAGCTGGTCGTCTCCTTCTCTCATTCTGTCTGTGAGCTCCTAATGAGATGCAAAAGCAAACCCCCAGAGTATGTGCCCGACATACAGCTCAGCATTCAGAGTGGAAGGAGAGCCTGAGACACGTAGCCTCTTCACTCCACTCTCATTCTGCATGGCCACACAAGCACTCCGGCCATCATTCCGTCTGCCCCGCAGGCCGATGGAGTCACTCTGCCTTGTTGCGCCGATCACAAAACGTTCCCCTTCTCACATCCCAGTCTGAAGCACTTAGATAGATAGAATGATTCATTATCTCTTCTTTTCAGGATTTCAGGAATCCCTGATCTGCTTCAGATAGCTGTAAGTAGTGTGCATTTATTTTATTGCTCATATCTCAACAGGTTACAGCATCAAGCAGGGTGCAGGATTCCTCAGAATTCCAGTCAATAAAACCGGGAAATATGAGAGAATTTAAAAAAAATTACTTTCAGAATGTGTGTTTTTGTAGTTTACACAGAGACAATAACCGTATCGTTTTCAAAAACGTGCACTTTGAAACCCGTTTTCAAAAACTTTTCAGCTTTTAGTTGAAAATGGTGTTGTGTAAACGGCCCCTGACAATAGTGAGTAAAATGTGACAATTTGAACATGAACTCATTTTATTTCCAGAGTTATTATCATAAACTAAAACTTTTTTTTTTTTGCAAAAGTCCCTTTAGGGGCACTGTAAAAAACTCACAAACTCTTTTTTTAATTCAGTTGCGGAAATGAGCTTCCATAGGTTTAGAATGGCATGAGGGTAAATACATGATTACAGAGTTTTCATTTTTGGGTGAACTATCCCTTTAGGAACAGATAAATGGTCTATTGAAATTAAAAATAGCTCTTATTATTTAAGTTTGAAAAACTGTTGTTTGGATTACAAAACATAAATCTGAACAGGGACATGATGTTAGTTTGAATGCTTTGGGAACAAAAGTCAAGAATGAGGTGTGAGTCACGAAGTAAGCTGCTGTAATGGTTTTAATTTTGAGACTGTTATTTGTCTTCTTAATAATGCCATGCTCACTCTCTAGAGATGATGAAAGCCAAACCAAATATGCATCATTTCAGCTCATGACAATTAATTTTTACCCCAGAGAATGTCAGAGTACACTTGATTCATGAAGCACTGTTAGGATAGGAATCTTAAAGAAATAAAGAGAAAACAGGCCTGAAGATGCTGAAGTCTTCTTAAAACTGAAATGTTCATTCACACAAAGAAAATAAAATATGGCTGTTAACCTACAGTGAGTAAGGATGGGACACTCACACTTCTAGCTCTGGGAGGAAACATCATTTCAAGCTTGAGTGGCCACTGCACTTGTATCCTGCCAAATCGAAACAACGGCTGTATTCCAAATTTCCTGACCTTTCTGATTAATTCCCTTAACCACTGGCCTGTGCACACTGTCCTCTGGTCACTGTTTCTCATAATATAAGCCAATCTACGCGGTTGCTGGACCGACCTGACATCAAATATCAAGTAGTGACCAACAGAGAACCAAAATTGATATTATCATACAAAAATAATGAAAAATATTCTTAAAACATACTATTTATTAATATTTATTTTACACTGCATAGTTCAGTGCATGGCATTTGAGGATGAGAGAGTTTTAGTTTGTGTTGGCATCTGCTTAATTAGGCTGCTTCTGCCAAGTGACAGATGACTTTGTGCCAAAATACAGCAAAGTTTGATTGGACCTTTGATATCAACTACAAAAGATACGGGAAGCATTTTGTCATCCCTTTGAAAGCATCCTATACACAATCCAACCATCCATCAATCCATCCATAAGAAAATACTGTACATAAGTGAAATGAATGTCTCTTAAGTGAAAGTACATAAGTCTCTTATGCACACCCAGGCTGAATTTATTTTTCAAAAATACATTAAACAGTTTAATATATATATATACTTTAAAATGTAACTTATTTCTGTGATGGTAAATCTGCATTTTCAGCATCATTACTCCCTTCTTCAGTGTAACATGATCCTTCAGAAATCATTCAGATTTTCTGATTATTATCAATATTAGAAACAGTTGTGCTGCTTAATATTTTGGAGTAAACCATTTTTTATTTTTTTTTGATGAATAAAAAGGTTAAAGGAACAGCACTTTTGATCAATTTAATGCACCCCTGCTGAATAAAAGTAAAAAAATCGTACTGATCCCATTTTTGAACAGTAGTGTGTATATGTGTATGTACTTATACAATTTAAGAATAGTAAGAAAATATATATAAAATATATGATTTTTCAAAGGGTTTTATCGAATTTATCGAATATTTAATTTCACTCGGCGGCCATCTTTGAAACACCACTCGAGCATGCAAGTGCTCTTTGATTGTACAAAGTACAAGTGCCCAATCTATCTCTTTGAATGGGGAAACATCAAATTATCCAAAATCGCCAAGCTTACGATTAAATTTCATATTCGAAATCACCAACGAAATCTGACAATAAAATTTGTTTCTAAATGCTCGAATCACAGCATGTTTCAGCCTGGACAAAGCTAATGCGCAATCCTAAATGCCGTCTCAGAACACTGCCTGTTTCTATAGCAACCAGAGCTTCTAACAGCAGCTGCAGTGACGCAATGACTTTACTAATCAACGATTGGCTCTTTCATTTAGAAGGCAGGGCTAATTCGCCATATTGGGCATTGCACTTTCTCCCATTCATAGGTAATCGGAGTGCACGTCTTCCTATATATAAAGTCTTTAGCATTATCACACAAAGTACATATGAACTGACTAAGGCCCTGTTTACACCTGGTATTAAGATGCATTTTGGTTGATAAAGCGGACGACGCTAAATACAGGTGTAAACAGGGTCTAAAACGTTTTGAGCTTGTCCACTTTCAACCACTTCCAGAGGTAGTCGAAAACGCATTTGACCAGATTGCTTTTGTAGTGTAAACGCTCATGTGGTCGACCAGCCACAAATGACGCCTACCCTCTGCCTACTGACCTAATGCGTAAACATTAAGGGAAGCGCCCTAGCCAAACGGGATTTAAACTTTGTTGAAAGACCCAATTTTCTGAAGACCCAATTTTGGTTTGAAGACGAAAACATACCAAGCACAATGTTCTCTCACCATTCCTGCTTTCTAACACATATGCACATTGTTCACCGTGGTTTTGTGGCTGTCAGAGCAGAAATGAAAGCTGCTGCTCTTCGTATGTTGCTCCGTGGTCTCCGGGTGCATTTATATGTAAATTGTGCAAGCTTATTTTTTCTATTAGATTGAAAGATCTGAAAATCACATACATTTACCCGCCCATAGACCCTCCCTTTCAAAGAAAACAGGACAGAAGTGGATGAAAGTGGACAGAGGAGATGGATTAAAACACCGGTGTAAATGGGAATGTCTCCCTCGTCTACTTGTGATCCGATCTTAATACCAAGTGTAAAAAGGGCCTCAATTTGATTTGCAAGCTTTGCTTAGCATCTTATAGTTACAGACAAATAAAATGCAGCAAGACAGCAAAAGGTGGAGAACTTTCCATTATTGCATTTTGTTTCTGTAGCATACTGTATGTAGTAAGACAAAATGCCTCTGAATTAAGTGCTGTGACACACCTGGCTGCTCCTCTAACTATATACTGTGTCGAGCACAAATATGCTTAACCAGTCATAGCTCACGACCCATTTCTACTAATTGCCCAGATGGTGACTACCATACCCGATCTTGCACCATAATTAAAACCAAAGAGAAAAACAGCCACACTCACTCTTCCCCCCCTCCATGTTGGCCTTGGATGACCTAGTAGCCGTCCGTCCAGCGCAAGAGAATCGCGAGGCAGTAATAGCCCACCTGTTCGTCCACACGGCCCTTCCCTGTTAGACCTGAGGCCCTGTCGTCCTGCCATGTAATAAAACGCAGACAGAGGCTGGTGCTGTCTCCACTAAGGACCTTCATTAAAACTCGGGAGTTGTTTGAAAGTCAACAAGTTTGGGGCCACAGAATGGTGGCTGGAGCTACAGAAAGGCCTCCGATTGGAAGACCTCTAAACCGGGGAGGAACAAACATCCCGAGTGGGGGGTTTACATGCCCAATAGGCCATACCCCAATCAAACGCAGTGTTATGAAGACAAAGGGTCTTTGCAACTCAAAGGGAGTTGAATTTAAACAAGGCCAAGAGCAAGATCCCAGTGGGCTGTGGCATTTGAATAATATGGACTCACATCAACAAGCCTCAGTGTGCTGTGGGCCCACTGCTTGTTCTGTCAAAGGCTTTCTTGTAAGTATCCAGGGTCATAGAGGACTCTGGGTAATTTCACACATTTAGAGCAGGAAAATATGGTGACATAAGAGATGACATAAACTGTGAATGGGTAAAACAAAATAATAAAAAAAGAATTGCAAGGAGGCTTTCATGAACAAAATAGACAGTGTACTTTACATTAAAGTGTCCTTGTTTCAGCAATTACATGTGTACTTAATATAAAACACTTTTTTTGGTAACACTTTATTTTACGGTGTCCTTGTTACATATGTTACATGTACTTACCATAGTAATAACAGTAAATTATGCATAATTACATGCAACTAACCCTCAACCACACCCTAATCCTACCCTAACCCTATAGTAAGTTTATGTAGTTAATTAATATTGCTCAGTACTATATAATTACACTGAAACAATGACACCGTAAAAAAAAGTGTAACCCTTTTTTCTTTATTATTACATTGTAATTACTATGTAACATGATAACTAATATTAAAAAAGTGATCAAGATGATGTACTGTATGATAGCAGTGTCCTGAATGCACTCTGTATGTCTGATTAAAATGTCCTCGACTCCCCTTCACACATGCAGAAGAAATTTACATAGAAATCTGTTGAGGTTTCTGAATATCAACACACTTTGCAATAGTAACGGTATGTTTTGGAGGATGCCATTTACAATAATGTGGGTGATATCAAGCAGAAAATTAGCTGGCCCCATCTGGCCCAAAGTCAATGGCCTCTGAATTTTCCTTTCAGGGAACTTGCTGTTCAAATACAGTCATCAAACCCACAAGTTGTACCATCTCAGGTATTACAGATTAATTCATGATAGATTTCATACCCTAATTCACCTCATCCTAATATTTGCATAAAATGTACAAGCAACGTAGAGTAATCTTCCTGCTTTGTTTAATGCTGACAGTACATGGCGCTTAATACCTGTTGAGGAGAAGGAGAAGAAGAAAAAACCACTAAGCACTATGCAAACACCATGTTGAGCCACACAGTGCTGAATAAAACTCAGCTTTGGCGGAACAATAATGGCATAGATTATCCGCCAAATGTCATACAAGCAGGCAGGGTTAGGATGCTATGAAGTGGGATCCACTGCCGGCTTGGCAAACAGAGGTGTGCTTCTCGCCTCGTTTGATAAATACGCATTTGCCAAATTGGATTTAGATAGGATGTTCTCTATCTAAGGTTCTACAGATGCTCATTTGCATTTAAGTTCAGTGTGGAGGCAACAGAATGGAGGGATGAGAGATTTCCCTCACAATAATGTAGAACTGGCCCTCCGCACCTGCAGTCGCTTGCGTTTTCATATATTTAAATCTGGCATGAAACGCTCTTCCTCCTAAACTGAAAATATTGCCCTAAGGTATAACAGATAAACTTAGTTGTTAACCTGCTAACATAAGAATCACTTGCCAGACATTTTGGATAGCTATTGTAAAAAAAACAAATAAAAAGATTAAAAAAAAAAAAAAAAAAAAAAAAGTTTAATTGCTTCAATTTGTAAGAGGTGCAAAGAAGTCACAAACTGCAGTGATAAGTACATTTCACTGCAACAACCACTTTAAATGCGAACTCTTTTCCCATCATTGACAGAAATTTCCACCATTTATGAGACAACAACCTGATCTCACGGCAGTTTGTCCATATTTTACGAGGTGTTTTTTGCTAAATCGTACGTATGGCCCCCCTCACGCCCCACCCCTAAAACCTACCCATCACTGCACTATAGACAAATTGTACAAATTCATATGAGTGAGGTCGTACGGATTTGTACGAATTAGCCACCTCGTACAAATACGTACGAATTGGTCATGAGATAGCATTGTAGACAAAATTATGAAATTTCCATAATTAATGAGATAACGCTTCCCTGCCATTAACAGAAATTTCCAGCTTTCTGTGTTTTAACTGTTATACGGTAGGAGGCACTATGACACATTTTCTGAAAGAGTACAGAATCTCCTGATCAAAAGACATGTGAAGAAGAAGCAGAAACAAGCGATAATGTAATCATATGCATATGTAAAATAACGTGATCATCAACATTAAACAGCATATAAATCAAAACTGCCTAATGTTACTGAATGAAATGCTGGCAGGGAAAGAGTTAATTACTGATGAAGAAAACCAAGTTGAAATCTTCTGAAAAAAATTGTTTTATAGAAAAAAAATTAAACATGAAAGTCCTTCCCCTAAATCCATCAATGTGCAAGTAGATACAAAAACGTACAAATGAGATCATACAAATTGGCATTAATTAGCCATTGATTCGCCAAAACATAAAATAGCTATATGAATTGCCTTGCGAGTGTGTTTGCATATTTAGAAGTGTACACTGCCATATTTATATTAAATTATTAATATATGGCCCTATCATACACATGGCACAACGCAAGTGTTTTTTGCTAGTTTCCTGACACAGTTATCATGTCCAGTGTCACGTTGTTTAAATAGCAAATACACTCGCGCCCATCTGTTCACTGCGTGCTGGTCTGAAAACGAGGTGTGTTCAGGCGCATTGTTGGTGTGTTGCTATTTTGAGGCAACTATAAACAACTGCACCACTGACCAACTAAAACCTGGTCTAAAGTCAATGGCGCAGTTTTTTTTTTTGTGTGTTATTTAAAGGGTGCATTAGTAATATGCGCCTATAGGCGGATGCACAACGCGTGTACACTCTGTTTATTACACACACAGGGATGCGCAGCAGCACACAAACTTTAAATATTAAAAATAAAAGGATTACAATTGAATTATTATTGTGTACATAAAGATAAAAATGCCTACATGTCATAATGGATAGTCATTGCATGTATGAGAATGACCTATTTACAGTAATGACGAATGAAATTGGCTACTGATTTAACCAATCATGGCAATACACACATGTATTTAAACTGACTTGTCAGGTTGAGTGTGTCTATATTCCACCATGTAAATAGCGAATCCACCATGGTGCAAGCACAACTGGCTTTTAAAGGGAATGGGAGATGAGTTTTGAATGAATTTTGTAAAAAACTTGTACCGTGCGCTTTAGACCATGCGCCGTTAATGTTTAATCATACACAGATGGTACTCAACTGAATTTTTTTTGCCGCACAGGTACCGCCATCATTTCTGCAGAAACATGCAATTTCTGCGTTTGACATCTAAGTGGTAAGGCCATAACTTGTAGAAGTCTGTGCCAAATTCATTTCCATTATGTCAATAGTAAATCATAAACCATGTTATATTTCCTTGCATGCTTGTTATCAAAGCATCAAGAAAGTGTCTAATTTGAATATGCTCTGTATATGATTATTTGCTATATTGGGAACTATGGGGGCTTTGCCTGAGGGTGTAGGAGTGAATCAAAGAACTTTAGAGTTTGTTTACGCCAATTTAATGAACTTCAGGTTATGTTCAGAGAGACACAGACACTGATTGAAAGAACGAGAGATATCCTAACTTCAGATATTCTATACAATGCATGATTTCACTGAACTGCAATGTGTGTATTCATAAAATAATCAGTCTTGGTGAATTCCTCTTCATGCAAGACTATTGTTATTATTCTTTCCTTTAGGTGACTTTCATTCATTCATTTCATTTCATTCACATTCATTTTACCTGAAGATTTTTACCCTGTCATGTCATTCTCTTTTTATATTAGCCTGGCATTGATGTTCACCAGCAAAGACGTGGATTTAAAAGAAAGGGAAGCATAAGAAACCATGACAATGAAGCCGAGATTGACTTGACAGTACAACAACATCCAGAGCCTGCTCTAAAAGATAGCTCAAATATATACGTTCAAAGACAAACATCCATCAAAACTAAAGGAGATTGAAAGGGCTGAGATGAAATGTCTTCTATATAGTCAAGGGAGTAATTGATGAAATCGTTCTAAAATCGCTGCTTTTGAAAAACTAAATCGGAATTCTGCTTGATGCTAAAATGTTGTCTAGTGCAGCAAAAGATGTTATATATGTCAGCTATTTGTTGCAGTTATAAGCTATATGATGGTTTTAAACCACAAATGTTTTATATCATGATATGAGCGACTTGCGAGTTTGATTGTCTGACAGCAATAACCAACCTTCAGATTGTGAAAGACTTCACAAACCAATTAAACTTTTTTTTGACTGCAATTTAAGGCCTAGTTGACAGATGCACTGACAAATACCTGCAGGAAAATTTTAAATCACATTAAATCATATACTGACATTTTCAAACAACTTAAGACCACCTACTGCAGAGAGATCTTCTAAAGGAATATGAGTCAAAATTCCATCATATGAAACACAATATACCAGAAGAAAATAAAGTTGAAAATATTTAAAACTTTTAGAATATATTCACGTTTATTGGTAATATAATTATGTGGCAAACAGCGAGGCTGAGGGACCGTGAGAACGGGGCGAGGCCGGTGGCGTGAGTGATGATGAGCGCCAGCTGTGTGCCGCACCGGTCTTGTGTCAAACGGAGGAGCTCAGACTCATAAAAGGCGGAGCAACGACAGTGAAGGACGAGAGACAACCAGGGGGGTATTCCAGAAAGTTATGTGCCATACCTGGGTATGTTTAAGAGTAAGTAAGCGGATAACCTCAACTTTCGGTTCTAAAAACGGAGGTAACTTTTCATAGCCATAGCAACTCACTCTCACAACCTGCTCTGGAGTAGGTTATGTTCCAGGGTTAGTTTGCTTAAGAAGTATTGAGATGTGTGTTATATAATTAATATAGTTATTAATATAACCAAATTAGTTTCAGTTATATAATATACAACATTATATATTAATGTTAAAGAATTAGAATAAAAAATATAACAAGGTAATGTTTAAATGTTAATTCAATTCAAATATATTTATTATTTATTTTATTGTCATCTCACACATGGATCTGCATTCAGTTAATTAGCATTAAACAAACAATGTAATTCTTATGCTCAGTGAATAAAGACTACTTATTAAACGAAGACATTGAAACAATTATTGCATAACCACCAAATAGGTGGCGATGTGCACTAAGTAGGTTATGTAAACCGCCATTAAACAAAAGAAGAAGAGGAAGTAGAATGGCGTGCTTTTTCTTAGCGTCTGTTTCCATGGTGAATCATAGATTCATCGCTCTGTTGAGAATGTCTTGTGTGTTAACCGGGAACATACTCTGAGTTGTCTGAACTTACTCCCAGACTCGTTTTTTGGAACCAGCATACCTCAAGTAAGCAAGGTTTGGGTTAATCAACTGAGAGTTCAAGGGGTATGTGACGGTAAGTTAACCTTGCTTTCTAGAATACCCCCCAGGCCTGGACTTTACGTTATGTTTTGTTTGTTTTATTATGTGCATGCAGACGTCCGTGAGGATCTGCCTGCATTTTACTTTGTTTGTTTATTTATTTATTTAAGTCTTTTGAATGTTCATCGGTTCCCGCCTCCTTCTTCCCTGAACAAAGAACTGTATTACATATTACCCATTAATATGTAAAATGAATAATTTTTTTTATTAGTTTTGAATTAATTCATGAATTTCCTGATTATAAAATGTTGTACTTTATGTGTACAGTCATTGGTGCCGAAACCTGGGAGGAAGGAGGGACATACTGTCGGAGAGCCCTCGCTGCAGAGGGGGATTGCGGTGCTGAGGAGGTTGGGCAGCGCGGAAGAGTGAAGACTGCGAGTGGCTGCCCGAGGCGGTGGGACGGAGAGCTCGCTGCTGTGCTCCTGGGTTGAGGTGGGGTGGCTGCCGTCCGAGCTGAGGAGTCGCCGCCGTTCGCCATGGGCCAGAGCCTGTTGCCGTCCGCCATGATGGGGAGGAGCAGGGGACGGGGGACTCACTGCCGGCTGCCCTCAACCGGAGGAGCCAACCAGGAGTGTCAAGCCGTCCACCGAGCGTCTAGTACCATTGCATGGCACCGCGGGGAAGAGCCTCTCAGCTGGTTGAAGACCGAGCGGCAGTGTATCCAGGAACCGCGGACCAAGATTTATACATTTTTTTCTCTCTCCCCTCTCTCGTCTCTGTCGCTCCTCATGCTTCCGGCTCCTTTTCTCTCGCCTCATCTGTCCTTACCCCCAGGTGCTGCGGCCGCCGTGGTCGGTCCCCGCGGAGGAAGGGGGGAGTGGGAGTAGAGCACAGCCTCGGGAGTACCCCCCGGCCTGCGAGGTATGTGGCAAGTAGCGAGGCCAAGGGACCGTGAGAACGGGGCAATATCTCGTGTCTCACAGAGGACCTCGGACGCAGGAGCGATGACAGTGAGGACCAGGCCTGGATTTTACGTTACGTTATGTTTTGTTTGTTTTATTATGTGTGTGCGCGGCAGACGTCCGTGAGGGGCTGTCTGCATTTTACTTTCAGTTTATTTATTTAAGTCTTTTGAACGTTCGCCGCTTCCTGCCTCCTTCTTCCCTGAACAAAGAACTGTATTACATATTACACATTAATATGTAAAATGAGTTCGTTTTTTATTAGTTTTGAATTAATTCATGAATTTCCTGATTATAAAATGTACTTTATGTGTACAGTCAACTCACCTTCCCCTTCATAATAATGAGCTAAAAAATTATTAGATTTCAAAAACAACACATGCAATAAACAAATATTTTTTTGCATAAATCAAAGGATATGTATGTATATGTATCTTGATTTCTGTGGTAACAGTTTTTGTCTTGGAAACACTGATTTCATAAATATTTTCAATTAACCAAATTTCTAGAAGAATCACAATTTAAATATTTTTTTTTAAAACATTGATGATAATGCATCAAATCATAGTATTAGAATGATTTCTGAAGGATCATGTTACACTGAAGACTGGAGTAATGATGCTGAAAATTCAACTTTGCCATCACAGGAATAAAATACATTTTAAATAGTGCTGGGGAAAAATTTATTGTGATTAATCGCATACAAAATAAAAGTTTGTGTTTACATAATATATATCTGTGTACTGTGTACAGTTATTATTTTTATATAAATACACACACATGCATGTATATATTTAAGAAATATTTGCATGTATATACTGATAAAAAATATATTTATATATAAGATAAGTTATATATACAGTATATACATGCAAATATTTCTTAAATATATACATGCATGTGTGTGTATTTATATACAAATAACAATTGTACACCGTACACAGACATATATTATGTAAACACAAACTTTTATTTTGGATGTGATTAATCACGATAATTTTTCCCCAGCACTAATTTTAAAATATATTCAAATGGAAAACAGTTATTTTAAATTGTAATACAATGTTGATCATAGCAACTTATTGAAATTGTCTTGATAACTTCAGAAATTATTTAGTGGATTTCTAGTTCCCAGCATGCTTTGCATAGGACTGGATGAGCAGAATAAATGTTGTAATGAAGTGTTAATTTATTTGTTTTTAGTGAAGGGAAAGACCTGTTAGTGTTTAATGCTGCTATGTGACATTTAAAAGAGTTTCTGTAATGTTGAAGGTTTTGTGGTTACCATTATGCTGAAGAGTAGATACATGAAGGTAAACACTACATTGATAAGCAATGACTGTTCCTCTAACTCAATGTAGCTTGTTGATTGAACTTAAATTCACTCAAAGTTGTCATAATAAAAAAAAATGAAGCAAACAGTGCATTTTTTTTTGTTGAGCCAACACATTATTTTTTAGAGTGTAGTCTTCACATCAATGGCATAATTTTGTTCTTTTGCGAACACGCACAAAAACAAGAGGCAGGATTTATCGCACAAACCAATTGTATCCAATCATAACCAACCATAGTGCGATGGAGGCATTGCCTCCTCTCATGTGACTGCCCCCTATTCATTCTCAATTACCACCCACCAAACACACCGCTTTAGAGGGTCTGTTAAAGCACAATGGGCTCAGGGGAGGCAAGAGAGACGGAGACTCCCTCTGTTGGTGTTGCCATTGGACAATGTTACAATATAATATAATATAATATATATCTTGCAAATGTGTCTGGTCTGGGTGGCAGTACACGATCAAGATGATGTCTACCACCGTCTGCCAAACAAGTCACACCTCATTTGCATCAGGTCAGCCTACCGTGTCCATTTGACTCACGTGTGCAGTGACCTGAATGGAATTTAATTGGTGCTAAAACATTCCATCTGTCTTATTAATCATGTGAGTCTCCTCATCTCACCAACATATTTGTCCAAAACTGAGTGATTATTAACTGAACAATTTCCGACGGCCTGCATAAGTCTGCCCAAAGCGCCAGGGTTAATTGAATCCAATTAGCAATAAAATGCATACAAATGGATTGTCACCCGGACTTCACAAGGGCGGTCTTTGCTGTTTGTGTGTGAACAAACAGTAACAGGCTTAAACAACCAAAAGATAAACCCTTTTTCAAAAAGTAGTTGGTCCTCACAACCAAAAACACAAATTGCCTTGTGCAGTCTTTCCTTTTTTCGTGGGCTGATCTGTCAAAGTACATCAGTTTTCAGCCTTTTCTTCTTCAACAACCAAAGTTATCACCTTAAAATAAATTGGTGGGATAAAACGATTACGCTCCCTTGGGTTTCTGGTTTTCCCAGCACCCTGGCACATTTGATCTGGAATAAAGCTTCAGCGAAATGGGAAGCACCCCAACTGTAAAGGAGAAAGACAGTCATTTAAATGAGGTTTCTTATCAACCAGCTGTTTATTCAGTCTGCCTGGAGCCCACTGGGACCCTGATAATTCCACCCTCGTGGAAAGATGTTATTTACGGGGCCATATGGGGAGCACGGCCCTCAGGAGTACCTTATCGGGTGACAGGGTTATAACGGCGTAATCGCAATCACAAAAAGCTGTTAACCTTGCCCGTGCTCACTGAACTTTCTTTAAGAGAGATGGAGACATGGAATAAATATGTTTAATTATAGATCACAATCACAAAATTACAGTATTTACATTGTGCTGATTACTGTAATAAATGTCTAATGGCAGGAATTCGTCAATGATTAGAGCAATGCTTGCACAAAACAATCAGACAAACAGTAGACACACAGACAAACTAAATTACATATAGGCCTAAATGAATAGCAGTGATTTCAAATACATATAATTTTTATTAATCACACAAAATTAAAGCATTCAATTCACAGCCTTAGTTTAAATTAACTGCAAGATGACACTTACTTTGATATTTTGTTGACTAATGCATTGTAAGTTAGATTTATACACCGATCAGGCATAACATTATGACTAATAGTGACTAATAGTGTGTTGGTCCCCCTTTTGCTACATGGTTTCCCCATGTGCATCAATGAGCCTTGGCCGCCCATGACCCTGTCACCGGTTCACCACTGTTCCTTCCTTGGACCACTTTTGATAGATACTGACCACTGCAGACCGGGAACACCCCACAAGAGCTGCAGTTTTGGAGATGCTCTGACCCAGTCGTCTAGCCATCACAATTTGGCCCTTGTCAAACTCGCTCAAATCCTTTCCCTTGCCCATTTTTCCTGCTTCTAACACATCAACTTTGAGGGTAAAATGTTCACTTGCTGCCTAACATATCCCACCCACTAACAGGTGCTGCGAAGAAGAGATAATCAGAGTTATTCACTTCACCTGTCATTGGTCAATGTTATGCCTGATCGGTGTATGCCCACATACTATAGGAGTTAATGTATATCAATTAGTACATGGGTGAATGACAAAAAAAAGATTGTCCATGATAAAAAAAAAGAAGAAAAAAGTAAATATCATCAGTTATTATTCATACATTTAAATAAATAAAGTTTTTGGGAGACACACCACATGATGATATACAATCTGAACTAACCTTGCTGTATCATAAAAAGGTCAAATTATATGATATTTATAGAGACTTATGTTGTATCACGTTAGGACAGTTTTATCAACCTATTTGACCTTATTCCCCTTTAAAATATAAAAAATTTATATTAATTTAGAAAATGTGCTCATCCTAGAGGATACATATTCAAGTCACAGTATATATATGAAGTGAATTTCTATTATATTTTTTTAATAATTCAGACAAAACATTAGTGGTGTGCTAGAACTACAAGGGCAGTGACATGAACCCAAATATTCCAGTTCATTTTTAGACCAGGTCTTTGATCATGTGCCAACTCGGCACAATTTCTGTAGCTCTTTATATGCTCCTATGAGCAGTGATATAATTAAATAAGAATGTCGGATGCTAAAAGACTCAAAAATACCTCATCCCTCACCAGCACCCCTCATAATAATTTAGAAAACAGTCTCCACTCCAATAATCTAATGACCCATGACGGAACCCTGGTGCACGCCAGCAGCTAAATCCAGCCCCTGCTTTTGGCAGTGTCTTGAAATAACTGCTGTCACTGACAGAGTGGGCCAGGTGGCACCAGCTGGAATAGATGCCACTGTTGATTGATAAAGTGCTGCGGGTGTTGCCGGACCAGCACTTCACTCCTGCCCTCTGCACACTCCTCTTCTGACCATCACAGGGTCAGCCAGGTCAGCCCAACCAGCACAACATTAGCTTCAATACACCAGCATGAAGATACTGTGATTGGCCTGTTGGGATGTACATCTAATGTACAGTCCCAGCATGAGCAAAATAATGACAGAAGACAATGAGGCATTAAAATGTCATTTGGAGGAAACTGCTGTGAGATCGTGGAAGTCCAGTTTAGCCCAGTTATTATGACACATTGTTCCTCCCTCCACTTTGGTGGTTTAAATAGTTTAGCGTCCATTATGCAAAAAATGTTTGACCTCAGCATGTGGCAACTGACCAATCAGGATTAAGTATTCCAAAGAGCCATATTTTAATTTGCTAAATAAAAGAAAAAAAAGAGTATAGTTGACGCACAATCAGATTTTTTGCACATTTTTGTTACTTTTCTGACATTTGAAGGTATATAATTTTGAATAGGTACTGTAAATATTATAATGAATTACATAATATAAAATAATTAATTACAATTTATTATTTACTAATAAATGTATAATCTATTATTTACTAATTTTAAGATCTATTATGTGCAAATATTTGAATGAATATATTGAATGAAAATTTTATTAAAACTACAACCATAAAAAAAAAAAAAAAATCCCTACTTAAAATAAAATGAACTGAAATAAAACCTTAACTTATTTTATTTCAGCTAGGTGCCAAGGCAACATTTCTCATTTTTGTTTGGTTTAAGTTGAAGTACTAAAATAACTAAAACTAAATAAATTAATAAAAACTAAAACTTAAAAAAAAACCTATATAGACATATTTAAAAACAATAATAAAAAATAAAAAAACACAACAAAATACTAAAACTTTAACTAAAATAAAAAATATACAATTAAAAAAAAAATCGAATTAAAAATATTAAAGTCCCCCTGTAGTCAATAATTGTTGTAACTCATCTTTGATCAGCAAAATTACATACACTATATTGCCAAAAGTACTAGGGCACCCCTCCAAATCATTGAATTCAGGTTAAGTCCATTCGTGAAATTTCCTCACTACTAAATATTCCACAGTCAACTGTTAGTGGTATTATAACAAAGTGGAAGCAATTGGGAAACTCTATTAAGCATCATCCTCTGTGCTGGAGGACATCCCATAGCCTTTTATTTCATTAAATGCTCGCCAAGACTCTCTTAAACAGGAAAACAGAAGAACACCTTCTAGAGGAGATGTTTCAAGCATTTCACCTGATGAATAGCCTCAACCTGAGATGACATCTGAGTGGTTGGTCAAAGCCCAAATGCCTCTGAGGCAATTCAAATCGATCCTGTTTTTTTTTTTCCAGGTCATCTCCTCAATCAATCAGATGTGATAGGCTCAGTAAAATCAATATTAATTTCAAAAGTGTATAGTACATCCTTCGTCAAAATAAAGGGACCATTTGCACTACAATGCAAAATAATAAACTGTGTAAACATACAAAAGAATAACTAGCTCATCATATAATAATATAATATAATATAATTATCAATATTTATCATTTAAAGTATTTTTCCACATTTGACCAGTTTATTTTTTTCAGTAAATATGTATTTATTATATTATATTATATTATATTATATTATAATGTTTAAACAGTAAAGGGAGTGCTTCCTTTACACATAAACACACACAAACATGAAGAGAAAAAAACAAACAAAAACAAAAAAAGCCCCAAAGACAGTTTGCCTTTTCTGAATATTATTTTTTATAAAAAACAAATTATGTGTTGAACCTATGCACGAAAGGGTTCAAACTTGACAGTGTAAATTCTTTGTTCATTGCATCAGTTTTTCATAAATAAAAATAATTACCAGCTCAGAATATATATATATATATAATGATAAATATTGAGAGATATATTTTATATATATATATATAACATGTTGCCACCATGCATGAAAGAGTAAAAACTTGACTGTGTAAATTCATTGTTTATTGCATCAGTTTTTCACTGCAGGTTTTCTAAATATTAAACCCATGAAACAGTGCTGTATACCAAAAAGTTTTGATTAGTTTGCTAAGATTTCTAGAAATGCAATGCCTCTCCAAACAAAACTCAAGCGGTTTGCAAAGGGGATGCATTTTGCCTCAAATCCATAACCACACAAATAAAATAGGAACGTATTGGTATGCAGACTTTTTTTATGAACACTTTCCAACTTCAGATATCCAATCTACTAAACTGCAGTGTGGCAGATGACCGGCCAAGCAGCTCACAGCACTACCTCATCTTAACTGGAATACACTTTTTTTTTTATTTAAAAGTGAAGCGAAAATTAATTTGAGCCTCAAAGATAGAGCTACCACTCATTTATACATGTCACTACGTATGCGGGTTGTCCGGTGTAGCACTTTATCTTGTTCCAGAGTGGGAGCACAATAACACATCCTCCGGAAGCCAATGATTCACAGATTACATTCTAATGCAGGGAACAAAACTGGAGGAGAGAGAAAAGGGAAAAAAATCTCATATAAATGATACAAATTAGGAAGAAGTCACAAAACAAAATAATATGATACATGTGGGTGGCATTCTGCCATGTAGGGATATTGAAATTTAAATGAAATCACATCAAGCCTGAAAAATAATATAATATAATATAATATAATATAATATAATATAATATAATATAATATAATATAATATAATAATATTTATACATCTATAATATAATTGTGGATAAAATCAAAAATACATGGGTCACTTAGGTCAAACAGAACTGGGATCATTTATTTTCTATCAATCAATGTTTAAATGACAGGAGAGCTGTGCAATACATTTTCATATGTAATAGATTCAAACAGCCAGGGGAGTGATTGACAGGTGAGATGTATGATGGGTGTTTCTGAGCCATTGTTTCATAATACCTCCCAACTTCCATTCAGACAACACAATATTCCTTCAGTTAATTGCTTGTCAGGAAAGCATGCAGGTCTGAGACAGTGATATAATGCCTTTGCTTTGTTGACTGGCAAAGAGATCCGTCTGAAAACTTGCTAATGAAATAGATGCAGAGAAAAATTCCAATTCAAGAATGATGACTTTGCCACTCATTTTTAAAATTCACTTACAAGCACAAGTACGGATGTACTGTGGTATAGAAGATTGGCCAGTTTAAGCCAAAAGTTGCTGGCGCTTTATGGGATAAACACCTGTGGAACATTGTTCGCTGATAGTGCTAATGAAACCATTTTAAATGACAATATCTATGTTGTAACTTAAGTTTAGAAGTCAGAAAGAGAGCTGTCAAGCTAATTCTTAACTGCTAGTGAATGTATTAGATTTGCTTTGATGCCTCTAGTGTGATCTGTAATTACTATAGAATTTGCCTCATATTGTACCTTATAATTCACAGCTTGTGATTAGATTGCTGTGCAAATTGACATCAACAGCTGCGTTCTGTTACATAACAAACATATGGCCTTCCAAAGACCAAAACCCCCCCAAAAAAGCTTATGAAAAGTCAGATCTATACAATTATGAACCAGATGAGTGAATGTGAATTGAGGACTTATGATTTAAGAACAATCCCAGATTTATTCCTGAATAAAAGTGTCATGGGTTAACACTGAGATTTTAAGAACACAACACAACTACCGTTAAAACAAAAGGCTTAAAGGGATAGTTCACCCAAAAATGAAATTTCTGTCATCATTTACTCACCCTCAAGTTGTTCCAAACATGTATACATTTCTTTGTTCTGCTGTACACAAAGGAAGATATTTGGAAGAATGTTTGTAACCAAGAAGATCTCAGCAGCCATTGACTATCATAGTGGGGGGAAAAAATACTATGGTAGTCAATGGCTGCCGAGAGCTGCTTGGTTACAAACATTCTTCCAAATATCTTTCCTAGAATCCCTTTAAATACACTGAGATGATCATTAACGGAAACAAGGAATGGGACAACTAATTAGTATCCATCCATAGAACTACAAACTAAACAGAACATGACAAAGAAACG
The DNA here is from genome assembly GCA_039654625.1 of Rhinogobio ventralis. Lineage (NCBI taxonomy): Eukaryota > Metazoa > Chordata > Actinopteri > Cypriniformes > Gobionidae > Rhinogobio > Rhinogobio ventralis. The sequence continues at coordinate 27,597,207 of CM077208.1, forward strand.
TCTCGGTTACGTATGTAACCCTCGTTCCCTGAGGAGGGAACGGAGACGTAACGTCAGTGACTGACGAATGGGGGTTTTGCCTAGAAGCCTATCATCTTCGAGATCTTAGAAAACGCATAATGGCAGGCCAATGCCATGGGCATGTGGAATTTGCATAGCTTAGCTCCGCCCCACAGCGTGGGTATATAAGGAAGTGGCAGAGGGACGTTACGTCTCCGTTCCCTCCTCAGGGAATGAGGGTTACATACGTAACCGAGACGTTCCCTTTCGTTCAGTCACTCCGAGTAACGTTAGTGACTGACGAATGGGGGTCCCAATCTAATCACGCCACTCGGCTGTCGTCCAGTGCCCTGCGTAAGTGTGAGCTCCCTGTCGTAAGCTAGTACGGACGAAGGACTCCAACTTAGCACAGGAATACCAAGGTACACTGGGAAGCATATTCCAGGTGGAAGTATGCGCCAAAGTGCCTACCCGTAGGGAGGACTTAAGGAGACACATATGACCCGCGAGGGGCTGCATATGGAAGAACTCTGGGGTAACCAGCCGAAGGTGGAAAAATTTTACCCCCAGGGGAGGCAAGGGCTTGCCGAGGGAATTACACATGCTCGGAGAGGCTTACAGTGGAAATACACATGTGGGGGTCGCCCATAGGGGGAACCATGCACACGGTGGCACCTAGCCTGACACGAGGGCCTGAGCAAGTGGGCAGACGCACTGGTGTCGGCATCGACAGTGCTGGAGGAACTCAGGGTTTCAGGGAAACTACCTGAGGAGAATATCGCACGTATCCCGTCCGTGGAGATGAATGGTGAGCAAGCGAAGACACCTGAGCCTAGTCCATTACCGGCCACTGGTAGAGGCGAGTACATGAGAGGACACTGGCTCCACTTGGAGATTATAGAATCTGGTGAATGTGTTAGGTGTCACCCAGCCTGCAGCTCTGCAGATGTCTGTCAGCGAGGCGCCATGCGCTAAAGCCCAAGAGGAGGCCACACTCCTGGTGGAATGTGCCCTGACCCCAAGGGGGCATGGACGCCCCAGCGTCTGGTAAGCCAAGACAATGGCGTCCACTATCCAGTGAGACAACCTTTGCTTGGAGAGAGCCTTTCCCTTCAGCTTCCCACCATAACAGACAAAGAGCTGGTCTGAGGTCCTGAAACACTACGTTCTGTCTACGTAAGCACGGAGGGCGCGTACTGGACAGAGCAGTGCCAAGGCTGGGTCTGCCTCCTCCAAAGGCAGCGCTTGCAGGTTCACCACCTGGTCCCTGAACGGAGTGGTGGGAACCTTGGGCACATATCCAGGCCGGGGTCTCAGGATCACGTGAGAGTTTGCCGGCCCGAATTCTAGGCACGCTTCGTCAACCGAAAATGCCTGCAGGTCCCCTACCCTCTTGATGGAGGCCAAAACGATCAGGAGCGCTGTCTTCATTGACAGGAACTTAAGCTCGACTGATCGCAATGGCTCGAAGGGAGCCCTCTGCAGAGCATCTAAGACTACTGAGAGGTCCCAAGAGGGTACGAGGGGAGAGCGAGGAGGATTCAGTCTCCTCGCCCCCCTCAGGAACCTGATGATCAGGACGTGCTGACTTACCTGTTTCGTCTCCACAAGGTCGTGGTAGGTGGATATCGCGGCCACAAACACCTTGAGGTTGAAAGGAGACAGCCTTCGTTCCAACCCTTCTTGGAGAAATGAGAGCACAGACCCGATCGGGCATTTCCAGGGGTCTTCTTGGCGAGAAGAACACCAGGTGACGAAGAGGTTCCACTTCAACGCATAGGCGTGTCTGGTAGACAAGGCCCTAGCGGAAGTGATGGTAGCCACCACCTGAGGTGGTAAGGTACTCAAACCTACCATGTCCCGTCCAGGAGCCACACTTGGAGGTTCCACAGATCGGGACGCGGGTGCCAGAGGGTGTCCCGTCTCTGAGAAAGGAGGTCCTTTCTTAGAGGCATGGACCAGGGAGGGGCTGTCACAAGGAGTACGAGTTCGGATAACCAGGTCCGGCCGGGCCAGTACGGGGCGACCAAAAGGACCTGCTCCTTGTCCTCCCTGATCTTGCACAGAACCTGTGCGAGAAGGCTCACTGGGGGAAACGCATATATACCGTCTGGGGATGGAGTCTCCATTCTCCCGGAAGTGGCTGAAGCCGTGAGAGCTCGTCGGCTGCACGGTTCAGGGTTCCTGGGATATGGACAGCACGAAGAGACCTCAGATGCTTCTGACTCCATAGAACGAGATGACGGGTGAGTTGAGACATACGGCGGGAACGTAGACCACCTTGATGGTTGATGTACGCTACTGTGGCCGTGTTGTCTGACCGGACTAGTACATGTTGACTCTTGAGCAACGCTCGGAAGCGGTGCAGGGCGAACCGTACTGCCAGCAACTCGAGGCAATTGACATGCAGAAGGCGCTGGGGTCCTGTCCAGGAGCCTGCGGCAGCATGTCCATTGCACATGGCACCCCAGCCCGTGGTGGAGGCATCTGTTGATACAACAATATGCCTGGAAACTGGTTCTAAGGACACTCCGGTCCGTAGAAAGCTGAGGTTCGACCACGAGGTGAGGGTCTGCAGGCAGGCCCGAGTCACTGGGACCCGGAGCGTGCCCGACTGCCATGCCCATCTCGGGACTCAATCGCGAAGCCAGTGCTGAAGCGGTCTCATATAAAGCAATCCGAGCGGCGTTACCGCGGCTGCAGATGCCATATGCACCAGGAGCCTCTGAAATAACTTCAGTGGAACCACACTCTTGCTCTCGATTTGACGGAGGCAAGTCAGCAGTGACTGCGCGTGCTCGCTCGTAAGCTGCGCGCACATGGCGACCGAGTCGATATCCATACCGAGAAAAGAGATCCTCTGCACGGGGCAGAGTTTGTTCTTCTCCCAGTTGACCCTGGAGCACTAGGTCTCTGTGTTCGCACACCTGCTCTCGAGAGTGACTCAGTATGAGCCAGTCGTCGAGGTAGTTCAGGATGCGAACCCCGTGTTGCCTGAGTGGCACAAGGGCTGCCTCGACAATCTTCGTAAAGACGCGAGGGGCTGTAGAAGTAGGGGCTGTAGAAGCCGGACTTAATTTCGGCTGGAGGGACAGGCTCGATCGCACCCTTCGCCAACAGGGTAGCAACCTCCGCACACATGACTGGGGCATTGGGCCCCACCATGGTATAGCGGACTCCCCGGAAGCGGGGAGGAGCCTGAGCGAACTGAATCGCATAGCCGAACCTGATGGTCTTCGCGACCCAGCGGGACAGTCCCGGAAGCTCTAGCCAGTCTCCCAAGAACTGCACCAGCGGGGACAAGCGAACCACAGGCGTACCCCGGGTGGGGCAGCGAGGCGACGTGACCGGCCCGGACGTGGGAGGCGTAGCGTCAGGAGGCGTCCTGACAGAGGAGACCAGGGAAGGACGTGCGTTCCCCTGGGGTCTGCTCTGAGAGGAAACTGGCGTCAGAGACGGACGAGAGTGGCGTGGCCCGGGGGCGGCGTACACTGCCATCGGTCTCTGCGTGCTCAGGGATGGGCAAGTTAGTTCTTTCTTTGACCAAAATAGGGTGCTGCTGACCCGGGGGCCAGCAGCGGAACAAAGGATTCTCCCCCGGCCCTCCACCGGGGGAAGGAGTGGTCCTGCTACCATCTCCTGGAAAGAACTGCCCATCCCTGAGCTGTCTGGGGCGGACTGGGGCGCCTTCCTGCGGCGTCCTCCACAGCACGGCCCAGGTGAAGGCTGCTGCTGGGGCCAGGCGGGAGGGGTGGGAGCCGCGGGAGGGCGCCCTCGGCGGCGAGCAGGCTCAGGCGACTGTGCCGGCGGCTGGGTGGAAGCAGCAGCTGGCTGCCGGGGCTTAAGAACTGTTGGGCGAAGCTCTCAACCGCGCAGCCGAATAGCCCATCCTGGGATATGGCATATCGGCCAGGTTGAGCCATAGGTGTCTCTCCTGGACCACAGCTGTGGACATCACCTGGCCCAGGGAGCGTGCGGTCACCTTCGTCGCCCGGAGGGCGAGGTCGGTGGCGGCACGCAGCTCATTTCTGAGCCCTGGGTCAGCCCTACCCTCGTGCATGTCACTTAGCATCCGGGCCTGGTAGGCCTGCAAGATGGCCATGGCATGCAAAGAGGCGGCAGCCTGCCCCGCAGCTCTGTAGGTCTTCGACACCAAGGTATGGACCTGACACCAGTACAACTGCGTTCAGCCGATGCTGGCCCATACAGAAAAACACATCAGTCAGCCAGATGTGTTATGCACAGTCGGCATTGATCTGGCCCATTATATTTTCACCGATGCCGACAGTGAGCCAACAGTGGCGCATTTCAGCCGGAATCGGCTCAACTGTGCTTGCTATCTGAGAACTCCTGATTTTGACTTTTGAAGGAACAAGATGTTTTTATACCAGGGGCTGGGCCTATGCTAAGGGCGTGGTGAGCTCGTGCCAGGGGCGTGGGTAGTGAGCCGCTGGAAGAGCCTGCATACGTCACGATGCTGTGGACATCACCTGGCCCAGGGAGCGTGCGGTCACCTTCGTCGCCCGGAGGGCGAGGTCGGTGGCGGCACGCAGCTCATTTCTGAGCCCTGGGTCAGCCCTACCCTCGTGCATGTCACTTAGCATCCGGGCCTGGTAGGCCTGCAAGATGGCCATGGCATGCAAAGAGGCGGCAGCCTGCCCCGCAGCTCTGTAGGTCTTCGACACCAAGGTATGGACCTGACACCAGTACAACTGCGTTCAGCCGATGCTGGCCCATACAGAAAAACACATCAGTCAGCCAGATGTGTTATGCACAGTCGGCATTGATCTGGCCCATTATATTTTCACCGATGCCGACAGTGAGCCAACAGTGGCGCATTTCAGCCGGAATCGGCTCAACTGTGCTTGCTATCTGAGAACTCCTGATTTTGACTTTTGAAGGAACAAGATGTTTTTATACCAGGGGCTGGGCCTATGCTAAGGGCGTGGTGAGCTCGTGCCAGGGGCGTGGGTAGTGAGCCGCTGGAAGAGCCTGCATACGTCACGATGGCAAACAATGTCCAATAGGAAAATTCAACTGCAGTAGCCACCGTTCAACCTTAAGAGGGCAGCACTCGAACTTTCTACACCATATATTGTAGAATTAAAACACTTTATACCCAAATGTCAAAACATTTACTTAAATCAATGAACAACACTAATAAAGCCCCAGTCTTGTAGATCATTAACTTAAAAAAGTTGTTTTAGGGTTTAGTTACCCTTAAAGTGTGCTTCAGCTAACTTTGGTGTACCTGAGCTGTGTAATGTTCCATCTAACGTTTGCATTCCTGAGACTTTGGCAGTTTTCGGTTAATTTAAGTTCTATTTGTGAACATCAGATATTGTATTTTGTTGCCTTAATTTTCTCACTGTAGGGAGGTGGATGCCTTTTGTTTGTTTTTTTAAGAACCACATTTTCTACTGTGTTTTAGTAAGGTAGTTAGGTAATTGTTTCTTTTATATTATCCTTAATAAACCTTAGTAAGAATGTTTTGTTTGTTGTTTTGGCCCTTTCCCCTCCTGAAGCCCTTTATGTTAATTCCCACCGTTTATTTAATAAATCTTGCGTTATTTTGAAACTGGTGTCATTGAGCATTTTGTATCTGCCCTGGGACCAGGAGACAGCAGTTCTCTCATTCTCTCCCCGTAACTTTTGTTACCTTCCTTTCCTGCCCCTAGACTAGAAAGGGGGATCGTAACACATGCAACTAACCCTCAACCAAAACCCTAACCCTATAGTAAGTACATGTTAATTAATATTACTCAGTACTTAAATATATAAATTACACTGTAACAATAACACCTTAAAATAAAACACAAACCAAACTCTAATCCTAACTCTATAGTTACTTAATATATCTCTGTACTTAAATGTATGCAGTGTAACAAAGACAAAGTTATGCATAATTACATGCAACTAACCCTAAACCAAGCTGTAATCCTAACCCTTTAGAAAGTACAGTTAATTAATATTAGTACGTACATGTATAATTACACTGTATGTGTAACCATAACTTCTATACTGTACTTATACTACTACTTCTTTTTACCCTCAAAGTGCTTATGCATTGTTGAAGTCATTAATCATTCTCACCTTTATTTAGATAAGATTTATTATAAATCACAGATTATTATTTAAACCTGCCAAATAAAAGTGCTAAATGTATCCATTTGAAGTGCTGAGCACTTAGCGTCTCTGTTTGCACATTCTGAGCAGAAAAGATGACAGCTCACTAATGTAAAGACCATGTTTCTTATTTGGAATCCAAGAAGCAAAACTTGACCTTCTCAGATGGATCTTGTTAGGTCATTTGTTGATGTTTCTATGCACTTCAAAGGCACCCTTGATATCTGCAATTACTGTGGAGCTATTCTCAACCACTGAGCATGCTAGGATTGCTTACAATAGCCTATCCATTTTAGTCACAGCCACGATGAAGCCAAAAATGCCTTATTCATCTGAAAACAAATCGCAAGCTTCAACAAGAAATGTTGCAGCAATCTGTCCTTTTCAATTTCATTAAGCACCCTATTTTTATAACAATTAGAATCATACATTATCTTTTATACTGATAATTCATTTTATGAAAAAAACTCTTACAACTTTCCTCAAAATGTCTTTTGTGCTTCACAGTGGAAAGTAAGTAATAGAGGTTTGGAATGACATGGAGCAGTAGGGTGACCACCTGGTTATTTCGCTGTTGCAGGACAGTAGATGTAGGGCTGTTCGATTCCAAAATTTTTGGAAATTAACAAAAGTTTGAAGGAACCTAGTCCCAGAGTGACCACAGGATGTAAGGATGTGGAAAATATCCATTATTGGTAAAATGAAGATACATTTCAATAACTCATAAAGCATGTCATTCAAGGATGTGTATTTATTGCATGGATAGAACGAGATGGCATGTCTAAAATGCATGTGCACAATTCAGTTAAATGAAAGAGTTTACTTTAACTGTGTGCTTTTGCTCAGAATGTATGAAGCAAACCACAATATTAACAACAACAACACTGAAATAAGAGTGAATGGCTTATTTGTCAATCAGATGCGCGAGAAAGTTCGTTACTATAGCAACAGTAGGCTCTTAGCCACTAATCTGTTATCGTAGACCAAGCAGCACTCACAATCTACCATTGTGGACAACATAACAGTTTCACAATTTAAGCTAAATCGTTAATTTAATAAGCTAAAATTTAATTTTTATAGTCTCAAACATATCCGCATTTGTGCATCAATGTCGCGTATTGTGTGCCTTGGGTGCAAAGTGTAGTAGATGCAGGGTCACAGAAGGAAACAATGACAACAAACACCATTAACTTAAGTGAATGAAAGTAATAATTAGCAACATACGTTTACATATGGCTTTATGTGAATGTTTTAGCATGACATACCATAAAACTGTTACAATCTCTGGTGTTCAAAACTCATGAAGACGATGAAGAACTTGGAACTGGAACTTTAATGACAAACGCTCAGGAAACACGCAGGGAAACACCAGTTAACATAGACAACAACCGACAAACACTAAGGGAGAACTGAAGACTAAATACACAGGGCAAACAAGGTGATGACTAGACTAATTAACAAGACACAGCTGGGACAAATGAACTCATAATGATGGTGACCATTGGAACACAGGAGTGGTGGGAAAATGAACAAAGGAACATGTGACAGAATCAAAAACACAACTGAAACCAGACAGACATGTAACAAAAACAAAGTTGTTACAAATACGTTCTAATGACATCATTACGTAATGACGAGTCGATTACCCCGGATGGAATCAAGGAATCGATTCTTTTTGGAATGGATTCCCAGCCCTAAGTAGATGTAATTTTACGGGACAATGCAGGACATGTGGGTGAGAGATAAATGTAATATTACTATAGTAAATATTAATTTACATTAGCTGGAAAGCCTATTTGCCATCACATTGGATGATAACACTGTAAATTGCCAAATGAGCTTTGTTAATTGTGATTGGCTCTGTGACTTAGACATTTAGATTTGATCACATTTTATGCTAAAATAAATTTCCTTAACGGGATAGTTCACTCAAAAAAAAATCATCATTTACTCACCCTCATGTTGTTCCAAACCTGTATACATTCCTTTGTTCTGTTGAACGCAAAGGAAGATATGAAGAATGAGGGAAACTGAACAGTTATGGGGCACCATTGACTTCCATAGTCAGTTCCATGCCCCAAAGCAGCCTGGTTACATATTTTCTTCAAAATATCTTCCTTTGTGTTCACAAGAACAAAGAAATTTATACCGGTTTGGAACAACATGAGGGTGAGTAAATGATGACAGAATTTTCATTTTTGGGTGAACTATCCCTTTAAGTAGCAACTAGTTTATTTTCCTTTATTAGGCTATGCAAACAATAAATGCGTACCGGATTCAGTGCATCTCGAACTTGTATTTTTTGTTGGATCTTGCAGGATGTCCTGATCAAGATGTCCTAGCTGGTGTAGCTTTTTTGATGAGGTCCACATTGCTCCATTTACACAGTCGTCGTCAGCGGAAAAAAACCTTTGAATGCATTGGCTGGATATTTTCATGCTCTAGCTATAGCATAATGGCTGTGCAAATGGATTTTAAATTCACATTTTTTGTATTATATTTCTTATTGTGGTATTGTAATTTCAGGGAAGAATACAGAATTGCAGGACCCTGCTTATGTTTTGCAGGATGCAGGACAAAGCTCCCAATTTTGAGACTCCCGCAAAATGCAGAACAGGTTGTCACCCTATGATGGAGGGAGAGATATGAGGGAATCCAACTCGTCAGAGTGATGCCCACTACAGCAGTTTGCCATGCACTGCCGCATAGCAAATGCCCGGTGAGTGGTGCTAAAATGTTAATGCTCAATCGCGTTTGAAATGAACGTACAACCTACCCAAACCCAACTGATAGTGTTAACAAAAGCAAATGTGAGATAAAAACGCATTTGCTGAAGCAACCATGCAGTTTTTGCTTCTACACTTATAAAAATTGTGTTGGATTTACATGATTTAATCTTGTACATCAGATCCACATCAATCAATTATGTTAGACAAACAAAATTTGTTCGCATAATTTCAACATCATGGAATGAAGTCACCTTTAATGGCTCATTTCCACAGAGTGGTGCACTACGGTTCAGTACAGTTCAGTACGATTCACACCACCAACAGTACGCTTATGATAGGTGTGGTGTAGCAATCGAAGTGATTCTTGCGCAAAGGAGAAGGCTACACAGCAAACAACAATGGATGACAATACAGCAGATCTTGTTCACAGCCGAAAAAGCATGCGCAAGTGACGATTTTCTGTCAACCAATCAACATTCTGCAGTGAGTTTAGCTCCACCCTTTAGTACCAGACTACTGTGCTAGGTACCCCAACGGAAGGGTGCCAAAAAGTGGTAGCCAACGGTACGTTTTGGAATTAGGTTACCATTCACAATTTCTTACAATGGAAACGGCAAAAATTGCGTACTGTACTGAACTTTACAGCTGGGTGGAAACGAGCCATTAGTATCCCAATTAAGTAGTCTCAAAATTATTTTAATATGGTTCCCTAACAGAATTATTTTATTCAATTGCTTATATTTTTGTGTTACATGACTTAATTATAAGACTGTACTAGTTAGCTTCCAAACTATTAGCTAGCAATAGCACATGTTAGCATGCTAAATGCTAAGCATGAAATGCTTAAGCAGTAATAACGTGCTGTGTCAATCCACAGCCTAAGCAAATGCTCCACTCTTCTCCACAATGGTAACCCAGTGTAATTTAAATGGTTCTAATATTTCTAACATAATTGAACATTAAACACTATTAAACACTATCAAGTAATTTTTGCTCTCCTCATTAAGTCCCAAGCAAAGCATGCTGGGAACTACAGTTTCAGCAAAAATAATTTTCAAGTACTTGATTGGTTCACATTCGCCCCAAATAATTTAATCTAGTACATTAATCGAAAGCAAAGAAATCAAGTTTAGAAGAGAATACAATTTTGTTGTGTAGATTGCAAATAATATGATTGAGTAAATGGGACAATATGTGCTCTATCATACACACGGCGCAATGCGACGCCAGGTGCGACACAATCGTTTTTTTGCTAGTTTCAGCCCGACGCAGTTGTCATTTTCACGTCCAGTGTCACGTCGTTTAAATAGCAAATGCACTCGCGCCCATCTGTTCACTGCGTGCTGGTCTGAAAATGAGGTGTGTTCAGGCCTATTTTTGGCGCGTTATTTAAAGGCGTTAGTAATATGCGCCTATAGGCGGGTGCACAATGCGCATACACTCTGCTTATTACACACACACCAGGAAGCAGCACACAAACATTTTTAAATATTAAAAATAAAAGGATTCCTCTCTGCGTTCAGTCTTTCCACTTGCAAATTCCGCCATGTAAATAGCGAATCTGCCATGGTGCAATCGCAACGGGCTTTTAAAGGGAATGGGAGATGAGACTCTGATTGGTTTATTGCACTTTACGCCCAAAACACACCCATGACTCATTAAGAGATTAGGTTCAACCATTTTGGACCATGCACCTAGCGCGTCAACCATTTTTTTTCGACGTTAAACTAGCCCTAAGTGCACCTGCGCCATGCGCTCTGATTGTTAAAGGGGTGATGAATTGAGAAATCAACTTTCCCTTGAGCCTTTGATATATAAAAGTTAATCGTGATCTAAGAATATCCTGAGCTGAAAGTTTCGGAGCTGAAAACGTCCTTTTTAGTCAAAGAAAAGCTTTTATTGACACCAGGCCCAGAAAACGCTCAATCTCAGAATATGTCAACCCTTGACGTCATCGGCCGCCTCAACAGATAAATATGTACGCCTGCTTCTGTAGCCCACCGACTCGTGGAGCTAAACGGATCGCGCTTCCGAGCAGTAAACATGCCAAAGAGAGTAATATATTGCGCTGTGCCTGGTTGTGAAAGACACAGTCCCTGCATAAGCTTCCTTCGGATTCTAATATTAGGAATGTGTGGTTGAACTTTATTTTTAATGAAGTTCCAGCTCACATGCATAAGATGTGCGTTTGTTCGCTTCATTTCACTGCGGAATTGTTTGTAAACAAGATACACTGGATTTTTTTGCAGACATTGAGATTAAAACACAATGCTGTGCCTTCTATATTGGATCCGACAGGAATGGTGCAACACACTTATGTGAGTAAAACATGTTTTTTATATATGATATTGCATTGTTACAGATCGTATTGATTATGTGTACGTGTTTAACTGAACATACCTTAGCACGCTGTCAAAGGCTGAAGAATCCTTTATTTGTAATGCTGTTGGTTCATTGCGATTTGGGATCAGACTCGGACATGTATGGGCCAGTGCTCGCAAAGCCCAACGTCCCGGGGCTATGTGTTTTTCAGACGGGCTACCAAAACGTAAGTTAAACGTATCTTAAATAGTGAAATAACATTCCTTTCTTGATGTGCGTTGTTCACTCTCTTGACTTGATATTTGAAGGGTGTGTGTGTGTGTGTGTGTACGGTTTGCGGTTATATTCACCGATCGGGTGGGCCAAGTAATAAAAAAATAACATTCCAATCAATCGCGGGTGGATGAGAGATGAATCATTGTGTTTGTTTGATAAAGACATTTTGCGCCATTCCGGTTGCCGTTTCCCCACACGCTTTCAAAACAATTCCCACATATACTGACAGGGGAGCAGAAGCTCATTAAATATGCAAATCTTATCCAATCCTAGCCGTGGCCGTTTACTTCCAAGTCTTCAGTGTGGCACGCCCATTAAAACCGAGCGTTTCTTGAGAGAGCCTCAAAACCAGGGCAGAAAATAGCCTATTACTTATTCATTATGATGTTTTTGAATGTAAAATCCGCGAATGTGTTTTCTTTCTTCACCCGCTCCATGAGCACACCAACAAACTTCCAATTAACTAAAGAAAGCCAGGAGAAAACTATCAATAAATCTAAAGAGAGCTGACACTGAAATGTTTCAGAGATGTTTTTTTCCCTTACTCTCAATTGCTAGGATTCATAGATGGATGCCAAATAAAAGCCAGGATGACATTGCAGAGGAGAGGAGATTCTAATTATATGGCAAATGGGCACGATGGGTGTATGTTTAGCACACCTGTGTGAACCGCGCGGTCGTTTTTAAATCCCATCTGCCCTTATCGCCGACATTCACGGTCATTAACACACTTCATTCTGGGATATGGGAGAGTCAATCAAGTGTCTTGTAGAGGGAATGGACCTTAGCTTTGGAACTGAAGAAAGATATTCTATGTTACCGGTCGAGGTGGGATAACGCAAGCATCCTGTTAAATCTTCTTCTGCGGTATCAGACCTGACATCTTTGATTGATGTCACAGCGTGGTTGCAGCAAAGGATGAAAAAAAAAAAGTGCAGTAGTTGTATTAATAATAACAAACTAAGGGGCCTCTTACATGTCACCATTTTCAACAAAAAACTGAAAACTTTTTCTGCGTTTTGTCTGTTAATTTACACCACAACGGCATTTTGGGGGCCTGAAAATGCTAACATTTGGATTCAAAGTACAAGTTTTTGAAAATGACAATGTTATCATCTCCATGTAAACTACAAAAACATGCGGCATGTGCATTACATGTTCAGTCGATAGGTGCGTACTATTTCTTTACAATGTGACATCGCCAACTACTGGCCTGGCTGCAGCATTTTTTGTTGTTTTCACGGATCTGTGTGATTGTTGTCTGTATGCGAAAAACGCAAAGGAAAACATCTCTGTGTTTAGTACATCGTTGTCCTGTAAACGTACCCTAAAAGTAACATAACACTCAGGCTTCTCAGAAATAGCAAAACATACAATCAGGACAACCATCTAACATTGACAATAAGGCCCCATTTACACTGCATGGTTCAAGTGACCCAATTCAGATTTTTTTCCTCCCATTTGGCACAGATCGGATATGACCCACGAACGTATAAGCAGGAAAAAAGCGCATAGATTACGATATTCTCAGATCGGTTTCAGGCCTCATTCATATGTGGAAATAAATCTGATGAATCGGATACGTGCATTTGCGCCTGCCGTGTAAGCGGACAGCTCTCGATATTCCCGTCAATGAAAAAAAGTGACTTTCTGGTACAGATATATCTATAACAAATCAAACAGCTAGTTGACTAGCAGAGTATTCATTTTGTTCGTTTGTGTCAAATAAGAGTCGATCTGGAGCAGAAATGTGTTGCTTTTGAAATCATCCTGAGTGCTCGTTGTCGCTGTTATCAGTGACGGCGCCTCGCGCACAGACGCTCGCTTCAGTCCCGCTGTGGAGTCTCTCTCTATTTATTCCAGTGAAATCACAAAATAAAATGCATACAAACATGTCCCTGCTCTGGATATACAATCACTGATGAACACATTTGGTTTTAATGAGGAAAAAACCTATACGATGGCAGATTCGAACCCAGAACCTCTGACATGCTTAGCAAAAGCTCCACCACCAGACCATTAGTACACACTTTTATAGCGGATCTGTGTACATAATCACTGTCTTGAAGAATTTGTACTATATAATGATTTTGATATACGATGAAACTATTGCAGTTTCTATGAAATCTGTCAATAAATTAAACTCAATGCAACTATTGAAATTGATTTCTTGATATCATAATGTTATTTTATAACTAACTAATTAACTAGAAACAGGTGTGACCCACGAGGGAAAATCAAAAACTATGGCAACAGATGAACAAAGACAAAGGAATCTGAACTGGGAACAGTGCAAAACTAATTCAAAGTCCAACTCAAGCAAACACAATACATTTACCAGACAGCGATGCACTAAAAATGGAAGCGTTTTTCCTTCGCATTTTTTGTGTACAGACGACAATGTTGTCAAACTGATTTCCGTTCACACGGATTCACGAAAACGACTAAAAACACTGTATTCATGGCCGTAGCCAGCTATGAGGTCACCAAAGTCTGATCCTTTGTATTTTTCTGAGGTTTATATAATAAATGCTCTACTTTAGTGCTGCAAGGATATTGCACAGCACCAAGATTGTGTCATCTGAGCTGCCTTTATTGGTCTGTCACTGCTCATCAATGTCAAAATAATTTAGATGACCAATCAAATCAAAGTAGGCGGGGTTTATATTCACAGAAGCTGCTGAGCGTGAATTCCAGTGCAGCACGACGCTTCAGTTAACAGTCATAAAGTGCGAAATAAGATGTGAGTAGCTAAACTAAACATTTCATATTTGACAGCTGTTTTAGGATAGAAATGTTAAAGACAGACAAAAATAATCAGGCAACCTAATAAACTTTTGTCTAATTTTGCCATTTTGAATTAAAATAGGCCTATATTATTTACATAGCATGCATGTAATGTAATAATTATGGTAACTGTCAAAGTGAGAGGGCAAGAAACATTAACAAAGCCTTTTTTTATTATCATATTAGGTATAAGATTAATAATGAATGTGTTCATATTGTGAATTAATTGAATAAACTTAGTTACTTAGCTTTCCTGGAAGCTTTCAGTAAATTAACGTGTCTAAGAAAATGATTCATAAAACATAAATATCAGTTGACCATATGTTTACTTTCCTCACTGGCACAGATGAAAATGAAAAGACCATCAATCAAAGCTCAACTTTAGGAGGGGTAGAGACAGGGCAAGATAAGGAGAAAAAGTGATGGAGGTGAGGGGACATGGTTTAAAGCTATTGTTATCCAATTTTTTGGCCTTAATACGCCTAAAATGCACATTTGTAGATCAGAGATGTCCAAGTGTTCTTGGAGGAAATTAACTACCTCAAAATTGGAACCTCTGTTGCTGTATTATGTTGCCAGGCCAGTAGTTGGCAATGTTATTTTGTAGAGAAACACTAGGTGCCTACAGACTAAACATGCGCATGTATTAAAGTTGAGCATTTTTTTAGTTTACATGGAGACGATAACAGTATCGTTTTTAAAAAGTCGTGTAAATGGCCCCACAGATCAAACATGACACCTTCCCATTAAGCCAGGTTTATTAAATCACTCCTGTCTGCCTTGCTCTTATGATAAGTCATCATTATTCATTTGTCTGATCTCTTCTGAAAGCATATTCAGATGCAATATATCAATATATCAAACTGTCTTGACATCTTGAAAAGATGTTTAAAAGAATACAATTATTAAAAAAAAATATTACTTTAAAAGAATGAGTAAAATAATAATAATAACAATACTAATTAGCAGCAATATTTCAAAAATAATATTTTATTATTATTATTATTATTATGACAAGGCAAGGTTGTAAAATGTCATGTGGCGTAACTCTCATAAACTGATGTTGATATGATGCTGTTGATATAATATAATTTTGCACATTGTTTGGCTTAAGCATTTGATGGTAATATTAATATATTTCATGTATGAATTTAATAAAATTTGTGTTAATTTTTTAAAATTTAAATAATGTGCTGGTCACTTAATATCTTGTAAAATCTGGGTTGTGAATCAAAACCAGTAAAGAACCATTGCTATACATTATTATAGTATGTACATTACACAGAATTTGACTGGGATGCATGAATCATCATTTGCAGTATATCTAATATTCTAAAATCTCCATAGCAGTGTAGGATAAAAAGATTTGCAATGCTATGCAAGATATTTTCCTGAGCTTAGGTCCTTCAGCCGAGGTGAAGACATAAACTACATTAGACAGTGGACAGAGAGTATCCTTCAAAAAAACAGACCTTCAGGACAGAGAGAGAAAACAGAGGGATGAAGAAAGCAAAGTGTGAGCTCCTCCAAAGGACAGGGAGGGAAATTAGAAGAAACCAGGCTTAGGCCAAGAGCTAGAAAAACAGAGACAGAGGCTGTGAAAGCGCATCAGGGATAAAAGAAAAACACCATTCTCCAAACATGACAACATAATTCAGAAAGGAAAGCTTCTCCCACCCTCTGGGGCTCCTCACTGCATGAAACCTGCAGAAAATACCAAATACTGGGCTTTTTTAATACCAACATCTCTGTTTTTTTCACACGTGCACAAGACACTGCATTTAGTATCTTTGCAATCAATTTTCTTAATCAATCTTAATCTTTTTTTCAAGAGAAAATATCAAAACATGCTTAAAGCAAGATACATTTGAGAATCTGAAAATTGCATAATAAACTAGGTTTTGTTTTTTAAGAATATATATATATATATATATATATATATATATATATATATATAAGACAAATTGCTAATAGGGTTAGAAAGACAAATTGCTAATGGGGTTAGAAATAATATTATTTCTAACCCCATTAGCAATTTGTCTTATTTTAAGCATAACCCCAACTTGATTTTTATATAAAATAAAATAAAATAAAATAAAATAAAATAAAATAAAATAAAATAAAATAAAATAAAATAAAATAAAATAAAATAAAATAAAATAAAATAAAATAAAATAAAATAGAGTACTAATTACCTCAAACAGATATGGACAATGTATTTGAAAGGTATTTTAAAATATTATCATTAACAAAAATAATAAAAAAAAAAAAAAAAATTTAACTGAAAAGAAAATTAATTAAATAAATTTAGTTTATTTTTAAATAAATTAAAAATAAACTAAACTCCAAAACTAAATAAATAAAATATAAATGTATTTAATTTATTATATATAAGGTATAGTCCTATTATAAATATTGAAACCTTTACAACCTGCATGCATCAAACATGAAATTGCCACTAAATAGTAATGATATATTAATACTAGACTCTATTGCCATTAAAAATCTGTAAATATTACCATAAAACTAAAATATAAACCAAATAAACTGGAAAAAAAAGACAAAAGACTTTTGGAAAATAAAATATAAATAAGAACTGAATTAAAAATTCTATAACAACCCTGATCCAGACCTTTTGATTCAAGACAGACTTGTTTCTGCAGTTTCTACAAATACATCAACGGCTGCATAATATAATGTAATGAATGTCCGTCCAACAAAACTATGTGTGCCCTTAAATAATACAATTGCTGCGTCCGAAATCTAACACTTCCCTTTACTATATAATATGCAAAAAACAGTATGCCAAAAGAGTAGTCTGAATAAGTTGTGTCCCAAATGATGCACTATGTACTCAATTGCGTGTGAATTAGTTATTTGTCATTCAGCATTGGAGTCTGATAGTTGAGGACATCAAGAGTCCACACTTTTTTCAGTTAATTAAGTGCATCATCTGGGTATTTAATATGCACTTTTTCTTTTTGGAATTTTCAGTGTGAACACACCTACTCGCACTATAATACAAAACGTCATAGAATAGTGAATAAGTAACCGAATTGGGACGCACCTTCAAAAAACAGCAGACGAAAAGTCCCCTGATGACCTACTACTTCCTGTGAGATTCTAAAGTGCACATTCGCTGGACACTTTACTATCCCATGAGGCCACGGGAGAAGATTTATGACTGGAAGTCAAACGACACAACTGACGCTGGTAGGTCACGTAAGAGTAACAAAATGGCGGATGTATGCTGTCACCAAGCGACAACCTCTCGCAGTCTCTCTTGAAGCCAATGCGGAAGTGACTTAAACTGCAATTCATCGACTGGACGCTACAGAGAGGCACCAATAGGAAGTACATTTAGTGAGTTTGCAGACAAAGGCCCATGTTAATAAGTTGCCATTGGATGCATAATGACTCGAAGGGATTGTAGGGCGAATTTGTATGACAAATCCCCTGTAATTTAATGGGCCATTCAGATGTTTTGTGATTACCTCTCCTTCACGGACCCCCAAACTCAGCATCCCACAAACTCACTATTTGTCCAATTACCCATAAAATTTGTCCAAAGGCCAATTATTTGTCCGTCTCTCCATTGGTCATACCCGGGGTTCCGCGGGAGGCCACTCCCACACCTTACGAATCCCCCTATTATTCTGATTTCCCACTAAACCTACAGGAAGCACCCCACGGTGGTCCAAAGGGAACGTGTATCATCAAATGCCCAACTTTACAGCAGAAAAAAGTGTTTACAGCCTGGTACAAAAAATGGTTTTGGTCTATACAGCTAATTTTGCCCTTCATGACAACTGTGAGGGGGGCAAATTTTTTTATAACTCATCCGTTTAAATTATATTAAACCTTAAAGTTCTGCATAATTAAGGGCGTGACAACTTGAGTGACAGGTGGATTGCCACTATGGTCGAGCTAGGTGGGCGTGGTTTCAGCAACCAGGCACCTCAGCTCCACCTACGTCCCGCCTCTTTGCCCATCACTGGGAGTGATGCGTGGTGACGCGCTGCCAAGATGGCAACAGCCTACTTTAGGCTTCAAAAATGCTCTTCAGAAACCTACGGGTGACATTTAGGGATGTAACAGTACACAAAAATGACAGTTCCGTATGTACCTTGGTTTTGAAGTCACGGTTCGGTACAGCAGGAGGGAGAAAACTAAACATACAATTGCTTTTTGTTTGTTTCTTTTTTTATTAAATAGTGGTTTACTGAACAAATTGTGTCTCTGTCTTTTAATAAAAGAGGCGCCTGGTTGCTGAAACCACGCCCACCTAGCTCGCCCTAGTATGGCATCTCAGCTCCACCCACGTCCTGCCTCTTTGCCCATCACTGGGAGTGACGCGCGGTGACGCGCTGCCAAGATGGCAACATCTCACTTTAGGCTTCAAAAATGCTCATTCATTCTTTTTTACAGTCTATGGCTGTCACCATCAAATCTTCGACTTTTCTCTGCATGCTTTCCAGTCACACTATAACACCTCTCACCAGGCCTTCATAAGACCACAATTCTTTTAGCTTCATATACACATGCACAACATGTTCAGGCAGACGGCTGCCAGAAAAGGAAAAGAAACAAACAAACAAAACAATAAAAGCAAAAAATATAAAACGGCAATACACTTAAAGATACATGAATAGCCAATCTGTCAGTTCATATAATAATAAAAACTCTGTGCCTCTTCTCTCTGTGTATATTTTATGGCTTTTCAGCTAGTCTCTCAAAGCGACTGTGTGATTATTATGCAGCCACTCGATCTTACACTCAGGGCAGCATTTATGGGTTTCCTTTGCTGCAAGCATTATCCTCCAGAGGTGATCTGACTGCTATACACCGAGCCCATGAAAATGCTCTTATTTGCCATAATCATTTCTCCTAGGACCATGCCAGGCTTGTTTAATTGGACTCAAAGGCACCTATTCCTTAATTTTGGAGTCATGAATTTGAAATCAATAAGCAATGAAAATGAAAGGAAACATCAGGCTGAATTAGTAATCCTTAGACAGGGTGCTTACAAGGGAAAGTCTAGGCTACCCAGGGTAATTATGAATATGCGCAGACCTATTCATTGCATTGTTACGTAATTAGCCAGATGAGAAAGGCTTAATACAACGTTGGTGTCAAGGCACCCTGGTATATGGATCTTATGTTGAATTACACTCTTGCACCAGATATCGCATTCTACTGCTGCATTACCTGAAGGTGCTGTAAGTGATTTTTTTATTTTTTAGAATACCACATAAAATGTCCCTGTGTGACAGATATCACTGAAATAGGGGACTGTGGAAATTACACCTGTCTTCCTAACAACGGAAGGCTCTATGAAGTGTAAAAAAGGTCAGGATTGTCTTTTCTATCCATATGAAAACTAGCCAATTAGAAACGCTCAGATTTTTTTTGTCATGTCCAGGTTTGCTAACATCGGGTTGGCTTACATATATTTGGAGGGCAGGGTTTTAAGGAAAAGGGTGAGCATGAGCGTGGTCAAATTTACTGGCTTAAGGCCAGTTCACACCAAGGGCGATAACAATAACTATGAAGTTTGAATAATCATTCTAATTCTATGAGAATAGGGAAGCCCCTAACAATGACAGCACAGAGGAACAAGATTGGGTTACACTTTATTTTAAGGTGTCTTTGTTACACTGTAGGGATGTAACGGTACACAAAAAAGACAGTTCCGTATGTACCTTGGTTTTGAAGTCACGGTTCGGTACAGCAGGAGGGAGAAAACTAAACATAAAATTGCTTTTTGTTTGTTTCTTTTTTTATTAAACAGTGGTTTACTGAACAAATTGTGTCTCTGTCTTTAAATAAATTCAATTATAATGACATTTTTCTTAAGGATAAAAAAAAAAAATCTAGCCTATCTCTGCTAATGATGTAAACTACACTCACCTAAAGGATTATTAGGAACACCTGTTCAATTTCTCATTAATGCAATTATCTAATCAACCAATCACATGGCAGTTGCTTCAATGCATTTAGGGGTGTGGTCCTGGTCAAGACAATCTCCTGAACTCCAAACTGAATGTCAGAATGGGAAAGAAAGGTGATTTAAGCAATTTTGAGCGTGGCATGGTTGTTGGTGCCAGACGGGCCGGTCTGAGTATTTCACAATCTGCTCAGTTACTGGGATTTTCACGCACAACCATTTCTAGAGTTTACAAAGAATGGTGTGAAAAGGGAAAAACATCCAGTATGCGGCAGTCCTGTGGGCGAAAATGCCTTGTTGATGCTAGAGGTCAGAGGAGAATGGGCCGACTGATTCAAGCTGATAGAAGAGCAACTTTGACTGAAATAACCACTCGTTACAACCGAGGTATGCAGCAAAGCATTTGTGAAGCCACAACACGCACAACCTTGAGGCGGATGGGCTACAACAGCAGAAGACCCCACCGGGTACCACTCATCTCCACTACAAATAGGAAAAAGAGGCTACAATTTGCACGAGCTCTCCAAAATTGGACAGTTGAAGACTGGAAAAATGTTGCCTGGTCTGATGAGTCTCGATTTCTGTTGAGACATTCAGATGGTAGAGTCAGAATTTGGCGTAAACAGAATGAGAACATGGATCCATCATGCCTTGTTACCACTGTGCAGGCTGGTGGTGGTGGTGTAATGGTGTGGGGGATGTTTTCTTGGCACACTTTAGGCCCCTTAGTGCCAATTGGGCATCGTTTAAATGCCACGGCCTACCTGAGCATTGTTTGTGACCATGTCCATCCCTTTATGACCACCATGTACCCATCCTCTGATGGCTACTTCCAGCAGGATAATGCACCATGTCACAAAGCTCGAATCATTTCAAATTGGTTTCTTGAACATGACAATGAGTTCACTGTACTAAAATGGCCCCCACAGTCACCAGATCTCAACCCAATAGAGCATCTTTGGGATGTGGTGGAACGGGAGCTTCGTGCCCTGGATGTGCATCCCACAAATCTCCATCAACTGCAAGATGCTATCCTATCAATATGGGCCAACATTTCTAAAGAATGCTTTCAGCACCTTGTTGAATCAATGCCACGTAGAATTAAGGCAGTTCTGAAGGCGAAAGGGGGTCAAACACAGTATTAGTATGGTGTTCCTAATAATCCTTTAGGTGAGTGTATATAGGCTATATAGGGCAGGGCCGTAACCACCTGGTCTGCCTCAGTGGTCTAACAGCGCTCGTCACTGTCAGAATGAGTGAGATGGCCAATCATTTCAAAGAAGGCCGGGCTTACTGTTAGTGAGAATTGCAACGCAACGTTTTAGTTATAGCAGTGAAACAGTGCGTCGTAAGATGTAAGTAGCTAAACATTTAATATTTGAAAACTGTTTTACGCTAAAAACGTTCATTGACCAACAGTAATAACTAGTGATGCAAACTACTACTTTCACCATTTTGAATTTGAAAAGTTCTTATTTCTTTTTCTTTATTTCCTTAAATCCCTTTAATCCTTTCATAATTAAATGCATTTAAATAAACCAATAAGACCAATAAATAAAAACACTGATAAATGCTAAAACACTGATTAAAAACACTGACAGCCAATCAGAATCCAATGACTTTAAAGAGCATCATTCACTGGGCAGTTTGGCTGTCTGTATTAAGATACTCAAGGGTTGTTCTGAACCTGAATTTCCCCTCTTTCCCACCGTTCGTATTGTGTCATTGGAGAAGCTGAGTGCTATGGCCCAGAGGATCTGTGGCACGACAAAAAAAAGAAGAAGCAAGAGAAACGAAAGAGCTATTGAAAGGCACTCAACCTGCCAGCTGGCTCAAAACAGCTTCAAATTGGCTAAAAAGCGCCTTGTGCTAGTTGCCAAACATATTTCTTCAGCCGAGGACAACGCAATGACGTCCATCCAGTATCTGATACAGTCCTTATTGTTATTTCTGACTGAAATCATCATTTCCTGTGGGGGATATTGTACAGTGAGAAAGCCGGCAAGGCTGATGAAGGGTGAATGGGCTGTCTGTTCGCTGTCAGAGCGGGCCTCACGTCCACTGCCAGAGCTTGCGGCCGGCCTTAAATGAATCTGTCGGCGTAATTGCTCTGTGAGTGTGCTGCTGTGTGAGAAGTCTACATTCCATTAGGCTGAGAAGACCCTGGGGGGAGACGGCGGGATCTTGGCTAGATGTGTTTGTGTGATAGGGCAGGACATCGTAAAGTGAGTGGTGTAACGTCTAGGGACGAGAATGCATAGGAATACGCGTCTGCCCATTTATGGGGTGTAGGTTATGGTTGGCTTTTTCATGGGAAGACTGATTTGTACATGTCAGTGGAAAATGTAGTGCATGGCATGCAGCCTATATTGTAAAAAAAACTAACTTAAAAAAGTGTTGTGGAATTAAAAAATTCCATTAAAAATATTTAAATAAATTATTTTGAATTAATTTGGTACATTAACTAATGTTAATATGCTTTAAATGATACTCCACCCAAAACTCTCTCATCATTCACTCACCCTCATGCCATCCCCTGTGTAAATGACTTTCTTTCTTCAGATGAACACAAACCAAGATTATTAGAAAATAATGTATTTAAGAAAATACACTGCAGTTACAGTAGCACTTTACAATAAGGTCTCATTTGTTAATATTAGTTAATGTATTAACTACCATGAACTAACAATACATTTGTTACAGTATAATTTTAATGTTAGTTGATAAAAAAATAGAGTTGTTCATTGTTTGTTCATGTTAGTTCACAGTGCATTAACTAATGTTAACAAATACAACTTTTGATTTTATTAATGTATTAGTAAATGTTGAAATTAACATTAAATAAGATTAATAGATGCTGTAGAAGTATTGTTTATTATTAGTTCATGCATGGGCGTCGGAACCATTGTATGTGGGTGGGACAAGGCCCACCCACTTTTTAAGACCAATGATATTGGACCCACTCACTTTATTACTAAACACACGTTAGACACTTTATTTCCCCTTTTGAATGTTGCCTTTCCGATCTGATATGTGATAGGAAAAGGGAGTAGAGCGAGTTTGGCAAAAGGCAGATTTGAACCTCGGGTCGATTTGCGTCAAAGCTTTATGCCATGCGTCTTACCCCTACACTATTGCCACTGTAGATAATTTGGTGACTTTTGTAATTTTGTCTGTCCCAACTAGCCGTTTAGTAAACAATGCAGACTTTTTTGCACTTAATATAAATTGCATCTACTCCAGTAAAAATTTCGGGGGGACCCACCCACATTTTTTTGCTTCCGACACCCATGAGTTCATGTTAACTAATGAAACCTTATTGTTACGTGTTACCGCAGTTACATTCAACATGAAATGTAGAATAACCGGAATTGAAAAATATATAATGTAAAAAATCTATGAATCATCCACAAAATGTCTAAAAACTCAACACTATCTCATGACCAATTTGTACGTATTTGTATGAGGTGGCTAATTCGTACGAATTCGTACGACCTCACTCGTATGAATTTGTACGATTTTTCTAAACTGCAGCGGCGGGTAGGTTTAGGGGCGGGGTTTAAAGTTAGGTCATTCGACAAATTTGTACGAGCTCACTCGAACGAATTAGCCACCTCGTAAAATACGTACGAATCACCACGAGATCGGATTGAAAAACCTGTATTAATCTAATTAGGCCTAAAAGTAATTTTTAGTGTTTTGTGTATGATTCATCAGTTCTTCAAATAAAAAAATTATTAAATATATTAATATATATACAGTATACTGTGTATATATACACTCACCTAAAGGATTATTAGGAACACCTGTTCAATTTCTCATTAATGCAATTATCTAATCAACCAATCACATGGCAGTTGCTTCAATGCATTTAGGGGTGTGGTCCTGGTCAAGACAATCTCCTGAACTCCAAACTGAATGTCAGAATGGGAAAGAAAGGTGATTTAAGCAATTTTGAGTGTGGCATGGTTGTTGGTGCCAGACGGGCCGGTCTGAGTATTTCACAATCTGCTCAATTACTGGGATTAATAATCCTTTAGGTGAGTGTGTATATATATATAAAATATTACTAATGTAACATTTATAATGTTGTATATGTATATATTTATAATATGTGTATATATATACATACATAGACATATTATATATAAATTTATATATTAATGTATTTAATTACATTTTGCATTATCCACCTTAAAACTCTTCTTGTTGGTTGATATCAGAAATCTGGTTCTAATCTGGTAATTAACGCCCACTTTTTGCAACCCTGTCATTTTCAGATGGATAAAACGTCAGGTTGCAGAAGGTTACAGTGGACTGTGAACTGCATTTTACATTTTCTTTAAAAATTACTTGGTCCCAGGGAAAATGTAAATTTAAGTAAAAGGCCATTTGCGTCTGTTCTGTGTTCTTTAAAGTGTTCCTTAAAATAAAGCTGCATCAACCTCAGGTAGACGTCTGATTGAGTGCCATTCTAATGTGGAAAAATTGGCAGCTTTCTTACCCAGCCCAGCTGCAGTAAGAAAGACATTAGCAATCAATGTCGCTTGCTACCACTCTGCATTTCAGATTCGTTATTTATAGAGTTGGCTAGCACGCATTTTCTCTGGTTGAAAAAAAAAAAAAAACCTCTCAGCAACAAATCTGACAGGCTTTAGCAGTTAGACAGGACACCTGAGGCTGAAGGTGCGGCTGAACATTGATATGGGTCTGTGTAAGTGCACAAGACAGCAGCAACTCCAATATGTTTCAGACATTCCCAAATTATATAGACAAACTGTGTGGAGATCAAAGTCATGCAGGCGTATATATAGATGTGGGTATTTATTTGACTGCCTAGACTAGAGATCCTGAAGCTTGTCACTCCAATCACATTTCATTAAATCAGACTATCCAGTTCCACCTAGTCAAAATGGAGCATTTGAGCACATTTATATATTTTATTTTTATTTTATTGTTTTAGTCATTTTAATATACAGATTTTGCAGTCCAATTTAAACACATACTGTAGTGCCACCAATACCCATCATGCATCATGGCATGAGGACACTGGTATGTTTAAAGTTACGTGTCACATGTCTGTCTTGTCTTGTTTTGCACATGTTGGGTTATGTCAGGAACGGTTAGGAGAAAAGGGAGCGAGGACCCAAATGCAAGAGGAAATAATGATTTATTAAATTAAATCAAAACAAACACCCACGAGGCGGGAAAACCAAACCAAACCAAACTAAACTAAACATAATACCAGGGTCATGAACATGAAGCAAGGCAGGGAAGCAGGGAGACATGAGACAACAATCCACCACAGGACTGAAGGCACAAGGAGATTAAATAGGGGACAAACAAGGCAGGTAATGGGGAAGAACAGGTGGGGCAAATTAACCAATAATCAGATAACAAGAGGGGTGGGGTCAAGACAATAGACAGGAGAGCACATGACACAAGGAACACTTGATGAGCCATGTGCTCACACCAAAATGACAAAACACAAGCAAAATAACAAAAACCCAACATATGCTAAACAAGACAAGACAGACATGTGACACTATGGTTTTCTCTAATGTTCAGTAAAAACGTATTTTGAAATTTGGAGCAATGTAACTAATCTTAAACTCCTGACAAACAATATAAGATCTCGTCTCAATTTTTGGCCACTGTCTTTTTGCGCACAGCCATATCAGCTTAAGAATATTACTTTATTGCATTTACAGAATTTAAATGTGAGCTATGCATTAAATTCCTAGACACACAAAGTTGTTTTAAAATCAGAAATTAAACATTAACAACAACTGAAGTGAAATATTTTGTGTTGTGTATGTATATCCTACATACCATTCAAAAGTTTGGGATCAGTAAGATCGTTAATACTTTATTTAACAGTGTCCCTGTTACATATGTTACATTTACCATGGTAATAACAGTAATTTATGCATAATTACATGCAACAAACCCTCAACCAAACCCTAATCCTACCCTAACCCTATAGTATAGTAATATTAATCATTACTTAAATGTAACAATGACACTGTAAAATAAAGTGTAACCGTAAGATCCTTTATGTTATTAAGAGGATTCCTCACCAAGTCTGCTCACCAAGGCTGGATTTATTTGATAAAAATACAGTAATATTGTGAAATATTATTGCAATTTAAAATATATACCCAAATTATTCCTGTGATGGCAAAGCTTAATTTTCAGCATCGTTAGTCTTCAGTACCACAAGAACATTAAGTTCCATTTCTTTTGATATATATATATATATATATATATATATATATATATATATATATATATATACACACACACACATATGCACACACACACACATATGCTGAATATATGCTTTCCATTGATAAAACGTAATTTCGAGGGAAAACATGGAAATAGTTTGTCATATTTTTCCTATTGTTTGTTATGTTTATTTGCTTGGTCAGTGTCTTTGTGGGTTTTGGTTCATTTACTCTTGTAGTCTGCAGGACCTTTGAAATAACTGAAATCATTTGGCGAAGTGATGTGGAACTGTAAGCATGACCTGCCTTTAGCCGTGCGTTTACTGGAAAATAATTGCAACGTTCATCAACCAATTAAGCATTCAACAGCCCTGTAGTATGGTTATAAAATAAAGATGCTACTTATCTGAATTAATAAAATGATGGGTACTAATTTGATAGTTTGAATTCAGCACATACACTGCTGATAACAAAATTGCGTTCATGAAGCAAAACACAGCAGCAGTTTGCAGGTGTAATCTATTGTTTGAACATTAAATCTCTTCAACCATTCAGTGCTGCAGAATAAAGGGTTAAATAAATCTAACTCCAGAAGCTCATTAGTCAATGCAGCCAACCATACAGCAGGTAAATATGACCATCACTCACACAGACAATATTATCCATAATCCATTTGCTTACATTAACATACTTGAAAATATGCATAAACCCCTGATTATTTGTGTATTTACAAAGGGCTCCCATCAGCTCATTATAAAGAAGTGCTTTGTGTGCACGCAACTGAAATGTACAACAACATTATAAAAAATATAAATTATTTAGGCTACTTATATTTTAAAATTTAGAATATCCTTACAGGAGGGTCAGCCTTTTAAAAGTATCTTCTATAGGTCATTTTCAGGGCTCAGTCTGTCAAGATTTGTCTCATGCAACCCAAACTGCATTTTAGTGTCCCTGGTACAGTTAACCAAACATTTTTTGTGATGTACTTGTACCTATTTTGTAAGTTTAACTCCCTTATGATTCTCCAAGCTTTTGTTTTGACTTCCTTTGGGGTGGTTCAAACCTTAATTGAGGTGGTGAGACCCCTACAAACTCCCCTGTCTAATTTGCACCATTTTCTCCAGCAAATCATGGAGTTGGAGGCTAGCAGATGTCGGCAGTATAATAAGGTGACCCTCATTCTACATTATGTGTCAGTCACGGAGGATCACCCTTAAGCTGAGCCCCAGAGCTCCTGATTTCATTCGTGCAGCTGTGCAGGTCTGCATCAAAACGATACGCGGAGTTATTGTGCACTTAATGCCATGCCGGAGGCCCACGTGCCGCATTTATTATGGCTGAGAATTCAGCAGGCGTTACATATAAGATGGCAATCAAATAATGAAAGCGTTTGCACCCACATGGTCTCCGCTGTTCGCCGGGGCCAGACGCATGTGAACACGGGTGGCAATTCTTCATGTGACGCCTTCCGAAAGGTATAAGCATCTCTGTGACACAGACGGGGAGGATGACAGAGGTTTCATTCTCCCACGTGGAGCAGCTGGACAGCTTTGTGCGAGATAACGGATTTAAATAACCAAACAGAGAACGCGAGGACTTCTTCTCACAGGAAGTAGAGGCATTTTAATAGGCAAATGTGGCAGTTTTGACAGTCAAAATGGATTCACATCCTCTCCGCTTTGGGGGACTGGTGTGTCAAACGTTGTTCTCCTGAATAAATCCCAAGGCAAACATAAGACCTCATGTGAAGGGTAACGTATAAATTTGAGGTTTGGGCGAGAAGGGATTTAAAGAACAGGACACTCCACTGGCCTTTCAATCCCTATAATATTCGACAGGTAATAAGTGCAAGTCATTTTTAACTGTCGGGTTTTATTGGCCAGATATCATATTTTAATTGGCCAATCTATACAAAGACACTGTTTAAGTTCAAGGGCGTATATTTTAGAACAGATACAACATCTGTAACCAATATAAATTGATCTGGAGCAATAGTAATGGTTGCTTTGTCATTTGCCCCTTACACTGCAATTTTTTTTTTTTATTAATTAACAAAAAAAAATTAAAAAAATTTTTTTGCAGTATAAGTGGCAAATGACAAAGCTATATATATATTGGCAAACACAATATATATTTCTTGTTTGAAGCATAACCTTTGGTTAGACTGGTGTAAAAAATTCAAGATAAAAACAATTATTAATATTCCATATCTCATGTGATTTTGCTTCTCTAGTATGAATAGATCTTTCTTTAAAGATATTTTTGTCTTATTTTCGGGTAATTTTTTTTATTTTTTTTGCAGTATAATGGGCAAATGACAAAGCAACTAATATATATATATATATAGAGAGAGAGAGAGAGAGAGAGAGAGAGAGAGAGAGAGAGAGAGAATTTTCGACTTTCCACATTTTTTTCTAACCAAATTCAGTAAGGTTTATGCTTCAAACAAGAAAAAAAAATATATATATTATATATATATATATATATATATATATATATATATATATATATGTATGTGTTTGCCAATGGTGTAAGAAAAATTAACCAAATTCAAGAAATATTCTTTTAAAACAAGTATCTTGTAGTAATGTAAATGTACCTTTTAAGCATGTTTAGTAATTTTTTTATTGGATGTTAATAATAATAATAATAATTAATTAATAATGTTTTTACATCTATAATGTATCTCACTGATGATGATGATAATAATAATAATAATTATTATTATTATTATTATTATTTTTATTTTTTATTTTATTTAACAGATAATCAAAACACACACACATACAGTTTCACCTGTATAGGTGGCCAGGTACATTACCACTGGTTTTTACTGAATGTGAGACAGAGGCAGATAAATATTTGAAAAGAAACCAAGTTTTTGTAGTGGATCAGCTCTAGATGGCTTGAATACCCATCTAAACGCATCAGCACGACACAACATACAGTACAAGAGACAGTGCTTGCAAGAATAAAAATAAAAACATAAACACGTATACATGTGTGTGCTGGCATGTACGTTCAGTTGGATCAGAACGCAAATGACAGCAACCGAATTCGGTACACATTTCTGAGCATCTTCTTAAGAGTCAAATATGTCCTCATTTTTAATGCATCATGGTCCTGTAGGCTCAGATTACATATTTATTCAAACAGGATTCCTGCTTGATTTGAGTGCACAGACCCAGCTTCTACTGCCTTCACATCCTGCCTGGTCTTTTCCTGAACCACTTCAAAAGAATGTTGACTGATTGTTTAGTTTTTTACATATTCATTTAGTCTCACCCTCCTTTTAGCCTTTTTTTTTTTTTCATTTCTCAACACATCAAATGCAAACTAGGGGCCACCAATTAAGTTGGAGCTTGTAGTAGACTAATTAGAGGGCAAAAAATAATCCTCCCGTTTCCTGTCTCTGTGGAGTCTGCTGTTGATATACATGCCTCCCACCCAAACAGAATTAATAATCGCTATAGAAGCCCTTACACAGATGTGCTGTGTGGCACAGAGCTCTTATGCTAATATAAGGGATTTCAGCAGAAACTCATTTCACACAAGTTAAAGAAAACAGCAGGGATTTAAATGTATAGCAGAGCCTTGGGGGACAACAGGAATAATTGTAGCATTTAATGAATGTAACAGAAAATATAAAAAAAAATAAAATAAAAAAAAATGTCCCAGGGATTTTTTTCCCCCAATGATTAAAAATGTTTACAATTTCTTCATTTGTGTTCCACAGAAGAAAACAAGTCATAGCTTGCAACTGCATCATGGTGAGTGAAAGGTGACAGAATTTTAAGTTTTATCTTTTTCATTACTAGTTCTCTCTCTAAAAGTTATATATGCTTTGTGATGTTTTAGGCCTAATTTGGTAGAAATATTATAATATTCATCTCAGAATGAAAGTATCAGCTGCCTATATAGGCCTGTGGAAATATGCATGAAGAATACATCCCAGAATACATTTGCCATAACTTTTTTATATTAAAGTGCGGATGAATGTGGTTTTCAAACTACTGTTGTATTTCACTGATGTTCTTTTCCATTTAATAAGTGTTACTTTAAGGTCTAAATATCTATGTGGGCATATTTTGATATGTTTTTCCCATCAATTCTTGTTTGTCTCATTTGTTTGCTATGTGTTTCCATTTAGTCACTATCACAATATCAAAATCTGTCCTTCAAAATTTCAAGTTATATCTAGTGTTATTCACATTACAGAACTTTTTTTATTTACTCTTATTTTCATCACATACCACTGTCATACTGTTATACAGTCTGTTATGAATGTAATACTGATCTTTGTGTGCTTCTAGTATAATTCTATCCAACTCGATTAAGTTATATATTTATTTGACTCAAGAAATGACTGCTAAAATGTCAACTATGTCTAATGCAAAACAAATGAGCAAAGAAGTGTTAAAATGATCCCTGCTCATTTCTATTCAGCAACACAAGCAGTTCAGAATAACGACAGGTGTATATCAATGCCAAGAATAGTTAAAGAGCATTTTATAATATTCTGTAATATTCTTCTTCTCAGAATGTACATTCTATGTACAAATGTTGCAAACACATGATGGTTTCGAAAAACTATCATATTTTCTATTGTCATTGCTGGGCTTCAGATCTGACAAACAGGTGAGCAAAACAGCTAATTTCCTTTTTTTTTTTCCCCTGACAATTAATTCTGTTGAAATCTATAGAGGGATTTTTCCATCCCCTGGCCAGACAGTCTGTCAACCTGCCCTCAGGTGCTCATTAGATCTCCAGCACAACTGACTAGTTAATGGCACATTTGGCCCAAAGTACACATTTAAGATGCCTGCACATCTCCACAATGACCTTTTGGCAACCAGAAACACCTTTTTAAGTGGATTATAGGGAATATAATACTTAATACTTAAAAATAGTGGGAAGAAAGTGGCAGAAAAGTGACTTCTGGCTAAACCAGATCATTGAGATGCAGCAACAACTCCCTGAATACAAAAATCACATACATTTATGTCCAACACATCTTCCTTTTCAGAAACCGGATATACAGCCTGCCATTGTGGATGGGAAATACGCCACGGCGTGTTTGGCATTTGTGAGAGTGGCTGAGATGTTTTGGCAGAGCAACAAAACTGGTTTCAGCCGATGTGTAGCCTCAGTCTCTTGGCTCAGAGTAATGAGCTACCTCAGCAAGCATCACACATCACCTGCGTCCACAATATTGCAAGAAGTCACCATGTGGTTCTGCTCGGCGAGTCGAAAGCAACACATATAGCTCAAATGAGGGATCCTGAACGTCTTTAAGTCTCTTCTAACCCAATAAAGCAAATTTTGGCGGTTAGGACATTCATTTTTGGAGTCCTCTTAGTTTCCACAACAGCTACGGAATAACGAGAGGTGGAGAGTATCATAACAAATTGTATTAAAACTTTAATTTTAGATCTAATACAGCTCAAGTGCATCCGAAAATATCCCAAAATAGCACATTGCAAATTTACTGAACCATAATTAGCAAAAAGTGCAGTCAAAAGCATGGAAAACACTAAATCGGGAGGGACAAAATATATTTTGAAGTCCTACCTCTTTATCAGATGCCAAAAATCACAGCCTTGATAAAGTCAGAAAACCATGGAGTTGATAAGCTGCCAATGTTTCTAATCTCTTTGCCTCTTTGTCTATTGCCAAGCACAAATGTGGAGTGGACCATCTACCATGGGGATGGACTCCATGGGCTCCTCTGGCTGGCAAGATCAGTGGCTCTCTGGCAGGTAGGTGGAAACAGTGAGAAAAGTCTAATAGTCCTCGCTGTGTGTACGGCAGCGGCAGGAGTGCCGTCAGAACAGAGCATCCTTCAGTGGGCAAGAAATCCAGAGGGAACGTGCATGTAATCCCCAGACTGGAAGCATGCGCTGAAGATAAACAGGGGAGAGTTGCCTCAACATTGTTCTTTTTCCACTGGCAGCAACATCTCTCTTCTCCCACATCCTTCTGACGCTATTTATTTATGTGGGACCGGAGTGGAGGGAGCGTGAGTGTGAGTGAGTGAGTGAGAGAGAGAGAGAGAGAGAGAGAGAGAGCGTGAGCAGGAGAGAGCTTGCACTGTCAGTGACTACATTAGCAGCTCTGAGTAGGTGGAGTTTTCTTTGCAGCAGAGGGGATCATGATTCGAAATCCAAAGGAGGGAGAGAGAGAAAGACAGATAGAGAGAGAGAACGCAGCATGAATAGGTTAAGAAGCAGAGGAAGGGATAAAGTAGCACTGAGGTTCAAAGAAAGGAGGGATAGAAATACATCAGGGGTTCATAACCTAGTCGACTTGTCAATTAGTTCTGCCACTAGTCGACATGTCAAGGAGATATCCGCTAGCATTATCATTTAACTCAATGGCAGCTGCTCGGCTGATGCAGGACCGGATAGAAGAGTGCTGTTATCTTGGTACCATAGAAAATTTTGAGCCAATCACCTGAGCTGTAAATGTCATGCGACAAATAACTCTGGAGCTTCAGGAAAATTATGCTGATTGGCTGATAGGACAACAAGAATGTACACCGTTTCAAACCCTTCACTAGCGTCTTGATCTGTGATATGACGTGCAGCAGACAGGGAAAAAACTAATAAAAAATCATTTTAATGCACTTTTAAGAGCCCTTCAAAAAAGAATCAGACTCTGATAAGATTTCTAATAAAGTTTAATGAAATATTAGTAATTCAAATTTAGAATCAGATGGTGTAGTTGGTGTAGTGTAGTTATCTACCAGCAGGGGGGTAACTGACCATGGGTTGTATCGACTAGTAATGGATCATATGATTTCAAGTGCACTTGACCAGTTGGCACCCTAAACACTTGCGGTCTTCCTATGTGTCTCCACTTTTGTGATGTAACCGCGCTTTGACTGTCGGGAAGAAGTCTGCTGCGGAGCTTGCACCAATGCGGGCTCAGCAAAAGTGCGTATCGAGTGCGCATATCGATCACAAAGGGGGCGCTCTTACTCTTTCAGAAGAGGTGTCATAGCGCCCCCTACAGTACAACAGTGAAAACACAGAAAGCTGGAATTTCCATCAATGGTAGGAAGCGTTGTCTCATAAATCAAGAAATGTCCATCAATGGCGGGGAGAGAGTTAAATTGAATTGCAATGCAGAGAACAAATAATTCAATGGTCTGAAAACAAAATCAAAACAAAACAAAATTCTACTGTCATGAACAAATCAAGTGTTGTCCAAAGGCTCACAGACACTTAAGTGATCTAGACCGTTTTGTAAACCATATGCAATGAAGCAATCTGGCAGTGGAGATAAAGACACTTTCATTTCATTTCTCAACCGCATCATCTCGGCTCTATAGACTTTCACTTATATCAACTCTCCATCAGCACAGCTCAGAAACAGCAAAGATCGATGTTCATTTACAGAAGATCAACGCTGACTCGTCTATTAGTATTCAAACACAAATACATGGTAGGAAGGATGAAAAGATAGGTTAGAACTAGTCATCTGCTTCTGGTTTGGCACTTCTGTGCCCTGTTTTCTCCTGTTTCTAAGCAAAGATTGAATTATTGAAGTCTGTGAGATGACATTATGTGCCTAATATGTAAATTATCATACTTAGTAATGTTTACATGATTTAATAGAATTCAGTCAATAACGACTAACAAGTCAAGAAGGCAATTTAAATGTAATTTGTGCAGCTAAACAGAATATTTGATGTCATGATTTCATGCAGGTTTTATCAATTTCATAAGAATTAACAATTCTACAAACATCTCTCATTTGAAATCATCAATGCACAGTCGGGCTTTAAAATTCAGGCTTTGGATCAGAAAGTGTTTGATTTAGAGAGTATATCTGCAGACTTTATATAAGAACCGGAATTCTGAATAATTCAATAATTCCTTTGCATTGGGGAGATGTAGAAGGAGCTTTTATTCAAAGTGACTTACATGACACATTTATAGAAACGGTCCCCTTGAAACAACTTTGTTAAGTGTCTTGCTCAGGAACACATCTATGATAGTTTATGGATTATCCTTTGTGGCATTTGAACCTACAACCCTTCTTTTACCAGCCGAGATCTTTGACCACTTGACAACACCATCCCTAGTAGTATCCACACTCTAACCTACATAGTTTTCAATATGGACATAATTGTTCCATTTTGTTATTTAAACAGGATCAAGTCACTTACTCTCTGTACTAAAGCTACCCAAGTCAGTTTGGCCCAACTGCAGGTCAGTTCAAATTACTTTAAGAGAAAACAGTGTTTCTGATACTCACAATACAAATGTCAGTTCTTCAAACCACTAGATTGCTGTATGTTGTCTTACATGTAAGTAGTGAACAATAAACCGATATCACAATAATTTCCTTGGAGATTAGACCAAAAAGTCAATGCAGTGACATTTCTAGCAGTCAATGTGCTCTTTACATATTTAGACAACAGTTAATTACGGCCTTCAAATCTGATAAGTCGATCAGCAAGTCCAACGGCACTGAGACTTTCAGTGTATGACTCTGTTTGTGTCATAGTGTTAGATCAGTAGTAATCTCAGCCTCAGACGTCATGCCCAAGAACTGTTGGCTGAACGTCTGATGCATAGAACACACAAAATGAGAAACACTTTGGGAGTTTCTACCGTCAGTCCGAAGGTCTGTCTATGCGAGACAGTAGTGGTGGGGATTTTTCAGTGATTCTTTCTGCAGGTTACATCGTTGCGAATCTTAATGAGTGAGTCAATTAATAATTCATTCAACCAATTAATTCAAGAATGAAACAAGTGACTGGCTTTATAAGTGAGTTATTGAATTACTCATTCAACCGATTCAATCAAAGATGCTCATTCATTAAATAACAAGACAAGGTAGTTTTAATGACTGAGTCACTGTATCATTTGTAACCTCTCAGCAATAGCTGCTACTTTTTTAGTTTTAATGTGACTTTTCTATATTAAAGGGGCTATTTGTACTTAAAAAAATTCAGAAACCCTTGTTATTAGCGATAACCGGTGGCCATTAAGTGAACTGCAGCCTGCAACTTATTGTTCATGCTAGCACTCGTGCACTCATTACAAGAGACGGAATGTGATTCAAGTCCCCGATATACTCACAGCGAATTTGGACATACATTTGCAACAATATACTTAACAAACATCCCGATGCCATCCACACTGCTATGAGCAACATTTAGATTAATATGTAAATATATGCTGCTTTCTTTCCTCTCAATAACAAAATAAATGCAAAAGAAAAATGATAGTGGTGAGAAAACGGCAGTTAAGAAAGCATCTGATAGTGATGTGGATATGTTTGCACCAGCTGTGCAATTCACTGTCATCATGTCGACAGATGAGGTCATTAACATTGCACTGTTATGATAGTATGATTATAAATTATATTTGAGACTATATACTGTAGATCTGGCTATGTGAGACTATAATTTGAACCAATCCCTTTTCTGTGCATGACACTGATACTACAGTACAGAATGGCTCTATACTAGAATGGTAATACTCTATTATTGCTCCATCAAAGAGTTATTTGATATTTACATGTTTGTTTTGTCACTGTATAGATTTATGTTATCCTATGCCTCTTAATGGTATGTCTTTTATGTTATATTTTATCATACATCTTCTTAATGAATTTGATGGTGGTGATTATGTTGACATATTGCAGGTATACAGCAATTTTTTGTGATGCATAATAACTGCATGGCTTTTAAATCATTATAAAAATGTACATGGTGACATAACCAGGGTCATCAGTGGTGGGCTGTTGGTGTTTGCTCAAGTCAACTTCTGTGGGGCAGGGGCATCACTGTTACCTAGCAACCACTTCTGACCCTGGCACCACAAACACTAAAGCAAGACCTGTGAATCAATCTGTCTCTTAGAGGCAAGTATCTCTCTCTCTCTCTCTCTCTCTCTCTCTCTCACACACACACATTCATACTCAGCAGAATTCACAGGGAGCTGGAGCCACACACACACACACACACACACCTGTGGGACTGTGCATATGATTGCCGTGCCCTGCTGATGGGGTCGTGTGGTTCTCTTTACAGCAAACACAGACAGGTGATTGGCTCTGGGGTACTTACTAAAACAGGACATTACTGCTAAAGTTCCCTTTAGAGAGGAACTCCTGAACACAGAGTCTAGGGAACAGCCAACTGATGCAACTACAACAGCATATTTTAAGTATATAACTGTCAGGATTATGTTTAGTTTAGTTGTCTTTTTGTTCCCAAGTGTTTGTTTCTGGTGGTTCAGTTTAGTCCTGATTAGTCCATAGTTTGTTCCCTTGGTTACTGATTACATTCACCTGTCAATCATTATGTTTCCCTGTGTATTAAAGCCCTTAGTTTCCTTAGTTCATGGTCTGGTATCATCTTTGTTTCATGTGGTTGTGTGTTCGTTTTCTCCCGTGATCTCCTGTGTGTATCTTTGTTGATTAATAAATAAGTGTTTGCTTGGATTCTCCTGCGTAGTGCGATTATTACAACCACTAGTATGTTACAATAACCACATACTATTGTACTGAGAATTCCAAATACTGCACTTTAGTGATATATATTTTACACTTTTGCATCTGAAAAAATAATCAGTATAATCAAGTAAAACAAAACACATTTACTATACTTGAGGGGCATAAAATAAGTTTAAATAAGACTCAAATAAATATATCATTAAGGTTTATATTGTTGTCATTTTTATTTCTTGTTTAAAAATCACCATGGAATCTGAAATTTGCATGTTTTATGTTGTTATGTTTATGTTGTTGCATGTTTTATGTTTTAATGAAATATTGAAAATAGTGTTTATTATAAATGATTTATCTATGCACATCATAATATTTAATCAAAAACCCATCCCTTCCCCCTCACAAAGACACCTCTTCTCTGATGACACGCGTGAGGGCGGGACAAAAATTCCTTCCCTCCAAAAACCTGTCACTCACATGATGTCGCAGTATATGCATTGACGTCACTTTCCCGCTGGAACACGCCCTCTCGGCTGGACTGAGTGGCAAAAGAGCTGCTGCATGACTGGTTTTAATAGAGGAAACTGCGAAAATGCGAGTAATACAAACGATTATCAGTTTCAACTAAGGCCACATCCACACGAAGCCAGAGCGTTCCCTATCCAATCTTTTTTTCCCCTTGCCTCAAGAAATATCTGAGTACACACAAAACCACTGAAACCAACTCAAAACGATGTAGTATGCATGCCAGACCAGTATGTGGTGCTGTAATTCTGCCACAGAGATACACTAAGAACGAAGAAGAAGACTGCACATGCGCGAGACGTGGGGTGATGACATCATCATTTCACAGAATATACAGATTGGCTGTACACACGAAAACGCAAGGGTGTCGTTTTCAGATTTATCCACTCTGGGACA
The DNA here is from genome assembly GCA_039654625.1 of Rhinogobio ventralis. Lineage (NCBI taxonomy): Eukaryota > Metazoa > Chordata > Actinopteri > Cypriniformes > Gobionidae > Rhinogobio > Rhinogobio ventralis. The sequence goes on from CM077208.1 coordinate 27,635,015, forward strand.
CGATTTAAAGAAATAGCGATTTCAGGCTCCCAAAACACCGGATCCGTCTGGACAAAATGCCGATACGATACAACATTTTTACATATACAGCTAAACGCGTCTCAGCGTGTACGGGGCCTAAAGGTTGCCAATAAAATATATAATATCTAGGGTTTTTTTACCTCAAAATTCAACTTACTGACACAAAATGAGAACTGCAAATCCACCTTTCGCTGCCTTTTGTTTCTGTAAATTGCAGCAGTCCATTTGCTTCTCTTTTCTTTAGCTTTCAGCAGTCTGTAAAAATATACCTCAGATCTCTTGTCAAATCTATTTGTACAGTCAATCTCAAAGCTCTTTCCCGTTTTAGATGTGTTTTGTGTGTTTTTCGCGGCATTCACGCTGAAAACCACTGTTGCCCCTCAGTCTTTTTGCCACTCAGTGGGTGTAACCAGTCACTCCAGCCGACGGTGATACCCTCTATAGCAAACGATAACAATCCAATCGATTCCATATACTTTTCCTCATTCAAGAAGCCGTTTCACCCTGATATACACTCACCTAAAGGATTATTAGGAACACCTGTTCAATTTCTCATTAATGCAATTATCTAATCAACCAATCACATGGCAGTTGCTTCAATGCATTTAGGGGTGTGGTCCTGGTCAAGACAATCTCCTGAACTCCAAACTGAATGTCAGAATGGGAAAGAAAGGTGATTTAAGCAATTTTGAGCGTGGCATGGTTGTTGGTGCCAGACGGGCCGATCTGAGTATTTCACAATCTGCTCAGTTACTGGGATTTTCACGCACAACCATTTCTAGAGTTTACAAAGAATGGTGTGAAAAGGGAAAAACATCCAGCATGCGGCAGTCCTGTGGGCGAAAATGCCTTGTTGATGCTAGAGGTCAGAGGAGAATGGGCCGACTGATTCAAGCTGATAGAAGAGCAACTTTGACTGAAATAACCACTCGTTACAACCGAGGTATGCAGCAAAGCATTTGTGAAGCCACAACACGCACAACCTTGAGGCGGATGGGCTACAACAGTAGAAGACCCCACCGGGTACCACTCATCTCCACTACAAATAGGAAAAAGAGGCTACAATTTGCACGAGCTCACCAAAATTGGACAGTTGAAGACTGGAAAAATGTTGCCTGGTCTGATGAGTCTCGATTTCTGTTGAGACATTCAGATGGTAGAGTCAGAATTTGGCGTAAACAGAATGAGAACATGGATCCATCATGCCTTGTTACCACTGTGCAGGCTGGTGGTGGTGGTTGTGGGGGATGTTTTCTTGGCACACTTTAGGCCCCTTAGTGCCAATTGGGCATCGTTTAAATGCCACGGCCTACCTGAGCATTGTTTCTGACCATGTCCATCCCTTTATGACCACCATGTACCCATCCTCTGATGGCTACTTCCAGCAGGATAATGCACCATGTCACAAAGCTCGAATCATTTCAAATTGGTTTCTTGAACATGACAATAAGTTCACTGTACTAAAATGGCCCCCACAGTCACCAGATCTCAACCCAATAGAGCATCTTTGGGATGTGGTGGAACGGGAGCTTCGTGCCCTGGATGTGCATCCCACAAATCTCCATCAACTGCAAGATGCTACCCTATCAATATGGGCCAACATTTCTAAAGAATGCTTTCAGCACCTTGTTGAATCAATGCCACGTAGAATTAAAGCAGTTCTGAAGGCGAAAGGGGGTCAAACACAGTATTAGTATGGTGTTCCTAATAATCCTTTAGGTGAGTGTACATCACGTTAAGTAAGAAAAGACAATCAAAATTTAATTGATTTCATACCAACTTTAAACAAATATCTAACACAATTGTATTGGTTTATGTTTAAAGCCCCCCAAAAAATGCTAATGAGGTAAGAAAAACTAAATGTAATTTAACATATTACTCAGTTTGCTTTTACAGTAAATGTTTCTTGTTTTATGTATGATTGCATATATATTTATTTGAAGACAAGGCAAACATACTGATAAGGAATTTTCAGTGAATAACCTTAAGAAAATTCTTAAGAAAGGTGTGTAATCCACTTAAATTTGTAAATGAGTAGTGTACACTGCGAGTATAGCTATGTTTCCATCCACCTATTTTAATGTGCATTTTGGGATATGGCATAAAAGAAACGTTGAATGGAAACACACAAATTTGCATTAAAAACGTATGCAATATTCAATTGAGTCGGATAAACCTTTTTTTTTTAGCAATGTCTGTTCAAAGTGGTTCAATATAATTACCTGCCAGAACTGTCTTACACGACTGCGCTCCCAAACAGCAGGCATCCACTTCAGAAAGCAAGATAACTTTATTGCGTTTCGTCTGCGTGCTCTGAGACGCAAGTAGTTTATTATACGAAAGTGGCTTCTCCTACTGCAGCAACTTCCATTTTTCTTAGTGATATTTAGCGCCAGTTTATCAGGAAGTGATTTTGTTCTCTTCAGCTCACTGGATGGAAACGGTTCTTTATTCGCAAATGTTTTAATGTGAAAAGTTCCAATTTAGCGCAAAACTTACATTTGCAACTTTGGATGGAAACATAGCTTATGTTGTGCTCACATAAGCAACCTAGGCTTATTGGGATGGGGTGGGGGTTACGTGCCTGTGGTGATATATGGTGTGCCATATTAAGCCATGTTTCCACCAAAATTACCCAGAACAATTTGTCCCAAGAACTCTTTTTCCACCCCAGACCTGCTGCTGTCTGCACTGTCTAAAGAACCTTGAAGATTTGTCCGGTGACATAGGACTGTGTAAAACTTTCCAGTTCCCGCTGGATTTCATCGCTGGATTTTCATCTTATTTTTTAAACTCCATTGTTGATTCAAATAGCAAACAACTCTTACTGCACACACCATAACAGACTTTTAAAAATGGTGGTTGATATAAAATGCTGTGTGGAGTCAAACAATCGAAATGCTTGTGTGGAATCAGCATGTTCAGTGCTTAAGTCCCACCTCCGAAAGTTCCTGAACTTTTAAAAAGTACTACCTCGCGAGCAGGGACTTTCTGAGGTGGACATTTTTAACTGGAACTTCATTTAGATCCTAGTCCCTGCGGTCGAAACACACTGAGTACCACCCCAAAGTCCCTAGTTCCTGGGGAAAGTTCCTGTGGTGGAAACGCGGCTTTAGACACTTTTAAAGCGAAATGCCCAGTGAGTGGGTGCTAAAAGCATTTTTGACAAAGTATTATGGAATTCCAATAATCTGAGTTTGTCAAAATCTATTTTTGTGGGGGAAACCAGTGTTTCATCTTTGTTAGCTTTAAAGTGCTGAATAAGGATTCATTTTTTTTAAAATCCCTGTGTCATGTGGTCTCAGCAATATCCATAAATGACATGCATTCACACAATTTCTTTCACTTTGTAAAGAAAGGACACCACAAGCAGACTTGAATGGCTCTCTGCTGCATGATGCAAGGTGCAGATGTTCTGTTTTAATTAAGAATTCTAAGCAAGGAGGCAATACGTCAGGCCCATAGAGTGAGCTACTTTAACGTCTCATCCAACTCAATTAAATTTCACCAGTAATTCTTGGCTCCAGCTCACCCTCAGGTCTTGCCACTAAAGCACAGAACAATAAATCACCTCAACCTTGTTGCATCTCCTGAAATCTAACTGAAACAAAGAACTTTCATTTATTACAGGGTTGGAGTTTGAGGCAGGTGTGGCTACTGCCTCAATTTCCTCACCAAAATTCCAAGTCCAGGTGTGGGAGTTTTATTTATTGATACAAACTATGGAATATATGAATGAAATGATGAAACTCTATGTCAGTTTTCCTCAGGCTGTTGAGTGCCAGGAAGAAAGTACATCTGATTTGCAATGGATATTGAGTGACTGGTTTGTTCATTTTATCTGCCCAGTAGGTTTCTGCTTATTAAAGAATTATGAGGTGAGTTTTCAATAGTGCTGAAATTAACAGGCTCACAATAGGTTTGATTTAAAGTGCTAGGGTTCCGTATGAAAGCTTAAACCATTAAATTAGACAATAAATTCACTGTCAAATACTCTCTCAGTCATAATGGGCTGCAACACTTCTTTTAAGGACTTAAAATGCATTTGTAGTGGTATACAGATGATGCAAGAATGTTCCAATTCCTCATTAAAGAAATAAGACATGAGAGGCAGTGCATTACAGTGATTTTACCATGGGTATTGAGTGTTCTTAGGGATTGTGGAGGACGAGGAATGTCACTTGGAAATAGTGTGAAGGTTGTCAACTTTTTAAATTGACAAACATACATATTTAAACAGTTTAATTCATGTAAAAAAAAGCAAAAATCTTTGGCCAAATGCTTTTATTAATCCATTGGCCACCAGCTATTCTTTGTTCTTTCGCAAAATGCTTGAGTGAACAGTTTACATGTGGGAGCAATTTTAGCACTTTTAAGAATTAACTGAATTTTAAGAAATTTGCAAATGTCTTAAAATTCTGTCAAAAGTTTATTGGCTGCAACCATGTGTCCCAACTGTCCAGTGACATTTTTTGACTCTGGCAATTGAATAAAGAAAAGCATCTTGCAAAAGGATAAAGTAAAGCTACTGGCAAATGGATAGAGAAAAGCAATTTTCAAACCAAGCTCCGGACGGCCGCAGAGTTTGGCCCACTGCAGACCACAGCTGTCATGGTTGCCATGTCAGAGGCCTCAGCCATCATGGCCACCACGCCCAAGTCTCCAACCATCATGGCTGCCACACCTGAGTTTCTAGTGGTCACGTCCCCCGCACCCGAAGCTACAATGGCAGGCCCAAGACATTCTAGACTGATTTCCAGTGTGACTGATCAGAAGTCGACCCTAAAAGGTTAACTAAACCCTAAAACAACTTTTTTTAGTTAATGATCTGCAAGACTTGGGCTTTATTAGTGCTGTTCATTGATTCAAGTAAAAGTTTTGACATTTGGGTATAAAGTGTTTTAATTCTACAATATATGGTGTAAAAACGTCTGAGTGCTGCCCTTTTAAGGTTGAACGGTGGCTACTGCAGTTGAATTTTCCTATTGGACGTTGTTTGCCATTTGTATGTTGGCTCTTCCAACGGCTCACTATCCACGCCCCTGGCACGAGCTCACCACTCCAGTATGAACTCTCATGTTACATGAAGTAGAAACATTATGAATGAAACTTACTTGACACTTGCTATCAACATTCTAATGAAGAAAATACGGTTAAATAATGCATTTGTTAGTACTGACCTGACACGCACGTGGTTGCCGTGGTAACGAACAACAATACCGTAACGTGCTGCCATATATAGTCTAACTTTTATTTGAGGAAATCTGTTTATAAATAGGCTATACGACAATTCACCATGATGTCACAACAATAATAACCGTTCTTCCGGGTGGCAAAAGCCGAAGCGTTCCTATGGCAACACTAGTAAATTGCTTGGAAGGGAGACCCACCGTCGGCACTCGGCAGTAGCCTAATCTACATTTCAACAGTTGATTCAAAAACAGACGTGGTGGAAATTCAGACATAGTTAACATGATCACTGAGGGACTGATTAACTAATTCAGGAGATAGCAATACATGAAATGCTTAACCTTGTCTAGTAGATGTAGCGCTAGTCTACTACCATCATTTTTAAATGAGCCTCAGCCTACCATTGAGTAGTTATTTTAGTAGTTTATTTTATTTTAGTGACTGTTGCTGTTTGACTTACAATATGTTAGGCTATGGTAGATTATTAGTCTATTTCCCTGTTATCTATCTAAAAAGGCTAGGATGGTTTTCTGTTGCTCGGATCGGATGGCACAGACGTGAACTTTTGACGGTGAAAAGGATAGCGCGCTGTAGACTAGCGCTACTCAGCTAGGCATTCACTCAAACTAAACTCGCGGTGATGATGAAACCAATGTGGTACACGCATCAATCATCCATCATCAGCAGCCTACAACTATGTTTTGCTTTTCCTATTTCTTCCATTGACATTTGATCAGTAGCCTACATGACACTAGAAGTTCTGTCTCTTCCTTGTATAGTACTTTTACTTCAGGCAGTGACTGGCAATGAGTTTAATCTTCAAAAGAGACCTTAAGTTTACTAATATTAGTCTTGAATTTCCCCAGCTGAAGATATTATGCTATGCTATGATTTTGTAGATGGACAGTTTTGACGACGTCCACTCGCTTTAACCTCCTCACCCACAGGTTCCGCTGGATATATTTACTTTTTTCTGAAGGAAATTGATAAAATCCTACACCTTTTGCTGTATATCTGGCGGCGCAATCCCAAACACAGCAAGTTTTTGTCATAGTTTCAACTTTGATCAACAACGTTTTTAACTATGTAACTGTTTACAGTAGCCACCCGGAAGTATCTTGGTGTCTATTGTTTACAAACATTCTGAAATGCCGTATTAGGTTTGAACTTATTGGTCCTGCGCTGCCTATTGATTCAGTTAATTTGAATAAAAATACATCACATGTATCCCTGTGTCCACAGACAATTCACCCTCCTCCACTTCAGGTAAAGGTGGGGGAAAAGTCCTCTACTTCGAATGACCGCTCTTGCAAAGCTACTGGCGTCATTCTCCATCTTTGTGAGTCTGACAGCTGTCAATCAATCCGTCACTGCGGGTCTCAGGTGCATGCCCCCCGCTCAGCCCCGCCCTCGGTTCCTCCCCTCTGTCTCCGCTGGGCTCTGCCCACTTTTCCAGCATTTTTCAAATATTGCCAGTGGGTGGAGTTAGGCTCTGATTAGGGGTTGAGTTACCCTTTAACTTCCTGCCCTGAAATGACCATGGAGGTCGTCCCTGAACTCCCTGTTATGGCTACAGAGGTCATTTCTGAACTCATTGTGTCTGCTCTGTTTCGTCTAGGCCAGAGAGGCCGTTCTTAGTTTTCCAGTCTTGTTGGCTCCCCTGAAGTGGTCTTCTGTCCTGCCTACTCCACCGTGGTGGACTTCACCATCCCTCCATCTGGTACGCCTCTGCTCCACCACCCACCTGGACGGGAACTGGCTGATGAGATCGGGACTGCCAAGGCACTTTCCCAATCATCATCAGACAGTTCTGATGCCCTTCCTCCCTGTGCAGAAGCCCGCACTGCGGCTTCTTCTGCACGAGGAGAGGGTCCGATGTTTGTGCTGTCTGCATCTGAGGATGTGGATGTGCTGAGCATCGAGACGGGTGATGTGGAGGTTCACTCGTCACCTCACCTCACGTCGGGCACCGCTTATGAGGAGCTTGTAGAGGTTGTGACTCGTGCGGTGGCCAGACTAAACATCAGCTGGCCATCATAAGTGCAGGAAGCTACAGTATTAAAAAGCAAGCTTGATGAACGCTTCCTGCAGCACAGGTCTCAACCTCAACGCCCGGGTTTACCATTTTTTCCTGATTTGCACAATGAGTTGTGCAAATCGTGGAATAGACCACACTCCTCCCGCCTCTCTAATCCATCAGTGATGGATTATAGTATAATCGTGGGGGCGGGAGAGAATGGCTATGGGAGGATGCCGCGTGTGGAGGAGGCTTTGGCCAGCTACTTCTTTCCTGATGCGGCGTCCTCCCTAAAAACCCCGTTGCTGCCCACCAAGCCATGTAGAGATACATCGGCAATGGTGGGCAGGGCATATATGCCGGCAGGTATGCCTGGTGCATGTCTGCATACCATAGCTCTATTGCAGGCATACCAGGCCGACCTTCTAAAAGACTTGGATGAGGGGGAGGGACCCACACCTGAGGATGTGGCTGAGCTCCGCAGAGCGACAGATTTGTCTCTCCGTGTCACCAAGGAGACGGCCCGCGCTGTGGGATCCATGTCAGCTACGGTGGCCACAGAGAGGCATCTGTGGTTAAATCTGTTGGGCATCAGGGAGAAGGATAAAGCTTTCCTCCTTGATGCTCCTCTTTTGCCTTCTGGCCTGTTCGGTGACGCTGTCAACTCGGTCATAGACAGGTTTCAGGAGGCAAAGAGGCAGTCTGCGGTGTTCCAGCAGTTCATCCCTCGCCGCTCTAAGTCTAAAGGGGCTGGTTCTAAGACCGACCAGCCCCAGCAGTCATCTAGCTCCTCGTACCGACAGGTACAAAAAGAGAGCGTCGCCTCTAGAGCCCCTCCTCAGGGAGCTTGGCAACAGTGGCAGCGTTCTCGCCCAAAGCCGGCTCAGCAGAAGGGCGACCTGTGGGCCATCCTTCAGGCTAAGAAGGCTTTGGGAAAGAGGTCCTAGCTGTGGTAGGACCTCTGAGGGCAGTCCCCTTCCGCACACCGAAAATCGTCCACGACCTTTCCCTGCCGGTCAGCCGCTTCAGGGGGTCGAGAACGGTATTCAAAAAACACCCGAGGTCAGTTTCGAGAGGCTGATTAGTAGATTTTTTCCAGGCGTAGCAACGCCTGTCGAATGTGTCACCATGGGTCCTGCGGACTGTAGAAAATGGGTACAGACTGCAGTTCGGCCACAGCCCACCAAAGTTCAATGGGGTGGTCAGGACTGCAGTGGTCCCAGAGCCGGCTCGGGTTATGGAACAGGAAGTACAGGTGCTGGTCATATAATTAGAAAATCATCAAAAAGTTGATTTATTTCACTAATTCCATTCAAAAAGTGAAACTTGTATATTATATTTATTCATTACACACAGACTGATATATTTCAAATGTATGTCTTTTAATTTTGATGATTATAACTGACAACTAAGGAAAATCCCAAATTCAGTATCTCAGAAAATTAGAATATTACTTAAGACAAATACAAAGAAAGGATTTTTAGAAATCTTGGCCAACTGAAAAGTATGAACATGAAAAGTATGAGCATGTACAGCACTCAGTACTTAGTTGGGGCTCCTTTTGCCTGAATTACTGCAGCAATGCGGCGTGGCATGGAGTCGATCAGTCTGTGGCACTACTCAGGTGTTATGACAGCCCAGGTTGCTCTGATAGTGGCCTTCAGCTCTTCTGCATTGTTGGGTCTGGCATATCGCATCTTCCTCTTCACAATACCCCATATATTTTCTATGGGGTTAAGGTCAGGCGAGTTTGCTGGCCAATTAAGAACAGGGATACGATGGTCCTTAAACCAGGTACTGGTTGCTTTGGCACTGTGTGCAGGTGCCAAGTCCTGTTGGAAAATAAAAAATCTGCATCTCCATAAAGTTGGTCAGCAGCAGGAAGCATGAAGTGCTCTAAAACTTCCTGGTATACGCCTGCGTTGACCTTGGGTGCGGTTGTCCCTATTGCTTGTACACTTTTTTTCTACCACATCTTTTCCTTCCCTTCGCCTCTCTATTAATGTGCTTGGACACAGAGCTCTGTGAACAGCCAGCCTCTTTTGCAATGACCTTTTGTGTCTTGCCCTCCTTGTGCAAGGTGTCAATGGTTGTCTTTTGGACAACTGTCAAGTCAGCAGTCTTCCCCATGATTGTGTAGCCTACAGAACTAGACTGAGAGACCATTTAAAGGCCTTTGCAGGTGTTTTGAGTTAATTAGCTGATTAAAGTGTGGCACCAGGTTTCTTCTATATAGAACCTTTTCACAATATATTTAAAATTTGGGATTTTCCTTAGTCGTCAGTTATAATCATCAAAATTAAAAGAAATAAACATTTGAAATATATCAATATATATATATATATATATATATATATATATATATATATATATATATATATATATATATATATATATATATATGTGTGTGTGTAATGAATGAATATATTATACAAGTTTCACTTTTTGAATGGAATTAGTGAAATAAATCAACTTTTTGATGATATTCTAATTATATGACCAGCACCTGTACACTCCCTGTTGGTAAAGGAGGCCATAGAACGTGTTCCTCCGCCAGAAAGGGAGTCGGAGTTCTACAGCCGGTACTTTATAGTTCCCAAAAAGGATGGAGGTCCAATTTTAGATCTGAGATATTTGAACTGGCCTCTGAGGAGGTTCAGGTTCAAAATGCTCACCATACCTATTATCGTGAATCAAATTCAGTTCTAGGACTGGTTTGTCACGATAGATCTAAAGGACGCATACTTCCACATTTCCATCAGTCCTTCTCACAGGAAGTTCCTGAGGTTCGGTTTCGGGGACGAAGCGTTCCAATATCGGGTTCTTACGTTTGGCCTAGCTCTTTCTCCTCGCACGTTCACCAAGTGCATGGATGCAGCTCTGGCTCCACTGAGACTCCAGGGCATTCGTGTACTGAATTATATCGACGACTGGCTCATATTGGCCCAGTCGCAAGAAATGGCAGTTCGGCATCGAGATGTCGTCCTTGGCCACATTCAGAGCTTGGGGTTGAGACTCAACACAAAAAAGAGCGTGAGGACCTCGAGAGCACCACGTTCCTGGGAGTAGTATGGGACTCGACGACATATGGTCCATTCCATATGGTCAGGGTAAGATGCCTTCGTTCCCTATCAATATGGAAGAAACGTCTCGGTTACGTATGTAACCCTCGTTCCCTGAAGGAGGGAACGGAGACGTACGTCGGAACTGACCGACGAATTGGGATCTATTTTCAGAGACCAATCTACTTCGAGTGTTTAAAAACGAGCCAATGAGAATTGGCATGCGGTAGACGCGTCCCACGCTCCGCCCCGCAGCGCGGGTATAAATACGGAAGTGGAAGTACCGCATATCGCTTTACAACTGAGGAGCCGGCTAAGTGGCTCGGCCTACAGCTGAAGCACAGCACCTGGCGACGGGACGTACGTCTCCATTCCCTCCTTCAGGGAACGAGGGTTACATACGTAACCGAGACGTTCCCTTTCAGTCGGTCACGTTCGACGTACGTCGGAACTGACCGACGAATTGGGATCCCTACTAACACGCCAGAGATGCTGGCCCTTCCAGCACCCTGACCGAGCTCGCTGGACCACACCTAGGTTGGTGCGGAAGTCAGGGCTCCAGTCAGGGAGGCCAGTCACTGCTGTTCCTGCAAGACCCACTCAGCGTGACTATTGGATAACGCTGGGAAAGCGTGCCCGTCTCAGGAGATGGTACGCTGCGGAGCCACGTCCTTCAGTGGAAGGAGAGGTGGAATTACTCATAAGGACTAACCTAGCAGGGTAGTGCTACCTATGGCAGTCTCTGGGGTGGATCCAACCTGGTCCCAGGGGGGAAAGAACACCACCAGAGACGACAGAGCGGGCTCTGTCAAGGGAAAGACACGGGGCTAGCCGAGTAGGGTAGCTGGTACCGTGGAGAACACACATATGGGGTTGCCGTTAGGGAACCGCTACATATGGAACCCAGCCTAACACACACGTTCCACAAGCATACGGGTGTAGGCCTGATGTCAGACGGCCGCAACGTCTGACACCGAAGGGGTGACGGAGGAGCTCGACAGGGTTAGCCGTTTCCGGGGAACACAACTGGAGACAATAGACGCACGTATCCGGCCCGGAGGCGGGAGTGGCGTATGCAAGCCGACACTAGAACGGGTACTTAGCGCTACTGGCCACTGGGGGCGAGGACGCGGGAAGATACCGGCTCTACACGGAGGCTATAAAATCTAGCGAACGTGTTAGGTGTCGCCCAGCCCGCAGCTCTACATATGTCTGTCAGCGAGGCGCCTTGAGCCAGCGCCCAGGAGGAAGCTACACTCCTAGTGGAGTGAGCTCGCACCCCGAGCGGGCAAGGCACGTCTTGGGACTGGTAAGCCAAGACGATAGCATCCACTATCCAGTGGGCTAACCTCTGCTTGGAGACAGCCTTTCCCTTCTGCTGGCCTCCGTAACAGACGAAGAGCTGTTCTGAGGTTCTAAAGCTTTGAGTTCGGTCCACGTAGGCGCGAAGAGCGCGGACGGGACAGAGCAAAGCTAGGGCTGGGTCTGCCTCCTCCGAAGGCAGCGCTTGCAGGTTCACCACCTGGTCCCGGAAGGGAGTGGTGGGAACCTTGGGCACATATCCAGGCCGGGGTCTCAGGACAACGTGAGAGTTGGCCGGCCCGAATTCTAGGCACGATTCGTTGACCGAAAGTGCATGCAGGTCCCCTACCCTCTTGATTGAGGCCAATGCAATCAGGAGCACTGTCTTCATGGACAGGATGTTTAGCTCGACTGACTGTAAAGGCTCGAAGGGAGGGCCCTGGAGCGCTCTGAGCACCAGGGCTAGGTCCCAAGAGGGTACCGAGGTTGGCCGAGGAGGATTTAGTCTCCTCGCACCTCTGAGGAACCTGACGATTAAGTCGTGCTTACCTAAGGACTTACCTTCAACTACATCGTGATACGCCGCTATTGCGGCGACGTACACTTTGAGGGTGGAGGGAGACAGCCTTCTCTCCAACCCATCTTGTAGGAAAGAAAGCACGACATTAACCGAACACCTTCGGGGGTCTTCCCGGCGGGAAGAACACCATTCAACGAACAGGTTCCACTTCAGAGCATAGAGGTGCCTTGTAGAGGGGGCTCTAGCTGAAGCGATGGTGTCTGCCACTGCCTGTGGCAGGCCACCTAGAACCTCCGCGTCCCGTCCAGGGACCAGACATGGAGTCTCCAGAGGTCTGGACGCGGGTGCCATAGAGTGCCCCGCCCCTGAGAAAGCAGGTCCTTCCTCAGGGGGATCGGCCAGGGAGGGGCTGTCGTGAGGAGTGAGAGTTCGGACCTCAGACGCTTCTGACTCCACAGGAGGAGATGGCGGGCGAGCCGGAGCATGCAACGGGAGCGTAGACCACCCTGACGGTTGATGTACGCAACGGCCGCAGTGCTGTCCGTACGGACCAGAACGTGTTTTCCCTGTAGCGGCTTTTTGAAGCGGCCCAGGGCGAGACGTACTGCCAGAAGCTCTAGGCAATTGATATGCCAACGCAGTTGGGGCCCCGTCCACAGACCCGCAACTGAGTGCCCGTTGTACGTGGCCCCCCAACCCGTGGAAGAGGCATCCGTGAAGACCACAGCATGCCTGGACACCTGTTCTAGGGACACTCCGGCCCGTAGAAAGGCAGGGTCCGCCCACGGATTGAAGGTTTGGCGACAGTAAGGAGTAACTGAGACCCGGTACTGGCCGCGCTGCCACGCCCATCTCGGGACTCGGTCGTGAAGCCAGCGTTGAAGCGGTCTCATATGAAGCAATCCGAGCGGCGTTACCGCGGCTGCAGATGCCATATGCCCCAGGAGCCTCTGAAAGAATTTCAGTGGGACCGCTGTCCTGCCTTTGAACGTATTCAAGCAGTTCAACACTGACCGGACTCGCTCCTCTGTGAGGCGCGCAGTCCGGTTGACCGAGTCCAGCTCCATACCGAGATAAGAGATCCTCTGCGTGGACAGAGTTTGCTCTTCTCTCGGTTGACCCGAAGGCCCAACAGGCTGAGGTGACGTAGCACCAGGTCCCTGTGTTCGCACAACTGCTCCCGGGACTGGGCCAGTATGAGCCAGTCGTCGAGATAGTTGAGAATACGAACGCCGCGTTCTCTGAGCGGAACAATGGCTGCCTCTGCGACTTTCGTGAAGACGCGAGGCGACAGGGACAGCCCGAAGGGCAGGACTTTGTACTGAAATGCCCTCCCCTCGAACGCAAAGCGAAGGAACGGTCTGTGTCGAGGGAGAATGGAGACATGAAAGTACGCGTCCTTCAGGTCGATCGCTGCGAACCAATCCCGGGGACGGATGCATTCGAAAATGCGTTTCTGCGTTAGCATTCTGAACGGGAGCTTGTGCAGGGCCCGATTCAGGACACGCAGGTCCAGGATTGGTCTTAACCCACCCCCTTTCTTGGGCACAATGAAGTAGGGGCTGTAAAACCCCGCCCTCATATCGGCCGGAGGAACCGGCTCGACCGCGTCCTTCGCCAGCAGGACATCGATCTCGGACCGCAAGACATGGGCATCGCAACTCCGCACTGAGGTGAAGAGGATGCCCGTGAACTTGGGAGGCCGGCGGGCGAATTGAATCGCATAGCCGAGTCTGATGGTACGGATGAGCCAGCGAGACGGCCTGGGAAGACCTAGCCAGGCCCCCAGAGACCGAACAAGCGGGACCAACGGCACCACAGACGTGCCCTGGGTGAGGCAGCGAGATGGAGTACCCAGGCCCGACTCGGGAGGCCCGGAGGCGGCCCGGAGTGTTGCTTGAGTACTCCAGGGTGGGGCAGAGTGAGGGTGAGAAGGCCCGGGGGCGTTCTCGGTGCCCACACTGCTGCCCCCTGGCGAGGGGGAGAGGGGAGGAAAGGAGTGGCAAGGCCCGGGGGCGTCGCACACTGCCAACCTGACCCTCTTGGGGCCCAGGGAGGGAGGAAACTGCTCTTTTATTGAGAATGTGGGTACCGCTGGACTCCGGAGAGCCAGCGGCAGGATGTTGATACCAGTGTGGACATTCTCCCCCCGGTCCTCCTCCGGGGGGAGGAGGGGTGCGGACACCACCTCCCCGAGAACAGCTCCTCTCCTCCCTGGGCTGCCCGTCTCAGGGCCGCTTACCCTTGCGCTTGCCTGCAGAGACAGCGGGGCCCTGGACGGGTTGGGCGGCCCCCTTGCGCCTGGCGCCCTGCTTTGCCGGTGGAGGCTGCTGCTTTGGCTTGGCAGGGGCGGAGGCAGACGCCGGGGGACGCCCTCGGCGACGAGCAGGCGGGGGCGCTGCAGCCGGCGACTGGGTGGAAGCAGCAGCAGGTCGCCGGGGCAGGATATTTTTAATCGCCTCCGTCTGCTTCTGGGCAACCGAGAACTGTTGGGCGAAGTTCTCGATCGCGTCGCCGAAGAGGCCGGCCTGACAGACAGGGGCGTTGAGGAACCGCACTTTGTCGGTCTCACGCATATCTGCCAGGTTCAGCCACAGGTGGCGTTCCTGGACCACAAGTGTGGACATCGCCCGACCCAGGGAGCGTGCGGTGACTTTCGTCGCCCTGAGGGCGAGGTCCGTCGCGGTACGCAGTTCCTGCATAACCCCTGGGTCGGAACTACCCTCGTGCAATTCCATGAGCGCTTTGGCCTGGTAGACCTGCAGGAGCGCCATGGCATGCAGAGATGACGCGGCTTCTCCACAGGCCGTGTAAGCCTTGCCGGTTAGCCCGGACGAGAACTTACATGCCCGGGAGGGGAGACGCGGATTTCCCCGCCAGTCGGTAGCGGTCTTAGGACACAGTTGCATCGCAACCGACCGCTCCACTGGGGGGATCTCCACGTAACCCTTCGCCGCGCCACCGTCGAGGGTAGTGAGGACGGAGGAGTCAGTCGATCGGTTTCTAGCGCTATAGGGCGCTGTCCACGACTTCGTGAGCTCCTGATGCACTTCCGGGAAGAAGGGCACTGGGGCGGGGCGCTGAGAACCAGCACGGGCCGTCCCGAGATACCAATCGTCCAGCCGCGAGGGTTCGGGACGCGGTGGAGGGTTCCACTCGAGCCCGACACTCGCGGCGGCCCGGGAAAGCATAGCCGTGAGCTCTGGATCAGACTCGGGCAACGCTACCACACCCGAAGGGGGCAGCGCAGCCGAATCTTCATCTCCAGAGTCCATTAGCTCGTCCCCCGATGCGGCGATCGAAACCATATCCTCAACCGGAGCCCCAAAAGTAACAGCTGGCCCCCCGCGGGAAGGACCAGCATGCTCTTCCGGAAGCTCAACCGGCGCAGTGGAGGGGGGAGGGGCCCGAGGAGCCTGTTGGCCCGGCGGGAGTGCCCTCACAGTAACCCTCAGGTCCCCACCAAAGGTATCAGCCAAAGTAGCAGCCCTCTGCTTCGGAGCAGGAGGGCCACTAGATCGGGGGATGCGCAATGGGACTCCACCTCTTTCAAGGTAGTCGAGCCTGGACCGTAGTACTGCGATGGTCATATTCCCGCAATGGGAACATGAGTCATCCACGAAAGCCGCCTCAGCGTGCTGAACGCCCAAACACGTGAGACAGCGATCGTGTCCGTCAGCTGGGGACAGGTAACGACGGCATCCAGAAACACACGGTTTGAATGACATCTTGAAAAAGACGCAGGGTCAAACCGTGTTGCTCTTTTAGAGGAAATGCTCTGATCAGTGCCGAGGCACGCAGGGGAAATGGCCGCGGCTCGCAGCGGTTCAAAGGTGCAAGCCCGCTGAGAGCACTCAAAATGCCCAAAGCTGTAAAAACAGCTGTTTATTTTTTCGCGACCACCGCTGCAGGCACCGTCACACCGACACTGGCAGAACTCCAACTCTCTCTGTTCGTCAGGAAACACTCTTCGTAGGAACAAACACATGAATGTTCGGCTCCGAAGTTGAAAGCGATATGCGGTACTTCCACTTCCGTATTTATACCCGCGCTGCGGGGCGGAGCGTGGGACGCGTCTACCGCATGCCAATTCTCATTGGCTCGTTTTTAAACACTCGAAGTAGATTGGTCTCTGAAAATAGATCCCAATTCGTCGGTCAGTTCCGACGTACGTCGAACGTGACCGACTGAAAGGGAACCTAGGTTTCTGTCCCAAGGGCCAGTGTTGGGAGTGTCATGACGGCGGAAAACCGTTTCGACAGACGCCTTCCTCACTGGTTGGGGCGCGGTCATGGACGGCCGCTTTACCCAGGGTCTGTGGCAGGACCATCATCATTCATGGCATATAAATTGCCTGGAGATGTTGGCTGTGTTCAGGGCTCTGAGGAGCTTCCTCACAGATCTCAGGGGTTACCATGTTCTGGTGTGCTCCGACAACATGTCAGTGGTCGCATACCTGAACCATCAGGGGGGTCTGAGGTCTCGCCCTCTATGCAAACTGGCGCATCAGATTCTCCTGTGGTCCCAGGGGAAACTGTCATCTCTCAGAGCGATGTATATCTCCGGGAACCAGAATCAGGGAGCAGACATCCTGTCGAGGCAGGGGCTGAGGCCCGGGGAATGGAGACTTCACCCAGATGTGGTAAAGTCCATATGCAAGAGGTTCGGCCCAGTGGAATTGGATCTGTTCGCGTCTCAAGAGACGTCCAACTGTCCCCTGTGGTTCTCCCTCACGCATCCAGCCCCTCTGGGGTTGGATGCCATGGTACAGACATGGCCGAGGTTGCGTCTGTATGCATTTCCCCCGATAGCTCTGCTCCCGGGAGTTCTGGAGAGGGTCCGGCAGGACGGGGTCAGTCTACTCCTAGTAGCCCCGTACTGGCTGGCCCGAGTATGGTTCTCAGACATCATAGCACTGCTGGCAGGTCCTCAATGGCAGATCCCTTTTAGGAGGGACCTGCTGTCTCAGGCAGGGGGCACAATATTTCACCCCCAGCCAGAGCTGTGGAAGCTTTGGGTCTGGCCCCTGAGGGGGCTCAGTACTTAGAGGCTGGCCTGTCGGCAGGTGTAGTGGAGGCCATACTCAGTTCCAGGGCTCCTTCCACGAGAAGGTTGTACAGCTTAAAGTGGAATGTCCAGTGCCCAGTGGCTTCAGTGCTGGAGTTCCTCCAAGATCGCTTCACTGCGGGGCTTACCCTGTCCACATTTAAGGTGTACGTGGCTGCCATTACGTTTTTTTACGCTCCTGTAAGTGATGGGCCTCTGGGTAGGCTCCTTGCTATCACCTCGCTTAAGAGGGTGGGGGACCTCCAGGCCTTGGCTATAACGTCGACTTGCCTGGAGTTTGCCCCTGGCAGAGTTAAGGCCATCCTTCATCCAAGGCCAGGCTATGTGCCCAAGGTGCCATCGAATGTGGCACGGCCTACGGTTCTGCAGACTTTTCATCCTCCACCTCATGTGTCGGCTGAAGAGGGGAGACTTCATCTGCTCTGCCCGGTCAGAGCATTGCAAATTTATTTGCGGAAGTCTTCACAGTGGAGAAGGTTGGACCAACTGTTAGTGTTTCGGGTCTCCTAGGAAGGGGCTGCCTGTTTCCAAGCAGACGATTAATAATTGGATCGTCCAGGTGATTGCCTTGGCCTATCAGGTGCGCGGTTTGCCTTCACCTTTGGCCTTGAGGGCGTATTCCACTAGGGGCATGGCCTCTTCTAGGGCCCTTCATATGGGGGTCCCACTTCAGGAGATCTGTGAGGCAGCCGGCTGGGCTACCCCACACACATTTATCAGGTTCTATAGTCTGCACCTCCCTGCGACAGCAGGCGCTAGGGTGCTCTCGTCCTAAGTGTGCCTGGGTTCCAGCTTCACACTAGGGCAGGCATGGTTCGTGGTGGCATAGTGGGCATTTCGTTCCCCAAAGTGTCGTTCTTACGACGCAGTGTGAGTTCCCTCGAAAGGGAACGTCTCAGGTTATGACTATAACCCTTGTTCCCTGAGAAGGGAACGAGACACTGCGTCGCCTTGCCACGCCTCTCCATGCCTGGGAGCGACTTGCTTCATCGTGAAAAAGCTAGTGCGGTTGTGAGCCGGCGTCCCTTTATACTTCCGGGTATGCCGTCACATACTACGTCATGACGTAGCACCAATCAAGATCGGTCTTAGTTTCATTCATGCTTCAGACGCGCAATGCTGGGGGCGTTCCCCAAAGTGTTGTTCTTACGACGCAGTGTCTCATTCCCTTCTCAGGGAACAAGGGTTATAGTCATTCAGACGTTTTCAGCACAGTATTGTGCATAGTTTATCAGTTTATGCAAGCAATTATAAGTTGGTATAGCCATTAAATTGTATATGTTATACATATTTATAATATGTAAAGTTAGAAACAGCTGCAAAGTACAGAGAGTATAATGATTGACAGCAGCAATAAGCAGCCCATCTGAATGCATCTCAGCCATGAAATAACTTTGCTTAACTTTAGTATTCTGAAGCTATTCCTGTAAAAAAAGTTTTTATGAATTCAGTTCAGCTGAATACCAATCACTGAATGGCCATAACATGACATAATCGCAGGCGAAAGCAGAGGCAAAACAGGAAATACGAAAAAAACTCATTCCCGCTTCAGCTGCTTTTTTGGGGAGAAGATGAGTTTGTTATTGTGCATTTTCCTGATGCAGTTCTGGCAGCTCCATCCTAACAAAAGCAAGAGACAGCATAGAGAAGAACATAGTGATTTTGATGTTGGGGTGGGCAATATGATTAAAATCTTATATCATGAAATGAGTAATTTTATTTTTACGATAACATTATCACAATAGTTATATTTGCTTTAAATAAGGTTAAGATGATATAAAAAATGGATACCATTGAAATTTCATAATTTTCTTTACCGAATTTAATATCACAAAAAAACCAATACTAGCCAAGCAAAAAAAAAAAAAAAAAGCAAAAAAAAAAAAAAGAAGCTTACTGAAGACAAGTTAGAACAGTTAGTGATAAAATAAGAACGAAGAAACTAATTACAGGCCACAGGACAACAAACTACAATAGAACAAAGAAAGACACAATAATAGACTGAAAAAAAGCACTAAGAAATACTACATATATCGTATAAGTAATTAAATACAAAAAACACTGCATCTTCACAGTGTAAATTAAATACAAATTATTCTTATTAAAATTACAAAAGTGATTCCATCAGGAGCAGTGAGTGATTTTCTCTTTTTCCTTTGTTGTTTGATTATGACACAGACGACAGCAGGTATATTAGGCTGCTGTCCCTTTAAGAGTGAATGCACTGATTTAATATACTGTTACATATGCACTTTCTTTCTCAACTGTTTATTTTCACTTAAGACACAATGACTATGTTTATGGGGATACTGGCAAAGACAGGCACATAAGTGTGTGTATTTGACCATTCAAGCCCAATAATGCAGCCAAAATAACTTTGTTTTGTACTCGCAAGCTATATGAGCAGGGGCTTTATGTGCATACGTCTCAGACAGCGCTCAGAAACCGTCTCTCAGACAGTGTGCACACAGAAATGAGTTCTCTTTCGCTGCTTATTGCGCTTCAACTGAATAAAGTCAATTGTTTTTTGAACGGCATTGCTTAAAAAAAGCATGCAAATGATAAGCTCATGTGAGCGCATAACCACAATAGAGCTGATAGTCCCGATAGTCCCTGTTGATTGATAGTCATTTTTAACTGGTTGATCATGTCTAGTGGTATACCACCCACTAATATGTACTTGATAAAAAAAAGTCAAAAAAATCAACCTAGACCACCTTGAATCAGAGAGAGTCTGAGTATAAGGGAACACTATGTTAATTTGATCATTTACATATGTGATTAAGGGAAACAAACAATGTTGACTATAGAAAGCAAGACATTCTGCTAAACTTCTCCTTTTGCGTTTCACAGAAGAAAGAAAATCATACATTCCTGCCTCTTTCTTTGTGTGCTTGTGGTGCACTTGAATGAGTGTTTGCTGATGGTGTGAAGTGAGCTCAGAGCTGTAAGTGTTAGAGGATCTGGTGTTGATAGCTCAGAGATCAGGAGGCTCAGGTGAGTCAGAGCTGTGGTCAGAAGTAATTAAAAACAAGACTGGTCGTCAGTGGCAAGTAGAGGGACCTTTGGGAACAAACTGACAGAAATAAATATCTTATTTTTAAACTAATTCAACGTTCAAACACACACAAAACCACTGGTAACCCTTATTTTACAGTGTCATTGCTACACATGTAGTTACTGTAGTAATAATAACTATAAATGATGCATAATTACATGCAACTAACCCTACAACAAAACAAAACCTAATCATAACCCTATAGTAAGTACATGTAGTTACTTAATATTAGTACTTAAATATATAATTACAGTGTAACAAAGAAACCATAAAATAAAGTGTAACCATTATAATAATGTTATATACACCAATCAGGCATAACATTATGACCACTGACAGGTGAAGTGAATAACACTGATTATTTCTTCTTCACGGCACCTGTTAGTGTGTGGGATATATTAGGCAGTAAGTGAACATTTTGTCCTCAAAGTTGGATGTGTTAAAAGCAGGAAAAATGGGCAAGCGTAAGGATTTGAGCGAGTTTGACAAGAGCCAAATTGTGATGGCTAAATGACTAGGTCAGAGCATCTCCAAAACTGCAGCTCTTGTGGGGTGTTCCCGGTCTGCAGTGGTCAATATCTATCAAAAGTGGTCCAAGGAAGGAACAGTGGTGAACCGGCGACAGGGTCAAGGCTCATTGATGCACGTGGGGAGCAAAGGCTGGCCCGTGTGGTCCGATCAAACCGACGCGCTACTGGAGCTCAAATTGCTCAAGAAGTTAATGCTGGTTCTGATAGAAAGATGTCAGAATACACAGTGCATCGCAGTTTGTTGCGTATGGGGCTGCATAGCCACAGACCAGTCAGGGTGCCCATGCTGACCCCTGTCAAGCGCTGAAAGCGCCAACAGTGGGCACATAAGCATCAGAACTGGACCACGGAGCAATGGAAGAAGGTGGCCTGGTCTGATGAATCACGTTTTCTTTTATATCACGTGGATGGCCGGGTGCGTGTGCTTCGCTTACCTGGGGAACACATGGCACCAGGATGCACTATGGGAAGAAGGCATTTCGGTGGAGGCAGTGTGATGCTTTGGGCAATGTTCTGCTGAGAAACCTTGGGTCCTGCCATCCATGTGGATGTTACTTTGACACGTACCACCTACCTAAGCATTGTTGCAGACCATGTACACCCTTTCATGGAAACGGTATTCCCTGGTGGCTGTGGCCTCTTTTAGCAGGATAATGTGCCCTACCACAAAGCAAAAATGGTTCAGGAATAGTTTGAGGAGAACAACAACGAGTTTGAGGTGTTGACTTGGCCTCCAAATTCTCCAGTTCTCAATCCAATCGAGAATCTGTTGGATGTGCTGAACAAACAAGTCTGAGCCAGATACCACAGCACACCTTCAGGGGTCTAGTGGAGTTCATACATCGACAGGTCAGGGCAGTTTTGGCAGCAAAAGAGGGACCAACACAATATTAGGATGTTATGCCTGATCAGTGTATATTATAATTATCATATAAAATATCATAATTCCATTATTTAGATCTAGGCAATGCAAGTGTGTGTATGTTTACTTCCGTTCATACTTTTTGCTGTAAGGAGAAACTTGGCTAGATATAATAAATGTTTTTAAAAGTAAATAGAAGATGGTGGTCGATTAGAGACAAAGAAAACCTCATTCTTATATTATTATGTACCTATGTGCGGTAATTAATCAAGATACTCCTCAAAGCCCAGTAATACCGTATGTTATTTAAATAAAAGTGTTGTACCTGAAAACTCAAGAAACATACAGAGAGCAATTACTGATTGTTTGAAATCCTCTGCAGTTGATGTTTCATATTGATCGAACGGTTGTAGCAATTACAGACTACTTGCAACATTGCGACACAAATGTTTTCAACATTATGACTATTGTGAGATTGCTTTTCAGTCCCAACTTCATGACTGTGGGCATGTTGTGGTTCTGTACTCAAAGGCATAATGTCAACTATTTACTGACAAAACGTCTCACTGGCAAATTATGAAAAGTCCCCAATGAAATGCGGTGAAGGGCGCAACGTTTTCAGCCTAAACAAATAAATGTTAGCAATCTCAGTAGGATTTATGTTTTGAAGAAGTCATATAAATACAACCACAATAAATGACATTGTAGGTGTTCTCTATGCCTTAACCCATGCCATACTATAAGTGTTTTGAAGCAGCTTTTTATAAAAAAAAATATTTTAACCATGTGCATGTTGTACATCAATACATCAACAGTTTATTTACTTTACCACAGTGGATAAACTCCTGCTTTGCTGAACATGTTCAGAATCTTAAATATTTGTGTTACTGTGCAGGAACACAGCATGTATTTTGCAAGTCTATATATAACTTCAGTGGTTCATATTGTAAGCACTGGTAACAGCATGACTCTTAGGTTGTAGGCAGTGCCCTTTTAGCTAAGATTATAACTAAAGGTAAAATAAAAGAATATAGAAGAAAGGCAAACATTACTGTGGGCACCATTCAAAGAATGTTATACAGGAGAGAAAAATCAAAGGGCTGTCTGAGTCTCTTTGTCTTCCCACAGAAGTGTCTGGACTGGCAGGGTTGATGCTACCTCTCCAGTATGACTGGAGGGCTTATGTAATGATTTTACACAGACAGTCCACCACTCACCCAGCACTGATACTAGCATAATGAACAGACCATAGTGATGAGTGATTCTGCCTGAAAAATTATGTTGACTTTATTACATTGTTATTAAGAGGTTACAACATGATACTAAACTATGTAACATGTGAACAAAGCAGTCCTGTTCAGATGACTTAACCAGGTTTTTATAATATACTTGTCACAGTTAAAGCATTGATAGCAAACTAAAGATAAACACACTCACAGACAAACACACACACACAGACTCACACACACACACACACTGAATTGTAAATTGTTCATACAATTCTAAATGTTTATTGATTGTTCAACTTATTATTATTTATTTTTAATGTAATGTATGTATAAGTACATGTATGATGATTCACTGTAAAAGATTAGAAATGCTTTGGCAATACATTGTAACAACTGTCATGCAAATAAAGCACAATTGAAGTTGAAAAGGGTTGGTCGAAATGCTTAAACATACATGTTTTACACTTTTAAGGGAAATCAACCTACATATATTATACTTATACTTGTCTCTGTAACGTTTAGTCCACTGGAGGCGAGTTTGCTGAACCCAAGTGCAGTTTATTGAAAAACACTCAAACATAAACAAAGACTTGGCATAAACAAAGACAAAGACTCACCAACACATGGGTTACACATTCAATACAAGACAAGGACACATGGCAAACATGAGGGCTAAATACACAATGACTAATGACAAGACGAGGGACACCTGTGAAAACTGATTACCCAATGAACCAATGACATGACACAATACATGAGGGCATGGGAATCACATGACAAAAACCAGGAAGTGCATGGCAAACTTAGAAACATAGACAGTGAACATGGCAAACTTAAACACATGAAACATAATCCAAAACACCCTGTGACAGTCTCTTCATATTAAACTGGGATAGGAAAGGTGTTTTGGACAGATTCAATAAAATATTAATATACATTTTAACAAATTAAGGGACAGATATACTTTGTCCAAAAAATAATAAGGATTTATATAGTTTATGAGACTGTGTAGTTTATGTAAAATGCTAAAATAACTAAAATGCTCCTATGGGGGATGCTGATTTTTGTTGCGCATACAGTATTCATCCAAGGAATTCTGAGTTGACATTTTTGTAATTACTTTAATTTGCAATATGAAACACTCTGGAGTAAAAATCCTATTGAAATGGTAGTGAGGAGACTGACCTCTGGGAAGCACATCAAACAGCACATCCATACTCTGTATACGTGCAGACACTCATAAACACACACCTCCTTACACAGGCCATTACCACCTAACCAACTTGTCTGAAGCAGCAAATAACATGTCAGAATTCCCTATGTGGCCACCATATTTACAGCATTACAGCCCGGCACTCTCTAATGATGTGTTTTATCTCGCTGCTTTTATGGCTGACATCTCCCTGACACACACCCACACACATAAAGACACACACCTATCCGATGCTTCTCACACATCTCATCTGATCAGCAATACTAGGGACTCTCTCGGGTTGACCTTTTGACGGCGGACGCTTGACCTTGGCTTTCCTTGTCACTCAGCTCCTAATTCTTCAGGAAAAAGCCTCCTATGTTTATCGGGATCTCATTTAGACGGAGTAGAAGATCTAATGCCAAGCCAACGCTCATCAGTCAGAGAGAGAGACAGGACGAGTGGTGGGGGTTTTCACAGCCTTCTGTCTGACCTACGCTATTCAGCGAATAGTGGTCAGAATTAGCGGCCATTCTAGGATGGGTCACGATGGTCAGCTAGTTGACTAGTCACCCAACAACTAACTAGTCAATTAGTGAGGTTGATTAATTCAGGGATTTTTAAACTCTTGTGAGGGATTTATTTTCTTATATACACCACCGATTCATATACACATTTATCACCAAGGCTGCATTTTATTGAGCTGGGATGGGAGAAAATGTTTTAAAATCAAAAATAAAATTGAATGGAATTTATTTTATTTTTTTTAAATACCAACAAAGCGACACTACATGTGTTACATGAAATAAATGCAGTCTTGGTGAGCATAAGAGACTTCTTTCAAAAACATTAGAAAAATCTTATTTTTTCCAAAATGTTGACTGGTAGTATACACTCACCTAAAGGATTATTAGGAACACCATACTAATACTGTGTTTGACCCCCTTTCGCCTTCAGAACTGCCTTAATTCTACGTGGCATTGATTCAACGAGGTGCTGAAAGCATTCTTTAGAAATGTTGGCCCATATTGATAGGATTGCATCTTGCAGTTGATGGAGATTTGTGGGATGCACATCCAGGGCACGAAGCTCCCGTTCCACCACATCCCAAAGATGCTCTATTGGGTTGAGATCTGGTGACTGTGGGGGCCATTTTAGTACAGTGAACTCATTGTCATGTTCAAGAAACCAATTTGAAATGATTCGAGCTTTGTGACATGGTGCATTATCCTGCTGGAAGTAGCCATCAGAGGATGGGTACATGGTGGTCATAAAGGGATGGACATGGTCAGAAACAATGCTCAGGTAGGCCGAGGCATTTAAACGATGCCCAATTGGCACTAAGGGGCCTAAAGTGTGCCAAGAAAACATCCCCCACACCATTACACCACCACTACCAGCCTGCACAGTGGTAACAAGGCATGATGGATCCATGTTCTCATTCTGTTTACGCCAAATTCTGACTCTACCATCTGAATGTCTCAACAGAAATCGAGACTCATCAGACCAAGCAACATTTTTCCAGTCTTCAACTGTCCAATTTTAGTGAGCTCGTGCAAATTGTAGCCTCTTTTTCCTATTTGTAGTGGAGATGAGTGGTACCCGGTGGGGTCTACTGCTGTTGTAGCCCATCCGCCTCAAGGTTGTGCGTGTTGTGGCTTCACAAATGCTTTGCTGCATACCTCGATTGTAACGAGTGGTTATTTCAGTCAAAGTTGCTCTTCTATCAGCTTGAATCAGTCGGCCCATTCTCCTCTGACCTCTAGCATCAACAAGGCATTTTCGCCCTCACAGGACTGCCGCATACTGGATGTTTTTCCCTTTTCACACCATTCTTTGTAAAGTCTAGAAATGGTTGTGCGTGAAAATCCCAGTAACTGAGCAGATTGTGAAATACTCAGACCGGCCCGTCTGGCACCAACAACCATGCCACGCTCAAAATTGCTTAAATCACCTTTCTTTCCCATTCTGACATTCAGTTTGGAGTTCAGGAGATTGTTTTGACCAGGACCACACCCCTAAATGCATTGAAGCAACTGCCATGTGATTGGTTGATTAGATAACTGCATTAATGAGAAATTGAACAGGTGTTCCTAATAATCCTTTAGGTGAGTGTATATATATATATATATATATATATATATATATATACAGTGGGGCAAAAAAGTATTTAGTCAGCCACCAATTGTGCAAGTTCTCCCACTTAAAAAGATGAGAGAGGCCTGTAATTTTCATCATAGGTACACTTCAACTACGAGAGACAGAATGAGAAAAAAAATCCAGAAGATCACATTGTCTGATTTTTAAAGAATTTATTTGCAAATTATGGTGGAAAATAAGTATTTGGTCAATAACAAAAGTTAATCTCAATACTTTGTTATATACCCTTTGTTGGCAATGACAGAGGTCAAACGTTTTCTGTAAGTCTCCACAAGATTTTTACACACTGTTGCTGGTAGTTTGGCCCATTCCTCCATACAGATCTCCTCTAGAGCAGTGATGTTTTGGGGCTGTCACTGGGCAACATGGATTTTCAACTCCCTCCAAAGATTTTCTATGGGGTTGAGATCTGGAGACTGGCTAGGCCACTCCAGGACCTTGAAATGCTTCTTACGAAGCCACTCCTTCGTTGCCCGGGCGGTGTGTTTGGGATCATTGTCATGCTGAAAGACCCAGCCACGTTTCATCTTCAATGCCCTTGCTGATGGAAGGAGATTTTTACTCAAAATCTCACAATACATGGCCCCATTCATTCTTTCCTTTACACAGATCAGTCGTCCTGGTCCCTTTGCAGAAAAACAGCCCCAAAGCATGATGTTTCCACCCCCATGCTTCACAGTAGGCATGGTGTTCTTTGGATGCAACTCAGCATTCTTTTTCCTCCAAACACGACAAGTTGATTTTTACCAAAAAGTTATATTTTGGTTTCATCTGACCATATGACATTCTCCCAATCCTCTTCTGGATCATCCAAATGCTCTCTAGCAAACTTCAGACGGGCCCGGACATGTACTGGCTTAAGCAGGGGGACACGTCTGGCACTGCAGGATTTGAGTCCCTGGCGGCGTAGTGTGTTACTGATGGTAGCCTTTGTTACTTTGTTTACATTTGTCCCAGCTCTCTGCAGGTCATTCACTAGGTCCCCCCGTTTGGTTCTGGGATTTTTGCTCACTGTTCTTGTGATAATTTTGACCCAACGGGGTGAGATCTTGCGTGGAGCCCCAGATCGAGGGAGATTATCAGTGGTCTTGTATGTCTTCCATTTTCTAATAATTGCTCCCACAGTTGATTTCTTTACACCAAGCTGCTTACCTATTGCAGATTCAGTCTTCCCAGCCTGGTGCAGGTCTACAATTTTGTTTCTGGTGTCCTTTGACAGCTCTTTGGTCTTGGCCATAGTGGAGTTTGGAGTCTGACTGTTTGAGGTTGTGGACAGGTGTCTTTTATACTGATAACGAGTTCAAACAGGTGCCATTAATACAGGTAACGAGTGGAGGACAGAGGAGCCTCTTAAAGAAGAAGTTACAGGTCTGTGAGAGCCAGAAATCTTGCTTTTTTGTAGGTGATCAAATACTTATTTTCCACCATAATTTGCATATAAATTCTTTAAAAATCAGACAATGTGATCTTCTGGATTTTTTTCTCATTCTGTCTCTCATAGTTGAAGTGTACCTATGATGAAAATTACAGGCCTCTCTCATCTTTTTAAGTTGGAGAACTTGCACAATTGTTGGCTGACTAAATACTTTTTTACCCCACTGTATATATATATATATATATATATACACACACTCACCAACCACTTATGTACACCTGTTCAACTGCTCGTTAACGCAAATATCTAATCAACCAATCGCATGGTAGCAACTCAATGCATCTAGGCATGTAGACATTTTTAAGACGATCTGCTGAAGTTTAAACTGAGCATCAAAATGGGGATGAAAGGTGAATTAAACAACATGTCCTCCAACCAATACGCCTATATAGGTTGTTTGTCACTTCCCTGAAATACGACCCATAGGAGTGTTTACTAAAGTTGCGCCCCTATCGACAACAGGACACTTTCATTTTAATTCATGAAATACGACCCATGGGAGCGTTTCCTAAAGTTGTGCCCCTATCGACAACAGGACACTTCTATTTTAATGCATTGTTCCCTTTTATCTGCATCATATTTAAGGTTTTGCATAGCTCAATTGGTAGAGCATTGCAATATACAACAACATGCAATCGTGGGTTTGATCCCAGGGAACGCATGTGCTCAAATTGTTTATGCACTATAAATCACTGGGTAGGTTTAGGGGTGGGGTGGTTGTAGTTGTTAATAAAAAAATATTTTTGCTAAATGGAAATATGACAAATGGTGGTAAAAAGTCCACAAGGGATAAGGGATACTTCACCCAAAAATGAAAATGACCCCATGATGTACTTCCCCTCAAGCCATCCTAGCTGTATATGACAGAGTTGTATCAGAGTTGTATTAAACAATGTCCTGGCTCTTCCAAGCTTTATAATAGCAGTGAATGGCTGCCTAAAATTTGAAGCCCAAAAAAGTGTATCCATCCATTATAAAAGTAATACACACAGTTCCGGGGGATTAATAAAGGCCTTCTGTATTCAACTTAGGAAATACGTGTAACTGGCACGATGATGACGTCGAATGTAGCGTAAAAAAGCGTAACTGGCACGACGATGACGTCGGACATTACTTTTATAATGGATGGATGCACTTTTTTGGTCTTGAAATTTTGGACTGCCATTCACTGCCATTATAAAGCTTAGAAGAGCGAGGACATTTTTAATATAACTCCGAATGTATTCGTCTGAAAGAAGAATGTCATATACACCTAAAATGGCTTGAGGGTGAGTAAATTATGGGATAATTTTCACTTTTGGGTGAACAGTCCTTGTAAGTGATTTTAAACATGGCATGGTTGCTGGTGGTATTTCAGAAACTGCTGATCTACTGAGATTTAGGGTAGGGACAGAATTTGGCGTGAACAACATGAAAGCATGAATCCATCCTGCCTTTTATCAATGGATCAGGCTGGCGATAATGGTTTAATTGTGTTGGGGGATATTTTCTTGCCACACTTTGGGCCACTTAGTATCGGCCGAAACTTTACTTTATAAAGTTTTAAATATTAATCTTTTTCTTACACAAACACATCATGTGAATAAAGCTCTATGAACTTGACGTGCGTTGCCGCGCTGATGGCATATATGTGCATGAATCCCTGGCACACGCACAGAAATATTGTAAGTTACTGCATAATAAATTTTTAACAAGCAGAATAATACAGCATCACGATACACATAGTCTCATTTTTAGCTATGTCTTTTGACTATTATATTATTTCGAAGTACAAAAACATGAACTTTAACTATTGGCTTTACATCATCAAGTCAGCTGTCACTTTACTTTGCACAAAGCCCTGTGCGGTCGCACACTTGGCACAGCCCTTGCGACGGTACTGTGTACATAATACATTTGTATGGTAAGAACATTTTGGAAATGTTGTTTATTTAAATGTATCACCTTTAAAGAAGATGCTTTTTGACATTGCAACACGTCTGATGGGCCATTCCTAGAGACATTTTTTTATTTTTTTTATGTGAATTTCTTTTAACATTACCGCCATTTAGCTATTTTTGAATTCGTCATATGTAAAAACACCTGATCAAGGTCTTCTGAAACCAGCCTAAGGCTTTCAGTTAAGACAAATTATTCAACTATTTTTTGAGACTACCTTAAGTCAGTTTGTAAATATGTAGTTTGCACATCCCAAGCAGTCACCCGAGGAGGTTCACACTTCCTAGACTGTCTGGCTCCGTACATAGATGTCAAGCTTTTATTTATACACATGATTTCATGGATGCGTAACTAAAATTATTATTTGTGATGTGAGGTAAAAATAAATTCCACACCCAAGTCAGTGAGTGTATTTATACATAATTACTGTTATTATCAAAAGATAAAGATGTAATTGTATTAACATGCAATCGTAATGGTTTGGGTTGGCCTAAAACGTGGATGGGTTAAATGCAGCAGACAAATTCCAAGTGTAGGTTACCATACTTGGCCTTGAAATGTCACTTTCACTTCACTTTCACTTAAAGCCATTTTAGCCTTATGAATTAATTGTTTCTCCTCTATGGGCTGATTTGTTTGCAGAATAGGACCAAAAAGAAAAGACAAAAAAAAAGAGTGAGCAGCACATACTTTATATAAACCATGGAAGTTTGAGATAACCAACTCTGAGCAATACACTGTATTTCAGTTTTCCATTCCAAAGCTCACATACAATCCACAGTTACCAAAATCCAGTCGACTCTCCCAAAACCATTTGCCATCAAAAATCACAATCTGGCTGAATAAAGCCACAAATTACCTTTGTTTAAATTAATTTGCTTTCAAATGCTGCCCAGTTAAGCCCAGAAAGCTTACAAATGGAACAAATTCCCTACCGTTTGATGTTTTTCGCGTATTAAATCCCTGGTCTTGGAGACCTCAACTGCCTGACTGTCTATTTTTAGCGTTTCCTTCCTAAACCGTATTTGGTGGTCTCCACCTCCGCATGCTAATTTACCAGGCATAACAACAATTTAAAGCTGGACTCAGCTGTCTGAAGTTGTCACCATGCTTGAGAGTACAGCCAGGCTTCCTGACTGGTACAGTAGGCTATTTAAGGGAGCTTTTTATAAAACACGGCTCCTTTTACAAATGCAGATCTTCCTAGTTGAAACTACTCTGCTAGAAGATGCTGTAATAATACAAATACTAGAGCTCTGTATCAATGCAAAATAGCACTGGATTGGTAGTACTCAAAAATGCTGGTATAGGCTTTGTTATAACCCCTAACCCTGAGTATGAGCAATAGCAGAGTGTGTCTTCAACTGGAAATTGTGCTGGACACTTTACAGCATGTCCCAGAGGTTGATTTTTGATAGAAGTTTTTTTTTACTTTTTTAAGTTTATTACATCACATTAGTCTTAGAAAGTCTTAGAAATGTACATTTTTTGCTGATATTAAATTTTTTTATTTATTTATATATTATTACACTATTTATTAATGTTATTAATTAGCTTTAATTTTTTTTATTTTTCTGTTTTAATTTTTATTTTAATTTAAGTTTAAGTAATTTTGTTAAGTGTCCATTTTTATTAGTTGTGTATATTTAGTAACTTTAATACTATGACAATTAATCATAAAATCCTGAATTATTACATGTTGAAAATATTTAAACAAATAATGAAATAAACATAAACCATTTCAGTATTTATTCTGTTTATTTCCAAACATGACAAGCTTTGGCATCATTTTCACCATACTGAACAGTTTTACTTTGCTTTTGTTTTTTATTATTATTATTTTTGTACTTGTTTATCAGCAGTGTCCGATATAAACTTATAAGTGTAGAAATATGAGACATTAAAAATGTGAAGAAAATTAAGTGAAATCAAAGTAAATATCACTTATGAACAGAATATCAAGGTAATTTTTATTCGAGTCAAATTATGTAATTGTCACATGCACACCAGGCTCCACCGCTCCATCCATGCAATCATTGAACTCTCCAGTCTAATAATCACCCTCACATGTCTATCATTCTTATTCTAATTCACTCCACAGTAAAAAAAAAAAAGAAGGCTGAATCCGAAATCGCCCCCTAAACCCTCAATTACTATTCCCTACGTTAGTCCACTAATAAAGTTTAGTGAATGAAAACGAGTGAGTGAATTCGGACAGCCGTTGAGCGTACATCGGCTGTACACTTGTTATTGCGGTGCAATGTGGGATAGAATGAGTGCGCTCGAAAACATCCACTATGGTTTCAGACACCACTACAAATGGCTGTTCCCTCAAAAAATGCCCTATATGAGGGTACAGAGGGGCGATTTCGGATTCAGCCGATATAGGCTCACCTGCCTGCATCCCTTCTACTCCAGTGAGTTATCCTATGTTTCTCCAGTTGTCCCTAGCGTCTGCGCCTTACCTGTTTGTCTCCTCTGTTAGCTCGTCGCCTTCTGGTATCCTTTAGTCTCCGTCTGCACCTGGTTAAAAGAAACAAGATTCAGTCCAGTTATTTCACGCAAGTGCTGCTTTACTCTTGAACTGAATACTTCCCGTGTCTCAGATTGTGCTAATAAACTAAACCCTAACCTAACAGTATATTAATACTCTGAGAGTTAGTTGACATGTAGTTACAAAGTTACTTATAGTTAGTAGAGTGTATATAGTGGACTATCGAAATAAAGTGTATCTGGCCATTTTATACCAAACATTTTTAAAATGTCATTTCCACCACCGTGATTTGCATTACAAACTATTAAACAAAATAAATCATATGAGATGTGGTATAAATTACACTAAAGTAATTCTCATTAATTAATTAAATAAACTAGTGAAAAGGGGAAGTGTTTTGAGAGTTTACCAGAAAAAAACAAAAAAAAACATTTGAACAACATTACATTTTTTAAGCAAAAAAAAACAACCCACCATTTATTTAATAGAAAATATAACTCTTAACTAAACGTTCTGAGTCTGCAGAGCTTCACACATGAATGTGTCATTCAGAATGTTCTGAATCCATTTCATTTTTGGCCTGCAGTATTGTTTCCTTCATATCTGTATCACTGGTGGGAGCCGTGCCTCTCCTATTAATTGTCAGCGAGGGCTGGAGGGCCAGCGCAGGCAGCGTCTGGTTCATTGAATTATAGACACCAGCCTTCATTTTTATGCCTGGAGGTACTTGGTTGTAATGTCAAGATGAGGGCCAGCGTTTCTGTTCTGCCGGTGTCAAGAGTAACATGACACAGTTCTATTGATTTGGCTCAGTGTATGTACTTGGGAGGTGTCTAACATCATGAAGAGACGTGCAAATAATACTGTCAACTTTTCTTTGTCTTTCATTCCAACAAATTCCCCTCAATGAGAATATCACAGATTTAGATTTGTCCTCACTTTACCCCAGCAACATTTAAGCATCCAAAATGAAATCAAGGCTCTGTTGCCTTCACTAAAAGTATGTGTAAACACAGTTTGTAATTCTGGATTTAAACTGTGCACTATTTAAAAAAAGCTTTTTGAGTCATAAATACTAAGAAATGTGAATGACCTGAAACTACAAAACCCATTTTAGACTAACAAAATTCCCCCAAAATGCTGTCCCCAACTAGTCAAATACAGATGTTGGAACAAATTGAACAATATTACTGAAATGTTAGGGGGTTAATTTGTGAGTTCCCAGCATGCGGTTACTGTGATAAGATTTCACTGTTTGTTGACTTGTAGCTACGTTTCCATAAAAATTTGTAATATAAAAAGTAAAGTAGTAAAAAGTAAAAAGTAAAGTTGTACATAAAACATTTGCGAATAAAGCACTGTTTCCATCCCATGTGTTCAAGAGCACAAATCATCACTTCTTGGGAAAATGGAACAAAATATCTGTAATAATAATGGAGTGTTGCAATCGGAGAAGACACCTTGGGTCTTTTTTTCTTGGCATTTCCATGGCATTTCCATTAGAATACTTTCACACTAGCACTTTTATTGTGCACTACTGCACGATTGGTGTCTGAAGCACGTGAACCTGCGCCAATCTTGATCTGAGGATTCTGAATTTGAAGAACCAAGAGCTCCTGACCTAGCTTGATATCTTTCATAGCATATTTAGGATTGATTCTACACATGCATGAGAAACTCACAGCCATGCCTGCATCGTGGTCGAGTCCCAAACAACCCCCAAAAAGTAGTTCTCTGAGCTGGAGAAAGCACACTCTTCTGGGCAATCAATTTCAACCCCAACTACTTCATGTAGTTCTCGATGTTGCGCTGTCAACTCTTCTGATTTAGCCAGTATTAGCCAATCGTCGTTGTAGTTGACTATACGGATGCCCTGGAGTCCCCAATGAGCCCAGATTCTAATTGTCTGAAGGAAACCAAACAGAGATGACCGAAGTGTGACAATGTGACACAGCATCTCATTCCCTTCTCAGGGAACCAGGTTACATACATAACCTGAGACGTTCCCTTACGAATGGAACTCCATGCGTCATGGTGTTGATGCTATTGAAACCCCAATACCAACACCGAGAAGATGTTTGCCCATCAAGGCTGTGAAACACTGGCACAGACACTTGTTGAGCAGAAACCCAGAAGGACCTGTCATCCCAGGGTTGAATCCATGTCCTGACTTTAAAATCTTATGAATGTGTGCGGAGAGGACCAGCCTGCCACAGCACAAACAGTTTGCAAGGATGCACCCTTTCAGGACTCACTGAGAGACGTTGGGCAGAAGTTCAAACACTGCAGCAAAGTCTGACAGAGGAATCATTTTCTCAATAGTATTGGTCAGTTCTGACAGGCAAAGCCATTCCATGCACCAGAGAAAATGCATCTGTTATCCAATGTGAACGGTACTGCTCGGTGACCGCAGACCCAATAATTTAGTGGATTTATGTCACTGGCCTGAGCAGTGGATCCTAAGAGTCTGAATAGATGAAGCCTTTCTTGTTGCTCCACTGTTTCATGCGGTGGAAGAAGAAGGCCTGAAGTATGACCGGATGAGCAGTGGCAGAAGGCTGTAATCCTTGTTGGGATTGGAAAAATTTGCAGAGTAAGCTTCCAAATCCAAAAAGGGATCCTGTGAGTCGGTGGATATAGTAAGAGAAATGGGAACACTCATCTCAAGCTCCTCCTCCAACTCCACGTGCGACCCCCATGATCTAAGCTGCCGTGTTGCCTCATCAGACACGGAACCTGAACCACGGGGTGCAGAAGCCCATCCCTCGAAAAGATAGTCAGGCAGGAGAGCTTAGCCTTATGGAGAAAAGCTCACAATGAATACAGTCAGCCTCCTTGAGGACTGACCAAACATGTTTTGAATGCAATCCGGTCTGGGATGCAAAATCCAAGCAGGAGAGCTACTCTTCTAAACTAAGTCAATGCTAACAAAAGAGTGACTTAAAGAGTCAGTAACCACTCTGAGGCTGACTCTAAGGGTTTAATGAAGCCTTTGATAAACCTTTCAGGACCACAGAGAGGTCCCAAGAAGGAACTTGCTGCCTGCAGATGGAGATGCCAAGGGTGGAGATGCCACGGGTGCCTCCCCACAGAAGCTCTAACAAAGGTACGGGGCCAGCGTGAATAGCAACCACATATATTGTACCTTAAGGGTAGCAGAAGCACTCTTGGAAGAACTCCAGCACTGTACCAACCAGGCAGTGGACTGGTGGTGTTGTTCACACCACAACTCAAAAGAGCCACAGACTGCGTTGTATGCGATCATATCAGCTTAGGGGGATGGCAGATAGCATTCGGAAGCCATCTGCTTGGTAGCACAGATGGACTTTGGCTCAATGAGCCTTTTCGAAGGCTGACTGAGTGTGCTCTGCTCTCATACACATAACGCACAGACCATGCGTGTCGTCCCCAGTAATAAAGTGGGAGCATGGCAACTACTAACTTAGTATTTCTGCTGGCCATACAAAACACAGAGTGAGATCAACAAAATGATGAATGAAATCACACAAATGCAAACAGACAAACAGCTTCCTGAAAACTAAAAATGTGGTAATTCCATGACGTATGTGTCATTTTATGGTCTTGCTGACATGCTACACTACGTCACCTGACCTCACGTCAGCCAATCAAGACTGGTGTGTTTTCACACATGCTTCAGACACCGGTCACACAGAAGCGTTGCCATAGCACCAACGCCATGACACAGTATCAAATTCCATTAAAAAGGAAACCGTGTGTTTAAATGTGTTCTCTCTCACAAGTGAGACCGACGCACTGCAAGAAGAGAGAATGTATATCTAATTTATGCTCATCTACTCTCACATTCTTTAGAACATTTGTGGTACATTTGCGGCAGATAAGATCTTTTTATGTTCATACAAATATTTTCATGTTAAGAAATTCATTCATTTCATGTTATCAAAACCATAGATCAAATTATTGTGTTATTGATTGAAAATTTGTTGAACAACAACTGATCACAATTCAATATGCAAATAGATGCTGAAAAGTCACTTTTGAAGTCAATTTTTTTTTCTTGGGTCACTGTTCAATTAGAGCGGCAAATAAGACAAAGTAAAAATGCTTGTTTTTTTGTTTTTTAAATAGCACAATGTATTGCTATCTATTTAAAATTCAATTAAAATGACATAAGTAAAATTTTTATTTAATTTCAATCAAATACTGGTGACACAACTGCTTATGTCTGTGGTGTTACCAGTAGTTGAAATAATTTTGTATTCTGGTTTGTTCTAAAATGAGGAGGAATATGCCACTTTTATTTTTAAATAATTGCTTTATTAAAAATCCAGTTTTATGTGGCCCTATTTCCACCAAGGGAGATTTTCTTTTTAAACATAAATAAAAAAGACATGGAAAAATGTCCTGTGGTAAAAATAATAAATTTTTCATTAAAAATATATAATGTTTACAAAACACAATAATGTTTGGTTTGGGGTAATTTAACTTCTAGTTAGGGATTTGAACAAACTGTCAAAAACTGTGGCTTGTTGAAAAGAAGTGCTAAAAACATTCAGAACGCCATAGCAACATTCAGAACACCAAAAGCCTGGCAACCACCCAGTACACTCTAGCATTGTGGCAGTGTGTTTTACATATATTCTTTAGAATATGTAAATATCTTATTTATTATTATAATAATAAAACTTTGTATTTTGATTGGGGTTTATTATAAGCATTTAAAGGAATATGGTAATGTTTTTCTTTCTTTCTTTCCCTTTGGCCACCCAGATAATGGCTCTTGTCTCTATTGCTTTGATGTCAGCTTGAAACGGGCCCTCAGAAGAAAAAAAAAAAAAGCCAAACTCCTGGAGCAGCGCCCATAGCTTTGCTGATTCTGTTATTTTCTCCTGTCAGCTGTCACGACTGTTGTGAGAACTTCAGGTGATATAAGGTGGGCTTTTGTCAACCAAAGAATCCTAACGAGGCTCTGCCCATCAGACTTGACTTATCTAACACATGTATAGAATTGGACCAGCATGGGCTTTCTGTCACTTATTCAGGCCTTGCAATGTTCCTCCAGCAACTATCCAGTAGTGACAGACAGAGAAAAATAGATATTCATCTTTATATGGAATAGTATTGGGGTTTCATTACACAGAAAACTGTCAAAACATATCAAACACATTCACACTCTAGATAAAAGGCGATTTTAAAGAAGATTATGATTATTAGAGGTGTACATAATCCTTACTAAGATGTATTTGGGCTGACACCATTGTAGGTATCATTCGGTGCCACATATTACCATAGTCATTTATATTAGATGATATCTGTTCTCAGAGGGTGTTTGTTATGGATTATGATATGAGAAATGAAATGAAGGTGAAAGCAAATGCCCTGGCCCTGTGTGTTTTTAAAATTCTCCTTGCGATGTTTAGGAGTAAGAAAAAAAATAAGTTGTTGTGTTTTTTAGCTCCATTTTCACATTTTTCTCTTCATACCCACACTGGAGAAAAAGAAAACAAAAAACTCATAGAACTCATGCTGTCTGATTCTGAGGAGTTGCATGCAGACAGACAGGCGGGTGCATTTAAGGAGCTGCTAGAGTTTGTGACTCGTACTGTGGCCAAGCTGAATCTAGAGTGGCATGATGAAAAGAGACAGGCCTCGCAGTCTAAACTAGATTATCGTTATCTAACATCTGGCCAAGAGCAACCTCCCCGTTGCCATCTCCCGTTCTTCCCTAACCTTCACACCGAGGTGTCTTGGTCAAAAAGGATTTCTAGATCTAAGGGGCCTTTCCTGTTGTTTAAACTGCTAAATATAACTTACCTATCACCATATATTGTCTAATATTGCCTACCACATTAAATCTGACATCGCTAGCTTTTAATCTAAATCACTATCACGCGTTAGCATTTCGCTAGCCTGTTAGCTTGCCATCTCTAGCTTGCCATCTCTTAGCTTGCCACTGGGTCTCCTGTTTTCTGAGTTCATCAAACAACTGTGGTAAGTTGGATTAGTAAATACACTCCATCAAACAACTGTGGTGAGTTCCTGATTAATCAACAAATACGGTAAGCCATGTCTTCTTCTCCTCAAATTGTCACTTGCACTGCATGTTACATGTTTAGCATTTCTTTCTCCATTGGCGAACAGGGCTTCACATGTGATGAATGTAAGGAGATAGTCAGGCTGACAGAGAAGATTTCAGAATTAGAGACACGCATCCAGACTTTATTTGAGAGTAGTGAGAATGTAACAGCTTTAGACACTGCTTTGGATGCGACTAGCTTAGTGAACCGGTTCCGGCTGTAGAGCCCGTGCAGCAGGGCAACTGGGTGACTGTGAGACAGCAGAGTCGCGAATCAAAAAACCACTCTTCCGTTCCGATTATAACATCAAACAGGTTCTCCCCACTCAGTGACGCACCCACTGACAATCCTGTTGAAAGTTCCCTAGTTATTGGCGATTCTATTACACGGAAAGTGAAAATAGAGACACCAGCCACCATAGTCACATGTTTACCGGGAGCCAGAGTGCCTGACATCAAAGCAAATTTAAAAGTGCTGGCTAATGCTAATTGTAAATTCTCTAAGATTATTATTCACGTCGGCACTAATAATGTTCGACTTCGCCAGTCGGAGATCACCAAAATTAACATTAAAGAGGTGTGTGAACTCGCAAGTACGATGTCACGTAAAAATTTTTGTTCTGGTCCCCTCCCCGTTAAAAGGAGTGATGAGATACTTAGCAGACTATCATCACTCAATGGCTGGTTGTCTAAGTGGTGTCTGCAAAATAACATAGGGTTCATAGACAATTGGAAAAGCTTTTGGGGCAGACCTGACCTGTTGAAAAAAGATGGCATCCATCCTTCCTGGGGTGGTGCCGCTCTTCTCTCTAGTAATTTGGCACATAGTCTTAGAGCTAAACCTTGACTAACTGGGGCCCAGGTCAGGAAGCAGACGGACTGGCTTACCCGACCGTAATTACCCGATTTGAATAATATTTATATTATTCAAATCAATTAAATGATTGTTTGGCTGTTAGGTCAGCTGGAACCGGGAACACTTCCCATAACACCTGATGGCATCTACGCTAATGTTAGTCTCTCTGTTTATCTCGAGGTTTACTGCAGTCAGCCGGATCTGGGCCGTATCCAGATCAGATGGTGGACCTGCACCCAGACAGGACCAACGCATCCCTGAAGTGTCTGCAGAGACCGTGACAATTAGTCTCCCCTCTGAAATTGCCTCATTGGCATCCTCAATGGATCCGTCTCCGCTCTTTCGAATATTCCTATTTAATAATTGTTTGATCGACACGTCATCAATAAACCCGTCTCCGGCGTGATGCCTCCGATCTTTTGAATATTCCGATCTAATATGACTTCTGACCTGTAAGGTTGCCAAAATAATAATCATACACTGTTTGATAATTGGCCAGAATAGAACTGGCACCCCGACTCAGCCTGGTTTCTCCCAAGGTTTATTTTTCTCCATTATGCCACCTGATGGAGTTTTGGTTCCTTGCCACTGTCGCCTTTGGCTTGGCTTGCTCAGTTGGGGACACTAAATTTTCAACTAAATATCCAAATAAATTTAATTACTAAACTAAATTAACTATATCAACTAAATTACTGATCTGCCCATATTGTCACTATATGATAATTGAAATGAGCTAGATGACATCACTGTTTTCTCCTGAGCGGCTGTACAGCTGAATCAAATTCTGTTGCATTATTTTCCTGTTTAACACTGTGAAGCTGCTTTGAAACAATCGGCATTGTAAAAAGCGCTATATAAATAAAGGTGATTTGACTTGACTTGACGCATACTTTCACATTGAGATTCTGCCAGAACACAGGAAGTTTCTCAGGTTTGCTTTCAGGGGCAAAGCATACCTATATCGAGTTCTTCCTTTCGGCCTAGCTTTATCCCCATGCACATTCACCAACTGCATGGATTCTGCTCTGGCTCATTTGTGACTCCAGGGCATCCGTATAGTCAACTACAACGACGATCGGCTGATACTGGCTAAATCAGAAGAGTTGACAGCGCAACATTGAGAACTACATGAAGTAGTTGGGGTTGAAATTGATTGCCAATAAGAGTGTGCTTTCTCCAGCTCAGAGAACTACTTTTTGGGGGTTGTTTGGGACTCGACCACAATGCAGGCACGGCTGTGAGTGTCTCATGCATGTATAGAATCAATCCTAAATATGCTATGAAAGATATCAAGCTAGGTCAGGAGCTCTTGGTTCTTCAAATTCAGAGGCTGTTAGGGCTCATGGTGGCAGCGGCCAGCGCCATTCCACTTAGCCTACTGCACATGAGACCATTCCAGTTCTGACTCAAGAGCAGTGGATTTCATTCTCTGAACCATCCCTCCAAGGTCATAAGGCTCACACGCCACGGGCTACGTGCTCTATGAACCATTTTTCCTGAACAAGGACCAGGCTCTCAGGATGCTTTGCCATTGCAAGACTCTAATGACGAATGCCTACCTCAAGAGGGATGGGGTGCAGTCCTCAATAGCCATCCAGCAAGTGGGCTTTGGGGGGACCTTCATCTTCATTGGCACATAAATTCCCTAGAAATGAGGGCAGTGTTTCTAGCGCCGAAAAAATTCCTCCCACTCCTGAGAGGCTATCATGTATTGGTCCGCATAGACAACACATTTGTATTCTCCTACATAAAGGCAGGCACAGCAGATTCTACTCTGGTCAGAAGAGAAATTAAAGAGCAGTTTTTGCATGGGGCATGCAAACTTGGGGGCAGATATCCTGACGAGGCAGGAGCTGAGGCCCGGGAATGGCAACTCCATCCACAAGTAGTGGATATGGCAGCTCCGTATGGCCAAGCGGAAGTGGACTTGTTTGCCTCCAAAGTGATGACCCACTGTTCCCCTCTTGTTCGCCCCCAAATCTCAGCACCTCTGGGGCTGGATGCCATGGTAAAGATGTGGCAGAGGCTGCATCTATACACCTTTCCTCTGAGAGCTCTGCTCCTGGGGGTTCTAGCAAGGATTCGTCAGGACCCAGTCCACCTTCTCCTAGTGGCTCTGTTCTGGCCGGCCTGTGTATGGTTCTTGGACCTGATATCTCTCCTGGATGGCACTCCATGGGAGATTCCGGCTCGGAAAGATCTTCTGTCTCAAGTGCAAGGGATGATCAACCACCTCAAGTCGGATATCTGGAAAAGGGTTTGGGTAAAAAGCACTTAATATGTCAACTTTAGGCACTTAACCCAAGACTAATGGTCAAAAGGATGAAACATCATGACTGCACAAGGAAATCCATGGGTTAACGCCAGAGGTTGTTTGATCCCCATGACAGAGACTTAAAACAGAGCTTCTTCTT
This sequence comes from Rhinogobio ventralis, assembly GCA_039654625.1. NCBI lineage: Eukaryota > Metazoa > Chordata > Actinopteri > Cypriniformes > Gobionidae > Rhinogobio > Rhinogobio ventralis. The sequence goes on from CM077208.1 coordinate 27,676,417, forward strand.
TTTAAAGACCTCTGAGTGACCTAAGGGCTGAAATCCACAGAAAAAAACACAGAGACAGTTTTTACATATAAAAATGCTCCAGATCATTCCAGAACAATGCTAGATGGATTTAATCAAACAGCATAACTGCATAATTATATATCATGTCTACAACTAAGATATGTGACAATATGCTTAGAATAATTCATGCAATTGTTATAACTATTAAATGGTTAATTGAAAGTGTGTTTTGCTTGGTATTAACGTCTTTGTCTGCTCATAACTCAAATTTTGGCTTGAATGATTTCAGTGTAAAATGTATAATTTTCTTATAGAAATAATGTTTAATTTGTACTCTGAGCGGGAAAGTTAAGAGACCATGTGATAACATGTAATTTATGTGAGGGGAGGTGAAACAGCCACCTCTGGACTAGGATTAGAACTCTGGGCTGGATTTCCCGAAACCTTCTTAACACTACGTCATTCTTAAGTTGTACCTTAAGGTGTATCTTAACGTTAATACGTGTTTCCCGAAACGATCTTAGTTAAGAGTACCTTCTGTAAGTCATTCTTTCGTAAGGTTGGTCTGGACCACTCTTAGCTATACCTTATCACTGGTGACAGTTTACTCCACTAGTGGCCACCACTGTGCAAAAAGCTTCTTTACATCTCAGTCTATACGAATATAATTCTGAAGTTGTAATATACACCCAGTGTTCAGTTAGGCTAATTGTTTTTTTTGTTTTTATTATGCAAGGAATAAAGAAGATGCAGAAACAGGGGTTTTCAGACAGAGCATTTTTTTGGGAGACAGCGGCTACCCCCTCAGAACCTATCTTTTAAATCCAGTCACCAACCCCACCACACAGGCCGAGCGTGATTACAACATTGCACACATCTGTACCCGCAACTTGGTGGAGTGCTCGATTGGGTGCTGGAAGATGCGTTTTCGGTGCATAAATCAGCTGGAGGGTTGCGTCTGAAGCCAGAAAGGTGTTGTGCAGTAGCAGTAGTTACAGCCATGCTACACAACATTGCAGTCAGTGGAGGTGCAGCCTTGCCAGAAGAGGAGGAAGAAGAGGAGGAGGAGGAAGAAGAAGAAGTCCATAACCCACCTCAACTAAGAGATGCCATACACGCTGCTGGTGTACAAACAAGGCAGCAAATCATTCACACTGTTTTTGGTTAATGTATTTTTGCAACCTATATTTTTCTTTTTATGTCACCACACAACATTCCTTCTTTTTTGTGGACATACACTTTCTCCCTGCCATTTTTTGTTTGCAGTTGTGCACAATCAAGGTAATTCACTATTATGTGCCATTGATCATTGCGCAATGAATTCATTACAGTAAAGATGCTCTGCATACCCAACATCGATGACAGTAAGTTTGTGTTTAATCAAATTGTGAAAATCCACATCATTGATAATATTCATGAAAAGTCTGCTTTCCTGGAGTCAGCAGTCACTGGGTTGTTGGTAGTTCATCTGTAATGTAATGAAATTGTTTGAATAAAAAAGAAAACACACAACACTGAACTCACTGAGCATCATAATCACGCTTACCTTGACCTGGGATTATGATTGGAACAGAAATGGTTAGTCTTTGAAATTTTGCTTCAGACAAAGCATGTCGCTTCTCCAGAATCTGAAGCTTCGCCTTTTTTACCTCCAGCATGGCCCGGGCAAGGTTATTGGCCTCTTGTAACCCCTGCTCGATCCCCCGCAACACTTCCAGCTTCTCCTTTTCGAGCTTCACCAGCTCTTCACTGCAGTCGCATCGGATAGAAGGCCTTCTGGAGCCACTCCTGGATTGCTGGTGCTGGGCGACCTCAGTGGAGGCCGATGAAGGTGCAGACAGGCATGGTGACGCCGGTGCCGGAGAAGCCCTGCCACTGCTGGTGGAGGAAGAGGGCATGAGGGTGCGAGGGGGTAAGGATGGACTGTTCTGAGAGCATGGAGTTGTATCCACATCTGCTCTCAGATCTATACCCCCCAAAATACCCTGTGAGGCAGCTTCCCCAATGATTGCCAGGGCCTTTTCCTCGTCTGGGCTGAGTGCAGGCACTGAGCTGGGCCCACCACCTGTTCTTGCCCGGTCTCTCCGGACTGCAGCACCTCTTGCTTTGGCTGCACTGGCAAAATCGTGCCACTTTTTACGGACAACAGATATGCAAAATAATATTATATACATAAATTGGAGTGACAGCCTTTAACCGCTTCAAAACTTCAAGCTTCAGCCACGAGAAAGACTCCATTTCCATTCATCCGCCAACACACCAAACGTGATTGGCCATCCAAGACATCAATCCAGACACGACGAGATCACCAGTCAATCAATGAACCTGAGAAACCCTCTTTTCGAGCAAAGGGGATCCCCAGAGTAACGCAAGGAACACAAATGCAAGTAGCCCTCCAGATTCTTAGCTGAACTGTTGCATTGATATTAAATTTAATAACCCTGCCTAAGAAATGAGGAGGGTTAAATTAATGATTGATGGTTCATTCAGGTCATGTTTATAAAGTGCATATATTGCTAGAAACTTGGGATTTCATCATTTCACATTCTTTCCTCGCTTTCTCTCTTTCTACAACTCGTGTGAATGTGTGTTTGCGGGTGTTTGTGTTAGATCTTAGTTTAATGTGTATAATCAGTAAAGTCTCGTTTACATTTTTAAAGAGAAGTGTCTTGTGTTATGTGCTTACGAATTTAATGTCTTAAACTGCAGATCTGGTTACCTTGCTAATAAATAGTGCTGCAGAGTTGATGTTACAGCCCGTTCAACTGAGTGCTGGATGATTAATTTATTTGGCCGTAAAATAAGTGACTCTTTCAAAATTCCCTATAAATGAATTAATAATTCCCTTTAAGGTAAATTGACCTGTTTCCCTTATGGACAGCTCACTGGAACGGATTCGGAAATGTCACTATCTGGAGACGACTGGGGAATTTCACTCACTAGAACAGACTCAGGAATTTCATTCTAAGGAACGGAGTCCGAAGCGGCAGGGAGATCAGGAACCTCAGCAGAGTGTTAGAAGGATGATTTCTTCATTCTTAGCCTCCTCTTTTCTGCTGGGGTTACTATGGTGCTCAACCTGGAGGATGTGGAAGATTCTGGGGCTGGAATGAATTTTCATAATTCCTCCATTTTCACAGTCCACACTACAACGCAACAGCGGTGTCTCAAATTTATCCTCTTGGGAAAGCGTTTTTCAAACAGTAGTTGGCAATGACGTCACCATTGTCAAGTTTTTGTTGTTTACATGAAGGCGGCAAAGGCGGTAAAAATCCATAATCCATAGGGGCTCTTTAATTATTTATTTTCCTGACATTTTCAAAAAAAGAATTAAACAACAAAAATAAACTACAATGATGACCCAATGACAAAACAAATCAAGGTTCCTTCCAATTAAATGTCCTTAATGGGAATTTACTCAAAGTAATTATAAATTCAGATCAGTTCATTGTCCATTATACTCCTGTTTCAGCATTTCAGTAATAAAACACAGATACGCAAACTCTGAGATTTCTCAGATTACTTATGTAAACTGGTTCCCTGAGAGGGGACACACCCCTGGCAATGCCTGTGCTCTTTTTCAGAATATTAGAATTTGGCAACGCACTGGCATTACATCTATTTATGGTTGTGGTGGCGTACTACGCTACGCCATCACGCTCAGCCAATCCTTGGTTGGTATGTGTAAACATGTGCAGACACCGGCTCACGCAAAGTGTTCCCATAGCGTCAAAACATGACGTGGCATCTTGTTCTTCTTACAGGAAACCAAGTTACAGACAAAACTTGAGGTTTATCTTTTGTTTAGTTTTTTCTGACACCCATTTGCAGATTTTTTTGAAACATTTAGAATTTTTTTAGAAAAGACACAATACCTTAAGTAATTTTGCATCTCAAGTAAATGTATCTTAATTTAAGAATTTTTAGATGTTAAAAAATAGTAAAAAATAATGTGAGAAACTTCTTTTTTTTTCTTCATGATAATAGGTTTACGGTTCACTGCAGTGACCTTAAGTTATTAGGCTGGAGACTAATCACACATGTAACTAGTAGAGCAGTATAGTTTGGGCATGTACATAATTGCTTTCTCACCATTTTGCATTTCCTCATCAAACGTTAATGAGCGTGCAAATGGTTTCTAATAGACACTTCAAAGAGATCATCAAAGCCTCATCTAACAAAATAAAGTATGTGCATATTTTATCGACTTGTCAACAACACGGCATAAAGCACTTGCAAAACTGCTGAAGTCTTGATTTTAATGCAAACCATATTTATGTGGTACTGTCAGCTCACACCCTCAATGTTATATGTAACTGTGTTAGTGATACTTTGTAAACATAGTGCCAAGCACAAAAGCTAATAATGTCCTTTGCAAATGCCCGCTGATGAAGATGGCACCTATGGTGCCCAGTTCCTAGTGTTGCCCCCTGTCCAACTCTTCTATGGCCTGCAGTGCATCATAATTAGTTTCCTACCAAGTTATTAGGGATCCTCTGTGAGAGCTGATCAGTGTGATTTAGGAGCTGATTAGAAAAATGACTCTTACCAACATGGTTATGTATAAATTATATGTAACAGTGTTACGTAATTAAGGCTTTGTCTACATTAATCCGGATACATTTGAAAAAGGTGTTTTCGTTTCAAATCACTCTCCATCCACACTAGCATTTTCAAGCGTTTTCCAAAAGTGTCTTATCCACACTGAAATGTCAGAGAAAAAAAAACAAAAAAACTCCATGAGATGATACCGACAAAACTAAAAAAGTACTCATGCTATTCTTCTGGCAGGATCATTTTATTTATCAAAATATATCACCATTCACTGAAGCGGCCAGGTCGCACTCAGTCACCATTATATGTTTGGTCTAAAACGCAACTGCTCTCATGTTGCTCTCCGGACAGAAATTGCGATTAAAGCCGGGTACACACTGTGAGATTTTGGCCACGATTTGGCCATCTGAGACAAATTTTGCAAATCCTAAAATATTCCTCTGATCCTAGGCTAAAATCTGAAGTCTCTGATCGTTAGTTTGACATGTTCACCGGCAGCCAATTAATGACCGCTGCAACAAATTTGACCTCAGACGAAATTCTGGCAGTGTCAGAAGATTTGGTGCACAATCCTGCAGTGTGACTTCTCCTACGATGACCGTCAAATTATCTTCGTTTTTCAAGACAAACTATGACCAAAATGAGCGCTAGAGATTTCTTTGTAGCCACCATTTAAATCCCGCGTGTAATGCAGCTCACCGTCACAGAACGCGTCATTCATTGATTATATAAATTTATAATAAATATAAATATAAGATCACGATTCTTGCGTGCATCCGTTTTAGCGCGCCTCAACTATCGTACAGTCTGACATTAATGACAACTTAGATCTTACAGTGTGTACCCGGCTTAAGTTTTCTGTCAACACGGCACATTCAAAAAGCTCAATTTTCGCAGGACAACAACGGAATCTCAGTGTGGACGGAAGGCACTGTCACGTACTGCACCAGGAAGTGAAAACTCTCCACTTCAAGGCGTAAAGTTTACTCATGGATGGAGCTCTGGAGTGAAGTATGGTCTCTACAACCTCAGTCTATGAGTTGGACCCCCCATATCTCTGGACGAGGGTGAAAGATTGTGCCCTCCGCCTGAGACAGAAGGTCCCTCCTGACTGGAATCTCCAAGGGAAAGCCATCAAGGAGGGATATTAGATCCCAGAACCATACTCGGCTCAGCTAGAAGTAGACTTATTCTGTCCCAGTGGACCTTCTCCAGAACTCCTGGGAGCAGAGCAATCAAAGAAAATGTATACAGGCACAGCCTCGGCCATGTCTGTACCATAGCAAAGCCCCAGGGGGCTGGGTGTGTGAGGGAGAACCAAAGTGGATAGTGCGTTGTATCCTGAGACGCAGACAGATCCACTTCAGTGTCCTTCCATTGACTTTGAAAATAGCAGCAATAAGAGCGGGCGAAAGGACGGCCTGCATCGTCAATGAATCCCACACCAAGAAAGGTGCTCCTCAGTAGTGGAGAAAGCAGACTCTTCTTGGCATTCAGTCTCAACCCCAAATTCCACATGTGAGTGTGAACAACATCTCGATGCCAAACCGCCATCTGCTCCGACTGTGCTAGGATAAGCCAGTTGTCTATATAGTTCAGAATGCAAATTCCTTGTAGTCTGAGCTGAATGCCTCAGCCTGCTTTTTGGTCTCCTGGAACCTCCCTACAACTGTATTTACAGCATCGCCGATGAGGCCAGGAGGTGAAAGCGGGGCATCCAGAAGAAAATGTCCTTTTCTTTAATGTCAGACAAAATGAGCCATACATGTCTCTCTGTGACCACCAGGGCTGCTATAGACTGCCCTATCGCTCTAGCGGTCTCCTTAATGGTCCGACGCAGTTCTCGAACCACTTCAGACCCTACCCCCTCGCTACCATCCAGGTCCCTCAGCAGATCAGCCTGGTATGCCTGCAGTACAGACATAGTGTGCAAACATGCACCAGCCTGACCTGGTGCCGAATATGCTTTACCCACTAGTGCAGAAGATGTTTCAAGGCGCTCAGTGGGTAGCGTCGGGGCCTTCAGGGACGATGCTGAACTAGGGGACAGATAGCTTGCAAGCCTCTGTTCAACCCTAGGCACTTGGGGGCTGAAAAGATGGGACGAATATGGCTTATTCCACGATCTCGATAACTCGTTATGGAGATTGGGAAAGAATGAAAGGCCCCGTAGTTGAGGTGCAGCGGTTGATGACAAAAAACGCTTGTTCAGTTTACTTTTCGGACAAGCACCCTGCTTCTCGGCTGGCCAGTCAATGTTTAACTTCGATACAGCACGAGTAATCACCTCCATCTACTCCTCATAGGCAGGAGGAAGAGGTGGTGAATCCTCTTCCCCCACTTCGATGCTCAGAACATCCACCTCCTCAGAGCTAGATAGCTGAAACCTGGGTGGAAGAAGCTGCATTGTGGGCTTCCGATCCCTGAGAGAGAGCACTGGATCCCCCGGGTAAAGTCAGAGAAAAGGCTGGGCCCGTCTCTTACTCCACGATTGCAGCTTCCGTGCTGCCTCAGTAGAAATGGGGCCAGAACCATGAGGAACGCTAACCTGAACACTTTCTTTAAAAAGTCACAGGCGGGAGTGGATTGTGCGAAGCGACAGCCTCTCACATTGCTCACAGTCAGCCTCCTCAAAGGCCAACAGAGCATGACAAAACACATACACATAACACATAACACGCAAATCATGTGTATCCTCACCCGTAATAAAATCAGGGGAGGGAGAAGCACACGACTTGCTTGCTTATGCACCATACTTATTTTAAATATAACTATATGGGACAATACAACAGTAATGCAGACAAACAGTTTGACACAGAGCACTTGCTGAGGCACAGAAGCTAATGCCTGGTATTTCCGGATGTGTTCGTATGCTTCCCTGGTCGTAATCGTAAGTCATTTGTAATTTTAACGAGTGCAGTTTCTGTGCTAATCCTGACTGAAATTTGTGAAGGAGCACAATTGAGCTGACAACTTTTTCTAGTATTTTACACATAAATGGAAGATTTGAAATGGGTCTGTATTTTGACATGGGCTATATGTCTAAGCACCTAGAGGGCTTCAACAACTAAGAATTAATAATCAACAATTAATTTTATTATCAATTAATTGAATTTGTGTGTATGTGTACATTTAATAACAGAAGAAAAAGCATTTGTATGTTAAAATGCTTAAAAGAAGATCAGAAGCTTTAGCATTTTATGCAGGGTGATGCGTCAGGAACTTTGACAGATTGCTTATGCTGTTTAATGTGGTTAAAAGATTTTTATCCCCAGTGCATAATTTCCATTGCACTGATATATTCTTATCTTTATATATTATTAATTCACAAAATGCCCTGTCTTAACTGCAAGTTAGTTGCCATTAAACTTTACAAAACTTCTTAAAGCAAGTGTGTACATCTATGGCTAAAGAAATAAAGTCAGAATTGCGAGAAAAAAAAGTCTGAATCACAATTCTAACTTTATTTTGTTTGGCCATACATGTACATGGGGTGGAAAAGAGGCTGTTGTGTTTAAATAGACAGAAAATGTGCATGATTATTCAGTATTTTAGTTGATAGTTGATAGTTGAGATGCAAGGCAGCTATTTATCACCTCAAACAAAACATTACTGACTGAGTTTGCTCTAACACTGAGCTGTGGTGCACATGTGAGTGAAAAGTTTGGATATCACTTGCTGTGATGGGTTGGTTCCACAATGAGGCAAGTAGAGGATCTGTTAGGCATATTACATTATTAATCTAAATAAAACAAAACACTCTGGCTCAGGAGAACTACACAAGAGAAACAAAAATAGATGACACCAGACAAAGGCTGCGTCCGAAACCTGGAAAACGCTGCCTTCGGAGGATACATTTCAAGGTAGGAAGGCATCAAGGCACGTCCGAATCTAATGTTAGCTTCACTTCCTGTCTCCTAAGATACCTTCATCTGATCGATTTTTGAAGGTAGCATAAAAGTATCCTTAGCTGCCTTTGATATCCCACAATTCTGTTCCATTCTGTGACAGTTGAGCTAGAAAAAAAAGATGGTGTCCGAAAGTTGTGTTTGATGGTCAGTTTTGACCAACATTTTCCACTTCTGATGTCATTTCTAGATTTCGAGAAATTACTAATGTAATAATTAAATATTTGTTTAGCTCTCACCAAAGCTCTCTCTATTTTGCTGTAGATCATTAAACTGTTACAATACCTTAGAAATCTGTCCGAAATCAGTTTCATGATGTGCCTTCATGCACAAACGCTGCCTTACAAGTCATTGTCTGATAAGGCAGCGAGGCAACAAGTCAGCTGCCTAGGCTTTCGGACGCAAGTCAAGTCAAGTCAAGTCAACTTTATTTATATAGCGCTTTTTACAATGCAGATTGTTTCAAAGCAGCTTCACACTGTTAAACAGGAAAATAATGAACAGAATTTGATTCGGCTGTACAGCCGCTCTGGAGAAAACGGTGATGTCATCAGCTCATTTCAATTATCATATATATTCAAGTAATGTAGTTGATATAATTTAGTTTAGTAATTAAATTTATTTGGATATTTATTTGAAAATTTTGTGTCCCCAACTGAGCAAGCCAGAGGCGACAGTGGCAAGGAACCAAAACTCCATCAGGTGTCCTAATGGAGAAAAATAAACCTTGGGAGAAACCAGGCTCAGTCGGGGAGCCAGTTCTCCTCTGGCCAATTAACAAACAGTGTATGTTTATTATTTTGGCAGCCTTACAGATCATAAGTCATATTATATTATACGCAGCCAAATAATTGAACAAACCAAGGGCACTAAATAAACAGGATAACAAGGAACTCAACAAGAAACAGGTGCACATCATAATCAGTAACTATGGAAACAAACTAGTGACTAGAACAAAAAGAAACAGGAAAACAAGGAATTACAAACTAAGAGTCCATAACCATGAAACAGAAACTAACTGTGACAGCTGCAACATTTCCCAAACTTTTTCTCATTCCCTGTATTCTCTCCAATATTATATCAATAAAAAGTGGCAAAAAGGTCATTGCTAAAAGAGATTCACCCAGTTTTTATGCTTAACAAACTCTACATGCAGAAGAATCAAAATGGCTTGTGTGAACTTGAGTTTACAGGTAAAACATTTTACTTTGACTAATATTGCAATTACTTTGTGTCTCAACTCAGACTGAAGTTGGCGACAAGTCTTCTCAGATTGAGCTATACGATCTATACGATCTAGCTGTACTTTCAGCATGGCAAACTGAGCAGATAACTGAAAGCATCAAATATGTAATGAAACAATTGCACCTGTCTGATGTTGTTAAAAACTAAAAAGCGCAATGACAACTATGTACAATTATTTATGCAAAAATATGAAAAGAGACCTGTGGGGGCAGAGGGATGAATCAAATCAAATGTGAAAGCCAATGATTTGGATCCCTAACTGAACTCTTATCTTGACTGGATGTTTCTACTTATTTTTAAACCCTAAGCCATTGTTCTACAACAGGCCTCACAGATACAAACTATTCTGGGTCTGACAACCCATGGCGCACAAGAACGATCTGAACAAATGTGCTTTGATGCCAGAACACCTACATACAGTATTATAGCTAAAATGACAGCAGCTCTGGGAAACTTCAGAGTGTTGCTTTTTTTCTGCTATCTCAAATATACACTGTTTGAATGCGAACTGCTCACATATACTGTATATGCCCATATAGAATAATTCATGTTCTCACATTATACACCTTTGAGCTTCAGTTTGGCTGCCTGTTACAATCGGTATCAGTGTCAATTACATAAATGTCACAGATTATCATCTTCTTTCTACTTCCAATCCACGTTCTAAGTACAGTGTGCTAAAGTTCCATCCACGCAGTAAAACAGCATATCAATCCATTTACACGCTAACATGGCAACTTGGAGGAAAAAAAGGGAACGAAAATGAAATTGAGTATTTGTGCTTGAAATGTGGAACTATGTTAATTATTGAGTGTGGCTCACAAGATTCACACTGTCTTGGGAGTGAAGTGTGCTAGAAGTAAATAATTAAAATGTAGCTAGAGGGGGTAGAAGACATTTTCTGCCAAACACTGAGATGCAACTATAACCAAGACAGATATTTTTACTCAGTCTAACTGCATTGAAGAGGAAAAGTTGTATGCTAGTGTTGTGACCCTACACCTTCAACATGAAATGTCACGCAAGTTTTACAGAGTTTTGGAATCAAATGGTCATATGAAGAACACTGTAAAAGAAAATCTTTTATGGATATAAAAAGCCATTTGTTTTTTCAGATTAAGTGTTAACAACTAATACTTAGAAATAGAATAAACAGCTAAATAATTTACTTAAATACTATAATTGAGCACAACTCATTCATTTATGTAGCAACTCATCTACTAATTAATAAATTAGCTCAACGGGAATTATATATTCATAATTAATCATAACACATTATGAGTCACAGGTGTGTGCAGGCAGGAAGACAAAGACAGGCAGGTACATTTCCAAACGTGGTTTAATCCCAATTAAAGGCAACAGCACAACACACTTAAACATAACTGTGACTGGAAAAAGACTGCGTGAACAGGAAAGAACTTAAATAGCAAACAGAAACAAGATGATCAACTAGACACAGCTGGGACAAATGAACTAATGAGGGTAACTATGGAAACAGACAAGTGGCGGGAAAACTAAGACAAAGTAACATGTGACAAGTAACCCTGAAAGACAATGCAAACTGACAGTCATGTGACATTATGATCAATTATAAATATCCAAATCACCCAAAAGGGAAAATATAGCAGGCTAGATCAGTTCTCAGAATAACCTTTGAGAGAATTAATTTCAAATTGACTAGACCGTTCGTCCATTCGCCTTATCAATGCTCAAGAAAGTTTAATCTTCTGGCCACAAAGAATAACTTTCTGTTCTATTAGAATATAACTAACATACTCAACAGTACTATATAAGCTTGTAGCAAAATCTGAACATTAAACTGACTAAGATTTGTGAGCAGCAACAGGGACAATCAAGCATGGATATAATGGTTTTAATAAATGAAACTACGAATACATATAACTAAACAAAGAATACACATATACAGAATAACGAAAAGTAAAAAAAAGAAAGAGAGAGAAGATCAAGGAATGACAAAATTCACAAACAGTTAACCTTGAGTACCAGCAACGAATACAATCACCTTAAAAAGGGGCACACAAGCTTAAAACATACAAGATCGTTAAAATTTCGGAGATTGTGTCCTCCATGGGAGGTTTGAACGTGGTTAACTTGAAAGCGAAGTTGTCGAAAAGTGAGGAAGGAATTCCGTCTCATCAGAAGAATGAGCGCTAGGATGGAAAGAACGCTGCATGGCAAAGGATGAGCTACCTAGCCAGGGCCTAAGCCGAATGGCCAGGGGATGAGTCGGGAAGTGAAACAAACTTCGAAAGCCAGAGAGAGAGAGAGAGCATGAGAGATGTGTCCTTTGTCTTTTAAAGACAAACCTTTCCACACCTCTCTTTGGGTAACTTTACCAATCCAGAGTGTGCATTTTGAGTGGGAGAGAATTCACATTGTCTTGGTTTACAGCCTAATTTGCCTGATTTATGATGGTGTCAGATTGGGTCATTTTTATTCCAAAGGATGGTAACAATAGTATAATACATTTGATCATAATCTACTACCCATATTTGGTTAAGTCTTAATGAGAGGAGAATTTCAAATCCAAGAAGTATATGGTTGAAAGATATTAAAGCAGAGATACATTCTTACACATGAATACAAGCATTTAAAATGACCTTAACATAACTCACACATCATAACTAGGCTAGTATAACATAGGACATGCATACATACAGGAATATATCATATACATTCTGGAATGGTTTAATTATGAGGTAAATGAAGAAATTGTCTGTGTCTATGTGTATTGGGATGGCTTTCCCAATGTCCAGGACCTCGTGCCCACCGTTAGATCACCGTAGATTAAGATCTTTTTGAAGTCACAAAGGATCTTTGAGATGTGCCTGCTCAGCATCGGCCAAGGCAACAAAGGCGACAACAAGGCTTGTAAACATCAGCCTAGCCAGAGCCAGGTCCATAGTTTATATGCAAATGTCAAAAGGCTAAAAGCATCTCTGAGATTTAACGGACACGATCATCGTGATTCAGTGCAGGCGTTACATTTCCTTTGATTTGTATACTTTTGTAAACAATACAATACATACAATACCTTTACTCTAGAGTTAGGCATTATGACCAAAATCTTATATCACGATATGAGTAATTTTATTTCATGATAACAATATATAATCACAATATAGTTCCCATTCAGTCGGTCACTCTCGACGCCAAGTCGGAGTACCGACGAATAGGAATCTCGCTCGCGAGAGCCAATCTACTTCGAGGAAAATTAAACGAGCCAATGCACATTGGCATGCAATGATTGCACCAGGTGCTCATGCCACGCAGCGTGGGTATAAATGAGACACAGGTGTTTGCATCAAATGAGCTTTTTGCTTCGGAGCCAAGTGGTAGATGGTTCAGCCAGATATCACTCTCTACTTCACAGTCCTGACTGAAAAGAAGCCTGCCCTTTTGAAAGCGATCTCTTCAGTCGGTGTTGGTGTGACGGCACAGCAGCGGGTCATGTGGTTTCATCATCTCTCTTTTTTCTCATTGAGCAAACACAAAGGCTGTTCTCACAGCTGGTTCGGTGCGCTAGGTGGAGAGCGCTGAAAAGCCGTTCTTGCGGCTGGTAAGAGAGCGCCTTCGTGTGAGAGAGCACGCACGTCAGACTGCACTATTTCCTGACTGTGTGGCCGCGACCCCTCCCCCTGCGTGCTTCAGCACCAAGGAGAGCGTCCTTCTAAAAGAGCAACACAGTTAGAGCTTACGTTCTTTTCAGGATGACATTCTATTTGTGTGTTTCTGGATGCGGTGGTTATCTGTCACCCAGGGATGGTCACAAATGCTGTATCTCGTGTTTGGGCGTAAAGCACGCTGAGGCAGCGCTGGTGGATGACTCATGTTCTCACTGCGGGAACATGACCATCTCGGAGTTGCGGTCGAGAATCCATCTCGCAAGGGGTGGAGTTCCCGTGCCTCTGCCTCGATCTAATCGTCCACAGAGGGTTACTTCAGGCAGTAGCGCGGGTGATCTGAGGATTACGGTGAGCGCACTTCCACCAAGGACCCAACCCCCGGGGAACCCTCACCCCTCCCACACTTCGCAGCCAGTAGAGCTGCCTTTGAAACGCGGTGGGCCACCCACGAGGTGTGTACCATCCGTATCCTTCGGGGCTCCTCTCGGTGATCAGATGTCCATTACTGCATCGGAGGGAGGGTCAGAAGTTTCTGGAGATGACGTGTCGGCGCAGGGGGCTCCTTCGGGAAGATTCGCTGTGCCCGATATGGATCCGGAAATAATGGCCATGCTTTCCCGGGCCGCTGAGAGAGTCGGGCTCGTGTGGAACCCTCCACCGTGTCCCGAACCCTCAAGGCTGGACGATTGGTTTCTCGGGGGTCTGAATGAGCCAACGAGACGGACTGGGCGGCCTTCTTGCGCCCGTGCTGGTTCTCAGCACCCCACCCTGATTCCTTTCTTTCCGGAGGTGCATGACGAGCTCACTAGGTCGTGGACAGCACCTTTTACTGCCCGAAACCGGCCCAGTGGCTCCTCCTCCCTCACCACCCTCAATGGAGGAGCGCAGAAGGGTTACACGCAGGTTCCTCCCGTGGAACGGGCCGTTGCTATGCAACTGTGCGCTAACTCCACATCCAGGGGGAACCCGTGTCTCCCCTCCCGAGCCTGTAGGTACTCGTCCGATCTGATCGTAAAGGCCTACCAGGCTTGTGGGGATGCTGCCTCCTCTTTACACATTATGGCGTTGTTGCAGGTCCATCAGGCCCAGGCACGAGGGTGATCACGACCCCACAGTTCTGCAAGAACTGAGGACCACAATGGACCTCGCGCTTTGTGCGACGAAGGTTACGGTGCGGGCTGTGGGTCGTGTGATGTCCAGGATGGTGGTCCAGGAACGCCATTTCTGGCTGTGTCTGGATGACATGAGGGAAAACGACAAGATCAGGTTCCTTAATTCCCCCGTGTCCCAGACCGGCCTCTTCGGCGACACGGTCCAGAACTTTGCCCAGCAGTTCACGGCCGCACAGAAGCAGACTGAGGCGATCAGTCACATCCTGTCACGGCGGTCAGCTGCTGTCTCCACCCTGCCGCCTGCATCTGCCTCCGCCCCCGCGTCACAGCAGTAGCCTCCACACAAGCGATGTCGAGGAGCCGGGCGCAAGAAGGCCGCCCCGCCCATCCAGGCCTCTGCCAAGAAGGGTGGCATGGGCAAGGGCAAGGCCCTGAGATGGTGGATGGCCGGGTGGAGAATATTGTGTTCCGTTTTATTTCTTCATTGGTACTCAAATTTTCAATAAAAGAGCAGTTTCCCATGTCTCCGGGTCCTCAGGGGGCTCGGAGAGTTGTGGCCGGTCAAATGCCGGACCACACTCATCCTCCCCCTTCGCCAGCTGGCAGCAGTGGGTGGCTCGAGGAGACGTCCAGACCTCCTCACCTCCCCTCTGCCCACTCGTGGAATCAGGTAAGCGTTGCACAGCACACTTACGCAGGGACCTGGTGCTCAGTCACCTCAGCCAGTTGGGTCTTTGGGTCAACTGGGAAAAGAGCAAACTCGCCCCCGTGCAGAGGATCTCTTCTCTCAGTATGGAGTTGGGTTAGGTCAAATGGACGGCGCGCCTCACAGAGGAGCGTGTCCAGTCGATGCTGAACTGGCAGGCAGGATGGCAGTCCCACTGAAACTATTTTATGGGAACACCTTGTTCCCATGAGAGAACATGGTGTTCGCATCCTCAACTATCTTGATGACTGGCTGTCTGCTCTCTAATCGTTCTTGTGATACTTTAATGTTATACACCTAACGGTCTGTGCTGCACTGCTTCTAGGCTGCATCCGGAATCTGAAAAATGCTGCCTTCAGAGGATGAATTTCAAGGCAGGAAGGCATCAAGGCACATCCGAATCCAATGTTAGCTTCAATTCCTCTCTTACTATTTATAGTATTTTAGTAATTAGTATTATAGTAATTAAATATTTGCTTAGTTATCACCAAAGCGCGCTCTATTTTGTTGTAAATAATTAAACCGTTGCGCCGCCTCAGAAGCCTGTCCGAAGTTAGTTTTGTGAGGTACCTTTGCGTGCAAACACTGCCTGCTAGGTCATTGCCTGAGCAATGCAACAAGTCAGCTGCCTAAGCTTTTGGAAGTAGCCCGAGTCAAACACACCTTTTACTATCCCATAAGGCCATGGGAGAGGATTTGTGAGTGATAGCAAAGAAAGTTTAACAGTCACGAAGAAAGTTCAAATTCAAATGTAATACAAAAGTAGTACCGGATAGTCCAAAATCTCTATCGACTGACAAATGTCTATCGGTTAATTTTAGGGAACCCCTAAAATGTTCTATAAATGAAACTCCTGACAGAACCCTTTAAGGTTCGTTATAGAACCTTTTTTTCCTAAGAGTGTACCTAAATCTAACCCTCACAAACCTGTTGACATTATTAGGTATATCTTTATTTATTTATTAGCCTTTCATAAAATGAGAACCACTGCAACAAGTAGGTTTATGGCATGTTTCACTACATTTGTGGTGAATTTTTTTTTTTTACATTTGGTCTTCACAAGCATAGCCAAACCTGTACATGCACTTATTCAGTCACACAAAAACACATAAACTAAATTATCATTCAAATGCATTTTTGAAATGCAAACAAAACCAGTAGTGTTATAGAGAATTCAGGATGCATCTAATCGCATAAATTCTAGGAGAGATAACAATATAATATTTATAAAAATAATATTCTTTAAATTAAACTTTTTGTGCAGTTGCTCAGCTTCAGCTTGCTTGCTTGATTTTAAACAATATATTGACATAAAGTGCCCTGTATAATGTACCATTTTAAAAAAGCAGAAGGCTGATGTAAGTCTATTCAGGTTAACAAACAAATGCACACATAATAACTGCACCTATTTACTGTAGTTCTAGAAAGCTAATACTACATGGTATTTAAAAGTTAAAATTAAATATTCATAAGATTAGTGACTGAAAGTGAGTTATTGCCTTAGCAAAAATGTTAATGGACAAAAACAATGCTCAAATCCTCTAAGTGCAGTGCTGTTAGGTGATACAAAGAAGCTGCAAAGAGCACCAGTGAAAAGAGACTTTTACCTGACAGACAAAGCAAAGTTATGAATAAAACTTTCAGAAAGAGAGCGGCAAATTACAATTTACTCGCCGACTATAAGTGGTTTTTAATTCTAACTTTTCAGCCGTTACAATCAGTGGCATAATAGGTGAGACAGAGAATCTTTTCACAAACCTAGGTGGAATCTCCTACACTCATTTTCAGGTTCAGATTGAATGGGCATGTCTCTAAATATACCATAGCGTTCTTTGCTATGTTGACACCGTAATAAGCATACAAATGTTTAACTGGCACCCACACAGTGCGCACAGGAGCCGAGAAACAAATGCTTCTGGAATGAGAACGGATAAACATGCCCAACAGGACAAATGTGCATGATTTGATTGAGTTGCCTCAATCCATTACGGTAAATCAGCCCTCTGCTATTGTTTCCTTAAGAGCTGCTTTTTCAATTCCATTCAAATGTGTGAATAAAATTGTAGTGGGGAGGAGAATATCTCATTGAGGCATAGAGAGCACAGACAATAGCTAATCACTAAAGGGGTATGACATCTCCCTATAAGAGGCCTCTGGTCCATGTCCAAATATCTGTACGGACTGCACGTTGCGGGAACTCAGCTAAGCTTGCCATGAATTTGCAGCTCACGTACCTTTGAGATAAGCTTGATGTGATATTGCAAGCTGGATATTCTGTTTTCACAAATGCAAAATGCTGTGTGCGAATGCCTCGGTGGTGAACTGTGTTAACGATTCAAAACAACAATCATAGATACTAATATGGTTTTTGCCTCGAATAAGATGTAGCGGAAGTACATCTGCCTCATTAATCTGAGAGCTGAGGTCTACACAGTCATTTTATGTCATTTTAAGTATCTACACTATCAGGATGCTTGTTCTCATATCTTAATATGAATCTTAAGTTAACATTTCCCCTTCGAAAGACAGTTTAGAGCTGTTGTTACGAGACCACAATGAAGTAATTTTAACCACATGTATTTTACACACTGGATAGATTTTATCGTCAGTGTGCATGTAAATTTAATCATCATCATCATCATACATACGTATCTGTATGCGGGCAACAAGATTTTACTAAAGCCCAAGTATACTTCGTATTTTTACTTGCATGTTAGCATATGCGTACAGCCAGACACATAGCCTTTCAAAGCATCCTACATTTGATAGTGTGCATGAACACTGGTGACTTTTTTTAGTTGACACTGCATATTAAACTGGAATTTAATGGTTTGAAAAAGGAAGCATTATGTGACCCTTTTGAAAAGAAAGACGAATGAAAAGCATGACACAAGTTTGACTTCAGGTAGGCAACAACAAGAACAGTTTTTTTACCTGAACTTTGAACCAAAATTCATGTTTGACATGCTTGACTATTTCATTTAAGTCAAAGCTTCACAGTTTACAAATGCCAGTGTCACAGAATGACATCTTAAAGGGATATTTCACCCAAAAATGAAAATTATCCCATGATTTACTCACCCTCAAGCCATTCTAGGTGCATATGGCTTTCTTCTTTCAGCCGAACACAGAGTTATATTAAAAAATATCATTGCTCTTCCAAGCTTTATAATAGTAGTCACTGTTGGTCCTGATTTTGAAGTCCAAAAAAAGTGCATACATCCATTATAAAAGTCAGGTCAGGTCAAGTCAACTTTATTTATATAGTGCTTTTTACAATGCCGATACAAAGCAGCTTCACAGTGTTAAACAGGAAAATAATGCAACAGAATTTGATTCGGCTGTACAGCCGCTCTGGAGAAAACTGGTCAGTCATCTAGCTCATTTCTCAATTATCATATAGCGACAATATGGGCAGATCAGTAATTTAGTTGATATAGTAATTTAGTTTAGCAATTACATTTATTTGGATATTTAGTTGAAAATTTAAGGCAAGGAACCAAAACTCCATCAGGTGGCATAATGGAGAAAAATAAACCTTGGGCGAAACCAGTCTCAGTTGGGATGCCAGTTCTCCTCTGGCCAATTAACAAAGTGTATGATTATTATTTTGGCAACCTTACAGGTCAGAAGTCATATTAGATTGGAATATTCGAAAGATCAGAGGCATCACGCCGGATACGGGTTTATTGATGATGTGTCAATTAAACAATTATTAAATAGGAATATTTGAAGGATCTGAGTCATCACGCCGGAGACAGCATTGAGGATGCCATGTCGATGAGGCAATTTCAGAGGGGAGACTAATTGGCATGGTCTCTGCAGACACTTCAGGGATGCGTTGGTAATGTCTGGGTGCAGGTCCACCATCTGATCTGGATACGGCCCGGATCCAGCTGACTGCAGTAAACCTCAGGATAAACAGAGAGACTAACATTAGCATAGATGCCATTCTTTTTATGATGTTACGAGTACATCAGGTGTTATGGGAAGTGTTCCCGGTTCCGGCTAACAATTATTTAATTGATTTGAATAATATAAATAAAAAATATTTTATGTGTATGCCATAGTAAAGAGATGCGCTTTTAGTCTAGATTTAAACTGACAGAGTGTGTCTGCTTCCCGAACAATGCTAGGAAGACTGTTCCAGAGTTTAGGTGCTAAATAGGATAAGGATCGACCGCCTGCAGTTGATTTTGATATTCTAGGTATTATCAACTGGCCAGAATTTTGAGACCGCAATAGACGTGATGGAGTATAATGCGTTAAGAGCTCACTCATGTACTGGGGAGCTAAACCATTTAGTGCTTTGTAAGTTATTAGCAAGATTTTAAAATGTATGCAATGTTTAATAGGGAGCCAGTGCAGTGTTGACAGAACCGGGCTAATATGGTCATACTTCCTGGTTCTAGTAAGAACTCGAGCTGCTGCGTTTTGGACCAGCTGCAGTTTATTTATGCAGTTCAGCATTTTGCATTGAAAGCATGTGCTGTAATTTAGATATATTTTTAAGATGGTAGAATGCAATTTTACAGATGCTAGAAACGTGGCTTTCAAATGAAAGATTGGTATCAAAGAGCACACCCAGGTTCCTAACTGACGACGAGGGCTTGACAGAGCAGCCATCGAGTGTTAGACAGAATTCTAGGTTATTACTTGTGGAGTTTTTTGTCCAATAATTAAAAAATCAATTTTTTCTGAATTAAGCTGCAGGAAATTACTAGTCATCCAATTTTTTATATCAGCTATGCATTCCGTTAATCTTGTGAATTGGTAAGTTTCGTCAGGGCGTGAAGAAATATAGAGCTGAGTATCGTCAGCATAACAATGAAAACTAACGCCATGCTTCGTAATGATATCTCCCAGTGGTAGCATGTACAGGGTGAAAAGCAACGGTCCTAGCACTGAGCCATACTGAACTTGTGATCGGTGTGACATCTCTTCATTTACTGCTACAAACTGATAACGGTCAGATAAGTATGATTTAAACCATGCCAATGCAATTACACTAATGCCAACATAATTTTCGAGTCTATTCAAAAGAATGTTGTGGTTGATAGTATCGAATGCAGCGCTAAGATCGAGTAACACTAATAGAGATATACAACCACGATCGGATGATAAGAGTAAATCATTTGTAATTTTAATGAGAGCAGTCACAGTACTATGATACAGTTTAAATCCTGACTGGAAATCCTAACAGATACCATTTCTTTCTAAAAAGGAGCATAATTGTGAGGATACTGCCTTTTCTAGTTCTAAAAGTAATCCATTCGATTCCAGGGGGTTAATAAAGGCCTTCTGAAGCAAAGTGATGGGATTTTGTAAGAAAAATATCAATATTTAAAACTTTATAAACTAAAAAAACTAGCTTCCGACAGACAGCGTAAGTCGACTTACGACAAAAGAGTAACCCCTGACTCAATGTATGACTTAGGATGTAGGATTCGCTTTGACACCTCTCAGTTCAAACAAATATGGCTGGTCAACAAACTCGAAATCTGACATTTCTCTTTAAAAATTATAATTTTAGAATTCTAATTCGTGACCAGTATTTTGTTTTGCTCTATCCTCTGCGCTTCCACGTTTATCAATGCCCCATGCGTCGGGTCAGGGGTTACTCTTTAGCTGTAAATGTATGCGTACGGCTGTCTGTCAGAAGCTAGTTATTTTAGTTTCTAAAGTTTTGAATATTTTTCTTACACAAACGTTTTGCTTCAGAAGGCCTTTATCAACCTGCTGGAGCCGTGTGGATTACTTTTATGACGGATGGGTGCACTTTTTTTGGCTTCAAATTTTGGGCAGCCATTCACTGCCATTATAATGCTTGGAAGAGCCAAGACATTTTTTAATATGACTCCGATAGTATTCGTTTAAAAGAAGAAAGTCATATACACCTAGAATGGCTTGAGGGTGAGTAAATCATGGGATAATTTTCATGTTTGGGTGAACTATCCCTTTAATTGCTGAAGCAGGTAAGCAAAATGTTTGCTTACCAAGGCTACACTGTAGGAAGTGATAACATGCACTTTTTAGGCTACCCAATACCTTTTTACAGTATATTGAATTACAACACACAATTAAAAACATTCCTCATACAATAAAAAGTCAGTGCAGTCCAAAACAACACTGGATCCCATTGACATTCACTGATTTTAAAATCTTGCTAATTACTTACAAAGCACTAAATGGTTTAGCTCCCCAGTACTTGAGCAAGCTCTTAACGCATTATACTCCTTCACATCTATTGCAATCTCAAAATACTGGCGTGTTGATAATACCTAGAATATCAAAATCAACTGCAGGCGGTCGATCCTTTTCCTATTTAGCACCTAAACTCTGGAACAGTCTTCCTAGCCTTGTTCGGGAAGCAGACACACTCTGTCAGTTTAAATGTAGACTAAAAACACATCTCTGGCAGACACATAGAACATTATCAACTTATATTATTCAAATCAGTTAAATGATTGTTTTAGGCTGCATTAATTAGGTTAACTGGAACCGGGAACACTTCCTATAACACTCAATGTACTTGTTACATCATGAGAAGAATGGCATCTATGCTAATATTAGTCTGCCTCTGTCTCATCCTTATCCCGAGGTTACTGTAGTCAGCTGGATCTGGTCCATATCCAGATCAGATGGTGGACCTGCAAATACTATAAACACGACCAAAACGCAGCCCTGAATGCCATTAAAGACCCTCTACTAGACAATTCCCGTGTGAAGGCCTCGTCGACAGATCCTCAGCAAAAACCACAAGAACCAGACAGGTCCTCCTCACAGTCCCTGTGGCCAGCTTCGGCTCCATACCGCGTGATAAATCTGATCTTCATGCAAAAGGAACTGGATGAATATTTGAATGTTACCGATCCCGATCTGAATTCTGACTTGTGATGCTGCCTGAATAATAATCACACCATGTTCATTCGTTGGCCAGAGGAGAACTGGCCCTCTGACTGAGCCTGGTTTCTGCCAAGTTTTTTTTTTCTCCATTTTGTCACCTGATGGAATTTGGGTTCCTTGCAACTGTCGCCTCTGGCTTGATTATTTGGGGACACTTAATACTCAACAATTGATCTGACTGCAGCTGACTGTTGTATGAGAACTGAATTGAGCTGGACGATGATATTATCTTTTGCAGAACTGCTTTATAGATTAAATTAGCTAATTTAATAATTGATTATCAACACTGAACTGACTTCAGCTGAACAGCAGCCGAAATGCACAATTGTTCTGTTATCACTGTAAAGCTGCTTTGGAACAATCTGTATTGTATGAAGTGCTGTGTAAATAAAGGTGACTTGACTTGACTACATACAAAAGACTGCAACAAGACATGTCGTTTTGTGTTCCACAGAATAAAGAAAGTAATACAGGTTTGGAATGACATGAAGGGGGAATAATGATGACCATTTTTTTTTTTTTTTTTCTTTCACAGCCTTCAACCTAAATAAATTGATGTTTACATAGCCAAAACATTTAACAAAGATTTAAATCACTATAAATATTTACAGCATCATATCATGAAAGCATGTTCTACCTGCTAACACCCAGAGAGTTACGCACATGTGGTCTACTAATCTTGTGACTGTCCTATTGTACAGCATGCCTGTTTGCTGCCCATGTGAGAGATCCAATATGTCCCATTGATAAGTAGTTGGGAGTGAGGAGGTACAGAGGCTCGTCGTTTCATCTACCATGTGCCTCACTGCTGATAAGGAGTCGTGCTTGAGTTGTCACTGGTCACCGGGGCCACACCAGGGGCCGCGTTCTGCGTCAGGTCCCCAAAACTCCTTTTGGTTAATAATTGTCTGTATTTAGAGGACTGTTTTGACATTCATGACAGAGTCACTTTGCTCTCTCCCTCCTTAAGGCAGTGAAGAGTCTCTTAGGGCTAAGCCAGACAGACAGAGTCAAAAATCTCATTAACCTTTAAATGCTTCAGATGAATGTGAATTCTTAATTTGTGAGTATTCACTCTTAATTGTTTTTTTGTTTGTTTTTACTTGTGTGTGTGTGTGTGTGTGTATAGATATATATATATATATATATATATATATATATATATATACTGTATATTAGGAAGGTGGCAGTGTGATGCTTTGGGCAGTGTTACATGTGGATGTTACTTTGACACGTACCCCCTACCTAAGCATTGTTGCAGACCATGTACACCCTTTCATAGAAACGGTATTCCCTGGTGGCTGTGGCCTCTTTCAGCAGGATAATGCGCCCTGAGACAAAGCAAAAATGGTTCAGGAATGGTTTGAGGAGCACAACAAGAAGTTTGAGGTGTTGACTTGGCCTCCAAATTCCCCAGTCTGTGGGATGTGCTAAACAAACAAGTCCGATCCATGGAGGCCCCACCTCGCAACTTACAGGACTTAGAGGATCTGCTGCTAACATCTTGGTGCCAGATACCACAGCATACTCTCAGGGGTCTAGTGGAGTCTGTGCCTCGACGGGTCAGGGCTGTTTTGGCAGCAAAAGGGGGACCAACACAATATGGATAATAATTTTATGCCTGATCGTTATTTATATAAATATATATATATATATATATATATATATATATATATATATATATATATATAGAGAGAGAGAGAGAGAGAGAGAGAGAGAGAGAGAGAGAGATGCATCAGGCTCAAAGATATACAAGATCTTAACCAAAAATGTATGCATTTATTTCTTGATGGTAATAAATGTTGTGATGTTATTTCCATCAAGAGGAGCAAATTTGGTTAAGATCTTGGATTGACAATCTAAGAGTCAAGCACTCAGTAAAGGCTACTCCAGCACATTTCAATGAATTTAAGGTCTGGATTCTTCAGTCTCCCTACCAACCATTCTTTCACAATTTGAGCCTGATGAATCTTGCCATTGTCATCCTGGAATATGACCATGATGTGTCTTCCTACATTCATTCCTACATTATTGCTCTCTGCATTTGTAAGTCGCTTTGGATAAAAGTGTCTGCTAAATTATTATATGTAATGTAAATGTACATGGTTGTTTAACAAATGAAAAACTACACACTCCATCAATTATGGTTATAAGAACTGTTGCCAAACATATAACATGCTAGAAACATAATAATTACTGCAATAATGATCCAATCATAGACTCTTAAAGATTTGCCTATTTAAATCCAAACAGTGACTCTTGAGAGATGACGTACATGACAGAAATGAAATTAAAGTACTGAGGTCCAGGACTAAGCAGAAATAGTAAAAAATATAATAAATAAAAACAATAAAATCTCAAGTTAGCAAAACTTTAAAACAGTGCAAGTAAATAAGTTATGAATAAATATGACTATAAATATTCAAGTGTTATTGCACAATGATGTACCGTGGGCAATTATTGCACATAAAAGAGTAGGTATTATGTGGCTACTGTTACAGCACATAAAAACTATAATGCATGATTGTTATTCCACATGAAAGAGTCAGGGAGTATGAATGTTATTGCAAATGGTAAGAGTTTGTAAGTCTAACAGCTTCTTCCTGAAGGAAGGGAAGTAAACAGTCCATGAGCGGTGTGGGTAGAGTCCTTAATGACACTGGCAGCCCTGATCTTGCATCTGCTGATGTAGATGTCCTCAGTTATTGGAAAACTGCTGCCAGTGATCCTCTGTGCAGACTTAAGAGCCTTCCTGTCTGCAGCAGAGCAGTTTCCGTACCATTCAGTGATACTCTCCACCCCGCATTGTTCCCAGGCCAGCCTGCTTGAGCCTCCTCAAGAAGTACAAGCTGTTGATGGGCCTTCTTTATTAAGCTGACAGAGTTGGTATGCCAGGTGAGGTTGTTGTTGATGTGTATCCTCAAGTATTTAAAACTGAGAACAACCTCTACAGCTGTTCCCCCGATGTAAAGTGGGACAGGGACATTTCCTTTGTCTTCTTCACTTTGATGCAGAGGTTAGGTTAGGTTAGCTCCGCACCAAGCCTCCAGTTTTTCCACATCTAGACTCCGACTCATCACTATGGGAAATTAGATGCATCGCTGCTGTGTCATCCGCAAAGTTAACAACTTGAGATTATTATCAGACTCAAAATTTATAGGATATTGTATTGAAATGTCAATGAAATGTTGCCAAAGAAATCCCAGAACTCACTGACTGGTCCCAGCGATAAGGTTCATGGATCACAGTTTAAGGTTAGGCTGAGAGGAGGTGAGTCTGCAATGCTGGTGCATATGAGACTGTTGGCTGTGCAAAACACTGTCTGATTAATGAATTTATCTGGTCGGGAAGACAAGGCAAGCGGCTTGGAATATTGGGATGAGGACCACGGATCTATCTTCAATTGCTTTGGTTGCACGGTTCTAGACCTCTGAAATTGAATATGTCGTGTTAGTTGTCCTGTCCTGTGAATGTGAGCAACAAATGATAATGGGTGCAGTCTGGCTGGTAGGCATGAATTTTATACAGTGAACCTGTAATCCTATTCCCAGAATTATGAGATTAGTTGATTCGAAAGCTAGACAGATTATAGACTAGGGCAATTACATATAACAAGTGATAATGGTTGTTAGTACTGTAGTAATGCAGCTCACAATTCTCATATAATAGTAACGGTGGAAATCAAAATATGGTCCCACTTTATATAAGGTGGCCTTAGCTACTATGTACTTACATCAAAAAATAGGTACAATGTATATTGCTGATATTGTGGTGGGATACGGGTAAAGTTAGGGACAGGTGGTATGGGTAAGTTTAAGGATAGGTTAAGGTGTAAGGGAAGTGTCAACAGTGTAATTACAGAAATTAATTACAGATGTAATTACATGCAGGTAATTTTTTTAATGAAAGTACAATGTAAAACATGTATGTACACAATAAGTGCATTGTATCAAATGATTAATTTAAATGTTAGTACATAGTAGTTAATATAACTAATATAATTAATATAAAGTGGGCCCCAAAATATTTTTAAAAAGGCCACTTAAAAAATTAATCAAATAAATGTATCCCTGTGTTTAAGTCTAGGAATTGTTTGTAGGGCAAGTGCAAGTGGGTCGTGACTTGAGAAAAGGTCTGCAAGATACGGTGGAGCAAGGTTATTAATAGACTTATATAACAGGACAAGTTGCAGGACAAGTTTTGAACTTGATTCTGTATCTTACAGGCAGCCATTGCAATGAAATGACAATAGGTGTAATATGATCATACTTTCGTGTCCGAGTCTGAAGCCTAGTGGCAGCAACAGAGCTAAACTTGAATGATTAATACCCAGGTAAAGCAAGTTGCAGTAGTCTAAACAGGAACATATAAAAGCATGAATGACTTATATGAATGAAGTATCTGTAAAGTTTTTAAAAAACGGCTTAACCTTCAAGATTTGACAAAGATGAAAGGAGCTACAGCATTAATTTGGTTATCCATTTTAAAGCTGCAGTCTGTAACTTTTTTGGTTAAAAATGATGAGCAAGTTCATAACCAGCAAGTGTTCATAACTTTCGCCCGATTCACAACAATAAACTTGTAATAATGTGTTATAATTTGAGTGGTACTGGTGGATTTCAATGGGAAATTCGAGCATTGTCTTTACGTCACGTCTGTATACCACGGCCGTAACCATGTCTTGAACATTGGGAGGGACCAATTTTTTTATTTTTTTTATAAAGCATAAAGAAACAACAATGAACGAAATTCTAGGTCTAATTCTAGTTGGGAAATAATCCTTTTGGGACTATTTGCAAACAATATTTGCATTAATTTCCATCACATATTATTAGTCCCGAGATTCTTCGTATTAGTGAATGAATATATAGATCTGCTGGTTATATTTGAATTCCCTAGTGGTCTGGTGATAGAATTTTTGTAAACCGTTTCAAAGGTTCCGGGTTCTAATCCCCTCTCATATAGTTTTTTAGTTTCTTCATTAAAATCAAAGCTATTCATCAATGATTGTATATTAAGAGCAGGGACACGTTTGTGTGCAGTTTGTTTTGTGATTTAACCGGAAAGAATACTCTCTCTCCACATCAGCATTAAGCGATAGATTGACGTGCTCGTCTGTGTGTGAAGACTGAGCACGAGCCAAAAGAGAACGTAAACCCCGCCTACTTTGATTTGATTGGCCATCTCACACATTTTGACATTGACGAGCACTGTTAGACCACTGAGGCAAACCAGACCAAAATTTTACTTTTAAACCTTTTTGTCATCCTAACAACAACATACAGAGCGCTGCATAATGAAGTGCAGCAGAGCAGTGCAAGAATTTCAAATATTGGGGGGGACAATTTGTCCATTTCTAATTATGTATATATTCTACTATATACAAGTCCCCCCCCCCAATGTCTATGGTGGTTACGGCTCTGCTGTATACATAAAGAAGGAGTCCAGCTAGTAGGCTATCGCATGTGAAGCTGCTGCAGATGCCCTGGTAGCCCGGATTTGATATCTAATTAAACATTTAATTACAATATACTATATTTTAAGTTTGATTGCATTCCTTATAAAATATGAGTAGATTCTACTAATTTGTGGACATAATTTGAATGTGTGAATAAATTTAATTTAAATGGACTCAAATGAAGTTTTACTCCTGACCACCCCTCCTGCGAGTCAGGTAATGACGCCATTTTATTGTGGTGTGGTTGATGAGAAGTTGGGACATTTGTTTTAGCAAGTTCTATTTGGGGAAAATGTTTCTTTGCTCCCAGAGAGACTGTTTGTGAGCAGTGAAAACATTGTTTGTTTAAACGACCCAACACATTTCTCCGGTGAGCAAGCTAGTTTTCTCACTCACGTGCGGCGGACATCACTGTGCTTGAATCCCTGACCGGTGAGTTCGACGGACGTTTTTTTAGGCTTTTCCCTTCTATTGCTAAATGACATCACCGTTTTCTCCAGCGCGGCTGTACAGCCGAATCAAATTCGGTTGCATTATTTGGTTCCTGTTTAACACTGTGAAGCTGCTTTGAAACAATCTGCATTGTAAAAAGCGCTATATAAATAAAGTTGACTTGACTTTTACTATTGTTTCTTTTTCACTCGATGAGCTGTTGTTGGTAGTGTAAACTTAGTTTGAACCTCTGGTCAGCACTGAACACCGCGGCCGTGCTTCCAGCTGAGGAGTGAGGATGGTGGCGTGGATGGATGTACTCCTGTTTTTTCTAGGTTCCTAGCCCTCTTAACAACAGACTATCTTGTTTTGTGTTGCAGGTCAAGAAGAGATGCTTTGGAAATGTAAGTATTGCCCTAATAACTGTGAAAAGAGAGCACAGCTATTTAAACATTATAGGCTCAAACATGGAAATTATACAAGAACAGAACAATTTACTTGTTTACATCCGAAATGCATGTACATTTTTATCACTTCATGAACAATATGTACACTTATGCCATCTTCACACCAAAACTCCAGATCAGCAGTATGTCATGTGGGTTTACTGAGACCTGTTCTGAGGCTGATTATTTTATTAATCTGCATACTGCACAGTGCACAATAAGCCAAGTCAGGTGCCATTATAAAGACTATAACTGTAATGTTTGCTCCTTACAGAAAAGTTGTCAACGACAAGCCTGACATCAGCCAGATGGTACTTCAATGGCCAGCTCTTTCTATATGTATTGGTGCATTGATGCCATGTTGCAATTACCAATTATGAAATTCCAGCTTGTAAAAATGTTAACGTTCTCATATAACTTGTAATAACAACCTGTAAAATGAGAATTTTCTGGGAGCTCCTACTTGTATAACTGTACCACCTGACTGCCGGGGATTAATTTAGCCGTTGATAGCATTTTTCCATAGAAATGCGTAATTCCCAGTCCAAGGACATGAACAGCTTGGAGTCACATGTTGTCATCTTGGAATTATGATAATTACGACATGGTGTGAACACAGCATATGACTTTGAGTATTTGACAACAGCACTATCTGACGCTATTATATGATAATGTCTTTGTCAATCTTTTTCTTCCTCTGTTAGGTTGCAGCTGACAAGGACTCATACAGGCAAACCCCAGTGAAAATCCTCTGCATTGATCAAGAAAGACATCAACTAAACCCATCTAGAGTGAGGATCGTCTTTGAAGGATGTTTGGTGATGGACGAACTGACCAACCTCAGGACTTCTGTGTCCTTTTTTCCAGACTGATTTACACCCTGCACCTGGACTGCCCTAACTGTATAAAAAATACTTTATATTTTATTCAGTAGATAATGCTCAACCTAAGAAAAGGTGAACTGACACCTAAAATTGAATACTGCCAATATTGTGAACTCAGGAGTGTATTTGTTTGTTTATTTATTTTTTGTGATTCTGATAGACCATCCATGTGCTTAAAGGGGGGTATAATGCTATTTCATGCATACTGAGCTTTTTACACTGTTAAAGACTTGGATTCCCATGCTAAACATGGACAAAGATTCAAAAAATAATTTGGACATTTGATGGAGTATTTCTGTGCCAAAAATACTCCTGGTTTCTCACAAGTTTCGGAAAGTTTTTTTCGAGTATGGGTCTGCGTGATGTCAAAAAGGGCGGAATTTCCTTGTATGGGCTGTACGGGCACTTCTCCCGGAAGGGCGCGCGCACACACTTCGACCAGAGCGAGAGAGCGAAAGCAGCACACCCAACAACGCGCTTTGCTCGGCGATGTGCACTTCCCACATGTACACCTTTTAAAACGGGCAAATAAAAAAAATATGATGACATAATGAAAGTAGAAGTTTAGTGATTAGTAATTTACACAAGCTGCTAAGCAAATATATACAGTTACAGTACATAACGTTACCACATAGAGACGTCCTGCTGTAATCGTTGTTGCTGCTGCTCCTCTTCAATTTCAGCCTGATTCTGGATAATATATGTATGGCTCAATCTGATTGATAGCCATCGTTTATTTAGGACAACGTTTTTTTTCCCACGTTTTCTAAGGATGTCACAGCTTTCAGACGCTCTCAACGCAATAGCTGCGCGCGCTCGTGGCTCCGCCCCCACATGATACGCCTCCAGCCGCTCGGTTTTATTCGGAAAGACTCTGTACAGCGTATCTTTCTTTTATAAATATGATAAAACTAAAGACTTTTCGGAGATATGAAGAATGCAATACTACTCTATTGGTACTCAAGATTGACATGAGATTGACATAAACCCCCCCTTTAACAATAAGCTGATTTGTTAAAACTAGGTTTTAAGGAAAATGTTTTCAGGACATGAAAAATTCATGTTTTGTTTGTATTTTGTTTTGGAATTGAATTTAAATAAAACAGAAAATTGTATGAATGTACCTTTTATTTGCTTTTTCCCCTTAATTTTCTAGTTTAACAAATTAAAAAATAAAACAATCGATATAATATTAACTTAGTATTAACTTAGGGCAACTTTTTACTTAGTACATTGAACTTAAATATACTATGTGAATAACTACAAAGTAATTGATATTACAAAACATTTTAAGTTAAATGAACTAAAATTTACTTAATTTTTTAGGGTAACCAGTTTCCTCAAATTTTTTAAGTAAATTCAACTTATCCGGGTTAACAGTGTGGCGGATCATTTATAGCCTTTCCTCACAGCAGCTGGAATCATTAAATGTATCATTTTGATGGCGGATTGTAATCCAGAAAGGTCCAAATGACAATCATCAGATTCACCCGTAGTCAAAAGCAAAAGATTAGACTACAGAAATTAAAATCTACAGGTAACGCTAATACACACTAAATACATAGTACAAAGTATTATCAGGGTGCCGGTCTGGTCAGCTCTGGGCTTGTTTGTGTTGTGTTCTTTTGTTTGTCTGGACCACATGGCTGTCACATGGTGATTTTGTGTTGCCATGCCATGCACTCTGTTATCTATTGTTACTCCGCCCCTCTTGTTACCTTGTTATCTCATTAGGGCTCACACCTGTTTTAGTTTGTTAGTCAACCTCTTGTCTACTGTCCTGTGCCAGATCGAATCTCTGCTCTGCTGAGTTACCTGGCTCTTGTCTGTGGTTACTGAGACTGTGATCTTGCTTCTGCTACAGTAATAGTCTTAGTCTAGTCTTGTTTTCCTGGCTTCTTTCTGCAGTTTTGGTTATTTCTTAATTTTGTTTATTTTTTCCCTGTTTTGCTAAACTTGTTTTTTGAGCTCCCGTCTGGCTAGTTTAATTTTAGTTTGTTTTCCCCTCTCCTTTTCTTTTTTGCTCCCAGCTTCCCTGTCTGCTTTAGCTGCCAGATCCAGACCATCCTGTTATTCCCTTTTGGATCTTCCTTGCCTGCCTGCCACAAAGGATTTCAGCCTCCACTGCTAGGTTCCTACCTCTGCTCTCCAGGTGTACTCTTTCTCTCGCTCTCCCCTGCCATTGTGACGTTACGTCACCAGGTGTTAGTCTGTGAGCTTGCCTACCTCATTGTCTTTGGACTGTACTCATTTCCTCCTCCACTCTCCAGTGTTGCAGTTTGGACCTACTCTGCCATTTGCTCTGAGAATCCTTTCTCCAACGCCCCCTGTTGTGCTGACGTAGTACTCCCTCGTACCTGGCTGGCATCATCCCTGTTTCCCCTTCTGACCGTGGATTCACTTTTCCTCTTTGTGTTCCTAATTTAGTTTGCTCTTGACATTTAATAAACACTGTTATTCCCACAACTGGTTCCTCATCTCTCACCATCCTGACAGGTATAACAATAATAATAATTTGCACGGTTTTATGTGATATGAGCCAAGCAATTGTTAGATTTAATCACATGCTTTTTTCTTTTTGTTCTCAGTTGGTCAGAACAAAAGTGGCAGATGTGTTACTTGTTCAGATTACATTTTCTGGTGAAATGTATTATTTTGGTCGTACTTCCAAGACGTAGTATCTGTAATTCCAAAGTACAGTATCCACAACAGTGCAGTAAATGAAGGACAGCCACACATACCAATCAAAAAGTTAGATTCAGCCATAATGATACACAACCCACGTACAGATGATAATTCCGCAAATAACTGCAATTTCAGGTTTCAAACACAGATGGTGACAAAGAGGCAAAACTTACAGACTGCAGCTTTAAGGCTGCTGTCAATTAGGATACTCAAGTTTTAGACGCACAATCTCATATTTGGTTCAAATTGCTTAAGTTTAGTTTTTAAGATCGCTCTAGAAGATGCAGGCCCAAATATAATATTTTTCCTCTTCATTCAGATGAAGAAAGTTTAAAGACTTTGTCAAAGGCTATCAAGATGTCTAAAGCCTTTGTATCTTCTTTTTTTGATCAACATATAGATTTCCGTATTGTTGGCATATGGCAATGGAAGGATATACTGTGTTTGTCAAAAATGTTTCATAGTGGAAGCATGTAGAGAGAAAAGAAGATCAGAGCAAGAATGGATCCCTGTGGGACTCCACATGTAAGGTTCGCAGTAGATGAAGTAAAATTATCAATGCTGACTGTAAAAGATTGGTTAGTCAAAAAGGATAAACCACTTAAGAACATTTCCCGCAGACAGCTGCAATGTTCCAAGAAAGAGATAAGAATGGAGTGATTGAAAGTATCAAATCCTGCTGTTAAGTCAAGGAGTACAGGGTCACCATAATCGGCAGAGAGAGAGATATGTCATTTAACATTCTCAGAAGAGCAATTTCAGTACTGTGGCGAGCTCTGAAGCCTGACGGAAATGTGTTCATGATGGAGTTAGTCCTCAAGAAGTCATGTAATTGCTTATAAAAAAAACTTTTTTATAAAAATGTTTTTAGATGGGTCTAAAATTAGACAGGACAGAGGGTTAGAGCTTTGTTTTTTTAAGTTGCGATCTGATTGTTGCATGTTTTAAATCATGTCTGAGACCGATGCAGTAGAAAGGCAAAAAAAGTTTTGAAATTGGTGCTACCTGACTAGAAAAAAAAGGAAAAAAAAGACTGTTATCTTCCTTTTTGCCAAATAGGTAGGAAAACTTCAACATCCATAATGCACTGGGCATGTTGCCGTCTAGGCCACTCCTACCAGTCTGCTATTGTCTGTACATGTCCAAAAAAACTAAGGCAGCTGACATTTTGCACACAAAGGTACCTCATGAAGGTACCTAATTTCTGGCAGGCTTCTGACGCAGCGCTACAGTTTTGTCATCTACAGAAAAATAGAATGAGCTTTGGTAATAACTATGTGAATATTTAACTACTACAATAGTAATTTCTTTCTAGAAATGACATTAAAACTTTGGTCAAAAATGTACATGCAACAGCACACAGCAACTGCGATACATACATCATATGCTGCGAAGGATACATCATATGCTGCCTTCAAAAATCGATCAGATGAAGGTATCTCAGGAGACAGAAAGTGAAGCTAACATTGGATTCAGATGTGCCTTGATGCCTTCCTACCTTGGAATGCATCTTCCAAAGGCAGCATTTTTAAGGTTTCAGCATGAATACGGTTACCAGAGTCAAATACCACCTTGCTTTAGTAGGAAATACTCCTTAGCAAACTTTTAGTAATAATCGTGTCAGCTTCATTGTTCCTGGGTGCAAGATTTCAAAGAGTAAACATTTAGCTGTAAATTACTTTCGGTTTCCAGTGAAGGATTAAGCATGTTGTAGGCAGTAGATGAAGCCTGCAAAAAAAAATAAAAAATCAAAAAAAAAAAAAAAAAAAAAAGGTAACGCTTTAGATTATACCCCAGAAAGTACTGCGTAAGTAAAGCGAATTTACAGCGTAACTTTCTGTAATTATAGTGTAACTATAAAGTAAGTGCGTGTAGTTATAAGGGAACAATATGTAATATTTGGGGAATAAAGGGGTAACTATCAGGAAAATTTACAAATTATTTATACTGTAAGTATTTTTTTAATTAAGGGGTAATTATCCATGTAGTTACAGGGTAAATGGTGCTTGTTATTCCATGTAGTTACAGGGTAAGTATGAATCTACGGGCTGTAAATTAAAGTGGTGTTTGTTCCCCTCTTGTTTCATGTAGTTACAGGGTAAAAACACGCACACAATCTGATATCACTCTGAAATCTTTATTTGAAAAACAACACTTATTCATTTCTTTTGCTTGGCTTTCTCCTCCTCTTGTTCCTCTTCTTACTCGTTCTTGCCACAGATGAATCTTAAGAAGGAATCCTATGTCTCTAGCTATTCTGTAGCCTATTATGTATTTAAAGAAAATACTGTGCACACAGAAATGTCCTCACAGTTTACTCATCTTTTACCCTCATGCCATCCGAGATGTATATGACATTCTTTCTTCAGATGAACATAGCAAAATAAATAATCTCTGCTAATGAAAACTCATTTGGGTTCCTAAAAGTTGAAGCATCAAACAGCACATACAGCAATAACTACAGCAATCCATACAACCCCAATGGATGAATCAATGTCTTCTGAAGTGAAACGTTAAGTGTTTGTAAGAAAAATACCAATATTTTTTAAAAAAAATTTACGGTAAACTATCGCTTCCGACCAGCAGTCATCAGCGTGAATGAGAGGGTTGAGTTCACACTTGACGTAACTTGAAGCTGACTGGTCACGCGGATGTCGGATGCCGTCTGTTTCTATTTTCATTTTTTTAAATTAATGCTCACAACAGTAAACAAACAATAACATAATATATGATAATAGCAATGAGAAACAAACAAGACTAGAAGACAGAGACGCCAGAGAGACAGAGTCGCCACTTGAAGCTTTATTATGAGATCATTTCTGGATGTACTTTTTCTTTTAATAAATAATAATACAGAATATCAAAAGACATGGGATTGCTCTTAAGATCCATCAGTGGAAATAATGTAAGTATGAAGAGAAACAAGAGGAGGAGAAGCCAATCAAGAGAAACAAAAAAGGGACAAAACGTGCCTCTTTCTTTCAGGACGTTATCATTTGAAATGAAAAGTTTATTTTAAAAAATGAATAAGAAGTGTCATAAATCTGTTTTGAATTAAGTTGTTTTTCAATAAATGTTTCCGAATGATATCAGATTTTGTACGTGTTTTTTATTGTACTTACCCTGTAACTACATGAAATAACAAGCACCAGTTACCCTGTAACTACATGGATAATTACCCCTTAATTGAAAAATACTTTCAGTAAATCATTTGTTAATTTTCCTGATAGTTACCCCTTTATTCCCCAAATATTACATATTGTTTCCTTATAACTACTACTAAAGTACTTACTTTATAGTTACACTATAATTACTGAAAGTTACGCTGTAAATTCGCTTTAGTTTAGTTTTATGTGTTTGTGGTCATCCAGTTTGAAATGTTAGGTTTCACTTTATTTTGATGGTCCCTTTAACACATTCTGTTGACTATAAGTAACATTGCATGTCTATGTCACTAGTTCTCATTAGAGTGTTAGTAGAGTATTAGTAGAATGGTAGGGTTAGGGTTAGAATAAGTTGACATGTAGTTGCAAAGTTACTTGTAGTCAGTAGAATTTCTATTGGGGAGCATCACGATAAAGAGTTAGCAGATATTAAGCAGAGAGTCTACTAATACTCTAATGAGAGTTAGTTGACATGTAGTTACTTATATTCAACAGAATGTTCATAAGGGACCATCAAAATAAAGTGTTACCAAATGTGGACTACAAACACTGTGTTTTATGCCAAATGGAGGGAAAAACTGAAAGAAACTGTTGTTCTCTCAGTTCTACTCAACCCCCTCAAAGCAAAAAGTTGCCGCATACAGGTAAGAAAGCTGTTGCATTTTTGATCATAATGTTGTTTAAAGAATAGACATACAATTTTCCTAAAATAACTGTTCTGTTAATAACCCTCTGTAGAACCGACAGTACGTATGAGGGGATACAAAAATCTAGAAATATAATCGGTAGTTTTCACGAAAGCCCTGGAGCTGTCAAAAGTTTTCAACTTTTTCTGACTTTTTTTCTTCTTTCACTTAGGTTGACAGCGAAAAAATTGCTTGACAAAAAGTGCTTGGCATTTGATGGAGCTTTTACCAAGTCATCGGACAAAACATATTTGTAATATGAATGCCCATAAACCTTGTGGCTCAATGTAAATTTAATCTGTGAGTTGGTGTCACTTGTATTTATTTCATTCTGACCATATTTCAAATTGCAACTTTGACCTTACCTCAAAGGACTTGTGCTCCACAAAAATAAACCAGTATTTTTTTTTTTTTTTCTTCTTGGACCGATCCATGAAAAGCCAATTGTATATGAGCAGCAAATCTTCCTTTTAGAAGTTGCAGCATGCTTGTCTGCGTGACCTTGCAATACACAGTGGATCCATAAAATATGTTTAAGCATTTTTTCTGTGTCTACAAGACAGGCATTTGTTGTTTTTTTACTGGTCGGCTGAAAGCAGTTTTACCCCTGCTTGTACAATCAGACAGACTCAATCGTTCGCAAAAGGTGTTTTCGTGCACTTGCTGATATAATTCAGACCGAGCTTATCTTGCTTACAACTCAAACCAGGCAAAATTATTGCTAACGCCGGCAATGCAGATGGCCTCCGTAAAAAGAGCCCCTTTGTTGTGCATTTGTTTGCCATGTTGAGTTGCTGAGCACAACACAGAGACATGGTTGGCATAGCACTTCAGGGCCTCAATAATTCATGCAATGTCATTGTGAAGCACAGTGTGCACTTGCTACTAAAAAAAAGAGTGAAGGTCATTTGTTTAGACACTCCTTGTTACTGCAACAATAATTAAACAATCACATTGATTTTATGTCCAACTGCAGGAGATTCAGCGACCCAGAAACATGCCCGGTTTACAATTACCGTATTTACTTCGCTTTACATGCACAGACGTTAACATGAATTGGGTCATGCTGTTTTTTCTTTTCTTTTTGACCTCTCGGCCTATATAATATATAGGCCTATTAAATGTCCTATTTTTTCAATAAATTCTGGATAGTTAATACGATCAAGTTAGCCCTGCTGATAGATGCTGTAACTATACCATTCAGCTGCCATTGAGATAAATGGAAATGTTAACGGATAACTCTCCCCAGGTATTATAGACCACATTAGTGCACACAATAGTGCTTAATTAACATGGAATTTTGGGGAAAATGAGTTAGCACATGAAAAAAAAAATAATAATAATACTTTGTTGAGGTTGCGCAATGTTTTGCAATGCATAAAAAAAGACCACACCCTGGCTCCTGAAATGCACATTGGCATTTGACATGATTTTTAAGTTTATTTTTGTGTGTTACATAATAACATAGGTCAGAAACAGAAGATCATCTTTAAGGTGTGATCATCTAATTTTACCTCTTTTGAAATAATTGCCATTTTCCATCCTAAAACTGTCACAAAACAATGAACACTGATAATGCATTCTAGAAGAATAATCAACAATGGTGTAAAATAATCAAGGATGCATTATGAATTTAAAATACAGTTTCAAAGCCTGGAGATTTTTTCACCCACTGTGAAGCAATCATTAAAATAAATAATTCTGCAGAATTTGAAGTACACATAATTTTGAGCACTTTGTATTTAAAAACAAGAAGATATTTTGAAGAATGTTGGTAAGAATGTTGGTTGGGGGGTTGGGGGGGGGGTAACTTTTTCATGTTTCTTTTTCATTATTGGACAAACAATCCCTTAGACATTTAAGGATAAATTTTATGTTGATTTAATTTATGTATGCTTACTTAATTAAAAGGTGCTACATAAAAATAAAACTTAATTTAAGTGTAAACACTTTGGCTTTGTTCATACCAACTGGTGCTGCGTTTCCCATAAGCATCGTAAGCCTAAGTAGATCAGAGTGGTCTCTGCAATTAAGCTTACTATTCTTTTGGGAAACACAGTCCAGCCTGACACGGCAACATTGGTTCAGCAAATAAAATTTTTTTTTGTCCAATGGCAGATGGGGGAGTGTTTGGGAATCCTGATTGAATAAATGTGTTCGACTTAAAGTAACGTTGTACAGACCGATAGGTGTATGAAATACCGTGAGTCTTAAATGCATACCTCGGGTCTTTAATGACCCGGGACGTCATTCCTCATTCATTTTTTTTAAGTTAGACATCAACCTTCTTAGTATTCCTCAATCAATTCATTATAAGCAATATAACAAGAAAAAATAAATAAAATGCTAGGTTTCCCTTTTTTTTTTAACTTTTTTTTTTTATTGTAATAGAGTCGCTGACAACCCGAGTGGTGTAACAGTGCAAGTATATTTTTTCTGCACAACAAAAATTTTATATTTGATGACTGAATAAGTGCAATTCACCTTTATTCCACAAGGTGGCAATGTCTGATACACAATGATGAAGTGACGTTTCACTCATAGTTACCGCAGGCAGAAAACAAAAGAATAGGAAGTATCATCAGCAAAACTTGAAATGGCTCAGTGATTTACAGCAGAGCAAGTACTGAGTGCAATCAAATATTAGTGTCACTGTCGCTCGGTGGTGGATCTGGTGAAGAAGCTGTCAGCAATCAAACTTTAGATTTAAAGATGTTGAATATGTTTGAGATGGTGAATATGAGCCAGATGCTGAATGTACTGGGAAATGAGCTCTGGGGAGGACAGTGATGATGGGATAAACCATTTGATCAAACTGAACCCTTCCAAGCTCTCCAAAAGATAACAAAATATGCTTTATTTTATTCTTTTGTAATTGTTACTCTAATATCAGGAGAGATATAAATGTCAGGAAATACCAGGAACATATACAGCAATATGGTGAGATGACAATACAGGATGGAGAGCACACACTTTCAGGGATGGTCCAAGCAGGTGAGTATACAGGTATGGGAAGCGGCTTACTGGTAAAGAAGAGGATCATTGGAGAATAGGAGACACAGGAAGTAGGAGACCGCTGGAGAACAATTGCTGTTAAGTATTAAGGTGAGTAGTCCGTAGTTCTTGTCATAGACCAGACAATTACTTAATGTGAAGTGTGTGATCTTACAGTGCTCTTGATGGCTATTGGCTAGTGATTGGTGTGATGTGGTTGATGGCTGAATGAGTGCAGATAAGAACCAGGAAGGATGCTTGGAAATGTAGTCTAGAGTGCACATGTGACAGAAAAATGATAATGATGAAATATGCATGAAATTTCCCTCTCAAAGGAAGAAGCTGATCATTTATGGTTAGAAATGATCTTGACATTATGAACCACTCATATGATCATTAATTATTCTATTAAGAGAAGAATGTGAGGTTGAACATACTGTACAATGACAGCTTGATATTCGTAGCACCATCTGTTTAAGACACTGTCGTCAGAG
This sequence comes from Rhinogobio ventralis, assembly GCA_039654625.1. NCBI lineage: Eukaryota > Metazoa > Chordata > Actinopteri > Cypriniformes > Gobionidae > Rhinogobio > Rhinogobio ventralis. The sequence continues at coordinate 27,715,738 of CM077208.1, forward strand.
CTAAGGTCTCATCTCATTAGCCCAGGAAAGCACTCAGCAATTTTATGACATCATTAATAGTGCAGTGAGCACAGAACTCATGATTGGATCTTACATAAACATATCTTACATATTCAGACAGGCGCTGTCAGCCTCATGGGAGAGACTGATTTAACCAGAGTAAATGCAGGTCAGCCATCTGTATACTCTGTACCTCTCACAATTTCTGTAAAAGTTATTATAAAACGACACTAAACAGAAGAATTCACTAAACGGTTGTGTCTCTTTAGCATTCTGTTTCATCACAATCTGGGTTTTATTTGCTAGCAATTCAGTCTATTGTAATTTGTTTATTGTTGCTGAAATAACACAGTAACACTGCTCTGTGGATATTTAGGCTTATTATAAATGTGTGTTATTAAAAGACTCATTGTGCAATGAACATATTGTGCAGTTACTGACAATGTGGCAAACATAATTCTATGTAAAGTGATGTTGCACATTTTCTGTTGGTCTAAGCAGGCACAAAAATAATTAAATGATTAACAAATAAGTGACATAACAGCATATACAGACATGAAGTCATATGCATAATTAAAATAAAGCTGAAATAAAATAATTAAGCAATTTAACATTAAATGAAAAACTTACTAAAATTACTAAAACTATATAGAAATATTAAAAATAAATTAATACAAATTACAAAAGTGCATAACAAAGCCAATAAAGTTTTACTTAAAATCTAAATGAAAACTTAAAATAAAAAGCTAAAAACAAAATATAAATAAATACACTTTTTTTAAACATTTCAATTGAATTATTTATTTCAGTTCATATTTTGTGGTAGTCAAAAACAGTGTAAATAAATTCAGATTAACTAGATTATAAATTAGAATAAAAAGTTTGTGAACCCTTTGAAAATAACTGGTTTTGGGCAAATGTGAGACACGAGATGATATATTTTTTGGCAGCAGAGGTTTCCTATGTGTTATCCTTTCATGAATACCATTTTTGTTCAGTGGTTTTCTGGTAGTGGACACACAAACAAAGTTTTCTGGCGGTCTTCTGCTGTTATCCTTGGGTTCTTTCTCTCTTCTTGCAGGATTGCCTGTTGTGTTCTTGGAGAGATATTTCCACTTCTTAGTGTGAGTAGCAACAGTCCAGAATTTTCTACGTTTGTAGACAGGGAAACTTTTAGTTTATTGATTAAAGCCCATTAGCATTAGCAATGCTTTTGTAGCCTTTTCCAACTTTGTGCATCTCTGTAATGCATTTTAAGGTGAAAGCTTTTGGGATCCAAGCATGGTTCACTAACCAATCATTCTTGAGAAGAACAGATTTGTCAGCTTTGTGGGCCTTTATTTAAAGGGCACACTCTTAAAAATAAAGGTTTCAAAGTTTTTCTCAGCGATGCCATAGAAGAACCGTTTTGGGTTCCCCAAAAGAACAGTTCTTAAAATAACTACCTTTTTCTTAGTGTGAAGAACATTTTAAAGGGGTCATGAACTGCATTATTTTACAAGGTTTCCTGGGGTGCACTTATAATGTTAGTATGATTTTTACACCAAACCTTGTCATCATTTAGAAATAAAAGGCATTTTGGTAACGCTTTAGATTACAGCCCGGAAAGTACTGCGTAAGTAAAGCGAATTTACAGCATAACTTTCGGTAATTATAGTGTAACTATAAAGTATATACGTGTAGGTATAAGGGAACAATATGTAATATTTGGAGAATAAAGGGGTAACTATCAGGAAGTATGAATCTGCGGGCTGTAAATTAAAGTGGTGTTTGTTCCCCTCTTGTTTCATGTAGTTACAGGGTAAGTGTGAATCTACGGGCTGTAAATTAAAGCAGTGCTTGTTCCCTTCTTGTTTCATGTAGTTACAGGGTAAGTATGAATCTGCGGGCTGTAAATTAAAGTGGTGTTTGTTCCCCTCTTGTTTCACGTAGTTACAGGGTAAGTATTAATCTGCGGGCTGTAAATTAAAGTGGTGTTTGTTCCCCTCGTTTCATGTAGTTACAGGGTAAGTATGAATCTGCGGGCTGTAAATTAAAGTGGTGCTTGTTCCCCTCTTGTTTCATGTAGTTACAGGGTAAGTATGAATCTGCGGGCTGTAAATTAAAGTGGTGCTTGTTCCCTTCTAATCGTAATCTAAAGCGTTACCAGCATTTTTCCTACCCTGATTTTAGCCTCTGATTTGAACGCTCTGTTTGAAGGGGCGTGTCTGCTGTGAGACTTAAGTGTAAACGCCCACTGCTGTGATTGGCTAACATCTTTGCATACGAAATAGTTAGTTTTACATGTAGAACTCTTTGGAAAACTTTTTAGTACATTTTTACTATTACAGCTCTCAAGGTTAACTAATCGTGATGATTCTATTTAGATCTATAGCATTATATTTAGATTGTGGCATGAAAGGTTGCAGTGATGAGCATGCAGCCGATCACAGACATGTTGAGTGCATGAATGCAGTGATCTCGTCAATGCAACTTGATTTCTGTACTCTCACAAATGCTGTCATCATAACTAACAGTGCAAACACAACGTAAATAAGAGAATCATTGATAATAACAGGAGTCCAGAACAGCTCCAGTGATTTAAAAGGGAGCGTTCTTTGATCGCTTTCTATATAATTTAATCACAGTTTAAATAACAGATTATTTTCATCATACTAAGAGAAACAATGTGAAGTTTAGTCACCGTTTAGTCACCACTAGTTTGATTTACTGACAAGAAGACAAAGAACATCTGACTGTATATGAATCATTACATATCAGAAAACACTGGTCACTGGTGATTTTGTTAGACATGTATATAATCAGTACATATCAAATGATCTGTAACAAAGCAATATGCTGCGTCCCAATTCGCATACTATCCATCCTAAATAGTATTTGAAAATAGAATTAGTATGTCCCAAATCATAGTATGTTGAAAAGAGTATTCTTTTCAATACCTGGATGGTCTACTATTTTCGGTTAGAATTCGAAGTGCAGATCGATGAAATGTGGAGGATTTTAACTGTGACAATGATTGACAGGGCAGTTTAAACAGTGACGAAAGGACGTAACTAAGCGACAGAGTCCGTTATAGATGAAGAAGTAGTATGTCCCAAAGATTGCATACTCTTCTGCTACATAATCAAAAGCATGCACTTTTTCTTCACAAAAAGAGTACATACTTTTAGGTCGTAGTATAAGTAGGCGAATTGGGATGTAGCAATAGTGACACAGTAAAAACTTTTTTTACTCACATCCTGTCGGATCCAATATAGAAGGCACAGCATAGTTTTTTTTATATCAGTCTCTCTGCAAATCCAGCGTCAGAAGGAAGGTTATGCAGTGACTGTGTTTTTCCACAACCTGGCACTGCACAACATTTTGCACTTTTCTAAAGGCATTTTATCACTTAGTTGCTCGATCCAGTGTTAGTGTCACGTTATGTTTTTTTTATCAGTGGTCGGGGCTACAGTGGAAACGATGTAGAAGTAGGCCTTGATCTTCTGCAGAGGTGGCCTTTCACCTTTCCACAACGAGTCGTTCTCTGGGCTTGGTTACAATAAAAGCTTTTTTTGGACTTACAAGGAAGTTTTCAGTTCTGAAACTTACAGGATATTATTATAGTAAATAAGTATAAAATTTGATTTCTCAATTTATTACCCCTTTAATAATCTAAAGAACATATTTTCGAAATTGTATAATAATTGTACATGTAAATTAAATACGTACAATCAATCAATCAATCCATAAAAGTTTGCCTTTATCAAAAGTCATTGTTCATATGGATGGTGGACCATGGTCCACCAGTTGGCAAAAGATGTGTAATCGATTGTATGCACACACAAAAATAAAAAAATTGGATTGTGTTTAGCAGTTTTTTGGTGGGCATAGTGCCTGCTTTTTGTGTTTACTTTAGTGAATCTGGTGTAAAAACAACACAGACAGCATGTGTGCAAATAAACAAAGTTATCAGTGCACACAATTCCTCCCACCTCAGGAATCATTTTAATAGTCCAAATCCCCCCCTTCACTCTTACCCATAAACCCATGCTGGATGAATTACATCTGTAAGATTTCATAACATTAACTATTACACCAGGATATTAAACTCTGTATTTTAACGATTGCTAAAGTGGCCATTATATAGGCACACTCTTCAAAGTGTTTTAAAGGCTTGATAAAATCATAAATTATTATTTACATCTCTATAGATAATCTGCATACAGATTGCTATGCACATATAAGTTTTCTTCCTATATGCATATGGTTTGCACTAAAGACTAACAAGGAAGCAATTTCCTTGTATGCAAACCATCAAATCATTGTACAAAAGGCATAATTCCATGAACATATTTATTCACCTTGGCATTTGTTGCCTTAGGCTACATTATATAATGTGTCAACACAAGGGCTGATAATGGTTATTGCATGAATTAGGGCAAACAAACAGCTAAAATTGTCAAAAAAATGTGTTTACGAAACATTTCTCCCCCAAAGCTCATTTTAATTCGGTTTCAAATGAAACACAAATAATGATCATGATATGAAAGGAAATCATTTAAAATGCTTCTGACTTCACTTAGTGTAGGATGGATAGACTATGCAGAATACTGCAAAAACAAATAAAGGAAATTATCAATTAATCTGTAGTGCTATGCCTTTGAAAGAATTTGAATGGGATGCAAATACAAACCATATCATAAAGGAAGTAATGAATAATCTATTATTGCTTGTGTTTAAGGTCTGATCTCCAGCTAAGCATTTCAGAAACAAAGGAAACAAAGCAAAAAATTCTAAATATTTGTCAGGTCTATCACAACCTAAAATGTACAAAGAACTTAATTCAAAAGCAACATTGAGTGTCAAAGTTACACTTTCACGACATAATTTCCATGTAATCAAATCCACTTTAATTCTCAGTATAATCCACATGAGGAGTACAGCCTCAAGTGATTAGAAATGAGTTTGTGCTGTGAAATGGGCTTTTCTTGCAATTTTTCGACATTAAAATATTTCCTATCACAGTTAATGTAGAGACAACTAAAGTAAAATATAGGTTGGATTTCGTGAATATATATGTGTAACCAAATGAGATAGGTGGTGATTGACAGCTGTGAGCACCTATCAGTGAGGAGGGACTCCAATTTAAGAGCTGGTTGGTTATAGCCTAGGATGCGTCATGTCCGTCACGTCTGGCTCCTCCCCTTTTTGTTGATCGTAGCTGCAGGTATGTGCGTTAGCATGTAGTAGTTTTTTTGCTTCTAGTTGCGGTGCGTGTGGCATTAATGATTCATTGTTGCATTCTAGCTTGTCGTTTCATCTCCTTGTGTTTCCTTCGGCTTGCGTTATTAGTGGATTCTAAGACTGCTCACCTCTCAGGTATGTGCATTTAATTGTCCTGTGGAAGGCAACTTCGCTCAGGGCTTAGGGATTGGCTGATGTTTTTGCGTTATGTGCAGTATCCCTGTATCCCAGTTAAACGGCGGTTTATATGAATGCTGTGTACCCGTTCTGTGAAGGATAATAGAGCACATTGTCCTTTTCCGGTAAGTGTCATCTTGCATGTAGTTATGAGTTGGCAAATTCTAGCAGATGTATACATTTTAGTAACTGTTTTGTTTTCTTTATTTGCATTTGGCTTAGGATTCTCCCTCTCGTTTGTGGCGATCATTTTCTCTGCTGTCGCTATAGTTACAGCGCTGTCGCTTCTCTGCTGCTATACTGCGAGAACGCCATAATCTTTCAACTAATAGAGGGGATTGTTGCTGTCTGGTTTCATTGATTTTATAGTTTGTATTTCATTGTGGGGTTGACACTTACCGAGTACTGGATTAGGAGCATAAACTACGTGTTTGCTCCGTGTAACCTGTCTCCCCTGTTTGAATTTAGTTTTGTCTTTTTTTTCTTTTTTTTCTTTTTATCGTCTGAATATTTGTATATCTTATTGTAATTTGATTTTTGATTTTTGTTATCATTGTCTGCTCCGTGACTGTTCTGCGATATCATCAAACTGTGGTTTACTTTAACTGTGTTGAATTTGTTTGTTTTATTTATCTTTAATTTCTTTTCAGGAGCTGGGGTCCCACGGGTGAAGGATCTCTTGTGGTGGTGGTGCACCTCCAACGTTTGCCGTGTAACACTTTTGAAGTGTTTTGGTTGTGTGATCTGAGTGCACGGTGGTGTGTGTGAAAGTGTGCTTTTGGATAACTAGCTTGGTGATCACTCCTCCTGTGGTGAACCTCAGCTCTGTAAGTTTGTGTAGTTTTGTGAGTTGTGCAAATATTATGTAGTGGTGTGTGTGTGTTTTGTTGTGTTTAAAACCATTGTCAGTTATGCACCTCTAACAAGCCGTTAGACGCTGCCTTGTACAACGGATGCAATTTTAATGTGACTTTTCATTCTTTAGTTTAAATTTTGTATTAATAAAACTTTGTACTTTTATATGATGCTCACGTTTCTGCCTACCTTCTTAAGAGAGTCGAACCTGTGACCTAATAACAATCTTTTTAGGTGTCATTCATATTTCCCTGGGTGAAATTCCCAGGGTGGCGTAGTCGAAATTCCTTGTCTAAACCTGTACCACTTCGTCACATATTAATATACAGTATATATACACTGAACAAAATTATAAATGCAACACTTTAGTTTTTGCCCCCATTTTTCATGAGCTGAACTCCAAGATCTATGTACACAAAAGGCCTATTTCTCTCAAATATTGTTCCCATTCAGTCGGTCACTCTCTACGCCACGTCAGAGTACCGACGAACAGGAATCTCGCTAGCGAGAGCCAATCTACTTCAAGTGTAACTAAACGAGCCAATGCACATTGGCATGCAATGATTGCACCAGCTGCTCATGCCACTCAGTGTAGGTATAAATGAGGCACAGGTGCTTGCATCAAATTAGCTTTTTGCTTTGGAGCTGAGTGGTGGATGGTTTGTCCTGAAATCACTCTCTACAAAGCATGTGTTAACATTTTAACGAGTCAAGCTCTTCGGATGGATCTCTCCTCGTTTGGTGTTGGAGTGACGGTACTGCAGCGGAGTCGATTTTCTCTCTTTTTCTATTTTTGTTTTATTGAGCAAAAACAAAAGGCTGGCTCGGTGCGCTGTTAAGAGCGCTGAAAAGCCGTTTTCACAGCTGGTAAGAGATCGCCTTCTATGAGAGAGAGCACGCATAACAGGCTGCACATTTTCCCTGTCTGTGTCGCCGCTACTATCCCCGTGTGCTTCAGCACCGCGAAGTGCAGTTTCCCTAGAAGAGCTACACAGATAGAGCTTGCGTCTTTTTAAAGATGACATTCTATCTGTGTGTTTCTGGTTGCGGTTGTTTCCTGTCCTCACTGATGGCCACGAGCACTGTTTCACATGTCTGGGCATATGCATGCTGAGACGGTGTTCGTGGGTGGTTCATGTTTTCTAATGAGAACATGACCACGTCGGCACGCCGGTCGCGACTCTTCTTTCTCCGGGAAGCTTGAGTCCCCTTTTGTTGATGGCCAGCCGCCGCTCGTGTGTAAAAGCACAGCAGCGGGTCTGCTCGACACTCTGGGAGACCGCGGAGATCAGCGAGAGCTGCCTGCCGGGGAAACCCGGAGGGACCTCTCGCTTCTCTACGTGTCGAGTGCCGGGCTCCACTGTATGTGCGCTGTCCCCTTGCCTATTTCCCGTTGTAGCACCCTCCCTGGTGGCCAACAGGAGAGGTCTACTTCAGTGAAATAGCTGGGGTGACCTGAGGAATGGAGGGCTTCTCCTTCGGGGAACCAACCCCCTAGGGCCCCTCCCCCTCTAGCACACTGCAAGCTGTGCAGCTTCTGCATGGAACTGCTGGTCCTCCTTATGGAGGAACCTAGCATTTCATTCAGGGCTCCAGCTGAGGATCAGATGTCAATCGCTGCATCGGAGGTTGGGCTGTTGTGCTCTGGGAATGAGGATGATGCTGAGCCCACTGTAATGGTGTGTGCTTTGCTGAATCAGATTCAGAGTTAACAGCCATGCTTTCTCAGGATCTTTCCCAGATGTGCATGGAAAACTTGGCAGTATGAAACTACTTTGGCGCCAAAGATATGGAATGCCAGTGGGGCCAAAACTGCATACGTTTTTCCTCTCTCACTACCCTCAACGGTGGGGTGGCTGTGCGCAGACCACCTCCGCCCTGCACTTTTAATGCACAAGGGTAGTTCTGAGTCGGGGTTGAGCTGCGCATGTTGACTAACCGTGATCAAGGTCACGGCGCAGGCCCTCGAACAGACAATGTCCACCTCGGTGGTCCAGAAACGCCCCCGGCTTGCCTTGCTGAGGTGTGAGTGGTCGTCAAGGTACGCTTTCTCGATGCTCCCATCTCACACGCTGTTGAGAACTGGGCCCAGCAGTTCTTCGCAGTCGGTAGCAGGCTGAGGCAATCAAGAGCTTCCCCCGACGCACCACAAGACTGCCTCGTGGCTGCCCCTCAGTCTGCTCGTGGCCAAAGGCGTCGTCCCCTGCAAAAAAAAAACAGCTCAGCCTGCTCTACTGTGTCTGCCGCAGGAAGGCGACGCCACCCGTCTCTGCTGCTGTTTAAGCGGTCGGTGAAACATCACCTCTAAGACGGGTGACCTGGAGATGGACGGGGCTGCTCTTCCCCGGAGGAGGGCCGGGCAGAGAATCTTTTAAGTCAAAATTCTGTTCTGCCGCTGGTGTCACAACCAGTGGTACCCAAATTCTCTTTCTCAAAAAAAAAGAGCAGTTCCTCTATCTCTGGGTCCCAAGGGGGTTCGGAGAGCTGTGGACGGTCCAACGCCGGACCACACTCATCCTCCTCCTTTCGCCAGCGGGCAGCAGTGGACGGTTCGAGGACGCAACCAAGCCTTCTCACGTACCCTCTGCCCACTCGTGGAATCAGGTAAGTGTTGCACAGCACACTCACACCCCGCTGCGGGCCGCCTCCATGAGACAGCCGACCCAGCCCGGTACCTGCATTCCACCTCGCTGTCCTATGGTGGGTACGCCGGTGGTCCCTTTGGTCCCGCTTGCACGGTCTCTGCGAGCTTGGCTAGCGCTCCCCAGTCCGTCTCGCTGGCTCATTCGGACCATCAGGCTCGGCTATGCGATTCAGTTCGCCCAGCCCCCCCCAGGTTCAAGGGCGTCCGATTCACTTCGGTGAACGCCGCAGATGCCCTTGTTCTGCGTGCGGAGATCGCAGTCCTACTGGCGAAGGACGCGATAGAGCCGGTCCCTCCAGCCGATATGAAGACAGGCTTCTACAGCCCATACTTCATTGTACCCAAGAAAACCGGTGGGTTACGGTCAATCTTACGGTCATTTTCGAATGCATCCGTCCCCAAGATTGGTTTGCAGCGATCGACATGAAGGACGCGTACTTTCATGTCTCACTTCTTCCTCGACACAGGCCGTTTCTTTGCTTTGCGTTTGAGGGTCGAGCATATCAGTACAAAGTCCTGCCCTTCGGGCTGTCCCTGTCCCCCTCGTGTCTTCACGAAAGTCACGGAGGGGGCCCTTGTACCCATGAGAGAACAGGGCGTTCGCATCCTCAGCTATCTTGACGACTGGCTCATTCTAGCACAGTCCAGGGATCAGTTGTGCGAACACAGGGACCTGGTGCTCAGACACCTCAGCCAGTTGGGTTTTCGGGTCAACTGGGAAAAGAGCAAACTCGCCCCTGTGCAGAGGATCTCTTTTCTCGGTATGGAGTTAGATTCGGTCGAACGGACAGCGCACCTCACAGAGGAGCGTGTCCAGTCGATGCTGAACTGCCTGAACATGTTTCAAGGCAGGATGGCGGTCCCACTGAAACAGTTTCAGAGGCTCCTGGAGCATATGGCAGCCGCAGCGGCAGTAACACCGCTCGGCCTGCTTCATATGAGACCGCTTCAGCATTGGCTACACGGCCGAGTCCTGAGATGGGCGTGGCAACGCAGCACTCACCGGGTGAGCATCACACCGGCCTGCCGCCAATCCTTCAGCCCATGGTCAGACCCCTCATTCCTTCGGGCCGGAGTGCCCCTGAAACAGGTGTCCATGCATGCTGTGGTCTTCACGGATGCCTCTGCCATGGGCTGGGGAGCCACATACAACGGGCATGCAATGTCAGGGGTTTGGACGGGCCCGCACCTGCACTGGCACATCAACTGCCTCGAATTTGCTAGCAGTGCATCTTGCTCTGAGCCGCCTCAAAAGTCTGTTACGGGACAAAGATGTACTGGTCCGCACGGACAACACTGCGACCGTTGCGTATATCAAATGACAGGGTGGTCTGCACTCCCGTCGCATGTCGCAACTCGCCCGCCATCTCCTCCTCTGGAGTCAGAAGTGTCTGAGGTCGCTTCGGGCCATCACGAGCTGCGCTCCCAGGGGAATGGCGACTCCACCCCCAGGTGGTTCAGCTGATTTGGAGACAGTTCGGGGTGGCACAGGTTGACCTATTTGCCACACCAGAAACGTCCCACTGCCAGTGGTTCTATTCGCTGACCGAGGGTACACTCGGCACGGATGCACTTGCACACAGCTGGCCCCAGGGGCTGCGCAAATATGCGTTTCCCCCAGTGAGCCTACTTGCACAGACTCTGTGCAAGGTCAGGGAGGACGAGGAGCAGGTCCTGTTGGTGGCGCCGTATTGGCCCAACCGGACTTGGTTCCCAGAACTCATACTCCTCACGACAGCCCCTCCCTAACCGATTCCTCTGAGGAAGGACCTTCTGACTCAGAGACGGGGCACCCTGTGGCACCCACGTCCAGACCTGTGGAAGCTTCATGTCTGGCCCCTGGACGGGATGCGGAGGTTCTAGGTGACTTACCCCAAGAGGTAGTTAACACCATCACTTCGGCACGAGCGCCGTCTACAAGACAGGCTTATGCTTGAAGTGGAACCTGTTCGTCGAGTGGTGTTCTTCTCACCGAGAAGACCCCTGAAGATGACCCCCCTCCATACCCTCTTGGGATCTTGCTCTGGTGCTCCGAGCACTTCAGAATGCCCCATTTGAGCCTTTACAGTCAGCAGAGCTAAAGATTCTGTCTATGAAGACTTTGCTGTTGGCTGCATTGGCCTCCATCAAGAGGGTAGGGGACCTGCAGGCATTTTCGGTCGACGAATCGTGCCTAGAGTTCGGGCCGGGTGACACCCACGTGGTACTGAGACCCTGGCCTGGCTATGTGCCCAAGGTTCCTACCACTCCCTTCAGGGACCAGGTGGTGAACCTGCAAGCGCTGCCCCTGGAGGAGGCAGACCCAGCCCTAGCTTTGCTCTGTCCCGTCCGCGCTCTGCGGATCTACGTGGATAGAACGCAAAGCTTCAGGATCTCAGTTCAGCTCTTTGTCTGTCACGGAGGCCAGCAGAAGGGAAAGGCTGTCTCCAAGCAGAGGATGGCCCACTGGATAGTGGATGCCATCACCTTGGCTTACCAAGCACAAGGTGTGCCCTGTCCGCTCAGGGTGCGAGCACACTCTACTAGAAGTGTTGTATTCTCCTGGGCGCTGGCACATGGCGCCTCGCTGTCAGACATCTGTAGAGCTGCGGGCTGGGCGACACCCAACATGTTCGCTAGATTCTATAGTCTACATGTAGAGCCAGTGTCCTCCTGTGTTCTCGCCTCAAACGGGTAGAAGCACTGAGAGGCCCTGGCTCTTGTCGGCTTGCTGCGCCACGGCGCTTATTTCTCCAGAAGCAAACTCTGTCGAGTCCTCCATCACCCTCGGTGCCCGATGTGGCGGAGCGTCTGGCATCAGGCCCCTTGCCGCTGAATCCTTGAGAACCGGTACTGGGCTGGGGTTATATGAGTGACCCTGCGGGGATCCAATATATTTTACACGGTCGCTTCTATGGAAGCCTGTGTCTTTCCCTTGGGAGAGCCCTACCCTTGGTGGGGCTGGAGCCCCCTCTCAGTTGTGGGCTACGGCTCAGCATCCTTCGGGGTACGATGTGGATTCCGCAGCGTTCCCTTCCACTAGGGCACGCTTTCCCAGTATTATCCAATAAGTCACTGAGCGGGTCATGCGGAACAGCAGTGATGGACTTCTGGATGGGGGCAGAAGCCATGGCGCTTTGGTAGGGATTCCTATTCGTCGGTACTCCAACGTGGCGTCGAGAGTGACCGACTGAATGGGAACGTCTCGGTTACGTATGTAACCCTCATTCTCTGAAGGAGGGAACGGAGACGCCACGTCCCGTCGCCATGTCCTCTGTACCCTGCTGGGGTGCCAGTTCACCTACTCGGCTCCTCAGCAAAAAACTAATTTGATGCAAGCACCTGTGCCTCATTTATACCCACACTGAGTGGCATGAGCAGCTGGTGCAATCATTGGCTCTCGCTAGTGAGATTCCTATTCGTCGGTACTCCGACGTGGTGTCTCCGTTCCCTCCTTCAGGGAACTAGGGTTACATGCGTAACCGAGACGTTCACAAATCTGTCTAAATCTGTGTTAGTGAGCACTTCTCCTTTGCCGAGATAATCCATCCACCTCATGGGTGTGGCATATCAAGATGCTGATTAGACAGCATGATTATTTCACAGGTGTGCCTTAGGCTGGCCACAATAAAAGGCCACTCTAAAATGTGCAGTTTTACTGTATTGGAGGGGGTCCGGGCCGGGGTGTCCCGGGGGGGGGTCAAAAAACGACCACCATTTGCCTCACACGGTATACATGGTCTGCAACAATGCTTAGGTAGGTGGTATGTGTCAAAGTAACATCCACATGGATGGCAGAACCCAAGGTTTCCCAGCAGAACATTGCCCAAAGCATCACACTGCCTCCGCCGGCTTGCTTTTTTCCCATAGTGCAACCTGGTGCATGTGTTCCCCAGTTAAGCGACGCACACGCACCTGCCCATCCACTGACCAGGCCACCTTCTTCCATTGCTCCGTGGTCCAGTTCTGATGCTCACATGCTCACTGTTGGCGCTTTCGGTGGTGGACAGGGGTCAGCATGGGCACCCTGACTGGTCTGCGGCTATGCAGCCCCATATGCAACAAACTGCGATGCACTGTGTATTCTGACACCTTTCTATCAGAACCAGCATTAGCAATTTGAGCTACAGTAGCTCGTCTGTTTGATCAGACTACACAAGGCCAGCCTTCGGTCAATATGGGCATCAATGAGCCTTGGCCGCCCATGACCCTGTGGCTGGTTCACCACTGTTGCTTCCTTGGACTGCTTTTGATAGATATTGATCACTGCAGACCGGGAACACCCCACAAGAGCTGCAGTTTGATGCTCTGACCGAGTCGTCTAGCCATCACAATTTGGCCCTTGTCAAACTCGCTCAAATCCTTACGCTTGCCCATTTTTCCTGCTTCTAACACATCAACTTTGAGGAAAAAATGTTCACTTGCTGCCTAATATATCCCACCCACTAACATGTGCCGTGAAGAAGAATAATCAGTTCACCTGTCAGTGGTCATAATGTTATGCCTGATCGGAATATATACTGTATGGATTAAAAATTATGAAAATTATTTAAGAACTTTTATTACATTGAAAAATACAAGATTTAAAGAGATTATTTTTTACAGTTATAAGTACCTCGCAGGTCGAAGGACAATGTTTCAAACATATCTCAAACTTTTTATAAAGCACGATTTCAATCTTGCATAAAATTGAAGGTTCACTTCATTTTCCGAAGCAAATTACTGTTATTTCTGACATTTCCATTTCACCTATGACGCATTCAAAAAATATCTAAAGTGAAATTGATATAAAGTTTATCATTTTTATGCCTTGTGTCAAATATCTGCATTACCCCCAATAAACATTGACTTCATAGCTTTGCTTTCAATAGAAATGCCTAGTACCTCAGCAAAATGTACCATTTCAACTCAGAATAGATACTCATCTGAAGGGAACCTCAGCAATGGCAAAGGACCAGGAAACTAACATAGGGACCTATGAATAGAGCCATGATTTAGCAAGAATTTAGCACTGTTGCACATTACATCTAAATAAAGAATCCGGCGGACGACAGTGATGTGACATACTTGTTTACTGTTTGAGCTGCAGGTTATAAGAGAATTTAAAATGGAATTCCCAGATGACATGATGGGTGAGTGCTGTTTGAAATCATTTTGAGGAAACGGCTTTTCATCAGGTTTAAATAACCACAGTCCAACCTAAATATGTAATTCTAACCCTATAGGGCTGGACTTATTCCTAATACAACTCTGTAGAACCTAATGGAACTTTGTTTGGCACTGCAATCAGCAAAAAAAATGGTTAAAAGTTTTTACACATTTGTTTTCTGGAGACTGACTTATGTATGTTAGCGTATATGGATCTCAAAACTGTATTTAACTCACTGGGGGTTTTGCTCTCTGAGCACCCCTGAAATCAAAGTGCTTCCTCAAATGAACATATATTAATATCCTATTTAAAAAAGTATAATTCTCTCTCTCTCTCTCAAGATTCCCTCTCATTCTCAAGACAAGAAAAATAAATCTATCCTCAGAAGTCAACCATCACCATCACAAAAGGCGCCCAACTTCAGTATGCCAATAAAGAGAGATTTTTTTCCTCATTAATTTATATAATTTAAATTTCAGATGGTCCAAGGACTGTCAAGTCAACTGTGTCATTTAATTATGGCCGTTTGAAATGAGTTTCCTCTTTTCTTTAAAGTTTTTGAGCTGTGATAAGAGCTAGCTCATCACATTACATTCTGCCGTTGCGATAACCACTTCAGCAGCTCTCTCAGTCTAATTGTTCAGATGAGAATTCAGCCTGACATCCCAGGCTGTACAGAGCAAAGAGCGGTGGAGGTAGACATGGCACATTTTTGACAGTTTATGAAATTTAACCTTGCTTGTGTGCATCAGTGGTACACCTTTTCTTTTTTACTTTAAAAATGTTTTACTTCAAAGAAATGTTTAATAATTCTGTGTGTGTGTGTGTGCTTGTTTATGTGACACAAATTTGTATAATGACATAGGTATTACACTGGTATTACAACGTAAACGTGGTTTATGAGGACATTTCAAATGGACGGTCCTCATAATGATAGGTGCACCAACATGTGTGTGTGTGTGTGTGTGTGTGCGTGTGTGTGTGTGTGTGTGTGTGACTGGGTTCATAATTAGTAGGCTAAATAGTATAATTTACTTAAAAAGGAAAAAAACATTTTTAATGGAACATTTAACATATAGTATAGTCAGTGCTTACATAATCAGATTCCAGAAATGAAATACTTGTAATTAGATTGTTACACTTAGATTGTAACAGACTACAGTTACTTTTTTATTGATTACATGATGTTATTTCATTTATTCTCCCTACCACTTCATCATAAATTTTCCTTTCTAAAAAAGTTTACTATTGCTTATATACGTTCAGAAGGTCTTTCATGTATGTTAAGAAGGTCTGCCATTGGAATTGCACGTCACATTTGACAGGTGTTTTCTCAACAATGCAGCATTGCATATCTAGTCAGCTCCTGATGAACACATTCATTATTATTTGATTTATTACTTTTATCTAGAAGGCTTTTGTCTTTCAAACACATTAAAATGTACAAATTCACATAATTTCATATTTACATGCAATCTCAACTTTTTTGTCAACTGAACATCTTTGACCTAATAATTTACTTAATTTACTTGAAGTATCCACTTTTTTAAAAAACCTGCAGTTCCATCATGAACTCCAGTCTGGGAAACCCTAGTCTCGCATAGCCAGACCTTCAGACTGGTGGCAGAAGGTCTGTTCCTATGATAACAGACCGGTGTGCAAAACTCTTGATGTATTTTAAAAAGATTATAGTGCAAACTTTATATACTTCACATACTTTTGAAAATCCAGAGTTTAGTTGATCCTCATAAGTGCTCATTGTCACAGTTGTAAACAACTGCAAATACGACAGTAAACAATGATCTGCATGAAACAAACATACATGGTCAATGTTTGATATTTCACAAGTTGATTGATACAATGACACAAAGAGTGGATAATTAAGCATATATATGCAAACTAGCATGAGTATGCTTTTTGAGTTGATAGCAGCAGCAGCAGTAGTAAACACCCCTGTTCAAAATCATGTTTGATGTAGCCTATTGCAAGTTGTGTATGATGCAAAGAATTAAATAATTAAGTATAAGCAAAGGTAGCATGAGTGTGCTTTTTAAGTCGATAGCAGCAGCAGAAGCAGTAGTAAACACCCCTGTTCAAAATCATGTTTGATGTTTTACAAGTTGTGCATGATGCAAGGAAAAATAATTAAGCATAACCAAAGCTAGCATGAAAACATACATTTTGGCTTAATAATAACAGCAGCAGCAGCAGGAAGACAACCTTGCTGTGAGGATACAGGCAATCATACTGTAGCTTGCATTATAAAACATTTTGAGCGAAATTAGGTATTTTTAATTAAGAATGTTCAGGTTTGCATGTTAACCTTTGTTTTGCTGTTTGTTGCATGACCATGCTTTTGGACGCTGTTTGAACATGGCAAAATATAAATAAATGCATGCAGCATGTGATGAGTTGACCTCCAGGGCAAGGTCTGCAATAGATTTGTGGTCCCAAGAATCTCTGGATCGACTTCCTGCTTACTTCAGGAGCAGATTCCGGACGAGCCCCCACTAATCTATTGCAGACTTCACCCTGGAGGTCAACTCCCAGCCTCCCTCCCCATCTCCTCTAACAGCCAGTTCCTCAGCCCTCTGCTGGTTCCATTCAGCCCCTCTGCATCTCCACCACCACGTGAGGATCTGCCTAAGAGCCTCAAGTCACCAGCTTCGCCCAGTAAAGAAGACCCCTAGCTCCGCCTCCAGCCTCTAAACCTATCACTCCACCACGGCCTGTCGACCTGTCGGCTCCCCCTTGGCTCCTCCCTCCCTCGGCTCCACTGGAAACCATCATCCTTACGACTTCACCAGGCTCACTCATCCCACCAGCTACGCCTTGGTCAGACGCTGTCCTGCCTGCATATTCGGCTCTTTCTGGCTCCATCTTCCCCTCCGGTTACGCCTCAGTCTACAGGTTTCCATGTTCCATCTCGGACGCTCGTCGCCGCGGCTCCACCTCGGTCTCCAGGGGTTGCAATATCAAGGCCACGCCCACACTTCCGCAGAATCGTTTAGTACAGTTTACTGCAGAACAACTGATCATGTCAGTGTGAAATAAACATAAAAGTTATGGAAATATAGAAATGAAAGTTAAAGCCACAATTTGTAATATTTCACCACTAGAGGTCACTTATTCAAAACAAAGGCGTAGCTTGAGGACGCCTTGATTTCGTGGCACTTTTATTATGCCGCAGGTGAACGTATCCGCTTCTTCCGCTCATGCGTATATAAGGTAACGCAGCCCTGTTTTATCATATTAGATACATTTGAGTGTGTTGAAAGTTATGTTAAAATGCTACTCTGTGCGTTCGCTCTGCAGCTACTATGAGACACTCGTTGCACACTGCAGTAAGCTAGATCGATATTAGGAATGGTAAAAACCATTGCGGAATGGTACTCGCAAAAAAAAAAAAAAAGATTTAAATAGTAAGACTATGTGTTGAGCTGTATAACAAAGATTAGTTTTCTGTCTATGAATGTATCCAAACAGTTGCTCACCTGTCTAATAGAACACATAGTATATTAAAGCATCTTTGGTGTTTCCATAGTTCCAAATCATACGCGGGTATGATGTCATTAATAGGTGACGCACGGACATGGTTCGTGTCCTCGTTAAAATTGCTTATTTCTCTGGATTTAAACATTCTTGGAAACATTTGGGATAATGTAAGTACACAAGTCAACAAAATATATAACATTGTTCTAGTGGTTTTTGGATATTTTAATTAAAAAATCATACATATTGTGCCTTTAAAGCTCCAATCTCCTCCCAAAAATCCCGAAAAAAGTCTGTTGGTGCTTCAGTTACTAATTCGCTCAGAGAAGCTGTCAGTCTCAGCTGTCAATCATGATATCACACCCCCATTTTTATAGCATCAAATAACAAACTAAAACCAAACTTATTTAAAAAATGAACACTTGAACTTACATCAGCGTGATTAAAAACGACCTAAAATGACAGAAACCTGACAGAAAGCTTTGGAAAAAATGTTTTTGAAGTGTAATTTGATTGTTTAGTTTGTCTTATGTCCCATTCAATTACAATGAAAGGGTGGGGTTTATGAGCTATACTGCATCCAGCCACCTGGGGGCGATCAAAACCTTTTGGCTTCACTTTTTAGGACTTGTGTGGCACACTTGGGTATGACTGAACTGTCGGTTTTGCAAGAGACTGTTGAATCTGTTGAACAACACCATACTGTCTATCGACGTAATGATGTAGGGGGAAATGTTAATGTTGAAACATTACACCCACAGCCTAAACATTAATTCCTACTAACCATATCACACTATTCATATAGCGTCACCTTCAGCTGTAGCTGACACAAAGGGAGTTAAGGTAACAGATACAAACATAGACACTAACCTGAATGTAGCACATCCAAGTATGAAGAACTGAGCCAGAGGCTTCTTCATTATCTCACAGCATCCACACAACACCCTACACTGACACAACCTAGGTAATCTAGGTAATCTAGAGAAGGTAATCTGCCTAAGAGACCTTTCCTACCTCCAGTGCCATGAGTTCAAAATACAAGGGTGACAAATTGGCGATTATGTATCAGACATCACATACACCAGCATATGTAGACAAATCGAAGATAGGATCAAAGAGAATTTTAGTGTAGCAGAATTAATCAGGGGCACTCTACGAATAATAAAACCAGGAAGCTTCAAGGGCATGTTAATGAATAGGGAAGACATGATGGTTGAGGAGCTCAAAGGGTTTCTCCAGTCACACATAGGAGACAAAAAAAACAGTAGTTATTCCAAGAATTTAAAAGGACCTATTATGCAAAATTCACTTTTATATTGTTTTGAACATATTTATTGTTTAAATTGCGGTAAAAATCCATCCACTCCGTTTGTTATTTTCCCCATAAATCTGAAACAGTTTCTCAAAATGAGCCATTCAGGAATGTACTCCAATGTGACGTCACATTGGAACAGGCCCTGCCCACGACTGGTGATAGAATCTGCCCTATTAGCTTTGCTCCTCCCCTGAGTGAGCTGTACACAGTCTGCCATGTTTATTTCTTCGCCAGAGCATTTAAAAGCAACATTCAAGTAAGAAATGTATTCTTATTGAAGCTACAAAAGTTATTCAGTCAAGAGCAGTGAGTGATTATCTGTTTTTCTTTTGTTGTTTGATTCATATTAACAGGATATATAGCAGTAGGTACTGTATAGTACGCTGTTGTCACTTTAATACACAGATCTAATATACACATGCGATTCCTTTCCCTACTGTTTACATTTACAGACATAACCGACTGTGTTTATGTGAACTTGTGTGTTTTCGACATAACATTGTGTTTATTTGACAGTTTAAGCACAATAAGATGCAAGAGAGAAATTTGTTTAATACTTACGGGATGTGCTGTCTGACAGCCAGCTTTCTCTGCGCGTGCTTCAGATGTGCACGCTCAGAAAACAATATATCAGAAGTTTAAACTTTGCTTCCATTTTAAAAATGTCCATTTACAACATGGTATAATAAATGTTATGTGGGGTTTTTTGAGCTGAAAATTCCCAGACACATTCTGGGGACACCTGAGACTTATATTATATTCTGTAAAAAGGGGCATAATAGGTCCCCTTTAATGTGTGCAAAACAGATTGAAAACAAAACATCTTAGCAGTTCTTGTATAGAAAAGAAAATCCTCTTGTTAGATACAGCTCAGCAACTATTCAGAATGTGTTCATTCATACAGTGTACCAAAGCCTGGGACACAAACATAAGGACATCTTTAGTGAATTAAAACCCTTTCTGACCAACCACACTATTACAGATGAAGCAATACTGAAAAGCGTAATGAAAATCACCAGCAATGAAAACAAAGGGTGCAAAGACTGGGTCCAGTAACTCCTGTGCCCAGCTTGAAAGTGAACTTGTAATAGATGTTAAAGGGATTCCAAAAAGACAAACAAGAATGACCCTATCAAACAACTAACAGACTGAATTGATGCACTTACCAGTATGTGTCACAGAATGTCACGGATCTGTGAAGGATAGGACTCAACTCAGGGACTAACTCGGGAGCGCCCTCCTGGGCTGCACTGGAGTGCTCAGGGACTGACTTGGGAGCACCTTCCTGGGCTGCACTGGTGGGCTCTAGGATAGCTTCCTCTGAAGCAGGCTCTGGGACAGCTTCCTCTGAAGCGGGCTCTGGGACAGCTTCCTCTGAAGCGGGCTCTGGGACAGCTTCCTCTGAAGCGGACTCTGGGACAGGAGACTCTGAAGCGGACTCTGGGACAGGAGACTCTGAAGCGGACTCTGAGATACCCTCCTCTGGACGCTGGTCCCGGGCTGGAGCCTCTTGATTCAGGCCCTCCTAGACCGAAGGGCTAGGGAACTTTAAATTGGCCCTCCTTCTCCGCTTCCGAGGACAAGATAATTTGTGCTCGACTGGCTCTAGGTTGGCGGGTGCGAACACGACTGGCTCTGGACTGGCAGGAGTGGACTCGACCGGCTCTAGGACTGAAGCAGAGGTCTGGGTCGCTCTTCTCCTTGACCTTCGTCTCTTCTTTGGAGTCAGAAGAGGATCTGGAACTTGATTTGACAAAGGAAGGATGGTGGGATAGTCAGTGCAGATGGACCTTTGAGGTCTCCGGACCCTCCCCTTCTTGTGGTGGTGCAGGTAATTTGAAAAATTCCAGAAGTCTAAGGTCTTTACCTGCTTCATCTCCCACTGCAGAAGAGGGTCATCCAAACAGTGGTTGAAGATGTCTTTGAGGCCCACATCAAGGTAATTCAACCTCTCCGCCCTCGACCAAAACTTCTGGGTGAAGCCCCGCACATTCATTCCCCTCTGACAAAGTGTAGTCAGCTCCCGAGGACAGGCCTGACTTTCCCGGGAATTAGCAGGTGGCAGGATTCTGAAGCTCATTCTGCTGAGTCCTGTAATGGCTGGATCGTTATGTCACGGAATGTCACGGATCTGTGAAGGATAGGACTCAAGCGCAGAATGAGAATTACAAGTTTAATAACCAAACAGTTATTTAATGACAAATTCAAATCAGCCAGGAAGAGTAGACAGATCTGATCTGAGCAGGAATCAGTCCTTGGTAAAGAGCAGACTGCCATGGGATGTATTTGCTGATTCGAGTGGTGCTGATCCTCAGTGAAACCAGCCAGAGAAATCTGACTCGAACAGGAACACAGACAGGAGACATGAAAGAGATGACTGGCGGAAACAAACGACAAGACATGAACACCAAACAGAACAAATACATTAATGACTGTTCACAAAGCAATTGGACAGTTGAGCACAAATAACACAGTTGCACATCATGACACAAGCAATGATCCCTCAATTTAAAGGGAGGAAAACACACAAGGACCAGGTGAGCACGATTAGTGAAACAAGGACCAGATAAGGACTAAACAAGAGGGCGTAGTAAAGGGAACAAGGAGGCAGGACAAGAGGAACACATGGCAAACACCAACAAAGAAAGAGCCATGTGCTTAGACACAACACAAACATAGAAACATTAAACAAAGATAACACAGACAAGACTGCCAGGGCAGAACCCTGACAGTATGGTGGACTCCATGAGATACAGTATTAAAGCTGGCACAACCTGAACATGCCTGTGCTCCGTGAGTAAGCCACTTTCACAAAGAGGAGTAAAACCCAGTGGCTGCCCAAAATGTGTTGAAGCTGGACATAATTGTACTCACTGCTTTCTGTGTTGTGAAGCGGGGCATCTGCCTAGAGGATGTCCACGGAAACACAGACTTCAGGGAAACGAGAAATGGTCACTGCTAAGGGATGACCAGTGACCAAACCTTCATCATCCCAAAACTCAGTCAAAATATTGAGTTGAACCTCACAACACAAAAAACAAACACAAACACAGAAAAACATTAAAGTTGAATTATCCAGTAACAAGGGAAAAAATAATCAGACTTCTTCTATTCTAACACCACCCAGGGCAAGAATGCCAATATCTTCAACAAAGCTTTAAATTAGTGTAACCTCAATGGCCTTGCAGTAAACACTCTGCATGGGCAAAATACTGCACAACATGGATCAGCCTGAACCAGTAGCACCGTTTGAGCCAGAGGAAAACAATGTACAGTTATACAAGCTGGATATACTGTAGGTAAGGGTCTTAACCAAAAAAGTCCCTATGTCTCCATTCCCATAGGTAACAATTCCACATGTTATATTACCCTGCCAGTAACAGTACATACAGCCAATTAGCTGGCTAAACTGCCGGAAAAGACAAAGTGTAATGTGAGGGTCCCAGACACAACTGCTTCAGCAACTGAAGAAAACTTGTCACTGTCGCATCCACCAGTAGACCTCAGCCAGGAACAGCAAGCAGTAGTTAGGAAAATAATGTACAAAGAGTTTCCAGCCTTCGCCCATGACTGAAGTGACATCGGCTGCATCCCAAGTCTGCAAATATCAATCAACCTCAAAGACAACATAACAGTTCAACATACTCATCAGTTCCTAAGCTTTTCAAAGACTTCAAAGAAGTCAAGGACTACATTCAAGATCTACTGGCAAAAGGTTGGATTGTGAAGTCTAAATCCCCTTATTCTGCCTCAGTGATCTGTGTCAGAAAGAAGGATGGCTCACTGTGTCTGTGTATCGATTATCACCTTCTCAATAAAAAGACTGTACCAGATAGGCACCCTCAGACAAAAATTGTCCCTTGTGGGATATGAATGGTTCAGCATATAACACCCTGAGGTCTTTATGAGTGGGTGAGAATTCCGTTTGGCCTGACTAATGCACCTGCTGCATTCCAGAAACATGTTGAAGGAATCCACAAATTCCTTCAAGCCTTCCATGAGGTCATGCTCAGGCTTGAGAAGTGTGTGCTCTTCCACCACGACGTTCGATATTTTGGTCACCTTGTCTCTGTGTGTGAATAGATCCCAAAGATCTTGAAGCAATTCTGTCATTCAAATGTTAAATCCCAAAGACGATTGGTGACATAAGGAGACAGCTTGGTTTCCTAAGCTACTATCTTTTTTTTTTTATCTAAGATTTATCATGTCATGTGCACAGCAAAACTGAATGCAGTTGGCCATCGCTGGGTGGGAGAATTGTTTTTGATATCAGATATCGGCCTGGTAAAGGAAATATTGATGCACACTTTCACGCATTCCCTTTGACATGGAGAGGTATGTCACAGAGTGCACTGAGGACCTGTCATCAGAAGTCGTGCAAGCATTCTGGGATGGGAATCACATGGCTAAAAAACATGGATTGCGGTACTCAGTATCTCCTCCATAGACACTGACTATCCATCCCAATGTTCGTTGTTGGCAACAATAAGTAAAGCTGAAATCTCCAGAAATCAAAAGGAAGATTTAGTAGTCTTTAGTACTGTTAAGTAGTCATCCGTTCACTACAGCAGCATGTCAGAAAAATTATGTAGTAGAGAAAGCTGCTGGCTGAATCAACCATATATGTAACTGTTGTAAATATGGTGAATTCAGGTTAAGTGGGTCGTTTAAGCTTGATTGTACTGTGCTCAATAGGTTTACACTTTCAGAGCATAACAATGGTATTTAATTAAAGAGGCACTATTTCTTTAAATGATAAAATAGTTTTGACTGATACAACAGACGCTTGCAGAGTTTGCAAACAGCAATGGTGTGTTTTGTGGGCAGAGCCTACCTGGTGGTAGATCACAGTTTTAATGACAGTTCTGCAGTAGCAGTCTGTGGAAGTCATGGAATAAAAGGGTAATTTCAAGTTTATATCTCAATTCTGAGAAGAAAAATCATATATATTCTGCAATTATGATTTTCTCAGAATTGTGATGTAAACTCGCAACTGCAGCTGTGCGCATATTGCTGTAGTGGCAGAAAAACAATGGCAACAAGGAAAATGGGCAAAAGGAATAAGAGAAAAAATGCCTTTGGATGTCAGAATCAAAATGCAAAAACAAGATGGTCTTCATTTTTGTAGAATACCATGGTCAAAGACAGCATTTGAAGCTAAATGCAGACTTTCATGGTTGCAAGCCATTAACCGGACAGACTGGACTAATGGAACCTGCGACAATACCCATACTATTAAAGCATGAATTTGACGTAAACAATAGAGCTACATAATATTCACAGTTCATAATGGAATTCTATAAAAAGAATGGAATTCTTGTTTTTGCATTCTGATTCTAACTAACAAAAGCCAAAACTCTCTTTGCATGCTGTAAAACAATCTTGTAAACACCAAGATTTCATTGTGTTTGGAAGCATTTAATGGTTACAATGTCATACATTATACATCTTGAATGCTTATGGTAATCCTTATTTCCTTGTGGCTGTTGAATGTTATGATGCTTAGAGGTAGAAGACATCCAAGCAGATGATGTTGCCGTTGCATATTTGCTGGTAAATATTTGGGGTATATTATTAGAATATTTCTAGAACAAAACCACTATTACTGTGCACTTTAAATCTGTAGGCTTTTGGAAAAACACAAATCCATTTCTCAGTTTGAAAGTCTGATAAATAAACTATCCACATGTCAGAGTAGGTAAACCATCAGCTCTGTAGTTTACATGGTGTTTGATTGTCAGTGAGACACAGACATCTCTAAAGGAAATATGCAGGCCTTCATATGTGACATTCCCTTAGTAACTGACGTTAGTGACAAGAAAAGTGCTGATTTTGTATAAAAAAAAGTTTTTTGACACAAGTTCTACTTCAGAGAAAATACTTTTACAATGTTGTTGGAAACAAGCCATTGCTCCAGATTTTCTGCAGAAATTGTGTCGTTGTTAGCCAGGGAATCTGCAAACCAACCCACGTTTTCACTGACTTGGAACTGAACAACTGCATAAGTTGCCCAACAAGCAAGCATGATGCATTATGGTCTTTGTTCACTTACATTTTTGAAATCATATTTGAACATCCAGATTAATTTAATTAATAGTATTCACGTCATTACAAGCTGGCTTTTGTGTAATCGTCAATTGTCAGAAGTAATTTAAATATATGAATAAAGAAATAATAAATACCATTAATAGAAATCAATTCGTACAAATTATATTTGGGGGGAAAGGTATTTAACAAAGACAGGGAAAATGAAGTTGCTGATGGGATAAATAAAAGGACCTAGAGGAGAACAGACAATATGGCTAGAAATAAAATATGAAGATAAATAGATCTGTGGACCAACATCTGTGGTTGTTTACCGGAGGATATAATTTAGACACACCCCCTGATTTTTAAAAAAGAACAGAAAATGTGTTTACAGTAATTCAGTTACAACAGAAGTCTAACAGGCAAGATAGCCAACGGGTTTAAAAGTAGTAATATGAAACTCTATAATATTCAACTCTAATGTGAAAAATGTGTAAAATATATATTGGCGCATTTATGGATCTAAATATCTTTAATTATAAAAGTGCAGTATATGCTTTGTTATTAATAAACAGTACCAGAGTCACTGATGCCTCAAAAAAAGAATGCAAACAGGAATATCTTTCCTGTCCATGCTGTATGATTTATAGTGCTAGGCCAGAGCAAGTTGATCAAAGGTAGATAGATCTACAGAAGACTCATTGTCAGTCATCCAGGCATTGTGAACTACCCTAGTCCTGCCAAGAAGTCTGGAGTGGGTATTAAAGGTATCACTCTCAGGAACACTTTATCTTGCCCTCTGAGTTCACTTCATGTTCTGATTCACAGTGCCCTGTTGTTGCACCGCATGACATGTCGCTTTGTCAAACCTGCTTTGGTACCAGACACATCGGATATATCGGAAATAAATGGTTCACGAGTGGGAATACTGGAAGCAGGGAAGATATAAACCAGCTTTGTCATCTTTAAAAATAATAATAATAATAATAATAATAATACTACATACTGCCGTACAAAAGTTTTTGATCTAAGGTTCATTTAAGATTTAAGGTTCATGGCAATGCTGTACAAGAAATCTCCTATGCCCACCAAGGCTGCATTTATTTTATTAAAAATACAACAAACAAAAAAAATTAATTAACTGTTTTCTATTTGAATATATTTTAAAATGTTCTTTTGAACTTTCTATTAATCAAAGAATCCTTAAAAAAAATGTTTTACATAACTGTTTTTGTCAGGATATATGCAAGGAGGCAGAGGTAAGTGAATCCAAACACAGTGTTTATTAAGATACTAAGAGTGCAAAGTGAGTATGCAAGGAATACTAGTGCAGATTCTGTGAAGATCACTCGGTGCAGGGCTGATCACAGGTGAGTACGTTCGCTTCAGGTATGTGTATACCAAGCAGTCACAGTTCATGAATACTTGTCCTTCTCCTTCAGATGTGGTCGATATCAGGAAAGCTAGAGGGAAACACTGGAAGCTCTGGAGAGCATGGGATCACAGGCGATGGGAAGCGAACAGGTATCCTGGAGACAGTAGGGCAATGACACAGAGGTTAGTGGAACACAGGTGAGTATACGTTACATCTTGGGATCTTTGGGTGTATCAGAGGGTCAGAAGACATCAGAATATGGTCTGTTCCTGTTGGAGGTTTGACATTGAACTGAGGCTGTGGTGAGTGTTTTAGTGTGCCTGGTGATGAGGTTGTTGATGGGAAGCAGGTGTGAGTGATTAGTATTCTGGGGAGAGTGATCGTTGAGTAGTGGATGGGACAGAGCTTGACTGATCTCTGACAGTTTTCAACATTGATAATAATCCTAAATGTTTATTAGAATGATTTCTGAAGGATCATGTGACACTGAAGACTGAAGTAGTGATGCTGAAAATTCAGCTTTGCATCAGAAATAAATTACATTTTGAAATATATTCAAATAGAAAAAGAGTTAATTTATTTTTTTAATAATATTTCATAAGTATTACTGTTTTTTGTTTGTTTGTTTGTTTGTTTGTTTTTTTATAAAATAAATGCAGCCTTGGTGAGCATAAGAGACTTCTTCTAAAAACAAAAAAATCTTACAGATCAAAAACTTTTAAATGGCAGTGTATATATATAAAGACAAAAAATGTTAGATGTTTTAAAGTTTTATAGGGAGTTTTCAGACCTGTAGATCATTGCTTTAACATAGACTCAAATATAGTGTTTACATGCGTCTCGACAGTTACAAATAAATCCACAATAAACTCATGGAGCGAACTTGTCAACCATCTTGATGGATGACACAGAGGAAACTCTGACCAATAAGTCGCATGTGACTTGCGTGAACACATTTTGATACGCTTTGAGAGGTTGCCTTGTAAAAGCGAACCAATCCAAGAAAAAAATGCAATATTGTAACAAATTAAAGCGGGACATATTATACAAAATTCACTTTTATAAGGTGTTTGAACACAGATGTGTGTCCACAGTGTGTGTAAACAACGAGCTTATAATGGTAACAATCCACCCAATACTTTTTTTATAATCCCCATCAATCATTATCAATCTCTCATAACACGCTGTTTCATATTTCCCCCTACTTGTAATAGTAGGGAATCCCTGCCCATGACTGTTGATAATCTGCTCTTTTAGCATAAACACACCCCTGAGTGAGAAGCACAGAAACGCCATTTCTGTTTACTCGCTGTATCAGCTAGCTAGAGTATTACAATGGCTGTGCCAAAAAAAAAAACATTACTAATGTTCTGTTGTTGGATGTCCCAACGAACATAAGAGTCTCCATAGACTCCCGGCATCCGAGCCACTGAAGACACCGTGGATGAATTACATTTTTTAAGGAAATTTGCGAAGAATGTCGGGTGGGTGGAATGTCTGAGTGGGATTCGTTTTGTTGTTGACGTTGTATCCGAAGCTCATTTAAAGGAGCCGCTGGAAGGGGGGGCGGGGAGCAGCAGCTCATTTGCTGAGTAGGGTAGCTGGTACCGTGGAGAATTCACATATGGGGTTGCCGTTAGGGAACCGCTACATATGGAACCCAGCCTAACACACACGTTCCACAAGCATACAGGTGTAGGCCTGATGTCAGACGGCCGCAACGTCTGACACCGAAGGGGTGACGGAGGAGCTCGACAGGGTTAGCCGTTTCCGGGGAACACAACTGGAGACAATAGACGCACGTATCCGGCCCGGAGGCGGGAGTGGCGTATGCAAGCCGACACTAGAACGGGTACTTAGCGCTACTGGCCACTGGGGGCGAGGACGCGGGAAGATACCGGCTCTACACGGAGGCTATAAAATCTAGCGAACGTGTTAGGTGTCGCCCAGCCCGCAGCTCTACATATGTCTGTCAGCGAGGCGCCTTGAGCCAGCGCCCAGGAGGAGGCTACACTCCTAGTGGAGTGAGCTCGCACCCCGAGCGGGCAAGGCACGTCTTGGGACTGGTAAGCCAAGACGATAGCATCCACTATCCAGTGGGCTAACCTCTGCTTGGAGACAGCCTTTCCCTTCTGCTGGCCTCCGTAACAGACGAAGAGCTGTTCTGAGGTTCTAAAGCTTTGAGTTCGGTCCACGTAGGCGCGAAGAGCGCGGACGGGACAGAGCAAAGCTAGGGCTGGGTCAGCGCTTGCAGGTTCACCACCTGGTCCCAGAAGGGAGTGGTGGGAACCTTGGGCACGTATCCAGGCCGGGGTCTCAGGACAACGTGAGAGTTGGCCGGCCCGAATTCTAGGCACGATTCGTTGACCGAAAGTGCATGCAGGTCCCCTACCCTCTTGATTGAGGCCAATGCAGTCAGGAGCACTGTCTTCATGGACAGGATGTTTAGCTCGACTGACTGTAAAGGCTCGAAGGGAGGGCCCTGGAGCGCTCTGAGCACCAGGGCTAGGTCCCAAGAGGGTACCGAGGTTGGCCGAGGAGGATTTAGTCTCCTCGCACCTCTGAGGAACCTGACGATTAAGTCGTGCTTACCTAAGGACTTACCTTCAACTACATCGTGATACGCCGCTATTGCGGCGACGTACACTTTGAGGGTGGAGGGAGACAGCCTTCTCTCCAACCCATCTTGTAGGAAAGAAAGCACAACATTAACCGAACACCTTCGGGGGTCTCCCCGGCGGGAAGAACACCATTCAACGAACAGGTTCCACTTCAGTGCATAGAGGTGCCTTGTAGAGGGGGCTCTAGCTGAAGCGATGGTGTCTGCCACTGCCTGTGGCAGGCCACCTAGAACCTCCGCGTCCCGTCCAGGGACCAGACATGGAGTCTCCAGAGGTCTGGACGCGGGTGCCATAGAGTGCCCCGCCCCCTGAGAAAGCAGGTCCTTCCTCAGGGGGACCGGCCAGGGAGGGGCAGTCGCGAGGAGTGAGAGTTCGGAGAACCAGGTCCGGTTGGGCCAGTAGGGCGCAACTAGCAAGACCTGCTCCTCGTCCTCCCTGACCTTGCACAGTGTCTGTGCGAGAAGGCTCACTGGGGGAAACGCATACTTCATACACAATGAAGTAGGGGCTGTAGAACCCCGACCTCATATCGGCTGGAGAAACCGGCTCGATCGCGTCCTTCGCCAGCAGGACATCGGTCTCTGACCGCAAGACATGGGCATCGCTGCTCCATACGGTGGTGAAGAGGATGCCCCTGCACTTGGGAGGCCGGCAAGCGAACTGAATCGCGTAGCCGAGTCTGATGGTATGGATGAGCCAGCGAGATGGTCTGGGGAGACCTAACCAGGCCCCCAGAGACCGACAAGCGGGACCAACGGCACCACAGACGTGCCCGGGGTGAGGCAGCGAGATGGAGTACCCAGGCCCGACTCGGGTCCCGGGGCCAGCTGTGCGCCAGTGCATCTGTACCGAGGGTGCCCCCGGACAGGGAGTAATACAACTGGCAATGGGTCGAGTCCGGAGAGGCGAACAGGTCTACCTGCGCGGCTCCGAAGAGGTCCCATATCAGCTGGACGCTCCGAGGGTGGAGTCGCCACTCTCCCGGAGGTGTCGGCTGACGAGAGAGCTCGTCGGCTGTCTGGTTCAGCGCACCTGGGATGTGAATGGCCCGAAGCGACCTCAGACGCTTCTGACTCCACAGGAGGAGATGGCGGGCGAGCCGGAGCATGCAACGGGAGCGTAGACCACCCTGACGGTTGATGTACGCAACGGCCGCAGTGCTGTCCGTACGGACCAGAACGTGTTTTCCCTGTAGCGGCTTTTTGAAGCGGCCCAGGGCGAGACGTACTGCCAGAAGCTCTAGGCAATTGATATGCCAACGCAGTTGGGGCCCCGTCCACAGACCCGCAACTGAGTGCCCGTTGTACGTGGCCCCCCAACCCGTGGAAGAGGCATCCGTGAAGACCACAGCATGCCTGGACACCTGTTCTAGGGACACTCCGGCCCGTAGAAAGGCAGGGTCCGCCCCACGGATTGAAGGTTTGGCGACAGTAAGGAGTAACTGAGACCCGGTACTGGCCGCGCTGCCACGCCCATCTCGGGACTCGGTCGTGAAGCCAGCATTGAAGCGGTCTCATATGAAGCAATCCGAGCGGCGTTACCGCGGCTGCAGATGCCATATGCCCCAGGAGCCTCTGAAAGAATTTCAGTGGGACCGCTGTCCTGCCTTTTAACGTATTCAAGCAGTTCAACACTGACCGGACTCGCTCCTCTGTGAGGCGCGCAGTCCGGTTGACCGAGTCCAGCTCCATACCGAGATAAGAGATCCTCTGTGTGGGACAGAGTTTGCTCTTCTCTCGGTTGACCCGAAGGCCCAACAGGCTGAGGTGACGTAGCACCAGGTCCCTGTGTTCGCACAACTGCTCCCGGGACTGGGCCAGTATGAGCCAGTCGTCGAGATAGTTGAGAATACGAACGCCGCGTTCTCTGAGCGGAACAATTGCTGCCTCTGCGACTTTCGTGAAGACGCGAGGCGACAGGGACAGCCCGAAGGGCAGGACTTTGTACTGAAATGCCCTCCCCTCGAACGCAAAGCGAAGGAACGGTCTGTGTCGAGGGAGAATGGAGACATGAAAGTACGCGTCCTTCAGGTCGATCGCTGCGAACCAATCCTGGGGACGGATGCATTCGAAAATGCGTTTCTGCGTTAGCATTCTGAATGGGAGCTTGTGCAGGGCCCGATTCAGGACACGCAGGTCCAAGATTGGTCTTAACCCACCCCCTTTCTTGGGCACAATGAAGTAGGGGCTGTAGAACCCCGACCCTCATATCGGCTGGAGAAACCGGCTCGATCGCGTCCTTCGGCAGCAGGACATCGGTCTCTGACCGCAAGACATGGGCATCGCTGCTCCATACGGTGGTGAAGAGGATGCCCCTGCACTTGGGAGGCCGGCAAGCGAACTGAATCGCGTAGCCGAGTCTGATGGTATGGATGAGCCAGCGAGATGGTCTGGGGAGACCTAACCAGGCCCCCAGAGACCGACAAGCGGGACCAACGGCACCACAGACGTGCCCGGGGTGAGGCAGCGAGATGGAGTACCCAGGCCCGACTCGGGAGGCCCGGAGGCGGCCCGGAGTGTTGCTTGAGTACTCCAGGGTGGGGCAGAGTGTGGGTGAGAAGGCCCGGGGGCGTTCTCTGTGCCCACACTGCTGCCCCCTGGCGAGGGGGAGAGGAGAGGAAAGGAGCGGCAAGGCCCGGGGGCGTCGAACACTGCCAACCTGGCCCTCTCGGGGCCCAGGAAGGGAAGAAACTGCTCTGAGAATCTGGGTACCACTGGACTCCGGAGAGCCAGCGGCAGGACCGAAACCGAAAAAATATTCTCCCCTCCGGACCTCCTCCGGGGGAGGGAGGGGTGTGGACACCGTCTCCCAAAGAGCAGATCCCCTTTTCACTGGGCTGCCCGTTTCAGGGCCGCTTGCCTGACTTCGCGGGACCCTGAACGGGTTGGGCGCCTCCCTTGCGCCCGGCCACCTGCTGCCTAGGTGGAGGCTGCTGCTTGGCTTAGCAGGGGCAGAGGCAGACGCAGGGGGACGCCCTCGGCAACAAGCAAGCGGAGGCACTGGTTTTTTTTTTATTTTTTTTTTTTTTTTTTTTTTTTTTTAAAGCACCTCCGTCCGCCTCTGGGCCACCAAGAACTGCTGGGCGAAGTTCTCGATGGCGTCGCCGAAGAGGCCAGCCTGACAGACAGGGGCGTTGAGGAACCGCACTTAGTCGGGCTCACGCATATCTGCCAGGTTTAGCCCCAGGTGACATTCCTGGACCACTAGTGTGGACATCGCCTGACCCAGGGAGCGTGCAGTGACTTTCGTCACCCAGAGAGCGAGGTCCATCACCACACGCAGTTCCTGCATAACCCCTGGGCCGGGACTACCCTCGTGCATGCAGGACAGAGGGTAGTGAGAGAGGGAAAAAATTTATACAGTTTATGGCCCTTTTGGTGTTCCATATTTTGACACCAAATAGTTCCACACTGCTAAACTTTTCCGATGCACATCCGGGAAAAAGAAGGCACAGGGGAAGGCAAGGCGATTTACGCGTTGCACTACGCCTCAGCCGCCCAGGAAAGCATGGCTGTCAACTCTGAATCTGATTCAGCACGAGCACACACTATTATAGTGTGAGACTTAGCATTACCATTTCCAGCGCATAACAGCCCTCTCTCCGATGCAGCAATTGACATCTGTCCTCTGCCAGAGCCCCAAACGAAACGCTGGCCCCCCTTTTTTTATTTTTATTTATTTATTTTTTTTAGGACCAGCAATCCCATCTGTAAACTACCAGCAGGCATGTGAGACAGTGAGCGTGGCCGTCAGACGGCACACGACGCGCTGAACACTCAAGCCCCTATGAAAAAAGGCAAGATGAACAACACGCCGACGTGGCCATGTTCTCATGAGAGAACATGAACCACCCACGAACAAAGTCTCAGCACGCACGTGATGCGATAGAGGAGTGGGGGCCCGAGGAGATGTACCCGGCGGGGAAGCCCCACTGTAATCCTCAGGTCACCAAGGCTTATTAGCCGAAGTAGCCCTTTTCTGGTGCACCAGAAAATAAACTAGATCGGGGAATAGGCGAAGGGACTCAACCCCGTTTGAGGTTTCATAGTCTTGACCACGCATCTAGAGCGCCGAGTGACGCGCTGGGTTGCCGTGACAACCCCCGCTGTCAGCAGGCGCTCGACGGCAGACGGCGCACTGAACGCTCAAGCCATTACGAGAAAGGTGAGATGAACAACGCGCCGACGTGATCACGTTCTCCTGAGAGAACATGAAATCACCCACGAACGCAATCACACATGTTTATATGCGAGAGAGATCGTGGCCGTCAAATGAGGACAGGAAACAACCGCATCCAGAAACACACGGTTTGAATGACATCTTGAAAAAGACGCAGGGTCAAACCGTGTTGCTCTTTTAGAAGGAAATGCTCTTTTAGAAGTGCTGAAGCACTCAGGGAGATGGCCGCGGCTCACAGCAGTCCGATTGCAAGCCTGCGTGTGAGCACTCAAAGAACGGTAACGCCCAGCCAACCAACACAGGAACAAGTGTATGTTGCAGCGGCCACTCGCTGACTCGCGCCGTCACACCAGCACTCAGGTAAGAGAGCGATCCTCCTCGAGACTCGTCTTAAACACTTTTCGTAGAAACAGCTTGATACAGCAAACCGTTCGGCTCCGAAGTAAAAAGCAATGATGCGGTGTTCCACTTCCGTATTTATACCTGCGCTGCGGGGCGGTGCGTGGAATGCGTGAACCGCATGCCAATGTCCATTGGCTCGTTTTTAATCACTCGAAGTAGATTGGTCTCTGAAAACAGATCCCAATTCGTCGGTCAGTTCCGACGTACGTCGAACATGACCGACTGAAAGGGAACGGCCATATACTCTTAAAAATATATTTGCAAGCATTATACTTATGTAATTTTCAGAGTGAAATAAAATTTATTATATTTGTTAAGCATATTTCTGGAACATTTTATCCTTATTTGTCAATCGCATCAATCGTGGCATCAGCTCGATCAGCTCTTTCCTAGAATTTGTCGTCGTTCATGGCAATGCTGTATAAGGTGCCGTTACATTAGTGGAATTTCTGTGATATTTCACAAGCAAAAGACATCCATTGTCAATAGCGTAGCAATGTATGAAGCACAGCTCACAAAGAATCGTTTTCAAAACAAGCAATTTTCTGTTGGTCAACGCAGCGAATTTACTTGATCAGCAACCCAACAATGAGCAATGGTAAATGTGACTACATCTTAAATGTAATTGCACATTCTGCAGACTCACACTCTCTTAGTTCATACAAACTAAACTGCCATTATCTTGCATCTCAGTTACTGATTGCAGTGAAAATGATTTGAGGCCTTCAGAATAATATCACTATAATATTGTTGCATCTTGTTGCTAGGCCGATTGTTCTGAACATTGTAATGGACTATTTCTTTTAATAGCAGAAGCTAGAACATAATACATTGGCAGGTAAGATTCTAAAATAATTGTATCTTAAATCAATATATTATTGATGCTTTTCATGGTTGGTTGGTGGATCTGTATAACAGTCACATATGAATTTACATAACACCAACAATGGTGCCACCATTGACATTTAACGTGTTTAAAAAGAATGTGTCAACCACCAATACTTATTGAATGACATGAAAGGCAGATAATGACTTTCATATTCAATCATCCTAAAATCCCCTTTAAGACTTAAAGCGGCTCTTTACATTTAAAACTAGTGAGATTAGTCTGCATACCTATTATACATTCCAAGAAGGACTATGCAAGACCTCCATGCAAATTAGGTTAGTACTATTCAAAGGAGTTAAAGATAAAGTGTTAACTAGGGATGTGGCAAAATATGTGTTTTCATAAGAGATAAGTACAGCCTAAGCATTTCACTGCAATCAAGAGCTCTTCATCTCAAGGTTCTGCTTTTATAAATGATATTTAAGGATTTAATGAACGATTACTTAAGGAATAATAACACAGGACAAGGCTGCAGTAAACATCTCTACTAATGAAGGGGATTTTTAAAACAGTTAAGTAAATCTGATTTTGCTTATACATTTCAAAAACCATGATTCCTAATAAGTTAAAAGTGTGTATTTTAAGATGACATATTATAAATCACCTCAAGCTTTAAACACCTTGCCAGACTTTTACTGTTCCTTATCATTTTGATGTGCATGAATGCTTTGGTACTGTATTTGCTCATTTATTCAGAAGATATTTATCCTAAATCACTGACATTTTAGCAGTCATTACCCATATCACTTATTATTTGTCAATTATCTATAACTTAATTGAGTCAGATATAGAAATCGATACTAAAACGGGTCATTTCATGGATATGCAATGCTAATTTTCAACTGATTATCATTTCAATGGGCTAGATGAAAAAACTTTTACCTATTTTACCTAAATCATTGTTATTAATTGGACTATGATAATTTTCCCATGTCCACAAAATGCCATTTTATGTTATCATTTTAAATTATTTATCATTGTTAATTAAAGCATTCAGTGGTCAAGTATTTCTAAATAATAATTTGTCCATATATGACCCGTTGACTGCACATTATCCCATATCTATAAATGCTCATTTTAACATCAGTCCACGGCTGGAAATCTGGACAAAATAGAGATTCTGACCCTGAAAGCAGAAATAATGCCTGTCAAATCATATCCTACTTTATTAAAGAGGACCTATTATGCCCCTTTTTACAATATGTAATATACACTATTTTGCCAAAAGTATTGGGACACCCCTCCAAATCATTGAATTCAGGTGTTCCAATCACTTACATGGCCAAAGGTGTATAAAATCAAGCACCTAGGCATGCAAACTGCTTCTACAAACATTTATGAAAGAATGGGTCGCTCTCAGGGGCTCAATAAGTCCATTCGTGAAATTTTCTCACTTCTAAATATTCTACGGTCAACTGTTAGTGGTATTATAACAAAGTGGAGGCAATTGGTAACAACAGCAACTCAGTGCATGCTGAGGCGCACAGTGCGCAGAAGTTGCTAACTTTCTGCTGAGTCAATAGCTACAGACCTCCAAACTTTGTGTGGCCTTCAGATTAGCTCAAGAACAGTGAGTAGAGAGCTTCATGGAATGGGTTTCCATGGCCGAGCAGCTGCATCCAAGCCTTACATCACCAAGTGCAATGCAAAGCGTCGGATGCAGTGGTGTAAAGCATGCCGCAACTGGATTGTGCAGTGGAGAGCAGTGGAGACTATTCTCTGGAGTGACGAATCACGCTCTCTGTCTGGCAATCCGATGGACGAGTCTGGGTTTGGCGGTTGCCAGGAGTACGGTACTTGCCTGACTGCATTGTGCCAAGTGTAAAGTTATGGTGTGGGGTTGTTTTTCAGGGGTTGGGCTTGGCCCCTTAGTTACAGTGAAAGGAACTCTTAATGCTTCAGCATACCAAGACATTTTGGACAATTTCATGCTCCCAATTTTGTGGGAACAGTTTGGGGATGGCCCCTTCCTGTTCCAACATGACTGTGCACCAGTGCACAAAGCAAGGTCCATAAAGACATGGATGAGCAAGTTTGGTGTGGAGGAACTTGACTGGCCTGCACAGAGTCCTGACCTCAACCCGATAGAACTCATTTGGGATGAATGGACCCTTTTCACAGACTGTGATGACACGTTTTAACGGTCATCAATATCGTAAATCCTGCTAAGTTTTTTGTATTTTCATTTTTAAAAAAATGTATGTACATTTATAACACTAATACTTTGTATTAAATTACTTTTGCATCAAATTACAAAAAACAACTTACCGCTGCTGTGAGGGTGTTTCTAATACAGCGTCTATGGGAGTGATGGTAAAATTAACATTTCTCTCTTTTCACTGCCGTTATCAATCTCACTCTATTTTTTCCCTCTTTTTGAAAGTTGTGAAATCACTATTGTGGAGTTTTTCTTTTGCTATTTGAACAAATGGGGACACAAAAAATATATTTAATGTATTCTCTCATTCACCGCTATAATAGTCAACCCAACTATGACGACTTCCGCTTTGAGAAACCCGGAAATGTGAAAAGGGTCTATTAGAGCGGAGACTGCGAGCCAGGCCTTCTCGGCCAACTTCAGTGCCTGACCTCATGAATGCACTTCTAGAAGAATGGTCAAAAACTCCCATAAACACACTCCTAAACCTTGTGGAAAGCCTTCCCAGAAGAGTCGAAGCTATTATAGATGCAAAGAGTGGGCCAACTCCATATTAAACCCTACAGATTAAGAATGGAATGTCATTAAAGTTCATGTGCATGTAAAGACAGGCGTCCCAAAACTTTTGGAAATATAGTGTAAGTGTTAGGTGTCCCCAGATTGTGTCTGTGAAGTTTCAGCTCAAAATACCCCTCAGATCATTTAATATACCTTGCCCAAAATGCCCTTTTTGGGTGGAAACAAAAACACACTGATTTCGTGTGTGTATCTATAAATGCAAATGAGTTGCTGCTCCCCTCCCCCCTTTCTAGAAGAGGGCTGTGCCTTTCCCGCTTGTTCCTCGGATACTCTGGACACAACAAAACAGGATGAGGTTGTTTCTATGTAAACACGCTAGACCAGGCATATTCAAACTGCAGTCTGGGTCCAGACCCTGACTTGGTTCCAACTGGACCGGGAGACATAATGACAACTGTAGCACCATTTTATAATTTCTAGTTAAAGTGAACAGCACGTCGAAACAACAGAGCAGTGCATACCACAAGTGTTTAGGGTTGTTTATGGTAATGATCTTTCAGCACTATATATCCATGTACGTTGTTTCTCTCTCGCTAAAACGTCACATTAAGAGCTGCAGATGACACATTGTTATTTTAACAATAGTAGCAGAAATACAGTGAGCAGTAAAATAGATGGATACTTTCACTAAAACATTGCAGAAAACCACAATGCTACAAATAGTTATTTTTATCTGTCATATGATTCTAACAATTCAAACAAGGTTTGTGCCAAGGTGTTTTTTCATCTACATTTAGCATTATTAATTGGCATGTTAAGAGCATTTCAAAACATAATTGTTATAATTGGGAAAATTATTTGTAGATGGCAAGGACATTATGTACATTGTTTGATTGTTTTTAGTAGATACTTTTTAAGCAAAATATAAAAATGGTTCAGACTTCAAGAGGAACAACCCTGAACCCCCATTCAGTATCTTTTCTATCACATGGTCTTCTGCCTTACAGTTAAGACTGTTTTTCATTTAGGAGAATAAAAAAACGGAGTTAGGGGATTTTTACCATTACAGGGTGTTTTTTTACACAAAATGCCGACACAGTTGATTGCTCCTGTCTGCTCCTGTCTGCCTGAGTATTTTGCGTCTGCACTGCAGCTCCGTACAGATTTTCTTTTGAATCTCTATTTGATATAATTCCTTGTTGTTTATACTGCTAAATATAACTTACTCATCACCATATATTGTCTAATATTGCCTATCACATTAAAATCTGACATCGCTAGCTTTTAATCTAAATCACTATCACAAATCGTTAGCATTTCGCTAGCCTGTTAGCCTGCCATCCGTGCATCCGGGTCTCCTGTTGTCTTTTGTGCGCCTTTTAAACAGTCCATCAAACAATTTGGGTGAGTTGGATAAGTCAACAAACACGGTAAGCCATGTCATCTTCTCCTGTTATTGTCACTTGCACTGCCTGTCACATGTTTAGCATTACCTTCTCTGTCGGCAAAGAGGGCTTCATATGTGATAAATGCAGGGAGATAGTCAGGTTGACGGAGAAGATTTCAGAGTTAGAGACACGCATCCAAACTTTTATTGAGAATAGTGAGAATGTAATAGCTTTAGACACTGCTTTGGATGCGACTAGCTTAGTGAACTCTGTACATTGTTCGGTTCTGACTGTAGAGCCCGTGCAGCAGGGCAACTGGGTGACTGTGAGACGGCATAGTTGCGGATAAAAAAAACACTCTTTCGTTCCGATTAGAACATCAAACAGGTTCTCCCCACTCAGTGACGCACCCACTGAGAATCCTGTTGAAAATGCCCTAGTTATTGGCAATTTTAATACACGGAACGTGAAAATAGAGACACCAGCCACCATAGTCACATGTTTACTGGGAGACAGAGCGCCTGACATCAAAGCAAATTTAAAAGTGCTGGCTAATGCCAATCGTGAATCTCTAAGATTATTATTCACACCGGAGATCACCAAAATTAACATTAAAGAGGTGTGTTTACTCGCAAGTACAATGGCAGCTAACGTTTTTTGCTCTGGCCCCCTCCCTGTTAGGCGGAGTGATGAGATACTTCTAGTGACTATCATCACTCAATGGCTGGCTGTCTAAGTGGTGTCCGCAGAATAACTTAGGGTTCATAGACAATTGGAAAAGCTTTTGGGGCAGACCTGACCTGTTAAAAAGAGATGGTATTCATCCCTCCTGGGATGGTGCTGCTCTTCTCTCTAGTAATTTAGCACATTGAACCTTGACTAACTGGGGCCCAGGTCAGGAAGCAGACGGACTGGCTCAACCGACCGTCTGCTAGCTGTCTCTTGTCACAGAAGTCAGATAAATCCCAACACATAGAGACTCTCTCACCTAGATATTATCACATAGAGACTGTGTCTGTTCCCCGAATTAGTAAATACAAAAAACTCTCGAACCCATTTAAGGGTAAAAATGTAATTGATGTTCAATAAATAAAAAACAGATATAATACAGATGAACAAATGATAAAGCTTGGGCTGCTGAATATTCGATCCCTTTCCTCAATAGCGCTTATTGTTAAAGGGGGGGTATAATGCTATTTCATGCATACTGAGCTTTTTACCCTGTTAAAGACTTGGATTCCCATGCTAAACATGGACAAAGTTTTAAAAAATATGTTGGACGTTTGATGGAGTATTTCTGTGCCAAAAATACTCCTTCTGGTTTCTCAAAAGTTTCGGAAAGTTTTTTTCAAGTATGGGTCTGCATGACGTCAACAAGGGCGGAATTTCCTTGTACAGGCTGTATGGGCACTTCTCCCGGAAGGGCGCGCTCGCACACATTTCGACCAGAGCGAGAGAGCGAAAGCAGCACCCCAACAACGCGCTTTGCTGGGCTTTAGGGATGTCGTCGGCTGCTGCTCTGCACAGGTCACAGGACTTCACGATATCAACAATGTCACCAAAGAAGTGTGTTTAGACAACCCTGTTCAGTTTGTTCCCTACATTTCGGCGATGATTGTTTTATAAACAAGGCCCCGTTCAACTCTGGATTTGCAGATCATCTAATGCTGAAAGATGGAGCAGTCCCAACAATAAAGGTTCACAGTCAACCACAGGCGGTGAGTAAAACTGCTTCAAATGTCTGTGTGTGTGTTGTTAGCTATCGGCGCGTAAGTGCACATCAAATAAACAACATGATCACGTATAGTTAATTTAACAATGGAGCATGCGATGTGCACTTCCCATATGTAGACTTTTTAAAACGGGCAAATAAAAAAAATTACGATGACACAATGAAAGTACAAATTAGTAATTTACACAAGCTGCTAAGCAAATATATACAGTTACAATACATAACGTTACCACATAGAGACGTCCTGCTGTAGTCATTGTTGCTGCTGCTCCTCTTCAATTTCAGCCTGATTCTGGATATACATATATATACACTCACCTAAAGGATTATTAGGAACACCATACTAATACTGTGTTTGACCCCCTTTCGCCTTCAGAACTGCCTTAATTCTACGTGGCATTGATTCAACAAGGTGCTGAAAGCATTCTTTAGAAATGTTGGCCCATATTGATAGGATAGCATCTTGCAGTTGATGGAGATTTGTGGGATGCACATCCAGGGCACGAAGCTCCCGTTCCACCACATCCCAAAGATGCTCTATTGGGTTGAGATCTGGTGACTGTGGGGGCCATTTTAGTACAGTGAACTCATTGTCATGTTCAAGAAACCAATTTGAAATGATTCGAGCTTTGTGACATGGTGCATTATCCTGCTGGAAGTAGCCATCAGAGGATGGGTACATGGTGGTCATAAAGGGATGGACATGGTCAGAAACAATGCTCAGGTAGGCCGTGGCATTTAAACGATGCCCAATTGGCACTAAGGGGCCTAAAGTGTGCCAAGAAAACATCCCCCACACCATTACACCACCACCACCAGCCTGCACAGTGGTAACAAGGCATGATGGATCCATGTTCTCATTCTGTTTACGCCAAATTCTGACTCTACCATCTGAATGTCTCAACAGAAATCGAGACTCATCAGACCAGGCAACATTTTTCCAGTCTTCAACTGTCCAATTTTGGTGAGCTTGTGCAAATTGTAGCCTCTTTTTCCTATTTGTAGTGGAGATGACTGGTACCCGGTGGGGTCTTCTGCTGTTGTAGCCCATCAGCCTCAAGGTTGTGCATGTTGTGGCTTAACAAATGCTTTGCTGCATACCTCGGTTGTAACGAGTGGTTATTTCAGTCAAAGTTGCTCTTCTATCAGCTTGAATCAGTCGGCCCATTCTCCTCTGACCTCTAGCATCAATAAGGCATTTTCGCCCACAGGACTGCCGCATACTGGATGTTTTTCCCTTTTCACACCATTCTTTGTAAACTCTAGAAATGGTTGTGCGTGAAAATCCCAGTAACTGAGCAGATTGTGAAATACTCAGACCGGCCCGTCTGGCACCAACAACCATGCCACGCTCAAAATTGCTTAAATCACCCTTCTTTCCCATTCTGACATTCAGTTTGGAGTTCAGGAGATTGTCTTGACCAGGACCACACCCCTAAATGCATTGAAGCAACTGCCATGTGATTTGTTGATTAGATAATTGCATTAATGAGAAATTGAACTGGTGTTCCTAATAATCCTTTAGGTGAGTGTATATGTATGGCTGAATCTGATTGATAGCCATCGTTTATTTAGGACAACGTTTTTTTTTTCATATTTTTTAAGGATGTCACAGCTTTCAGACGCTCTCAACGCAATAGCTGCGCGCGCGTTTGTGGCTCTTTAGCTCCGCCCACATGATACACCTCCAGCCGCTCGGTTTTATTCAGAAAGCGTATCTTTCTTTTATAAATATGATAAAACTAAAGATTTTCGGAGATATGAAGGATGCAATACTACTCTACAGGTACTCAAGATTGACATGAGATTGACATAAACTGTGTTTGATACCCCCCCCCCCAACTTTAATGATATGATTACAGACCATAACCTAGATGTGCTGTGTTTGACAGAAACCTGGCTAAAACCTGACGATTACTTTACTTTAAATGAGTCTCAAGATTATTGTTATAAACATGAGCCGCGTCTGAAAGGCAAAGGGTTACAGTGTTGTAATTTATAATAATATCTTCAGTATTACTCAGAAGTATAGTTTCAAATATAATTATTTTGAAGTTTTGGTGCTTTACGTAACGTTATGTAGTGTAAATGATAAATCAAGTTTGACATTTGTGCTGGCTACTGTATACAGGCCACCAGGGCACCATGCAGACTTTACCAAAGAATTTGCTAATTTTCTATCAGAGTTAGTACTGGCTGCAGATAAAGTCCTAATTGTTGGTGATTTTAATATTCATGTAGACAATGAAAAAGACGCATTGGGATTGGCATTTAGAGACATTCTAAACTCTATTGGAGTTAGGCAACACGTGTCAGGACCCACTCATTGTCGTAATCATACTTTAGACTTAATATTGTCACATGGAATAAATGTTGATACCGTTGAAATTCTGCAGCAGAGCGATGACATCTCAGATCATTACCTAGTATCATGTATACTTCATTTAGCAAAGGCTGCAAAGTAAATTACAGGCTAATCTCAAATCCACCCTTTCTGTCAAAAATAGAAAAGGCAGTGTCCTCACAACTATGCTCCTTTTTTAGAAAGAAATGGTATCTATGAGGATTTCCAGTCAGGATCTAGACCGTATCATAGTACTAAAACTGCTCTCATTAGAGTTACAAATGATTTGCTCTTATCATCTGATCGTGGTTGTATCTCACTATTAGTGTTACTTGATCGTGCTGCATTCGATAATATCGACCACAACATTGTTCTGAATAGACTCGAAAATGATGTTGGCATTAGTGGAATTGCATTGGCATGGTTTAAATCATACTTATCTGACTGCTATCAGTTTGTAGTAAATGAAGAGATGTCATACCAATCACAATTTGGATGGAGTACCACAAGGCTCAGTGCTAGGACCGTTGCTTTTCACCTTGTACATGCTACCCTTGGGAGATATCAGTAGGAAGCATGGCGTTAGTTTTCATTGTTATGCTGACGATACTCAGCTCTATATTTCTTCGCGCCCTGACGAAACTTACCAATTCACAAGATTAACAGAATGCATAGGTGATATAAAAAATTGGATGACTAGTAATTTCCTACAACTTAATTCTGGAAAAACCTCTGCATGTAGTAACCTAGAATACTGTCTAACACTTGATGGCTGCTCTGTCAAGTCCTCGTCGTCAGTTAGGAACCTGGGTGTGCTCTTTGATACAAATCTTTTATTTGAAAGCGACATTTCTAGCATCTGTAAAACTGCATTCTTCCATCTTAAAATATATATCTAAATTATGGCACATGCTTTCAATGCAAAATGCTGAACAGTTAGTTCATACGTTCATGACCTCAAGGCTAGATTATTGTAATGCTCTACTGGGTGGTTGCTTAAAAAATAAACTGCAGCTGGTCCAAAACGCAGCAGCTCGAGTTCTTACTAGAACAAGGAAGCATGACCATATTAGCCCGGTTCTGTCAACACTGCACTGGCTCCCTATTTAACATTGTATACATTTTAAAATCTTGCTAATAACTTACAAAGCTCAAAATGGTTTGGCTCCCCAGTACTTGAACAAGCTCTTAACGCATTATACTCCATCACGTCTAATGCGGTCTCAAAACCCAGTTAATAATACCTAGAAGGTCAAAATCAACTGCAGGCGGTAGATCATTTTCCTATTTAGCACCTAAACTCTGGAACAGTCTTTCTAGCATTGTTCGGGAAGCAGACACACTCTGTCAGTTTTAATCTAGACTAAAAACATATCTCTATACTATGGCATACACATAGAACATTATCAATTTCTATTATTCATATCAGTTAAATGATTGTTTTAGGCTGCATTAACTAGGTCAGCCGGAACCGGGAACACTTTCCGTAACACCTGATGTACTCGTTACATCATATAAATAATGGCATCTACGCTAATGTT
This sequence comes from Rhinogobio ventralis, assembly GCA_039654625.1. Lineage (NCBI taxonomy): Eukaryota > Metazoa > Chordata > Actinopteri > Cypriniformes > Gobionidae > Rhinogobio > Rhinogobio ventralis. Next base: position 27,759,750 of record CM077208.1, read on the forward strand.
AGTCTCTCTGTTTATCCCGAGGTTTACTGTAGTCTGCCAGATCCAGATCAGATGGTGGACCTGCGCCTAGACACGACAGACGCATCCCTGAAGTGTCAGCAGAGACCATGTCACCTAAACTCTCCCCTGTGAAGGCCTCCTTTCCTTCCGCTCTATACAGATAAAAACATATGCACACATACACTCACCTAAAGGATTATTAGGAACACCTGTTCAATTTCTCATTAATGCAATTATCTAATCAACCAATCACATGGCAGTTGCTTCAATGCATTTAGGGGTGTGGTCCTGGTCAAGACAATCTCCTGAACTCCAAACTGAATGTCAGAATGGGAAAGAAGGGTGATTTAAGCAATTTTGAGCGTGGCATGGTTGTTGGTGCCAGACGGGCCGGTCTGAGTATTTCACAATCTGCTCAGTTACTGGGATTTTCACGCACAACCATTTCTAGAGTTTACAAAGAATAGTGTGAAAAGGGAAAAACATCCAGTATGCGGCAGTCCTGTGGGCGAAAATGCCTTATTGATGCTAGAGGTCAGAGGAGAATGGGCCGACTGATTCAAGCTGATAGAAGAGCAACTTTGACTGAAATAACCACTCGTTACAACCGAGGTATGCAGCAAAGCATTTGTTAAGCCACAACATGCACAACCTTGAGGCTGATGGGCTACAACAGCAGAAGACCCCACCGGGTACCAGTCATCTCCACTACAAATAGGAAAAAGAGGCTAAAATTTGCACAAGCTCACCAAAATTGGACAGTTGAAGACTGGAAAAATGTTGCCTGGTCTGATGAGTCTCGATTTCTGTTGAGACATTCAGATGGTAGAGTCAGAATTTGGCGTAAACAGAATGAGAACATGGATCCATCATGCCTTGTTACCACTGTGCAGGCTGGTGGTGGTGGTGTAATGGTGTGGGGGATGTTTTCTTGGCACACTTTAGGCCCCTTAGTGCCAATTGGGCATCGTTTAAATGCCACGGCCTACCTGAGCATTGTTTCTGACCATGTCCATCCCTTTATGACCACCATGTACCCATCCTCTGATGGCTACTTCCAGCAGGATAATGCACCATGTCACAAAGCTCGAATCATTTCAAATTGGTTTCTTGAACATGACAATGAGTTCACTGTACTAAAATGGCCCCCACAGTCACCAGATCTCAACCCAATAGAGCATCTTTGGGATGTGGTGGAACGGGAGCTTCATGCCCTGGATGTGCATCCCACAAATCTCCATCAACTGCAAGATGCTATCCTATCACTATGGGCCAACATTTCTAAAGAATGCTTTCAGCACCTTGTTGAATCAATGCCACGTAGAATTAAGGCAGTTCTGAAGGCGAAAGGGGGTCAAACACAGTATTAGTATGGTGTTCCTAATAATCCTTTAGGTGAGTGTACGTATTTAAACATGAAACATGAACACGTAATGCTTGCGTACATGTCGTCGCCGTTTTCACGGATTCAACTTTATAAGGGTTTGCGTAGGGATGAATATGGTATATTTTTAAAACTATTTCAAACCTATTTTATGGTTTGCAGTCTCGGGCCACCAGAAGCTGTTGCCATGCGGATGGGGTCCGGAACGCATTGGGGGTTTTCTGTTTTAATTGAAGATGGTGTTGTTAAAAAAAAAAAAATTAATCAAAAACTTTTCTTCAAAAGCAAAATGAATGTCCTATTATCACTATGAAGCTGCTTTGAAGCAATCTGTGTTGCAAAAAGCAGTATATAAATGAAGGTGACTTGACATATTTATGTTCAAACACCATGTAAAAGTGAATTTTACATAATAGGTCCCCTTTAAGTGATTAATGACAATTAACCTAGCAGAGAGAAGCTTTCTTAGAGTCTCTGGGTTAATGTTGTTGGTATAGTGCAAAAGCGACAAGCTGCCCTGCTGTAAGATATCAGTGTCAGTGTATTTTGTTCATATGCTCCTAACCTGGAAACTGTATCATAATGGAACTGCACAACATGATTTTAGTGGCAAAAGATTTCGGAATAGTCATAATGTTTTGATCATTTTATTTTTATGAGCATAAAGTAACTTTTTTTCAAGAATAAGAGTAAGATTACAAATGAAGTAGTAGCTAATGTTTTGATAATAACATCAAAATTACAAAAAATTTTAAAGTCTGTTGCAGCCAGTGAACCATTCATTAACCATGATTATTCCATGGGTTGCAGTATAGCTTCAATCACAGGAAAAAAGTTCAACCACTCAGAAATCTAGAAGAAAGAAAAAAAAGCTAATTTCAGTTCCCATTGCAGCCATCCCTATTTCAGCCTTCTTCATTTCCTCTTTTCCCACAAAATCGCTCACACTGCAGGATCCACTGCACACAGTATAAAGAGCCCTGGAACCCCACAGCACATCTGATATGAAGAAGAAGGCAAAAGCAAAGCCTATACCATTTATCCTTCCATATTAATACAGGACAAAAAGGATGAGAGCTTTGATCTGAAAAGGAAGGTTGAGCTGCTCAGCTTTTTAAAAAATGATGCAGGTTGATGAAGCCTGTTCTGATCACCCATGCAAGGGAATCTGCCGGCCGCATTACAAGAGCTCTTGAATCTCCTGCATGTTTTCTGTGGCTACCAGCAGAAAGGCTTTCAGTTTTTAAATACATACTTTTGACTGGTTTTTTTTTTTCTTGTCTTTTGTGAAGCCGTTGAAGTTTTAGAGTTTTAATGAGTCACCATGAAGCTTATGTGCTTTGATATGTTCCCACACTATTATTCCCCTATATATTCCATTTTGGACAAATGAACATGACTGTCTTTCCAGATAACATTCAAAGACATCCACAATATATTAAAAACATGCTTAACTCTCAAAATAATCATGCATCACATGGAAGAATCAAATTCTATATTGGAGAGAAATTCACATGCATATATACACACAAATCTCTGTTTGAAACCGTATTCTTCCATCTTAAAAATATATCTAAACTGCAACATATGCTCTCAATGCAAAATCCTGACCAGTTAGTTCATGACCTCAAGGCTAGATTACTGTAATGTTATACTGGGTGGTTGCCTTGATCACTTAATAAACAAACTCCAGCTGGTCCAAAACGCAGCAACTAGAGTTCTTACCAGAACCAGGAAGTATGACCATATTAGCCCGGTTCGGTCAACACTGCATTGGCTCCCTATTAAACAAAGTTTTAAAATCTTGCATATTACTTACAAAGCACTGAATGGTTTAGCTCCCCAGTACTTAAGCCAGTACTTTTATCTCCATTATGTCACCTGATGGAGTTTTGGTTCCTTGCCACCATCGCCTCTTTTGCCTTTGGCTTTTGGCTTGCTTAGTTGGGGACACTAAATATTCAACTATATTACTGATCTGCCCACACTGACACTATATGATAATTGAAATGAGCTGGATGACATCACTGTTTTCTCCAGAGTGGCTGTATAGCTGAATCTAATTCTGTTGCATCATTTTCCTGTTAACACTGTGAAGCTGCTTTGAAACAATCTGCATTGTAAAAAGCGCTATATAAATAAAGGTGACTTGACTTGACTTAAATTGGTAAAGTATAAAACTCGCAATGGCAAGGTCATGGGTTCGATTCCCAGGATACAAACAGGCAAAAATGTAAACCTTGAATAAATCTTATTATCGTCAATAAATATTATCATTAATGCAATTAACATTTCAAGTTCTCACAAACAAAATCCAGATCACTAATAGGTTCTAGCTTAATTTGGCCAAAAAACTAATAAGTAGTGGCCATTAACACAAGAACTGGATAATTGATTCAGTAAATTGAACTTGAGAACTGAATCAGTTTGATTCATGAATTAATCATTCTTTTGAATAGGTTCTTGAGTCACAATAAAGTAAAGGGAAAGTCTTATAAATAGCTTAACACACACATCAAGTTCTTATAAATGTACATTGTAATGGCAAATTTAATAGTCATGTGATGTAACATGTATAATAGCATTTTCCTTACATCTAGAATATATGCGGGCATACTCATCTTAAAAAAAAAAGTTGTTTTTTAACAAATATAATTAATTATTTATTCACACTGTCGTTTTTTTGGGGAGTCACACCACATGATATTTTACAACTAATCTTGCCTTGCCTTGCCTATCTTAAGTTTTAAGAGGCTTACAGACCATGAGTTTTTAAGATATTAATAAGCAGTTTTGTTAAAATATTATTGTGACCCTCTCAATAATCCAGTCACAGTGGTTCTTCGAGTTAACAGCTCAATGGAGGAAAAAAAAAATAGTATGCTCTACTTTCGGAAGCTCTGTAACTGGTGATATATACATGAGCATATGCTCTCAAAATGACCTCTTCCATTACCAAATGTGCTATCAGTGCTCCATCTGTCCTTATGTTCAAGTAAAGTCTTTATGCTTTTTTTCCCTCTGAAGAGCTTTTCTGGATGAAAGATACGATGTACTATAAATATCTGGCTTGGGGTTGTTGGTTTTCACATTATTGTCAATCGCATTGCAATTCGCTCCTCACAGCTTAAAGGGGAGGAGACCCTCCTCACACACCCTGGGGTTGTGTGCACTAAACATTTTCATGTACTGCTACATTGATTTTGCATCATAGTCTACAGTGCAGTACAACAGTTTACTGGTCACTGCAAATATCAAGCAATCACTGCTTCAAAGGTCAGTGTTTTACAGAATGTTTAACATGTCAAAGAGAACATTATGACATTTACACAGCTGTAGGGTGAATCTTCTCAGAATATGTCTTAACACATGACCCACACATTCTTATTCACAGCAAAAGACATGATTCAGCAGGAGAGATTTAACAGTAAACATCCCCAAAATGCAACTTTAAAAAATAATACTGTATCCAAATGGGGCTTGTCATGTCTTTCCCCATATTATATTATTTCTTACATATTTTTACCATTCCTCCTGGATCAACATAAAGATAACGGAATGTCCATTTACACTAAGTGCAAATAGCCCGCCTTGTTGACAACAGCTATTTACACTAACTCCGCCCACTAACGTCTGACTGGGCCAGACAAAATTACGGTAGACGCTGGATTGTAAATAATAGTAATAGAATAGGGGTAAGGCACGTGGCAGAAAATGTTTATGCAAATCGACCCAAGTTCGAATCTGCCTTTTGCCAAACTCATTCTACTCCCATCACATATCAGATCGGAAAGGCATTTATTTTCAATAAAAATCATTTACACTATATTATTGTTGCATACCTTTTAATGTACAACAACACTGAATGTACAACAACTACTAATTACACTTATTGCAAAGAAAATACTGCTATTTTTACATAGTGTAAATAGAATCTATTTGCTATTTTCACTGTGAAAATGCTGTGAACATATTGCTAAGAAAATGCTACTATTTTCACTTAGTGTAAATAAAATCTATGTAAAATCTAAACCGTGTAAATAGCAGCTATTGCTATTTGTACTTTGTATGAATATCATCTATCGCTATGAAAATATGCTATTTTCCCTTAGTGTAAATAGAATAGTTGCTATTTACACTTAGTGCAAATAGCCACTGCCTAAAGATAAATGCCTAGCTCAGGAAATCAATAGTGGTAGATCAGGTTGTAGGTTCAAAACCCAGATTTCTCCTGTGTTATGAACCTAGATGTGTGACGATACAGCATTGGCATGTATTATAGACAGTCATTCACATTGTATCACAATATTAAAGTTGTTCTTGTAGTTCAATTTGCAGAGTATGCCACTAGCAACACTAAGGTCATGGGTTCAATTCCCAGGATACAAACTGGCAAAAATGTAAACCTTGAATAAATATCTTTACCTTGAATAAATATCATTGTTAATGCAATTAACTTTTCAAGTTGGTACAGACAAAATCCAGATCACTAACATTTTCTAGCAATGCTAAATTAAAATTTAATTTCTCTTTTGCTTATATCCCATCCATATTCATACAAGCAACCAAACTTCACTTACAGAAAAAAGAATGTGGCACTGCACTTATTCACTAACTAGTTTTCTCTTCTTTTCTATAATTCTATATATGAGAATTTTGAATATATTTAATAATAAAATTAATAATTATATTATTATTTTCTGAATACTGATAATACATTTAAAGACATGATTAACCCAAAAATTTAAAATCTGTCATCATCATTCATTATGATGAAATTAATTAATTAATGAGTGTTACTGGCTGATATTTGGTTTTAATTTATATTAATACATTGGTATGCTATGTTACAAGAAGGTCCTAGGTCTTATTGGAAGTTTAAATCCTAAAATGACACTGACTGGCAAACATGGCTCCAGATTTTATTTTCTGCATATCAAAAAGCCCAGGCTCCTAACAAAAGTTTGGAGCAAGGAAAAGTTATTCATCACTTTTGAGAGACATCGAGTGAATTAAATTGCCATACACAGCCTTCAGACTCGCACTTGGTAGCTTTTGAAATTCATTTTCATGGATTGCCCTCATTAAAACCAGCAACGAGAGTTCAGCGCGGTTGAAGTCTGTAGTGGAGGCGACTGCTCGACTAACAGTACGGCTGGAATAAACAAGACCTTTTTAGCATGAGGCCGAATGTACTCACCCTTCCCTCCTACTCTCACACTTCAGCTAACTCACTCAGTGGTTTCTACATGAATAATTGGCTATGGGTGAAGAAAACGATCAAACACCTGAGCAGAATCAAAATGGTCACAGTTCTTAAAAAAAACAAAAAAAACATGTTTATTCAAGCTAGAGTTGATAATGAGAGTTCTGCGGAAGATAATTAGAGTTCAGTAAAGTGCATGGCCTTATTTAGTCAAAAACAGTTTATTTGTCAGGAGTGTGACGTTGAGTTCAAGTGTGTTTTTAGTCAAGGAGTCTGGCATTATCTCTTAAAGGCTCATTTGTTTGGCTGTTAAAATTCTTGATTTAAATATCAAAAATATATTGCTCGTTTTTAGTACTTTTGAGCTACAATATTGTCACATGCACACGCTGCAAGTTTAATTCAGCAAATGGCATCAAGTTATCTCCGAAATAAATGCAATTATTTAGCATTTTTAATGCAAGTTTGTGTGAAAAAGTCTAATTTCCTGGTAGTTCAATCAAAAGAGTCAGAATAAGTGCATTTCCTTGCTACACAGTCTGATAAGCAGGAAGTCCAATACTTGGATAACATACTGCATCTGTAATGCGACCATGTTGGTGGCATGAGGACTATGCTGGGTGGCAACACTAAAACAAACATCCATGCATAGTTCTTGTAGATTTTTGGACTGACATAAAACATTTAAGTCCATGAATACGCAAAACAGTCGTATTTCCTCAGAGGGACCACAAAGCAATTATCTTACTGTTTAAAAATAATAACAAAATAAATAACAAAATTACAATATCCAATGCACAAAGACATTGTCTATTAAACACACCAACAGATCCCAAATGTCTCTACAATCAGGATCTTCTTATTGATTTCATTTTCTGTTTTCGTTAGATAGCAAATTGGTCTATGTGTGCAGGGCTTGACATTCACTTCTTTGCTCACCAGCCACTGTGGCTAGTGTTTTTCCAAAGTTACTAGTGTCACGGGTCAGGGTGTACCACCGGTTCTTCTGTTGTTTGTTTTGGTCCTGTCATTTTCTGCAGCTTGTGGTTTGAGCAATCAGTGCTGCGAGCAAAATCATGAGCTGATTCCCTACACCTGTCACTCCTTTCCCTTAACCTTTATATTCCCAGCTGTGTCTCCCCTTGTTGCCAGTTGATCATATGCTATGTATGTCCCATATCCCATGTTCTGTGTTCTCGTTCATGGTTTTTTTTGTTGCTTACCTGCTGATGTTTGTGTTCAGAAACCTAAGACGAGGGGTTTGTAAGCAAGGCTGTTTCACTTGCTGGACCCGGGATTTGTCTTTCAGTGGTTCACCCTGTTGTTCTCTGCCTGTCGGTGGTCTTCTCTACCTGCGTGTCCGTTGATGTGCGGGCAGTGTGCACGGGAACCACCCTACAGAGAATCTACAATTTTGCACTGTGTCACAGAGACTGTTTCTGTTCTGTTCTCAAAGTTTTGGGGGTTTGGGGTTTGGGGTTGGGTGGGACTAATGATCAACAGTAGTTTCTGTTTGGCTCAGGGGAACAACCCACATGCGTTTCCTTGACGAATCAGTGCTGCAGATTTTGATAACGCATCCACGCTCACTACGGAGCCTTTGAATGATCAATTGCGAGAAATGTGATACTTTTGAAAAGCTGAGATTCTCATTCTTGCATTTTACAGCATACAGATTGGATTAGCGGTTTAAAAGTTATTAAACATTTTAGAAAAAAAAGTTATTTTTAGCCACGGCTATCTCGATCTTTAAGGGTTAAACTGTTACACAAACTGTTTACGTTCACTTAAAACATAACTGTGTTTACGTGAATACTCACCAAGAGTATTGAAATTATTTTGTGTGTATTTAACTGTTTAAGCGCCATAAGCAGCGAAAAATAACTCAATTTAGTACTGAGAGGCGGCATTATGTGCGTGCACTTGGGTGTGAGCACAAAATTATGTGCAATAAGCACAATCCCACACCGAAATTCAAGCCTGTAACACCAACAATTTTCATCCGGAACAAATGAAACGAGTGAGTTTGTGGAGGCGGGTTTGTGTGTCATCTTACTGCTGCAGAGATGAGAGAGCGAGAAAGCACGGCTGGTATTGTGTATCTATTCTGGCTAGTGGCAAGCCGACACTAGAACGGGTACTTAGCGCTACTGGCCACTGGGGGTGAGGATGCGGGAAGATACCGGCTCTACACGGAGGCTATAGAATCTAGCGAACGTGTTAGGTGTCGCCCAGCCCGCAGCTCTACATATATCTGTCAGCGAGGCGCCTTGAGCCAGCGCCCAGAAGGAGGCTACACTCCTAGTGGAGTGAGCTCGCACCCCGAACGGGCAAGGCACGTCTTGGGACTGGTAAGCCAAGACGATAGCATCCACTATCCAGTGGGCTAACCTCTGCTTGGAGACAGCCTTTCCCTTCTGCTGGCCTCCGTAACAGATGAAGAGCTGCTCTGAGGTTCTAAAGCTTTGACGGGACAGAGCAAAGCTAGGGCTGGGTCTGCCTCCTCCGAAGGCAGCGCTTGCAGGTTCACCACCTGGTCCCGGAAGGGAGTGGTGGGAACCTTGGGCACATATCCAGGCCGGGGTCTCAGGACAACGTGAGAGTTGGCCGGCCCGAATTCTAGGCACGATTCGTTGACCGAAAGTGCATGCAGGTCCCCTACCCTCTTGCTTGAGGCCAATGCAGTCAGGAGCACTGTCTTCATGGACAGGATGTTTAGCTCTGCTGACTGCAAAGGCTCGAAGGGAGGGCCCTGGAGCACCAGGGCTAAGTCCCAAGAGGGTACCGAGGTTGGACGAGGAGGATTCAGTCTCCTCGCACCTCTGAGGAACCTGACGATTAAGTCGTGCTTACTTAAGGACTTACCTTCAACTACATCGTGATACGCCGCTATTGCGGCGACGTACACTTTGAGGGTGGAGGGAGACAGCCTTCTCTCCAACCCATCTTGCAGAAAAGAAAGCACGACATTAATCGAACACCTTCGGGGGTCTTCCCGGCGGGAAGAACACCACTCAATGAACAGGTTCCACTTCAGAGCATAGAGGCGCCTAGTAGAGGGGGCTCTAGCTGAAGCGATGGTGTCTGTCACTGCCTGCGGCAGGCCACCTAGAACCTCCGCGTCCCGTCCAGGGACCAGACATGGAGTCTCCAGAGGTCTGGACGCGGGTGCCATAGAGTGCCCCGCCCCTGAGAAAGCAGGTCCTTCCTCAGGGGGATCGGCCAGGGAGGGGCTGTCGCGAGAGTTCGGAGAACCAGGTCCGGTTGGGCCAGTAGGGCGCAACTAACAAGACCTGCTCCTCGTCCTCCCTGATCTTGCACAGAACCTGTGCGAGAAGGCTCACTGGGGGAAACGCATACTTGCGTAGGTCCCGGGGCCAGCTGTGTGCCAGTGCATCTGTACCAAGGGGGCCCCCGGACAGGGAGTAATACAACTGGCAATGGGTCGAGTCCGGAGAGGCGAACAGGTCTACCTGCGCGGCTCCGAAGAGGTCCCATATCAGCTGGACGCTCCGGGGGTGGAGTCGCCACTCTCCCGGAGGTGTCGGCTGACGAGAGAGCTCGTCGGCTGTCTGGTTCAGCGCACCTGGGATGTGAATGGCCCGAAGCGACCTCAGACGCTTCTGACTCCACAGGAGGAGATGGCGGGCGAGCCGGAGCATGCAACGGGAGCGTAGACCACCCTGACGGTTGATGTACGCAACGGCCGCAGTGCTGTCCGTACGGTCCAGAACGTGTTTTCCCTGTAGCGGCTTTTTGAAGCGGCCCAGGGCGAGACATACTGCCAGAAGCTCTAGGCAATTGATATGCCAACGCAGTTGGGGCCCCGTCCACAGACCCGCAACTGAGTGCCCGTTGTACGTGGCCCCCCAACCCGTGGAAGAGGCATCCGTGAAGAACACAGCATGCCTGGACACCTGTTCTAGGGACACTCCGGCCCGTAGAAGGGCAGGGTCCGCCCACGGGTTGAAGGTTTGGCGACAGTAAGGAGTAACTGAGACCCGGTACTTGCCGCGCTGCCATGCCCATCTCGGGACCCGGTCGTGAAGCCAGCGTTGAAGCGGTCTCATATGAAGCAATCCGAGCGGTGTTACCATGGCTGCAGATGCCATATGCCCCAGGAGCCTCTGAAAGAATTTCAGTGGGACCGCTGTCCTGCTTTTGAACATATTCAAGCAGTTCAACACTGACCGGACTCGCTCCTCTGTGAGGTGCGCAGTCCGGTTGACCGAGTCCAGCTCCATACCGAGATAAGAGATCCTCTGCGTGGGACAGAGTTTGCTCTTCTCTCGGTTGACCAGAAGGCCCAACAGGCTGAGGTGACGTAGCACCAGTGTTTGCACAACTGCTCCCGGGACTGGGCCAGTATGAGCCAGTCGTCGAGATAGTTGAGAATACGAACGCTGCGTTCTCTGAGCGGAACAATGGCTGCCTCTGCGACTTTCGTGAAGACGCGAGGCGACAGGGACAGCCCGAAGGGCAGGACTTTGTACTGAAATGCCCTCGCCTCGAACGCAAAGCGAAGGAACGGTCTGTGTCGAGGGAGAATGGAGACATGAAAGTACGCGTCCTTCAGGTCGATCGCTGCGAACCAATCCTGGGGACGGATGCATTCGAAAATGCGTTTCTGCGTTAGCATTCTGAATGGGAGCTTGTGCAGGGCCCGATTCAGGACACGCAGGTCCAAGATTGGTCTTAACCCACCCCCTTTCTTGGGCACAATGAAGTAGGGGCTGTAGAACCCCGGCCTCATATCAGCTGGAGAAACCGGCTCGATCGCGTCCTTCGCCAGCAGGACATCGGTCTCTGACCGCAAGACATGGGCATCGCTGCTCCATACGGTGGTGAAGAGGATGCCCCTGTACTTGGGAGGCCGGCAAGCGAACTGAATCGCGTAGCCGAGTCTGATGGTATGGATGAGCCAGCGAGACGGTCTGGGGGACCTAGCCAGGCCCCCAGAGGCCGAACAAGCGGGACCAATGGCACCACAGACGTACCCGGGGTGGGGCAGCGAGGTGGAGTACGCAGACCCGACTCGGGAGGCCCGGAGGCGGCCCGGAGTGTTGCCTGAGTACTCCAGGGTGGGGCAGAGTGTGGGTGAGAAGGCCCGGGGGCGTTCTCGGTGCCCACACTGCTGCCCCCTGGCGAGGGGGAGAGGAGAGGAAAGGAGTGGCAAGGCCCGGAGGCGTCGCACACTGCCAACCTGGCCCTCTCGGGGCCCAGGAAGGGAAGAAACTGCTCTGAGAATGTGGGCAGGACCGAAACCGAAAAATATTCTCCCCCCCGGACCTCCTCCGGGGGAGGGAGGGGTGTGGACACCGTCTCCCAAAGAGCAGATCCCCTTTTCACTGGGCTGCCCGTTTCAGGGGGACTGAACGGGTTGGGCGCCTCCCTTGCGCCCTCGGCGACAAGCAGGCGGAGGCGCTGCTTTTTTTTTTTTTTTTAAGCACCTCCGTCCGCCTCTGGGTCACCAAGAACTGCTGGGCGAAATTCTCGATGGCGTCGCCGAAGAGGCCAGCCTGACAGACAGGGGCGTTGAGGAACCGCACTTAGTCGGGCTCACGCATATCTGCCAGGTTTAGCCCCAGGTGACATTCCTGGACCACTAGTGTGGACATCGCCTGACCCAGGGAGCGTGCAGTGACTTTCGTCACCCAGAGAGCGAGGTCCATCACCACACGCAGTTCCTGCATAACCCCTGGGCCGGGACTACCCTCGTGCATGCAGGACAGAGGGTAGTGAGAGAGGGAAAAAATTTATACAGTTTATGGCCCTTTTGGTGTTCCATATTTTGACACCAAATAGTTCCACACTGCTAAACTTTTCCGATGCACATCCGGGAAAAAAAAGGCACAGGGGAAGGCAAGGCGATTTACGCGTTGCACTACGCCTCAGCCGCCCAGGAAAGCATGGCTGTCAACTCTGAATCTGATTCAGCACGAGCACACACTATTATAGTGTGAGACTCAGCATTACCATTTCCAGTGCATAACAGCCCTCTCTCCGATGCAGCAATTGACATCTGTCCTCTGCCAGAGCCCCAAACGAAACCCCTTTTTTTTTTCTTTTTTTTTTTTTTTTTTTTTTTTTTAGGACCAGCAATCCCATCTGTAAGCTACCAGCAGGCATGTGAGACAGTGAGCGTGGCCGTCAGACGGCACACGACGTGCTGAACACTCAAGCCCCTATGAAAAAAGGCAAAATGAACAACGCGCCAACGTGGCCATGTTCTCATGAGAGAACATGAACCACCCACGAACAAAGTCTCAGCACGCACGTGATGCGATAGAGGAGTGGGGGCCCGAGGAGATGTACCCGGCGGGGAAGCCCCACTGTAATCCTCAGGTCACCAAGGCTTATTAGCCGAAGTAGCCCTTTTCTGGTGCACCAGAAAATAAACTAGATCGGGGAATAGGCGAAGGGACTCAACCCCGTTTGAGGTTTCATAGTCTTGACCGCGCATCTAGAGCGCCGAGTGACGCGCTGGGTTGCCGTGACAACCCCCGCTGTCAGCAGGCGCTCGACGGCACACGGCGCGCTGAACGCTCAAGCCATAACGAGAAAGGTGAGACGAACAACGCGCCGACGTGATCACGTTCTCCTGAGAAAACATGAATCACCCACGAACGCAATCACACGTTTATATGCGAGAGAGATCGTGGTCGTCAAATGAGGACAGGAAACAACCGCATCCAGAAACACACGGTTTGAATGACATCTTGAAAAAGACGCAGGGTCAAACCATGTTGCTCTTTTAGAAGGAAATGCTCTTTTAGAAGTGCTGAAGCACTCAGGGAGATGGCCGCGGCTCACAGCAGTCCGATTGCAAGCCTGCGTGTGAGCACTCAAAGAACGGTAACGCCCAGCCAACCAACACGGGAACAAGTGTATGTTGCAGCGGCCACTCGCTGACTTGCGGCGTCACACCAGCACCCAGGTAAGAGAGCGATCCTCCTCGAGACTCGTCTAAACACTCTTCGTAGAAACAGCTTGATACAGCAAACCGTTCGGCTCCGAAGTTAAAAGCAATGATGCGGTGTTCCACTTCCGTATTTATACCCGCGCTGCGGGGCGGTGCGTGGAATGCGTGAACCGCATTCCAATGTCCATTGGCTCGTTTTTAATCACTCGAAGTAGATTGGTCTCTGAAAACAGATCCCAATTTGAAAGGGAACTATATTTTTGACAACACTACATTGCACTTAGTTCATTATTTCAGATGCCTTTTTAAAAGGCTACAATTGAAAAATGTACATATTATATTAAAAATTATTAAAATTCAACCTGCCAAAGTAGCTAGTAGGAGTGACTGCGTTACACTCCAATGCTGAAATCCACCCGCATTTGGCGGGTTGGTGGGAGTTAATGTCAAGCCCTGCGTGTGTTATAAAAAGAAATATTGATCACAAATAGCGTTCTCAATTGAAACAAGTAGAGACTTGGAAACAGTGTTTCCTCTAACTTAACAAGCTGATATCCCTAATTAAAGTGTAAAGGCAAGTCACAGTATTCGTATGCAAAGAGAAAATATGGTATTGTGTTGTTTTGCTAAATAAATGTTACATATTTGCTAGGGATTAAAAGGGATTAAAATCAAAAAAAGAAATTATTATTAAATAATAATTTAACTTAAAAATAAATTATTACTTCCCTAAACTCCTCAGGAAAAAAAAAATGTCTGCCCCAATAGGGCTGTGTAATAGATCAAAATATTCTCTGTCTTAGCTTGGTATGTAGGAGTAGGTTTATAATTTTTACCCAGTGAGAACAAGTTCTTAATATTTTGAAGTTGTGTGCCAGGGTCCTGTCACCTTGATTGGTCTTGTGCTTGGTTTGGTGACAGGATCCTGACACTCTTGTGTTTGTGTGAGTGGAGGGCTTTGGAGTTGTTCTCTGGGTCGTGCGCTCTTATGTCGGTGTCTTGAGTATTCATGGCATGTTGTCTGGATTCTGACACTTCGGTCTAGTCTTGGTTAACTTTCGGTGTCAGGGTCCTGACATCCATGCTCTGTGCACTTCTGTCTGTCTTGTGTCTTGTTTTCAGTTTGGGCGCATGGTTTTTGTCTGCCATGTGCTTTTCCGTCCTGTGTGTTGGTGTGAGCATGGCTTCTGCATATTTGTTTTGCCATAAGCAATTTGCATATGACTTTTTGTTTGTCTCTGTGTGCCATATGCTATTCTGTCTTTAGAATAGTCTTGGCCCCACCCCACTTTTTACCTGGTCATTGGTTTATTTGCCCCACTTGTTACGTGTCTTGTTTCCTTCCTTTTTAATCTTCCTGTGTGTTCTGTCCTGTGCTGGTTCAATGTGGTTTTTACCCAGTTTAGGTGTTAGTGTCGGTTCTGCCAGGCCCAGCCCATGCAATGTTTGTTTTGTTTATTTTTTGAGCTAATAATTTGGAAAATAATTAAAATAAAGCTTCACTCTGCATTTGAGTCTCTCTCCGCACCTGACACTGTGGTCATGTTGATAACCTCTCTGAGCAACTTGTGTGTCTTTTTTAACTATTCATTTAAAGGACCGGTCATTAGATTCTGTTCATTAATTATATTGAACATTGCACTGGACATGCGTGCAACCTGAGAGAACTACTTAATAGAAAGACATGTTTTCTTACCATATTTCGTGGTACACTCTCATCACATTAAAGCGCCACAGCTAAAAAACTGTCAGAAAATAGGAGTATGTTGATTGCCCGAACGCATGCCATACAAAACACTGGCACCTGCCATTTTAAAATAGCAGTTTAAATACACAGTTACTCCATGAACTAACTCCACGAACATGGAAAAAAACGGTACATAGACCGACCCTGAAGTCCAGGCACTTCTCAACCTTTACAGAAATCCAACGCAACTTTAAAGGGACCAAACAAAACATGATTATGTATTTCTGCTCAGCTAGCGACATTAGGCATCAACCACATGGCAAACACTATATTAATTGTCCGTATACATTTTTCTTTCTTTCTTTGTTTAACAGTTCTATATAATAACATATTAGATAGGACTGTTAAACAGATCGTAAACTAATGAAGATGGAGAATGGGAGCGTTCTGACGCTCTCAGCGGCATCAAAATAAAAGTCTGCCGGGCTGAAAAAATACAAGGCCCG
The DNA here is from genome assembly GCA_039654625.1 of Rhinogobio ventralis. Classification (NCBI taxonomy): domain Eukaryota; kingdom Metazoa; phylum Chordata; class Actinopteri; order Cypriniformes; family Gobionidae; genus Rhinogobio; species Rhinogobio ventralis. Next base: position 27,775,455 of record CM077208.1, read on the forward strand.
CTCAACAACCAGAGTGGCTGGATGAAAGTGACGGCTTCATACTTCACTTCATAGTTCCTACTGACAGCGCGAATGCAACCAGGAAAATGGCCCTAGAGGAAATGTCTAGGTTAGGTATGTAATCCTGGTTCCGTGAGAAAGGGAAAAAGATGCTATGGAAATGCAACCATCAGCTTCAAAATATCTGAAGGAAGACATACAGGCATGATGGCGTGACAGTGTACAGACAATGTGACAGCGTCTCGTTCCTGTAGTAGCTGGACTGATCAGACACACAATTGTTCATCATATTTAATAAATAATCCAACAAGACCCCTCACCCAACAGCAAATCTAGGTGCCAAAGTGTGAACAACCCCCTCAAAAGGCAGAACAGGCCCATGGTTACCATGGCAACAAAGACAAACCAGCAAAGATAAGGCGGTTTACGACCCAAAAGAATATGGAGAGAGAGTCCGCTCTCAACGTCATTCCCAACTGAAACAGACACATAAAGGCTCGTAAAGAAAAGGACTTATCTTCATTAATTCAGACAAAACTTTTTATGAATGAACATGCATTTCCCCAGGACATGCTTTGTATTATCAGTGTTTTGTATATTGTCTTTTGTATTATATACTGTTTTATGTATGCTTCACATGTGCTTCAGACACTTGCTCACGCAGAGTGCTCCCATAGCGTCGACTGATGACGCAGTGATGTTGAAATTTAGTTCTCAGGGACCGCCCTGGTGTCTAGTTCCTATAACTACTCGATGCAAAAGCCCCTAATATATATTTTGATGGAATCTTTGTGCTCAGACATTAGGATTCCCACCCTGGTAGATCTGCTCCTGTGAACACCACATTGCTGCCTCCATATTATTAGTTAAAATATTTATTGTGAGTTCCAATTAAGCTTGGATTTCATTAAAAAGGTATATATTCTAAAATCATAATATTGTGTCTAGAATGTAAGTAACTCAATATTAAGTACTTAAACTCCAATCAGAAGATATTTATTGTAAAGTGATGTGGACCATGATTTTTAACCAATGAGATTACACTGTGTGCGGGACTATCCAGTTTATAAGCTGCAAGATCTATCAGTGCAATTGTGGCTCTGATTTGTACAACATAGTGTCTTTATTTGCACTTTTATACACTTTTATTATGCAGAAGTGAGGGCTATTTTAGTATATTTTAATTCTTCTGTCTGATTTACATTTCAGTTTAAACCTCAGGTAGTCCTCTCTAAAGGCATAGTTTGTTTTGGCAGCATAAGAACACTGGGCTATACATGGTGTACAGTAATTAATAAGTTAAGTAGAAGGGCTGGCTCTGTCTCAGCCACAGATGGTGACCTCCTTCCCAGCCAAAAAAGGGAAAGACTAATGGCTAAACATATTACCCATTAATAAGAGTCCTCGAAGACATACAAGTCTCCCGCCTCTATTGTGAATTTGAAACACTCGTCTCTCTTCCAGATTGGCAGCCATTTTGCTAGGCTGTTTACAATTCCAGAAGCCAAATGATGAAGGAATGCAAATGAATGATGCCATTTTTCCCATTATTAGTTTTTGTATGACAGTATGTGAAACCAAAATAAATAAATAAACAAAAAAGACTGTGGCAAAGCACTGAGGCAGGTAATTGCTCTAAAACAAATTAGCTAACTACTCAAGGACAGCTTGGGATGGGAAAACAAGGAGGAGGTGCTGTGTCACCAAAAGTAATTGGATGGAAAATACTCTGGAAAGTGTTGTGTAAACAACTGAAGTGGGGAAGTTCGGAGAAGGACCTGGCAAGGTTGAAGATTAAACGAATTAATGAGTGTGATGGGGCACCATCAACAACCTCTGTGCTGTTCTCTCTTACATGAGAATCGAGTGAGGCAAACCCCAATTACTGCTCCTCTCAAAGAGCTCATGTGGCCCTAGGTTTCATAGATGTGTAAGAATCTGTGTCAACCGAACAGAATGAAGAACAAAGATGTATTGTATGTCAGATCCTAAGAAGCCATTTGAAAATGCTTAATTTCTCTATGTACTGTATCTGCAGTCCAATTACCCAGTCCTCAGGTTTGAGTTTAGTTAAAACTTTTTAAATCAAACATCACATCATACACACTTAAAAAAATAAAGCTTCTTTACTGGCATCTATGGTTCCCTGAAGAACCTTAACATCCATGGGACCTTTCCATTGATCAAAATATTGTTTATAGTGGTAAAACGTTCTTTAGATTATATAAAATGTTCTTCACACTGGAAAAAAAAAACATTTTCTACTACTAGAACTATTCTCTGAAAGGTTCTTTGGGAAACACAAAATGGTCCCAAAATGGCATCCCTGCAAAAACTCCTTTTTGGAATCTTTACTTTTAAGAGTGTATAATGATGTTTGCTCATTTAAAATTGTTCCTGGCTCTGAATAAGCAGCATAAAAGTAGTTTATATGACTAATATTAATACACTTTATTCCGGGTCTTCTGAAGTCATATGATACTTTTGTGTGAGGAATAGACCCAAACCCAAACCAAAAGTTTTTTTTAGGTAAATTCATGGGAGTTAATGAGAGAAGCAGCCATGTGTAATTCGTTATAATTCAGTCAGGAACCTGGGTGTGCTATTTGATAGCAATCTTTCATTTGAAAACCACATTAACATTTGTAAAACCGCATTTTTCCATCTTAAAAATATCTCAGAATTATGACATATGCTCTCAATGTCAAATGCAGACAAGTTAGTTCAAGTGTTCATGACCTCAAGGCTAGATTATTGTAATGCTCTACTGGGTGGTTGCCCTGCACAATTAATAACCAAACACCAGCTGGTCCAAATGCAGCAGCTAGAGTTCTTACTAGAACCAGGAAGTATGACCATATTAGCCCAGTTCTGTCAAATACTGCATTGGCTCCCTATTAAACATTGCATACATTTTAAAATCTTGCTGTCTACTAATAAAGTCCTGAATGGTTTAGCTCCTCGGCACTTGAGTGAACTCCTATCACATTATAGTCCATTAAAGTCCTTTACGTCCACTGCGATCATGGCCAGTTGATAATACCTAGAATATCAAAAATCCTATATAGCACCAGAAGCAGACACAATTTGTCTGTTTAAATCAGTTTAAAGACCCATCTCTTTAACCTGGCATACACATAACACACTATCACATTTCAAAAGAAAATGTGATTAAATATATGCGCTTACACAGTGCTGGTTCATGTTTAGAGCACTGGAGTATGAAATATGTCCATAAAAACTTGAAACGCACTTGCTCTGGTCTGTATATGAACTATATGATCCGTGTTGTGAGCATGGTTTATCTAATCACGGCATTCCATGCAGAAACCGCTTTCTTGTTTGAATTCTCCGCTGTAATGCAATCTCGTGCGTAATACAGCGCAGTGATTGGGTTAAAAGAGCTTTTTCTCATGAATAAATGCAGAGAAGTGCTCAGAACCGGCTGACGTAGAATCACACTGTCACGGATAGTCATGGATCTGGGAAGGATAGGGCTCACAAGTTTAATAACCAAACAGTTATTTAATAACAAATTCAAATCAGCCAGGAAGAGTAGACAGATCTGATGTTAAGCAGGAATCAGACCTTGGTAACAATGGGCTGTATTTGCTGATTCGAGTGGTGCTGATCCTCAGTGAGACCAGACAGAGATATCTGACTCGAACAGGAACACAGTCGGGAGACTGGACATGAGAGATGACTACGGCTGCTGGTCCTCAGTAATACCAGAACAGAGAGTAATCCAACTCGAACAGGAACACAGAAGGGAGAGTGGAGATGAGAGAGATGACTGGCGGAAACAAACGACAAGACATGAACACCAAACAGAACAAATCCATTAAAGACTGTTCACAAAGCAATTGGACAATTAAACACAAATAGCACAGTTGCACATCATGACAAGCAACGATCCAGCAAAGACAAGGAAGGAACAGATTTTGAGACTCGAAAGCACCCTCTGGGGCTGCGGGAACTGACTCGGGAGCACCCTCCTGGGCTGCACTGGCGGGCTCTGGGACAACTTCCTCTGAAGTGGGCTCTGAGACAACTTCCTCTGAAGCGGGCTCGGGGACAGTTTTCCCTGAAGCGGGCTCTGGGACAGGAAACTCTGAAGCGGGCTCTAGGACAGGAGACAAAGCCCTCACTGGATGCTGGTCACGGGCTGGAGCCCTCTCTGGACGCTGGTCACGGGCTGGAGCCCTCACTGAAGGCTGGTCAGGGGCTGGAGCCCTCTTCGGAAGCTGGTCAGGGGCTGGAGCCATTTTTGGAACCTGGTCAGGGGCTGGAGCCCTCTCTGGACGCTGGTCACGGGTTGGAGCCCTCTCTGGACACTGGTCATGGGCTGGAGCATCTTTGGACGCTGGTCACGGGCTGAAGCCATCACTGAACGCTGGTCAGGGGCTGGAGCCCTCTCTGGATGATGGTCACGGGCTGGAGCCCTCTCTGGACACCGGTCAGGGACTGGAGCCATCTCTGGAACCTGATCACGGGCTGGGGCCCTCTCTGGACGCTGGTCAGGGGCTGGAACCTCTTGATTCAGGCCCTCCCAGACCGACGGGCTAGGGGCCTTTAAAAGAATGGTATCTGACTTGCCAACATGGGCCCTCCTTCTCTGCTTTTGAGGACATGGCAATTCGTGCTTGACTGGCTCTGGATTGGCGGGTGCGAACACGACTAGCTCTGGACTGGCAGGAGCGGACTCAACCGGCTCTGGAACTGATGCAGAGGTGTGGGTCACTCCTCTCCTTGACCTTCGTTTCTTCCTTGGAGTCAGAAGAGGATCTAGAACTTGACAAAGGAAGGATGGTGGGGTAGTCGCTGCAGGTGGACTTTGAGAGTGCAAGGATCTGCCAATCCCTGTGGTGGTGTAAATAATTAGAAAAATCCCAAAAAATCCCAAATCCTCATAAGCTCGATCTCCCACTGCGACAGGAGGTCGTCCAGACAGATGTTAAAAGCATCCTTAAGGGCTGCATTATCATACTCCAGGCCCTTAGCCATAGTCCAGAAAAACTGGGTGAAGGACTGCACATCTTTGCCCTGCAGGTGAAGAGATGCCACGCCCCAGCCTCTCCTGAGCAGTAGCAGGAGGAACAATACGGAAGCTTATTCTACTGGGTCCTGTGCTGGCTGGATCGTTATGTCATGGATCGTCACGGATCTGTGAAGGATAGGACTCAAGCGCAGAATGAGTTTCACAAGTTTAATAACCAAACAGTTATTTAATAACAAATTCAGACAGGAAGAGTAGACAGATTTGATGTTAAGCAGGAATCAGGCCTTGGTAACGAGCAGACTGCAATGGGCTGTATTTGCTGATTCGAGTGGTGCTGATCCTCAGTGAAACCAGACAGAGAAATCAGACTCAAACAGGAACCAGAATACCAGAACAGAATACCAGCCCTCAGTAATACCAGAACAGAGCAATCCAACTCGAACAGGAACACAGACGGGAGAATGGAGATGAGAGAGATGACTGGCAAAAACAAACAACAAGACATGAACACCAAACAGAACAAATCCACTAAAGACTGTTCACAAAGCAATTGGAAAGTTAAGCACAAATAATACACGCAACGATCCAGCAAAGACATGAAGGAAGGAAGCACAATATAAAGGGGGGAAAACACACGAGGACCAGGTGAGCACGATTAGCGAAACGAGGACTAGACAAGGAGTAAACGAGGGGGCTTGGTAAGGGAAAACTAGGAGGCGGGAAAAGAGGAACACATGGCAAACACCAACAAAGAGAGAGCCATGTGCTTAGACACAACACAAACATAGAAACATCAAACAAAGACAACACAGACAAGGCTGCCAGAGCAGAACCCTGACACACACTCTCTGAAAGCACACTTCTACCTCAGATTCTGTGACGCTGCTTCGACATTGCTTTTCAACCCAGAAGAAAGAAATAACCAATAACCAAACGCAAAAATAACCAATTTCCATTTGTTGATCAAATTTATAAGTGCTTTTAGTGTCAGTGATGTGCATCTCAAAAAATGTGTTTTGGGGTTTCATGACCCTTTAAACCACACCATGTTCGTTCACCAGTGAAGAACTGGCCACTCCGATAGAGTTTGGGTTCTTTGCCACTGTCACCTTTTGGCTTGTTTAGTTGGGTACACTTAATATTCAGCAATATTGAACTCATTGAACTCATTCCATAACCGATTAACTTTACACAGTTATTGAACCAAAATTAATTGACACTGAAATTATTTCACCTGAATAATGACTGTTTATTGTCTTTTTAGAGCTGCTTTCAGGGATGATTCTAGGATTTTCATTTTAGGGGGGCTCAGCCCCCAAAGAGGGTATGATTAAAAAAATTGGTAAAACTTTAGTTTAGGGTCCAATTCTCACCATTAACTACTTGCTTATTAATATGCATATTACTAGGATATTGTATAGTCTTTCCATTTTAATCTGTGTCAGTGAAGAAAGTAAACATATGGTCAACTGATATTTATGTTTTATTAATAATTTCCTTAGACATGTTAATTTACTGAAGGCTACCAGGAAAGATAAGTAACTAAGTTTATTAAATTAATCCACAATATGTTAATTTATTATTACTCTTATGCCTAATGCAGGGCTGTAGACAGGGCTTTATAATCAAAGAGGTCACAAATTTGAGGTTGTTAGGGGGGTTTGAGGGCTCCCCCGAGAAAATGTTGAATTCTCTGGTCTACATATGAGCATTTCAAGACGTTTGAAGGCCAAAAAAGGATAAGAAATAGTTTTAAGACCATGTGAGTGTGCAGTAGATTATTTGTCAATACATGATCTCTCCTCATCTCCATCACTCTTTCTTTTTATCTCAGTCTCCTTATCGCTTCCCCTCCTAAAGTTGAGCTTTTGTTTACTGAAAGCTACTAATTGTATTATGTTAAATCACAATATGTACACATTCATCATTAATCTTATGCCTGATCTGATGAAAACGGCTTTGTTAATGTTTATTGTCCCCTCTCAATGTCAGTTACTAATTATTACATTACATGATTCGTTACATAGGCCTATTTTAAAATTCAAAATGACAAAATTAGCCTGATTATTTTTGTAATTCATTAAAAATTTCTGACCTAAAGCAGTTTTCAAATATGAAATGTTTAGTTTAGCTACTTACATATTATCTCGCACTTGACCGTGTGCAGAGTCGCGCTGCTAAAATTTGTGCTTAGCAGCTTCTGTAAACATAAAGGCTTTGATTGGTCATCTCAAATATTTTGCCATCAACGAGCGGTGACAGACCAGTGAGGCTCAGATTAACGCACACACCTTGTCCTCTGGGTACACTCTGCTCGGCGCCGCTGTGGATTGAAGAACGTGCTGATTAATGCATACTAAAAGACGGGGTGAAGATGAAGCCTTTCGCCGGTTTCATATGTTTTAAAGGGGACTGAAGCGATCACAAATAGTGTACAGATTACAGAGTTAATCTCAAATGTTTTTAAGGGGGCTGAGCAGAAGTCTAAAAAGGGCCTAGTTATGCCCATGGCTGCTTTACAGCAGGATTGAACTCTATTTTTTTTGTTGGATTGATTCGATTCTTGAGTTCAACTGAGTCAATCCAATTGCAGAAGTTAGCAATTAACATAACTTAGATTTTGACCTTTACATCACACGAAGTTTAGAAGACCTGGAATGTAACAAAAAATGTCATATGGACCACTATAATTGCATCGAAAAGAGCGACCAGTATATTATTAAAACATTCTTCTTTTGTATTCTGCAGAAGAAAGGAAGTCTTAAGGGTTTGGAACGACATGGGGTGAGTACATGATGACAGAATTTTCATCTTTGGGTGAACTAATCCTTTAAAAATGAAAGACTTTGATGGTTTTAAGAAAAGCCTTAGGGTTTTTCTCAGAACACTCAGTTAAGCAACCAACATGAAGGCTAAGAAAGTTTTTTTTTTTTTTTTTTTTTTTAAGAGAAAGCTGTATTTTTATTTTACCCCCTATAGTTAATGTACTTTAAAGTGTTCCCACCTGACCTTTAAAAAAAACCTTGTTGGCAGGGACAAAATCCCAGTCACCTCTCTCTCCAGTTTACTGTTTTTACAGTTTTTTTTCCTATTGTCTCTGAGAAACCTTATTGCATGACCACGTCACATTTAGTTATAGCTGATCCGAAGGGGCTGCTCTGTCATGTCCCCCTTTCATCTTGCTTCCCAAACCCTGACACTTTTATGTCAACATCCATTTCATAGCACCTTATCCATAACATTGAATCAGGCTTTCACACTCAAACCACAATCATGGTCAAAACCAAGAGGAAGCAGTGCAAACAAGTTCTTCAGTCATGGTTACAGATGAGCAATCAATCTATATATATATATATATGAGTCACATATGTATGTTTTACAATGCAGTTTACTAAAATACACATTTTGTAAAAATACACTATTTTATGTATTGCCATATTTATGTGTTAATCCCAATTTGCATCGCTTTACTTGCTGTACATACTATGTACAGTAGTATTATGGATTAGGAAGGACAGCAATGTGATACTGTAATATTAATAAATATGCATGCCACTACAAATAATAAATAAAATAGTTTGAAAAAAATGTATGTGTATTTTATAAATACTTTTCAGGACTGAATTAATGTATAATTACACATATAATAAGTAATATAATTGTAATTATCTTAACCTGTTAAACCGTGGGAGGATGCTGGCATCCTGAAGCGTTCTTTGTTTATACTAATTTAAAGTTACTGTTAGTTTGAATATAAAAGAGTGTGATTAACTTGACAAACTATACCTCATTAAAAAGTTCTAAGACTCAAGCTTCAATTTTTGATCTGTTGTACTGTCTTTCCTTCATTTATAATCTTTGCAAAGATCGACAGCAAGTTAAACTCCATCCACTATATTTAAGAAACGCAAGTTGAAATTCCAGCATTTATTATATCTTGATTACACAACCTTATGATGGATCAGAGTGAAAATAAAATGAAGAAATACAATCTCCAATTAGACTCATGAAACATAGCTTCAAATAACAAATGATAATATTCAGATTACAGTAATGCTGATATTGTAAACATTTGCTAGTCAAATAGATCATCAGAGTACACAGAACTTCATGAGTAAGCTGGACAGATTTTTTTTATACTGTCAAGTATTCTGTGTGTGATCCCTACCATTCTTTCCCACTCACTTCCCATGTGTAATGTGTGAGGGGGGTTAAACTGCCACAAACAGCCTTGTCCACTTAGATACTTCTGGACAGTGTGGTCTGTTGTGAGTTATTTGCATGCTCCGACAAAATTTGTTCCACAATCGGATCTAAGCAGTTTTGCTGGTCCCATTATAACAAAGTAGTAACAATGCATTGATACAGCTGGATGTATCCATGAACTATCACTTCCATATGCAATGCTCTAGTGCTCATGCACGTAAAAAGGATTGCCCAACATTTACGGTTTGTAAGATAACACAGTGATACAATATGGAGCTAATGAGCCTTTTGCAATTTACAATCCACAAGCCTGCAGTCCTTATTGCTCCTTCTGTGAATTGACAACCTTAATGTTTCACTTCTTGATGGTAGTATTTCACCAACAGGGTTTAGACATGGTTGTTCTTGGGAACGATGATTGGATTCCTCTAATGCTAATCTGAAACTCTCAGGTTCAATGAAAATGAAGACAAAGATGAAGATGACACAATGTTTAATAGAACAATCCAAATCAATGTGCAACATGCGAGACAGCGTGCAGACACAAACAATACCGGACCCTGAACTGAAAACAAGCAGGAACTTAAATACACAGATGATTAACTAAATGACGAACAGCTGTGATCTGGGGTCTGGCAGAAACAGGCAGGCAGGCAGAGACTCCATGGAGGAACTGATGGAGGGAGCCAAAGAAACTCTGGGGTGATGGGAGAAGTGGCCAGATGGTACTGACCCAGAGCACAGTGATGATGACAGCCCACAGTGGCGTCGACAGAGGGAGAAGCCAAGGAGAAGGCATGGTTGACGGCCTCCGCGGGATGATCTCAGGGGATCCCAAGGCGATGACGGAGAGCACTGGAGGCCTGGGCGAAGCTGCTGTGATGAGATGAAAGCAGTGCTCCCGAGGCCTGAAGCGGAACCGGAGCAACCAAGGACCAAGGCAAGTCCAGGGGGAAGGAGGATCCCACTGCAGCCCTAGGGGTGGAGAGCCAAAGTCCGTGGCGCAAGGGTGACGACTGACCAAGGCGTAGCCGACAGGACGAGAGAACCTGGTGTAGCTTCACGGTTGAGGGTCTCTGGTGGAGCTGAGGGTGGGAGATGCCATAGTGGAGCCGTCAGGTTGATGAGCCGAGGCGTAATGAGAGGATCAGAGGCCGGAGGCTGAGCCAAAGGATCCAAAGGATCTGGCGAGGCTGGTGAGTGCAGGCTCTGAGGCTTCACCGTACTGCAGGGTAACTCAGGGGAAGATGAAGGGCTGTAGGTGAACAGCTGAGGCAGGGCTGGAGGACTGGCAGATAGTGGAGGTGGGAGAGGGAGGTTGGGTAGGACAACTGATAACAGATCATGTATGATGTTTATGTATGATGAAGATTCAGTCTCTATGCTGGCTGAAACTAGCAATGAAGAAAATGAACGGCTGTTGCTAGCTCATACCCCTGGTCAGACTCAAATAGAACTTGGTGGCTCAAATGGCTCTAGTGGGCGCTGTCGTCACAGGCTCCGTGCTAGCGGCGGGTGGAAGCTCTCCGTTTGCGGGGGGCTCAGGCGTTGTCGTCTCCATGGTGCAGAGTGTTGGTGGTTGGTGCTCTGGGTCTGATTGCAAGATGTCTGAGGTGTGGCTGGACGAGGCTGTTGTCATCCTCCTCTTCACCCACTGTTAATGCGGATCCGATCTTCCAAAGCGCAAAGTTGATGTAACTACCCAGGCTCCAGCAGGGATCACCGCTGGGCATGACAAAGCGAAGAGCTTCGTCCAGACCACACCGGAATCCCTCTATCAAACAGACGTCATCGCAGGTGCTGTGATGGTATATGTCCAGGAATTCCTCCACGTACAGCTCCAGGTCTCTGCCTTTCTGAAAAACAAAAACTGTTCCTCCATCCAGTAGTTTGTTGCCCCTCATTGGGGCAACATTGATGGACGCAATGTCCAGTCTCTTTCTCATTTTGGGTCTGGTATTCTGTAACACTCAGGTTCAAGGAAGATGAAGACAAAGATGAACATGAACATGAAGATTGTTTACAATGTTTACTAGAACAATCCAAATTAATGGGCAACATGTGAGACAGCGTGCAGACACGAACAATACCGGTCCCTGAACTGAAAACAAGCAGGAACTTAAATACACAGATGATTAACTAAAACGACGAACAGCTGTGATGAATGAGGTTAGTGTCCATGGTGACAGATTGTGGCGGGAAAATTGAACAAAGGAAAACTTGTGACTGATGAAAACAAACTGAATGTCCATGAAAACTAAAACAAACTGAACATAACTGTGACACTCATGTGACACAGTTTACGTTGTAAATACAGTGCAGCTCCCGTGTCATCATCACAGGCATGCGATGTGGTGCTCACATGAACAGCATTGGCTGCCGTAGAACCCGGAAGCGTTGCACGTTTACAACGTAAACTGCATAGGAGGCTGGCACAGGCTAGAACGAAATTGTTGAATAAAGTCGTTATTTTTGTTTTTTTTTGTGCACAAAAAGTATTCTCGTTGCTCCATAAAATTAAGGTTGAACCACTGGAGTCACATGGACTATTTTAACAATGTTTTTATTACCTTTCTGGGCCTTAAAAGTGTTAATTATATTGCTGTCTATGGAGGGGTCAGAGAGTTCTCGGATTTCATCAAAAATATGTTAATTTGTGTTCCGAAGATGAAAAAAGGTCTTGTGGGTTTGGAACGACATGAGGGTGAGTAATTAATGACAGAATTTTAATTTTTGAGTTAACTAACCCTTTAAGTAAATTGCTTCTTGGGATGTTCTTCTGTTCCGTAAAGGTGCTGAATTCATCACTGTATGTTTCGTTCTGCACAGATTTGAGGATAACATGCTTGGCTGCTAAAAGCTCTTTGGGAGTTCCTTTTTGCATAGCTGCCAGCCTTTGCATTCGTTTGGGTGAGTACTTGAGTTCGGCTTGAATGAACGAACTATGTGGATAAACAGTGCGGCAGCTCTCATGAGTGCCTTCCAGGAAGATAAACCATTGCGTGTTAGCAAGCTATAATGCAGACACTGACCTAGTGGCAATATTGGCTGGGTTCCAGTTTGTTGGTACGAAGTGCCATTGTTCTGGAACTGTACTTTGATGGATTAGTTCTGGGAACGGAGAGGAGACCAAGATTACAAGATTTCAAGGACCTATTTGGTTTATGGATGAAAATTGCTTCTGGAAGATAAAACGATGCTTGATTATGTAGTGATTTAAAAACAAAGATTAGAATTTTAAAAACAATTCTAAATTTAATTGGTAGCTAGTTTAGCAAGATGAGAATTGGCATGATGTGATCAAACCTTCGTCTGCCTGTCAACATCCTTGCAGCAGCCTTTTGGACCATCTGGTGACGCATTAAAGAAGACTGGCTTATGTCATGGTATAAAGAGTTACAGTAGTCTAGACAAGATAAAATAACTCAATGAATAATCTGTTCAAAATGTTTTGCAGAGAGAAAAGACTTGATTTTCGCTAGAAACTTCCATGTTTCTCAAAGATCGGTAACATATGTCAAGAAAATAAAACTGGAGCAAGAATTGATCCCTGTGGTACTTCACATATGAGTGGGTGTGCAGAAGAAATATGTTAACCAATAGAAACATTGGTCTGTTCGTTAAAAAAGAATGAAATAATTTTAAAACCATGCCCCGTAGTCCAACGCAACTCTCCAACCTGGAAATCAGAGTATTATGGTGGACCATGTAAAACGCAGAAGTTAAATCTAAAAGCACCAAAGCCACAGCATTCCCCTTATCAATTTCTATGGAAATGTCATTTAAAAGTCTTGTTTGGCCTCAGGGAGTGGTATGTCCAAGTCACTTGTGTCATGAGATATTTCTCGCAGTAAAGTTCTTCCCTTTTTTTATAGTCACTGGTGTCACTAAAACGAGTGGGTCGTAAGGGCTGTTAAAGACAGACAACACTCCACGACAAGTAAAAGGCCTCTCACAGTTTGTGACTTGAAAGGTGAATGTATCTGACTCCATTTCCCAGCATAGTCCAATACTCTATACTTTCTTTGGTAAGATACATGTCTTTTATACATTTGGCTAGATCCTCTGGAGGCTTTCATTACAGTGGTTGGCTTTGAAGTGATTTTGTGGAGCTTTATGACTGTACGAGAGCTTTCTGGGTATATGCTTCAGTAGACTGATGGAATCCTCTTCATTTGGCAGAGATTTTAGACCACATCCATGTAAAAATGTAACTCAAAAAATTGCTGAGTGTCTGACCCATGTTCATGTTCCCCTTCCTGTGCAGCACGTCTCAGACCATAGATTGCATTGGCAGGGGAAGGGCTGTATCCAAAGACATGAACATGCATCTGGTACTCCATGATCTCTTTGTCATGTCCTTGTCTCTGTGCCACAAGAACCTCAGGTACTTCCTGTGATTATCCTCTACCACAAAGCAATAGAACATTTCACGGCTTGGTTCATTTTGGAAGCGTAACAACACTCAAAGGAGGAAATTGTTAATGTTGGGTCTTGTGAGAAAGATGCTGTTCAAAGAAATACCATGGTATTGTGCGCTGGAATCAAAGACTACCCTTATCTGGTTTGGTTTTTGTGGATGATAAAGGTTGGTAGATACCAGGATTGTTCATTCTCTTTTGATTGGATCCCCAGTTCAGCATGCTTGTTCTCGGGGCTGGATGCGTGAGAGAAAACCACAGTGGACAGAGGACGTCTCTCAAGACGCGAATAGATCCACATCCACTGGGCCGAACCTCTCGCACATGGCCTTCACTACCTCTGGGTGAAGTCTCTTTTCCCCGGGCCTCAGCCCCTGCCTCAACAGGACGTCTGCTCCCTGATTCTGGTCCCTGTGGACGTTCATCGCTCTGAGAGACTACAGTTTCCCCTGGGACCACAGGAGGATCTGATGCACCAGACCCCCCTGATGATTCAAATACGAGACTACTGACATATTGTCTGCCCATATTAGGACATGGTGTCCGCTGAGGTCCGGGAAAAAGCTCCTCAGAGCTTTGTAGACCGCCAGCATTTACAAGCAATTTATGTGCCAGGAGAAATGCTGGGTCTGCCACAGACCTCTCTCAGGCGTCTGTTGAAACGGTTTTCCGGCAACATGATGCTCCTAACTTTGGGCCTTGGGACAGAAACCAAGGTTTCTTCCATATAAAAATGGGAAAAAAGGCATCTGTGTATTACCCTGATCATACAGAATTGATTTCCCCTCGAGGAAAACCCCTTGGTTTCCAGCCAGCACTGTAGGGGTCTCATGTGCAGCAGGCCAAAAGGTATTATGCTGGATGCAGCTGCCATGAGCCCTAGCAGTCTTTGAAACTGCTTCACAGTGATGCTGTGGCCTAGCTTCAGTCTGGAGACCATCGCCCGTATGGACTCGATATGCGCAGGAGACAATTGTGCCCGCATTGTAGTCAAATCCCATTCGACTCCCAGGAACGTGGTTCTCTGAGAAGGCATCAACACGCTCTTTTTTCGTGTTGAGTCTCAACCCCAAGCACTGAATGTGGCAAAGGACGACATCTCAATGCCGAACTGCCATTTCTCGCGACTGGGCCAATATGAGCCAGTCGTCGATGTAGTTCAGTACACGGATGCCCTGGAGTCTCAGTGGATCCAGAGCTGCATCCATGCACTTGGTGAACATGCGAGGGGAAAGAGCTAGGCCAAACGGAAGAACCCAATATTGGAACGCTTTGCCCCCGAAAGTAAACCTCAGGAACTTCCTGTGACATGGAAGGATGGATATGTAGAAGTATGCGTCCTTTAGATATATCATGACAAACCAGTCGTCGGATCTGATCTGACTCACGATGGTAGGAATTGTGAGCATCTTGAATCTGAATTTCCTCAGAGAACCTTCTTGGGAACTATGAAGTAGAACCCGGACTCCCTGTCTGGCGGAGGAACACATTCTATAACCTCCTTTACTCTCGAGGCTGGCCTCGGGTGTTTTCCGAGCCTCGTTCCCGACCCCCTGAAGCGGGTGACCGACAGGGAGAAGTCGAGGACATTTTCCAGGGGGCGGACGCGTTCGCTGCCCAGCCGCAAGTTCATGAGGCGGAGAGAGCAGTGTGCGTTCGCTGGAAATCGATGTGGCCCGAGCATCCTGGACGACGGGATCGCAACATCGTCTTCCAGAGAGCTCCGCGGAGGAGGCGACCTTGATCGCTCCTCCCCGGGAGAGGGGCTGGCCAGCAGAGGCCTCATCTAAGGGATCAACTCGGCAGGGCCGCAACGACTTCGGGCGGAAACTGCGATTAGCAATCGCTGGAAAAACAATGTGTCCCGCAACACACGAGGCAGCGAAAACAAGCATCGATTTCCTGAGGGCTCCGTGGAGAAGCAAGAACCTCACTATGCACGCAAGCAGCCCCCTTAGGAACTGCCCATGCATGTCATGCTCCCATCTTAGATGATTATTCAGACAAGTGAAACACAGTTTGGATGATAGGCTGATTTAAAATATCTAACTTCTCAAAGTCAGATAATATTTCATTTTAATTCCTCAGAATTAAATTCAGCCCTAATCACCAGACAATACTGTTTTAATATTTATTTATACAGTCTCGTAATCTACACATTGCGTCAGCAAACGAGCCGTTTACAATATATTTGGCTATATATAATATATAAGAACGAGCTGACTGGTTTGTACCACATACCTCTGTGCACCGGGAACTTACAGCAGCTGAGTCACTGAGGTTCTCTTCCTTTTTGATCTGTTGTTCTGCAGAGTTTGAGGTCCAGGAAGCCGGACCCAGATGCATAACTGTAAAGTGGCGTTCACTTTCACATTCTATGCATTTCAGTGGTGTTCTGCAGTCTCTGGCTAAGTGAGTGGTTGATGCACAACATCTAAAACTAACATTATTTTCCTTGAGATAGGTTCTGCATTCCTCAATGGGCTTTGCTCTGAATCGTCTGCACTTTGCAAGGGGGTGGTGTTTGCTATGGATAGGACAGATTTTAGTTAGATCATCTCTTTTCTCCTTTCTCAGTTCGAGATTCCAGTGAAGTAGTTATGTCTGTCTTGTGTGCAGATATAAAACCTTTTGATACCATGTTCCTAAGTGAGGGCTTCTCATACCTGGGAGTCATGGTGTTGCTGGTAGACAGCTTAAAGCTGGGGTAATTTCGTGCCCTAGCTACACAATATGCAAATTGTGTGAAGAAGGAAAATGGAGGAAAGGGCACGTTGTATTCATCTTTGTACCTTGATCCAATGGAAACACATTTTCCTGCAGATTATGCAGCAATTTATCTACAATTGGGTTGATACCATGGGCAGTGTCTAGATTGGTTAACCCTGGTAAGTAACCATCCTCTTTGGCAGACTGTAACACCATGAAAAGATCTCCAGGTTCTCTTAACTTGAAATTGTCTTTGTTGGATATGCAAGCAAATTTGTTGAGCATTTCTTATCTTGATGATTGCTTTACAGTAGCTTCCTAAAAGCTTTTCACTGTACTGTACTGTCCTCCCTTCATGTATAATCTTTGCAAAGTTCAACAGCAAGTTAAACTCCATTAAGTCAAGAAATGTAAGTTGAAATTCCAGCATTTAATATATATTGGTGGCACAACTCTACAATGGATCAGAGTAAAACTAAAATAAATAAATAAATCTCCAATTAGACTCATGACTAAACATAGCTTCAAATAACTCAAATTATAATATGCAAATTACAGTAATGCTGTTGATATTATACACATTTGCATTTTAAAATAGAATCTTTATATTTCTCCAAGAATATTTATGATTTATATTGAAAAGCTTAAGATAACATGCCATGTGCTTAAATGACAACAATTCTATGATCTAACTACTGTACTGGTTAATGTCAAACATATCCTTCTATGTGTTACCCAAAGCAAGAAGAGAAAGAAAACTTACAGTTATTGCCCTTTAGAACTTTCAAAAGCAAGAATTAACAAGGATTATCCAAGAAAGCACCCTGTCTGATCAACATACACCAGCCATGTGCCTAGCTGCTCACTTCCTGCTATACAGGTGCTGGTCATATAATTAGAATATTATCAAAAAGTTGATTTATTTCACTAATTCCATTCAAAAAGTGAAACTTGCATATTATATTCATTCATTACACACAGACTGATATATTTCAAATGTTTATTTCTTTTAATTTTGATGATTATAACTGACAACTAAGAAAAAATCCCAAATTCAGTATCTCAGAAAATTAGAATATTACTTAAGACCAATACAAAGAAAGGATTTTTAGAAATCTTGGCCAACTGAAAAGTATGAACATGAAAAGTATGAGCATGTACAGCACTCAATACTTAGTTGGGGCTCCTTTTGCCTGAATTACTGCAGCAATGCGGTGTGGCATGGAGTCGATCAGTCTGTGGCACTGCTCAGGTGTTATGAGAGTTCAGGTTGCTCTGATAGTGGCCTTTAGCTCTTCTGCATTGTTGGGTCTGGCATATCGCATCTTCCTCTTCACAATACCCCATAGATTTTCTATGGGGTTAAGGTCAGGCGAGTTTGCTGGCCAATTATGAACAGGGATACCATGGTCCTTAAACCAGGTACTGGTTGCTTTGGCACTGTGTGCAGGTGCCAAGTCCTGTTGGAAAATGAAATCTGCATCTCCATAAAGTTGGTCAGCAGCAGGAAGCATGAAGTGCTCTAAAACTTCCTGGTATACGGCTGCGTTGACCTTGGCTCCAGAAAACACAGTGGACCAACACCAGCAGATGACATGGCACCCCAAACCATCACTGACTGTGGAAACTTTACACTGGACCTCAAGCAACGTGGATTGTGTGCCTCTCCTCTCTTCCTCCAGACTCTGGGAACCTGATTTCCAAAGGAAATGCTAAATTTACTTTCATCAGAGAACATAACTTTGGACCACTCAGCAGCAGTCCAGTCCTTTTTGTCTTTAGCCCAGGCGAGACGCTTCTGACGCTGTCTGTTGTTCAAGAGTGGCTTGACACAAGGAATGCGACAGCTGAAACCCATGTCTTGCATACGTCTGTGCGTAGTGGTTCTTGAAGCACTGACTCCAGCTGCAGTCCACTCTTTGTGAATCTCCCCCACATTTTTGAATGCGTTTTGTATCACAATCCTCTCCAGGATGCGGTTATCCCTATTGCCTGTACACTTTTTTCTACCACATCTTTTCCTTCCCTTCGCCTCTCTATTAATGTGCTTGGACACAGAGCTCTGTGAACAGCCAGCCTCTTTTGCCTCTTTTGTGTCTTGCCCTTCTTGTGCCAAGGTGTCAATGGTTGTCTTTTGGACAACTGTCAAGTCAGCAGTCTTCCCCATGATTGTGTAGCCTACAGAACTAGACTGAGAGACCATTTAAAGGCCTTTGCAGGTGTTTTGAGTTAATTAGCTGATTAGAGTGTGGCACCAGGTGTCTTCAGTATTGAACCTTTTCACAATATTCAAATTTTCTGAGATACAGAATCTGGGATTTTCCTTAGTTGTCAGTTATAATCATCAAAATTAAAAGAAATAAACATTTGAAATATATCAGTCTGTGTGTAATGAATGAATATAATATACAAGTTTCACTTTTTGAATGGAATTAGTGAAATAAATCAACTTTTTGATGATATTCTAAATTATATGACCAGCACCTGTATATTATTATATATTGTTTTTTAAATGTCCATTAGATGGCAGTTTCAGAACAGAATTAACAAACATAAATTGAACATCTGTTTTACTCTAAAAATCTAATGGTTACAGTAATTTCTTAATTTGTGTCAGGAGTTTTGAAAATTAAAAACTATGTTGATATGTTGATTTTATATGAAATATGAGCCTCAGCCCCATCCATTGAGAAAACAATTAATCGTCATGAAAAAGCTTGACTAAAGATCTTCCCTCAGGGCTTTTAGTTCAAAAGCGTGCACATTTAGAGAAATATTGATGGATTCTCATATGTTTACTTCAAATTTAAAAGTACTCTGCCATCACTTTTTACTTGTAAAAGCATGCACATAGAGTGCTGCAGGGATGATGTATTTTTGTAGGCCAACCGGTAAGTTAGCATCACCCTGGTTCCCTCCACAAAACTACACCATCTGCAGCACTCTATTAGGAAAAAAATAATTACAATAAAAAACCATTCATCTTAACACCATAACTAACTCTATTTAATGAAGTAGACAAACAGACCACAATGAAATGACTACTGTGTGGGGTGATATTGTGTCGGAAATTAGATGACAGCGTGGATCACTAAACTGAGCCCATATATACTAGATTGACAGCATCTTCAAATCATATAATCTTTTCCATTCTGTTTACTTATTTTTATCATTATCCTGTCAGGTTTAATCATGATTATCTTTAAACAGTGTTCAGGCTGTGGGTGTAGGCTTGTTGTCCTACATGGAGAATCATTTTATACCCACAGATTTTTGGTTTATTTGGTTTCCAGGACTGTCATCCAGGGGCAGTGGACCCCTTAAAGTCCATAAAGTTACTGCATGGTGTCTGTGAACTATTTTTAACAAATATCTAGTTCAGTCATGAAACTGTAGATGGCGCTGGCTTGATTGGTCCTTTACATACATCTGCAAACAATCACACCATTACCACATGGCTCAAGCTAATTGGCCTCTGCTGATTAGGTAACCAATGAGATTGCTTATCGCTGTAGGCTAGTCCTGCAGTGTGCTATCAGAGTTCCTATAAAATCCTCCATCAGCCCCACCTGCCTAGATCTGCTAGATTTATGCATTTCTATTCATGTAGCATTATCATGTATGTGTATCTAATGACAGTAGCAAGTCAATATGTTCCCTGCAGCAGCGTAGCAGATCTAGTCCACCAAGACCAAACACATTAACACTGCCATATTAATGAAAATGTCAAGACTAATACAAGAGTTGTCATGACTGAAATATAAATATATAAATATAAATATCAGATTATTCCATATTTCAAACTTTTCCAAATGTGGTGTATAGCTATTTTAAATTAACCCCTACAGATCTGAACAGTTTTGGGGCCCTTTAGAAGTTGACATGCTCTGACATTTGTGCTTTTTTCAGTTGCTTATAAACATATTAATGGCAAAAGTGTCATTACACTGTATTCAGCACAAACTGGGCTACCATAATATGTAAGCAACATGTATATACATGCTTTTATTTTTGAGAGAATAATGTTTATGCATGGTTTTTGAAAAAACAAAAAAATTTAAGACACTGAAATAAGGCCATAAAACACACAGTAAATATGTGTCCACAAGACTTTTGACTAACGGATGTTGTTGTCTTCGTTTTTGCTTCAAACTGATGTGAGAATTGTGCCTACTCATTCACATAAAACAATATATTGATTTAAACTTTGTAAGGCATGAACGATCATGAATAATGCTGTGATTCACACCTGAGAGGACAAAAGAACCGCACAATGAGCCACATAATGAATGAGCCTTTGAGTCAGGTATGTGACTGAGAGGGAGCTAAGGAACAGGACAAAAGAAATATATATTATTTTATTTAGAATATAGTCAGCAATATAAAGTGAGAGCCAAAGGCACAATGTCCTATGTGGGCCAGTATCAGGTCACTATGATTTTCAAATCTGTGAGATAAAAGAAATTAAAAAACATCTGTGAAGATGTCAGAAATCATTCTAATATGCTGATTTATTATCAAATCTGTCCAAAACAGGCCAAAGAAATCTTGTCTAAACAGTCTTACGTCTATGACATTTTATGTTGCAGCAGGAGTCATATTTAAACGGTCTTTTGTGGTTTAATATTCACAGACACTAACAGAATAAACTTACCTCACAATCTCACAAAAAATGGATCTATTGCTGTTTGAAATTAAATAGCTTTTCTGCTGAGGTAAATTATTCCTCACCGCGTTAGTGGATAATGACACACTCGCGAACGACTGACATCTCTCTCTTTTCAAACAGATTACATAAACGGAGAATATTTGTATTAGATTTAATTTACATTATTTAAAACCTGACATTTTAATGTTTCTTTAGACATATGTCTCATGTTTGTGTGACAAGTATTCACTAAATTAAAGTTCATTTTCTGAAGAGAATCAGAATGATCTTCATTGACAGAGAGGCTACAGATCGCACATCATGTTTGTTTTCTTTATTTTGCAAAAAGCACAAAAAAAATGTATTGTGAGTATACACAAATAAAAGTAGAAACTTGACAGATTATAATGATGTATAACACTTGCCTGAATGACCAAAATCAACTGAGTATTTTGAGTCTCTTTCGCACTGATAAGAATAAAAACGAGGTTAAGGCGCTGGCGCCTTTGCCGACCTCAGAGAGTTAATTTTCATTAAATTCATTATACAGCTTTAACTAGCATTGTTATCCTCCCTCATAAAATTTTCGGTCTGAATTTGCTCTGGACCAGCAAATCAAACCATAACCAGCATTGTACTCCCAAAAAGCAGTACCCTCACCACATACCTCTTTTTAGGGAGGCTCAAGGTGCTATAACTGATTACCCAAATTCTTACTCCTCTTAAATGCTTTCCTGACAGTTTTTGTTGTTGTTGTTGTTGTTTTTGAATGTGTCACTACCACTGGGAGTATTCTTCTGTCTCCTAAGTCACAATGTTTACCTGGTAACCTTGCAAGGAACTAGGAATGTTTCAAAACATAAAGCCACAGCCTCCAGACCTCTTTCTGTTTCAGTGTTTGTATAGAGACTGTCTATATCCATAGAAAAAAGTTTTTAAAAAAAGACTATAGGACGTCCTGTAAGTATATCTGGGAATGGCCAAGACACCCTATCCTTATGAATTTTTGGGAAGATGTAAAATCTTGTTCCACCTGGCATTTCCGGCCCCTTTATGTATTGTATCTGCTTATCTGTGAGGAACCCTCCTTGTTGCAAGCCTCTCAACTGTGTATCAATAACGTCTTTAGATTCTTATAATATGAGTTTGTCCAATTTGTTTTATAAAAGCTTGTATCTTGCAGCTGTCTCGTTACTTCCCTGACATACACTCACCTAAAGGATTATTAGGAACACCATACTAATACTGTGTTTGACCCCCTTTCGCCTTCAGAACTGCCTTAATTCTACGTGGCATTGATTCAACAAGGTGCTGAAAGCATTCTTTAGAAATGTTGGCCCATATTGATAGGATAGCATCTTGCAGTTGTTGGAGATTTGTGGGATGCACATCCAGGGCACGAAGCTCCCGTTCCACCACATCCCAAAGATGCTCTATTGGGTTGAGATCTGGTGACTGTGGGGGCCGTTTTAGTACAGTGAACTCATTGTCATGTTCAAGAAACCAATTTGAAATGATTCGAGCTTTGTGACATGGTGCATTATCCTGCTGGAAGTAGCCATCAGAGGATGGGTACATGGTGGTCATAAAGGGATGGACATGGTCAGAAACAATGCTCAGGTAGGCCGTGGCATTTAAACGATGCCCAATTGGCACTAAGGGGCCTAAAGTGTGCCAAGAAAACATCCCCCACACCATTACACCACCACCACCACCAGCCTGCACAGTGGTAACAAGGCATGATGGATCCATGTTCTCATTCTGTTTACGCCAAATTCTGACTCTACCATCTGAATGTCTCAACAGAAATCGAGACTCATCAGACCAGGCAACATTTTTCCAGTCTTCAACTGTCCAATTTTGGTGAGCTGGTGCAAATTGTAGCCTCTTTTTCCTATTTGTAGTGGAGATGAGTGGTACCCGGTGGGGTCTTCTGCTGTTGTAGCCCATCCGCCTCAAGGTTGTGCGTGTTGTGGCTTCACAAATGCTTTGCTGCATACCTCGGTTGTAACGAGTGGTTATTTCAGTCAAAGTTGCTCTTCTATCAGCTTGAATCAGTCGGCCCATTCTCCTCTGACCTCTAGCATCAACAAGGCATTTTTGCCCACAGGACTGCCGCATACTGGATGTTTTTCCCTTTTCACACCATTCTTTGTAAACTCTAGAAATGGTTGTGTGTGAAAATCCCAGTAACTGAGCAGATTGTGAAATACTCAGACCGGCCCGTCTGGCACCAACAACCATGCCACGCTCAAAATTGCTTAAATCACCTTTCTTTCCCATTCTGACATTCAGTTTGGAGTTCAGGAGATTGTCTTGACCAGGACCACACCCCTAAATGCATTGAAGCAACTGCCATGTGATTGGTTGATTAGATAATTGCATTAATGAGAAATTGAACAGGTGTTCCTAATAATCCTTTAGGTGAGTGTATTGCTCTCTATTCATTATCACCACATTGCTACATTTGTCTGCTGATTTTATCACTATGGAACTGTCTTCTCTATGTTGTTTTAATGCCCCCCACTCTCCTTCTGTAAGATTCCAACCGTGCTCAATCATCTCCCTTCCTGTCTCTACCATTTGTTTCACCCAGCCCGGAATCTGCTTCTCTTGTGGCTCCCAATGGAAGTTTAGATGGGGTTCTATGCGCTTCCACATCTCCCTCAGAGAACATCACCAAATTCAGTCTTCTATGATATTCCTTCAGGCCCGCTTCTGTGACTAATCTGTTCCAACCCTACCCCCTACCAATTGGTGCAAAATACAAGCTTGTTTCATGCAATCTTTATTCAGTTTTATTGTTCTAAAGATGTTAATCCAAATTTGTGTTACAAGGCACCCCTTCTCCACTAGTTTAAATTAGGGTTGTCAAATTTTTTAATGTATTTAGTTCAGAAAGAAATATTTTGGGGTGAGCTATACCTTTAACGTTTGTTTTTATTAATATGGAAATATAAAATGATACTCTAAATAAGAAACTGCCAGTAGGGTGGCGGTAAATGTCTAATTGAGTCATTAATTTGATTTGTTCATTCAGGAGTGAAGTAAATGGTTCGCTTTATGAAAATGGTAAATGTAAATGGTTGTCTTTATGGTCCTTTGATTCATTGGTTCACCTGATTCGTTCAAAACAGATTCAGAAATGAAACGCTGCTATTCTGGACAGAAAAACAGAACTCGTGTGATATTGCACTCGTTACTCATGATGTAAATGTGAGGGCGTTTTCACTTTCACAGTTTAGTTCGAAACGGGACACGGTTCACATGAAAAACTGGTCATGTGAAAGCTTTCATGTGGACCCGGGTGAACTGAGCTCAGGGTTACCGAATTCGAGACTGCCTGAAGGAGGTGGTCTGAGTTCGGTTGCACAACTTGCGCTCGAACTGTGCCGCAATTCACGTGAATGTGAAAGCAACACGGACTCGGGTGTGCATGTAACCTGCGTATGCGTTTTATCAGATGACGGTGTATTTAGTTCAGTAAAACACATGTAAGGAATGATAGTGTTGATGATTTACTTTGGATATGAGCGAGAGTGAGCCTGCAGTGTATTCATGCATAGCACCGGCAGGAACAATCGCGATCTGACGCGGACCATATCAAACGTGCCCAGTGTAAAAACGCCCTGAGAATAAAACTCAACCAGGGGCATTTTTTCCTCATATCTTGAATTTTATGGAGTTGTTGCCCTGCATCATATTCTTTATCAATCAACTGTATGAAATGTAAGTAGGTACTGAAAACACCCACTGCTATGATTGGATAACAGGTTTCCATATCACAATGAGCTTCGGCTCCCCCGTGAGTACACGTTAGGAATTGTTTTAAAAGCGTGTGGGAAAACGGCAACCCCTCACGGACGACGGACGGCTGCCGCGCACACACATAAGAAAAACATAAATAAAACACAACATAAAGTCCAGACCTGGTCCTCTCTCGTCCTTCACTGTCATCACTCCTCCTTTTATGCATCCGAGCTCCTCCGTAAGACACGAGACCGGTGCGGCACGCAGCTGGCGCTCATTATCAGTCAAGCCACCGGCTTCGCCCCGTTCTCGCGGCCCCTCTGCTCCTCTTCCTGCTTGCCACAGTTGACAACCACTGGGATCATTTATTGTGTCATATTGTATCTACAGTATATATTAAATTCACACTGACTTTTGTGGTTACTGAAACGCTGTTTGAAAAGTTGAACTGTAATTATGCTTATGTAAATACTCATAAGTTTCAAGCCCTTTATGTTAACTTCCTTTCGGGGATGGGGTCGCGCTTTAATTATTTAGCATTTTGTGGTTGTGTATTAGCACCAACCTGATTAACTAAGCACACATTGCTTCTCTCTTTGTGTATTATTGGATTAAAGCTAGCAAGGCATTTATGAAACATTTAGGTCACAGCTCAGTCAAATAGTCTGCCTATAACACAATGTCATCACTCTGGATGCCTAATGAATTATTAAGACCTAATACATCACTGAATGCCATTATAACATACAAACGACTGTAGCATGGCTCTTCTCAAAACATCCTGCCTTCTTTGTCCCACTAACGTCCTGTCGCAGGATGTGTTGTGGCATCTGTGGCGGTTTGTCTTGGCAAGCCATCACTGTGCAGGTGGAGCAAAAGATTAAAGAGTCAGATGTTACACACTCAGAACACATGATCATCAAAACCACAACAAGGTCATAAACTCTCTTTTTTTTGATAGAACAAATTTCAATTATTTATTTAATTATTATATCAATTTAATTATTTAGCTTTTCATAAACAGGGAACCATTAATAGCAATCACAATATGTTCTACTAGGTGATTGAATATGTAAATAAAGACGTGAATGTATAAATATGTAAACGTGAGGGAAAAGAAAAATAAATAAAATTAATGAATAAATAACATGAACGTGATAAGAACGCCTACTAATAATATATACATACGTAGACATATATATACATATATACATGCATAATTATACATATATTTGCAATACATATACTTACACACGCCCATATATACACATACATACACATTTATACATATACACCTACATGACCACACATACTTGCCACACAAAGTTACTAGCCATTCAGCATTTTCACTGGCCACAATTTTAACATCGACACCATGGGGAGAATGGCCATATAGATATTTTATAGCAGTCTGTAAGTTTTGCCTCTTTGTCGCCATCTCTGTTTGAAACCTGCAATTGCAGTTATTTGCAGAATTATCGTCTTTACGTGGGTTGTGCATCGGCATGGCTCCTCAGCGTGGATGAATCTAATGTTTTGAGGAGTAGCTATGTGCGGCTTGCTGTCAGTCACCGCACTGGTGTGGATACTGTACTTCGGAATCACAGATTGTATGTCTTGGAAGTATGACCAAAATAAGAATTTTCCCCAAAAAATGTCATCTGAATAAGTAAGTAACATGTCTGCCACTTTTGTTCTGACCAACTGAGAAAAAAACATTACAATAAATCATGGTACCAACAGTGATTATATCTAACGATCACTTAGCTCATATCACATCAAACCGTACAAATTATTATTATTGTTATACTTTGTTCTCAAATTGTTAAATGTTAACAACATCAGCATTGTATGACTAGGTGTATTTAGTGTGTATTAGCGTTACCTGTAGAAGTGTAGATTTCAATTTCTGTACAGTCTAATCTTTTGCTTTTGACTACAGGTGAATCTCTGTGAGAAAAGACTATAAATGATCCACCACCTGCAGCATCCTCACATGCGATAGCCTACTAGCCGGACTCCTTCTTTATGTATACAGATGTGACGTAATGATTTTTGAAATTGATTTAGATTTTTTTTAACCAAAAAACGTTATGGACTGCAGCTTTAATATTATCTCATAATTTGGCAGCAGGTATATCAGGCTGTCACTTTAAGACCTGGCACACAGATCCATTATACGGTTACACATGCATTTTATTTCTCAACTTTACATTCACTTTAGACATAACTGACTGTTTACATGAATACTCCAGCATTTTGACATTTATTGTTATAAATATACTTTTACTGTTTAAGGTCAATGAGCAGCTAAAAAGAACTCAGTTTAGTACCGAAAGGTGGCTTTATCTGCGCACACTTTGAGTGTGAGCACAAAATGCAGGAATTTAAAATTATGCACAATACGCACAAACCCACGCCGAAATTTAAGCACTGAAACAGCAACGATATTCATTAAGAGAAGATGAAACGAGTGAGTGTGTGGAGGCGGGTTTGTTTGTCAACTCGCTGTCGGAGAGATGAGAGAGAGAAAGCGCAGCTGGTATCATGTTCTGCTTTTCAGATATTTCAGTATCGATATATATATCGAAAAAAATTTATATTTTTGACAACGCTACATTGTAATTTGTTTATTATTTCATATGCATTTTTAAAAGACTACAACTGAAAAATATATACAGTATATTATATATGTTACACTTTTTAAGAATGAGGCGGTGCTCTTCCTTTCTGCAACACATTTATTTCTGTATGAAGATATGAAAATGACAGGTTAGATCAGGAGCACTGTCTGTAGCGTGTACACTCAAACTCACTCATTACATACTGAGCGCTCTTTTCCTCTACTAGCGCAAGTTCTTAACCCAGTCTCAAAAATAATGTCTCAAAGTGCAAGCATTTATGCATATTCATGACACTGACTGGACACAATATACACAATCCTTAAAGCTACCTTCTCTAAACCCATTAACACTGTAACAGTAAACCTAAACATGTTCAATACTCACTCTTACACTGTTAACATAAATACAGGTGAGTGATGTACAAACTCTATTCTCATAAACATTGAAAATTACAATTCAGTATATAGCTACATTACTCCAGCATTTATAATTCTATAACCTTTTCTTATTTTTTTTTTATAAATTGTATGAATTACTTTAATCAGTTTTATTAATTAAGTCACAGTTTTAACCCAATATCAGTTTCTATATTTTAACATTACATCCTCAGCAAATGGATAATAAAATCATTATAACACTAAGTCTGACTTCTGAGTCTGATTCCTTATTAATAGTGCACCATGAAATGCTTTTTTTACCGTTAATGGCTGACGGAATGACACTAAATGAAGTTAACACGTGAGCGGGGTGATTATAGGCCTGTTCACACATGTGCGTTTTAGCTTTATTTCTTTAACACTACACGCGACTATTTTTGGTTCTTAAACATCGATTCAGTACATCACCTATCACTTGTCTCACATTTTTATGTCAATCATGGCATTTTTAGACACTTACTACTCATTTTCACTCATGCTGAAAGTTACGAGCTTTTCTCAGGAAGGTTAATACGATTGTCCGCCATTTTAGGTGCAAAAACTCTTAACCACCGTAACGTTGAACATCTCAATATTTCTCGCACAAACTACAGTTTTATAAGCACATAATACTGTTGTGCATTACTAGAGGGTTAATTTTCGTCAGCTTACCTGTATGAAGATATGAAAATGACAGGTTAGATCAGGAGCACTCTCTGTAGCGTGTACACTCAAACTCACTCATTACATACTAAGCGCTCTTTTCCTCTACTAGCGTCAGCGACCAATCCTCAGCCTAGTGTAATGCTTAGGGTGCCCTCTATTGGTGAAGCTAAGTTTAACAATAACTCTCTTTTTAAAATACATTGCAACAGTATTATCATCCGTCACCATAGTGCTTATTATCAGAACTCTATTACCAAGTTCAAAATTTAAAGGGGCAATATTTATCTGTATCATTTAAAGGGGGCAATAAACACTCAGGGCTACATATAGCATATAAAATTCAAGCCGCACTGAAGACTTGGAAGTAAACGCCCACTGCTATGATTGGATAAGCTTGGCATATTATAATGATAATTCGGCTCCACCGTGAGTACACATGAGGAATTGTTTTGAAAGGGTGTGGGAAAACGGCAACCGGGATGATTCGCCCACAGGGCTCGCAAAATGTCTTTATCAAACAAATGATTTATCTCTCATCCACCCGCAATTAATTGGAATGTTATTTTTTATTACTTGGCCCGCCCGATCGGTGGATATAACTGTGAACCGTGCATCACTAACACACACACGCACGCACAAGCCTCACTGCAGAGTCAGACAAATCAGCATGATCAAAACTTCCGCGATTGTATTTTTCCTTCAAATATCAAGTCAAGAGTGTGAACAACGCATATCAAGAAAGAAATGTTATTTCACTATTTAAGATAGCCTGTTGGGCAGGCCGGTGATACGTTTTGGTAGACCGTCTGGAAAACACATAGCTCCAGGACCTTGGGCTTTGCAAGCCCAGGCCAATACATGTCCGAGTCTGATCACAAATCGCAGCACAATGAACCAACAACACCTCAAATAATGGATTCTCAAGCCTGTAAAAGCGTGCTAAGTTATGTTCAGTTAGACACGTACACACAATCAATAGATATCAAACGATCTGTAACAATGCAATACTATCACTTATAAAAAAAATGTTTTACTCAGCGTGTTGCTTCATTCATTCATGTAATCTCATCCTGTCTGCAAATCAGTCTCTTGTTTACAAACGAATATATGGTAAAATGAAGGAACAAACGTGCAATGTCTTACCCACGTGAGCTGGATCTTCATTAAAAATAAAGTTCATCCATGCATTCATAATATTGGAATCCGAATGAAGCTTATGCAACATGTTTATTGCTTGGAAGTTCGATCCAGTTTAGCTCCATATAGGCCTATGTTATTTATCTATAACATGCCATGCACAAATTGGTGGGCGGGGCTACAGAATCAGGCGTTCGTCTTCTTCGGTTAAGGTGGTGATTCACCACACTCTGACGTCACAGGGAGGCACATTCCCAGATCAAGCGTTTGCTGAGCCAGCTGTCAATTAAAGCTTTTCTTTGACTAACAAGGAAGTTTTCAGCTCTGAAACTTACAGGATATTATTATATTACCATGACCTTTTACATTTGACATTAACAAGAACTAAAACAAAAGGCAGTAACAATCTTTATTAACCTTATTGTCGGATGTACTATAGTTCCTGGTTAAAATAATAGACAACATCTAAGACTAGTCAAAGCACACAGAGCACACACCTTTCCTTGACCACTAAGCCCTTAAGAAGTTAGAAATCCGAATTAAATAAGGATTTTATTGGGTTCCATATTTTTACAAATGTATTGGGTCTATTTGCCAACTTATACTGTATCTCAGCACTTCGTGGGGTCTCTGAGCCAAATTTCAAATATGTGCACAGGCTCAGATTTCCATTTCTGTAAAACTGCCCTCTTTGCTAAGATCATACATAATGAAACAGCCTGTGATAAATATTTATTTCCTATACTAGAAGTATCCCCAAAAATGCCCACTTTTGGCTCAGGTGCCAAATCATTTTTATATGCTTCTGAGAGAAATTCAAATATACGCCACCAGAATGGCCAAATTTTATGACAATGTTATACAAGCATGAGACAACGTACCTTCTGAGATTTTACATTTGTTACATGTAGAGGATACATTCGAGTAAATCCTATGTAGTTTGGTCCTCAAATATTGAACTCTGTGGATAACTTTAAATTGGATCAGAACGTGTCTAGCGTTAATAGAGCATTTATGCATTATATTATAGACAACATGAATCACTAGACAATTCTATAGCAAGTTCCTTCTCTCATTCTTGCTTAATATGAACATAAGGGTAATACATTATTTTCTCCACCTGTTAACAATATTTCTAAAACTGATCAAGTTCAAACCTAGTTTTGGGTCTATTTCATTTTCCTAGTGGGAAAATAAGTGATTAAAAACAGCACAGGTTTTCACACACATTCCAGTTTTCTCAATATATTCTGCAAAACGTTATACAAAAATGTTCACAGGTTTAACCATGTTCTCATTCAGAAGACACAAGTACAGAATATAATTAACTCAAGCCATCACAATTTGAACTCAAATAACACATTTATCCATGTGTAAACATTATGTAGCAAATGACACACTAATCAGAATCTCAGGATAATACAAATAGGGGCACACACACAACCCTAGATATCTATATGATACAGTGGCTAAATTAATGAGAAATAAAGCTTTAACTTCAGACGTTTCCAAACAGCACAGCAGTAATGACTTTATGAATTTCTTTACCTTCAAGACTGATACTATTAGAGAGAAAACTATAAGAATCAAAGTCAACAACATGTATGTTAGACCCCCATACCGACAAAGCTACTGAAAGAGATGCTTCCAGAAGTCATAGATTATCTTCTTAATATTAATTCATCATTGTCATTAGGATATGTACCAAAAACCTTTAAGCTAGCTGTTTACAGTTTTTCAATTGTTTACACACAATTTTGAAAACCGGGTTCTTTTTTTCAAAATATAATCACAATTATCCAAACACCACACTCAATTTGCATAAATTCTAGATTGTTTGCAAAATGACACACTTCAGTCAAAACATACACTCTTCAGTCAAAATATACACATATTTGTGAAAATGCTATTAGTTTTCATTTAACCACAGTCCTCAATGATCAGACACTATTGCAGCCAGTTTCACACTGCTGTGATAAATAAGAAAACACATTTGTAAAAAAAAAACTAATTTTAGGAAATAGTGCTAGATTTTTGGCCAGACATTGTTATGTAAGGGATAATTTAGATGAAAAAAAAAATAGTGACAAACCCACAACATTCTTCTTGATTAGTTTAAGATATAGGGAGAATGTACACAAATAGGCCTACTATAAACTTACCAAGCCCTGCACAACACTGATGCTGCAGACTGAATATTTCAAGTATTTCAATACTTACAGTATTTCTTACCATAATCAGTTACAGTAATCAAACAAGAATAAAATCAATTAAACAAATAAAATCTGTAGACAAATAAAAATTACTGCATGAAGTACATACACTTTAACTCTGAAGAAAAACTACTGTAAAAGCAACAAGAATACTGTAATTATTCATCATCTCTCTGTCTGGCTGGATTAGGCCATAAGATTTCATCCACATCAGAGGCTATGTCTTCATTGGCAAGGCACCGTTGGAAGAATCGCCTCGTGTGACGAATCCACCCCTGCTTCGATATGATTACAGGCCTGCTCCATGGCCTGAATGAGGGGCAAACAGTCATAGGGCCACAGGTCATATACCTTCCACCGCTATGCTGAAAAAAAAACTCTTCTATTGGATTCAGGAAGGGGGGGAAGGTATAAGACTTCAAATTCAAGGTGCTCATGGAACCAATTCTGGACCAGAGCAGCCCGATGGAATGAGACATTGTCCCAAACGACAATGTACTGCATCTGGTCCACTTGGTTTAATGCTGTGACAATCTCGTGGAATCTGTCAAGAAATGCAAGTATTAGATTTGCATTATAGGGTCCCAGATTTGCATGGTGTTGGAGGACCCCATTTTTTGTAATAGCAGTGCAAAGGGTGATGTTACCCCCTCGCTGCCCTGGCACAATTACATTTTTCCCTCTTCTTGGTTAAATCCAGCCTCATCCACATATATAAATTCATGTTGAATTTCTGCAGCATCCATTTGCAAGACTCTCTGAAACACAGTAAAAGACAATAGGATGCTATTCAATATCTATTGCACAGTATTTTTTTGTGCCAGAACATTATGAGCAGTGCACAATACCACACCATAGTAAGATGAACAATACATACCTCCACATACTCATTGCGCAGATGTTTCACTCTCTCTGAATTTCTGTCATATGGTACCCGATACAGTTGCTTCATGTATATTTGATTTTTCTTGAGGATTCGACCTAATGTTGACAGAGAGACTCGTTGGATGTTATTGAAAATATGGTCATCATTGATGATATTGGCTTGGATTTATCGCAGCCTGATACAATTATTGGTCAAAACCACATTCACAATGGCGGCCTCGTGCACGAGTAAATATAGGGCCCCTTCCACCTTGGTGTCCTCGACCCTCAATTCTATGTAAAAAAAAAATAATAATTATATATATATATATATATATATATATATAAAAAATGTCACAGTAAACAATATTGATGATAAGTACAGCAAGCTTCAGTTTCAATGTACTGTGTTAGCTTACCTGTTTTCTCGATGAAATGTCCAAATTACTGACGCAACAGTATTTCTGCTGAGATTTGGTTGAACTTTGTCCAGCTTCCATCAGTGTCAGTCCATGGTTGGTAACATGGTCAATAAGTGTTGCACGGATTTCTTGAGCCAAATTTGGTCCTCGTCTTCTTTGTTCAGGTTCTATCAACTCTTCAAGTCCTTCTCTACCACTTCCTTTACCTCCTTCTCCTCTTCCTTTATCTAGGCCTCTTCCTCTACCTTCTTCATCTCCTCTTTGAACTCCCCCTCTCCTTGTCACTCTTCGTCTTCTTCTAGCTCCTTCCATTTTTGTTGAAGACAGGTGAACAGGTCACCTGCTGCCTTTTATAGCACACCTGAGTGCTGTGTTTTCAAATTAGCACATGTGTGCTTCCACACCTGGTGGATGTGATTATCCAATTCGTTCATTAGTGTGGTCATTGGTAATCCGGGGCTTTGTAATGACAAGGAAGTAACCTCACAATCCTTATCTGTGTCTAAGGTGTGAACATGTGTGTAGTGTTTTACAAATCATTGTGTGTAATGTTGTGCAAATCTGTGGAGGTGTTTTGCTCATTGGAGTAGAATTTTGCAAATTGTGGAAATTTTTATTTTAGTGTGTAAACAATCATAAAAAACTGTAAACCTCTTATAGAAAAAAACGCAACTTGATCCTAGAGAGCTAGTTAATTACAGACCAATCTTGAATCTCCTTTTTCTGTCAAAATTACTAGAAAAGACAGTATCCTCTTAAATACAAAGTTCTGTCATGAAATATGGCGCAGGCTAATAGGTCCTTAACCTTTTCGCAGATACGATCACACCGGTGTGATTAGAACGTTCAGTGATCAACAGCTAAATTCAAACGTGCTTTTGCGCTTTGGCTGGTGCTGAGCCAGAGACAGACGCTGACAGACCGAACAAACGACAGATAGACACAGAACAAACAAACAAACGAAAGAACAACAAACAAATGAATGAAAGAATGACTGACAGACAGACAGTCAGCGCTTGTCATATACAACAGCTATTCCGTGTTTTACCACATAATGTTTATTTTAGGTTTCAGACATTTAAATATAAATAAGTACCAGCAAAACCATGCATTTAGAGTTTGTAAAATACACACACATCTATGGAAGCAACAATAATAATCCTTTCCATTATAATTAGACAAGTTTTATTCATATCAGAAACACATTGTATAAGTAACTTTAGAGTTTACTCTATTTCATGCTACAAATTTGTAAATATTTTTAATAAAAAGGAAAAATTAAATAAAAGCAGATCATCAGTCATACAGCACTATTGTGACTGCAGTGTGTCATGTGACAAGCTATAAAGTCCCTGGTGAAAAAATAGTATACATAAGCACAATTTATTCATATGTACTTTAGTATAACTAAATGTATTTGTGACACACTATAAATTGGTATACTTAAAGTCTGTTAAATTGGAACAACTAATTTTGTACTAAATGCATTTTAGTTGTACAAAAGCAGGGCTAAAGTTCAACTAAAGTTGTATTAAATATAAGTGTGGTCACTTGAAGTGTGCTCATGGCATCATTATAGTGATAGTGTGCTTCAAATAGGCTACAATAAAGTAATCTTTATAAATAATGGCACAGCTTATGAATTTGTCTTTTGCTGACATTTTATAGTCACCTTGCAGTATACCATTAACCTCCTTATCCGGTGAACATCAGTGACACAATAGGAACCAGTACGGACTAAAATCGAACCCGGGTCGCTTCCACACAAGTGCATTCGCTTTACCATTTACGACAAAACTGGGGTTACTTTGTGTTCTTTCATACAGTTACAAATACTGCTATAAGCAAACAGATTTTTGACAATGATAGGAAAAATTATATGGATTTAAATACTGTGAATCACAGAGAAAAGTCTCAATATAGGCGCAGTAAGCAATGCGTAAAAATAAACGCAAAACAGCCTGTATATAACATAAAAGTGCATTTAACTTGGAGCTGTTGAAGACATAAAGCCAGCAGACACAACATTAAATATCTACAGAATGTTTTGCTTCCTTTTAACCTGATATCAAGGGCGGTTCTAGACCCTTTTTAGGAGGGCTTTAGCCCCCCTGTCTGTCATGCCAGCCCACCTAATAGCAACTATCATGTTATCAAAATGTATTGAAAGTGTAATTTTTACTTTTTAAAATAAAAATGACAATAAGAAATGCAGGGCATGTCGATTAAATAAAGACTTTGATTCAAGTTTTTTTATTTCATTTTTTTATTCTATTGCTTTTCTGCGCATGCGTGTCGTGATAGCTCTTCATCAGAAGTGCAACGCTTGTACTGCACTGCGGGAGAAGATGTAAAATAAATGACTTTAATGACGTCTCGCATCACATAGGACGTTATAGGACATATATAGGACAAAATATAAGTGTGCTATAGGCAAACTAGCCACTAGTTAAGAATTCGTATTGTTTTCATTTAGTTAAATCGTGGATGTGATTTACTGAAACGAGGTAATAAATGGTGAGAATGAATTCTCAGTTCAAACTGTAGTTAATCATCCAGTTTATTTCAGCATTACTTGGTCACGCTATTCAAACCAAAGCAATCAAGTTTTTTGTTGACAATTTTTTTTTCATTTACCTAGCTAACAACAGTATGATAATGAGATCTCAGGTGAAAAAAGTACACAACACTTCAATGTACTTAAAGTGCTCTATTTTCGAGCACTATTTTTGTAGGCTATTTTATATGCTAAAATTCTTCTTTAGTACATCTTAAGATAATCTTAAAAGAGAAGTTCACTTTCAAATTAAAACCAGCCCATGACTTACCCTCAAGCCATCCTAGGTGTATGACTTCCTTCACCTAGGATGGCTTGAGGGTGAGTAAGTCATGGGCTGGTTTTAATTTGAAAGTGAACTTCTCCTTTAAGAACATCTAAGTGTACTCAACTGTAAGTACACTTGAACCCCTCTTTTAAACACTTTATTTTCATACACAGGTTCAAGTGTATTTTTTTAATACATAGTATGTTAAAAGCACATTTTATAGGATACGTTTAATAAACAAAGCAATGGGCCATTAAAGTACCATTAATGGAAAAAGTGCATTAGTACAGGTGCATTGGAGTGGATTAGGAAAACACTAAAGTAATAAAACGTCTGATTAGGTACTTTCACCATTTCAAACTGACTATATGATGCTTTAATTTTGTCAATTAGCCTACATATAACTTTTATAAATTACTTGTGGAAAGTGCTAGAAATAAATTTGAATTGAATTAAACAATTGCCTACCTGATATTCAAAGTGCAAATTATTGAAAAGGTAAAGGTCATAATTATAAAACTGTTACGTACTGCTCCGAGAGACAGAGAATCCAAATGCAGCTTTAATGAAGGGTAACCCACAATCATAGTCAAAAGTACAGGCAAGGTCAAAACACAGGTAGGCAGTCCAAACAGGCAAACAAGGCAGGAGACAGAGGCAAAAGGGTAATCAAGGAAACAGGCAAGAAATCCAACAAACCAAGAGACATGAAACCAGGGAAAATGCTCAGAAATGCAATGTAACACTAAACAAGACGTAGCAAGGAAAGACAGGGTGAACAGGCTAGATATAGGCAGAGGTAATGAGGTAAATGAGACACAGGTGTAAACAGTGAGTGCTGATGAGTCCGGGCAAAGAATTATGGGTGATGTAGTCTATGATGGAATGACAGTCTGGGTTGGAGTGACCTCTGGTGGTGATCAGGGGCAAAAAACTTACTTCATGATTTTTTTTTTTTTTTAACTCAAAACATATTTCCTATAAACTTTTATCTAGGCCTGTACTGTTTTTATACTCAACAAGCAGAACTCAAATACAGTTCGTTGAATTGTACATTTAATCATAACAGGTCAACAGAGGATTCAACAAAAAATACTAAAGTGGTACTTAAATATTCAACAAATTAAATTATTTTATTTGCAAATTGCTCGTTGTTACATTTTTGCGCTGTAGGCAAAAGTTGCGGAAATTCTACCCTTACAGCACCTGTTAGCAGAACAAACTAGATGTTTTAGTTCATACCTCACATTTCTATTGGTTTGCACAAAAAGAAAGCCCAATCTAAAAAAAATTACATAGCATCATCTAAAAATAATTTAATTATTCTCAAAATCTGCAACATTCCCAATAGTTTGTACTCAGTTATTTAGCAAATACAGCAAAACCGACTGTTGGTGAGTGTGATGGCATTGGCTTTATGGCGTGTTCGAAACATAGATCAAGCATAGCGGTCTGACGTGTCAACCTCTGGTTAAACCAATGGTAAGACGTTGGGGCAGGCCAATGGGGGTCAGTGTTTAGCTTTGGCAGTTATGGTGTTTTCAAGTCATGTCACAAAGAATGTATTTATGAGTTAAAATGCACATGAATATCCGCACAACTCATGATTATGAGTTTTGGTTACTTTGGACTTTCTTAAGACTTTCCGAGTTAGGTGCGTGACAGTGAGAAAACATGTCAGAGGCAATGGATGCAGAGTCTGCCCTAGTGAAAAAAAACTATGCCAAAATGTATTTAAAATAGGCCTATTTATTTCATACTAACTATACTACAAACCCATTTATATATTTACTGACATAGCTTGAGACTTACTGATATAAATATTATAATTCAACTTTATTTGGAGTTGTTCTTTATTGCACAAAGCATATTTCGGTAACACTTTACAATACGGGTGCACTAATATGCATTAATTCATGCTTAACTATAATGCACAGATAATCATGAGTTAATGTATACCATTTATTAATGATTATCAGCAACTAATGAAGATTCTACATGATTAATAGATTAAGTAATCCTTAAATTGTTATTAGTTAAATATGTCATAATGTATTAATTCCCTAATAACATATTATATTAACTAATAATGTAAATGCATATGTTAATTACCACAATGGTTCAAAGCCATGTATTTCAACTTCCAGGTGTCTGCTTTAATTAATCATTAGCTAATGTTGAGGCACATGACTGTTAACTAATTCAAAATTAATTCAAAAGCCATAACCACAATGACATATTACTTAACAATTAGTTAATAGTCATGTACCTCAACAAGTAAAGTCATAACATAATGATACGTTTGCAAATCGTTAGCTAATGATTAATTAAAGCAGACAACTGGAAGTTGAAATGCATGGCTTCAACCATTGTGGTAATTAACATATGAATTTACACTATTAGTTAATATAATATGTTATTAGGGAATTAATACATTATGATACATTTAACTAATAACAATTTAATGATTACTTAATCTATTAATCATGTAGAATCTTTATTAGTTGCTGATGCAGTAATCATTAATAAATGGTTTAGTTCTTCATGAGTCATACATTAACTCATGATTATCTGCGCATTAGTTAAGCATGAATTAATGCCTATTAGTGCACCCAAATTGTAAAGTTTTACCCATATTTCTTAATATTAAGCCTAAAAAGTTAATATCACTATTACTAAGGATAGTATGATCACTGTATAATTTAAATACAAGATATTGAAAGTACACCTAAAGTATACTTTAGCGCTTATAGTTCCACTTTAGCACAATAAAATACTTAAGTATATCTTTAGTTGGACCTCAGCACTATTTATGGATAACTAAAGTGCATTAAATACAAAATTACTTGTTCGAATTGAGCAGACTTTATACCAATTGAGTATACTAAAAGTACAATTGCAGAGTATTTATATTAAGTACACAAATATAAATGTATTTGTAGTATATTTAGGGGGGGGGTCAGACAGAATATTTTAAACTTAAGTGTGAAAGGGTTAACTCAACCTGCTTGCAATCACATCATTCTCTATAGGGCACAGCTGGTTCCTGCTGTATCAGTAGCCAATGAGCTTGCATGCTCACCCTTCAAATTCTTGGTTAGTATTTGTCTTAGCAGTGCAGAGCGCGCTTTCAGAAACCTCAAGTATCCTCAAGTCTTCCTCAAGTATTTTCCTGTTCGTACATGTTGTATATCACACCAGCCATCACAGCAACTACAATTACTTTATTATCTCTGTTATATTTAACAATGTTATCTCATATTTTACTCTTAATAGTCTATTTATAAATGCATTTTATCTACCACTATCCACACATTCTCTTTAACATTCAATCTTTGTAACTCTCTCAGCCCCTTCAGCTAAAATGAAATGATACTTTTAAATATGAAACAAAAACTGCCAGTAGGTGGCAGCAAATAATTTTTTTTGATGAGTGAGTCAAACAATTCATTCAAAATAGATGGACACTTCGGGAATTCGGGGCAAATGCAAGATAGTCTTTATAAGCGAGTCGTTGCATCATTCATTAGACAAATTTATTCATCAATGAACATCAATGTGTTGCTACTGTACATTTGTTTGGAACTATTTTCATTGGCAATATTCTAAGTGCCAGATTTACTAACAGCTTGCACCAGCACAAACCCTCTTTTGACGTTAAAAAACTATTGTCAGGATTTACTAAAGACACGCAGTGATAAGTTAGTGCTGAAAAGGCGTGGACAGGGTTATTTTTGCGGCTGACCTTATTGCATATGCATTTGTAGGAGTTTCCCTTTCAGACGCAAAATTTATGGGAGGAGAGTATTTAAATGAATCATTCAAGGTGATTTACTAAGGTTTGCGCTCGTCGATGTACTGGTGTTTGCGGCATTATTTACCACCCCCAAAAAAGCATGTCTTAAAAAAAGTGCAGTGTGTGAACTTTAGCGGCATCTACTGGTGATGTTACGAATTGCAACCGCTCACCCCTCCCTTTTCGAAGCACATAGAGAAGCTACGGTGGCCGACACAGGACAAAGATGTCGTTGTCTGAGACAGCAGAGAGTATAGCACTCTGTAGAGCAGTTTGTCCATTTAGGGCTACTATAGAAACATGCCGGCGCAAAATGGTGACTTCACTCTAAGGGAACCTTTTTTGACCAAAGAGCCATTTTTTTAGTTTTTGGTTAATGCTTTTTTTCTAAAAGAGCCACATTAAAAATATATAATAATAATAATAATAATGTTGTTAATAAAACATTATTATTTTTTTCAATAACATTTCAACAGTAGTATTTATTATGTCCATAGACAACTAAACTAAAAACAAACAAATATGCAGCAAACAATAAGTTGCAATATGGAATTATTTCTGCAGGGCTTTCACTGTGAGGCTGAGTTACCAACTAATGAGCATAAATCCTCTTCTTGTTTGTGTGTGTGCGCGCGACAGAGAGTGAACGTACACAGTGCTTACATCTACTGTGTTAATGTGTTAATAATACTCAACTTGGCATTTTGATATATTTCTGTTTATTTGGCCGTTTATGCTTGTCCGTGTTGCGCTCAGAGCTCGCGCACAGCATCCTGTCAGTAGAATTCAGTTCTCTTTTGCGATTTATCGTGATTCTAATATTTCTCGTAGATATAAAGCACATCCTGTTTTTTTTCTTTCTCATTCATTCATGTTCCATTATTAATAACTTTAAACCGTATTGTCAACTGAAATCTGCAGGGATTTTCATAAATATGACACATTTATAGGACATAAAGGTTTCTGCAGCAAAAGCGAATTGTACCAGTGGGTAACATTTTTAAAAAATGTCTCTTTGCACAGCAAAGCACCCGTTTCAATAAAAGGATATATTAAAGTTTATATAGCCTACTTTTACGTTTTCGCTGCTTCTAAAAATGGTTTTCACCATTACCTTAAACAAGCTACGCAGCTGCTTTAATCCTAGTGCAGGAGCTGTAGTTTACCAAACGTAAGTGGTTAGTTGACTGCTGTCACGAACAGCACTGAACACGCGCGGCTGGTACAACTTGAATATTTTTATTATCATAAACTTTTCATTAACTTCGGTAGGCTGTACAACACGGGAATTGTAATTGGCTTTTTTTTCTGCAGAGAGCGGATCTCTGTTGATGTGTCTAAAAAAAATGTATCGCTCATTTGTTGGTAAAGGGTGAGAGACCCGAGCCATAGGTTCCCGACTGCAACACTGCAACTAACTGGATACTAACTGGTAGATTGCGTTGGTCATTATGAAAATGATCCGGCTGCATCTGTGTTCTTTAATTTGTGCGTCATCAGTAGATCACATGCAGAACTTTCCTCTCCCATCGGCGCTTTTATGTAATTGCGCTCTCACGCTAATTTCAACACGGTCTCACTCCTATTCGTCACATATTGACGCTTGGTCAGTTCCCTTCGGCGTCACTTTTTAACGTACACGTTAACAGACACGTTTTGAACACGTAACCCAACCCCATCCCTAAACCTATCCATTTGTGTATTATAAAAAACAGGATATAACAATTTATTCAAAAAGTACAAATATTCCAAGTGTTCTGAGGCCAAACGATTGATTTGTGTGTAGAAAATCCCCAAAAGCGTGTCCATCCGCCGAAGATCATGAACACATTTAAAAAATTGCCGCCTGAAGAAACGTTACGTCAGCTTTGACAGCATTGGCTCTCGTATGTCTCATGACCAACTGCGTCATTACATCAGCTTTGATTGTAAAATGCCATTGGCTCTTGTGTGTCTCGTGACCGATCGCGTCATGCTAAAGAGCCGGGTGTATCTTTTGAATGAGATATGACTGAGTGGAGTGTGTCCGTTCATGGAGTGGCGGGATCATCATTTCAGAGATTAAAACATTAAGATCAACTCTGTTCTTCACATAAAGATATCGTATGACTTCAGAAGACTTGAAATGCAACGTGAGTTGATACTTTTTTTACTGTTTTTGGTCAGTTTTTGCAATAAATACCTGTGACTGTACTTGTATTTGTTTTATATTGTTGAGAAGTGGGTAGGTTTAGAGTAGGAGTGGGGTTAGTTTCTCCAAAATATAAAAGTAGCCTATAAATATTCATAAAATCATGTCTACTTTTACAAATGCAAAGAATTAAATGTGTCTTGATCTGACGCATTAGGAAAACAACTGAAATGAACGGAGTACACTGTGCGTTAGAAAACGACGCTAAAGGGGTTCCCCTGTGTGTTAAAAAGTGACGCTGAGGGGTCCTGACCAAGCGTCAATATGTGACGAATAGGAGTGAGACCGTGTTGCTAATTTGCCCTTATTAGTAAATCTGGCCCTAAATCTAAAATGTAAATCACCTAATATTAACTTCTTTTTTATTGAACTGTTGTATAAAAAATAAAAAAAATCAATATCACATTTGCAAATGTGCTGATATTCGGGAAACAGCCCTCTTGCTTGCATGATATTGCTTAAATCAACAAGAACTCATACAGGGACATTTTTTGCCACATATCTTACATTTTGGGGCATTTTTGCCTCAAG
The DNA here is from genome assembly GCA_039654625.1 of Rhinogobio ventralis. Lineage (NCBI taxonomy): Eukaryota > Metazoa > Chordata > Actinopteri > Cypriniformes > Gobionidae > Rhinogobio > Rhinogobio ventralis. The sequence continues at coordinate 27,817,873 of CM077208.1, forward strand.
CCCCTATTCATTTTTCCGTTATGACTCTTTTTTGAGCCCAAGAAGAGACCCCATCTGTTTCAAGGCCTGTTTCAAGTGAAACAAGTGAAACATAGCAAAGGCCGCTGCCACCGCTGCTCATCCCCGAATGTGCTATAAAACTGTGCTATAAGGCGAGTCTGAAGGGATAGAGAAGGGGAGGGGAGGCAAATCCATAGCCTAGTATTTCACTATCAATAGTTAGAGTGTTGAGAAACTACATTGCAGAAGAGGCTAGCCTCCCATGGTATATCAACCAATCATCGCAGAGAAGTAAATTACATGATATTAGTTTGAACTGATTCCGCTGATAATGTAGCAACAACCTTAATTATATTGAATATTTGATCGCCAACAAATGTACCAAGATACGAGCAGCAGCTACAAATTTAAAATGAAGGTATACCCCATGTCAAAGTTAGATATGGGCAATCAGCTTCACTGAACATGCTCTTTTAACAAGGTTATTTAAAAGGACAGAAAGATAGGCTAGGTGACTGAAATTATATTTTTATTTTCGTGCTGTATATGTGTCATTTTCTGGGTTTTTTACATTTTATGTCTAAATCCAAAAAGCCATTTTAAAGCAGGTCCTAAGGAGAGGATATCATTACTGTGCCTCCGCTATTTTAACTAGGAGACTCCTGCACTACTACAGCACTACTAAAACACATCTTGGATTGTTAGCCACAACAAAATAAATCCAACCATCCAGAGAGTTACATTCCAAGTCTTTGATTTAGGTTGTAATAGGCTTGTCGTGGAACAAGGTAAACAAGCTCTATATTTTCTAGAGAGTAAGATCGATTATGCCATGGGAAGTTGTTGTGCCCATGGTATGCCACTCAGAATATAGATAACAGGAATTTGCATGTCTGTCCAGATGTTGGGGAAAGTTTATTTGATTTATAGACAATGGAGCTGTCGGCATGAGCTGTTCTCGTCAGAGCTGTTTATTTACTGCCGCAAGCAGACGCCAAGATTCTGGCTGTTTGAATAGTGATGATCAGACAAAGTTTTGCGCTGCGGCTCAATGAGAGCGATGGTATGGAAATTAGAGGTGAGGACATTTTATGTAAGTCTGAATAACAGGTGTAGCTTTTGAATTTTCCACATAAATAAAAAAGGCATGTAAAAAGTAACATTACTTTTGAAAAATATGTTTGAAATCATGTACACTCACATGAGATAAAGACTCCAGTATAATAAAATGATCATGTGCAGGCAAAGTCCTGACAAGACATGGGCGCCATTATGTTACAAAAATAAAATAGATAAAAGCTTTTTTATTCTTCATGGAGTGGAGGCTGCCGTTTAGAGAACACATGACCGGTCAAAAACGAATTTATTAGTCAAAAGGCTTTAGCACACATCATATGAACCATGATGTTCAACTATTCTGATAACCTCTGATAATAAAGCTTGAAATTTGACCTATTTTGTCCAACTGAATTTCTGAGTTTTAGGATTTTTATTTCTCTTTCATCTGAAATTTTTAAGATTTTATCATCTGAAAATTTGCAACTAATTTCACCTCTAGAAGGTTCAAAATTGCTGCTTACAAATACAAATCTATAAAAACAAATGTCACATACATAATTCAGCTTTTTTATGTAATTTATCTGTAATTTATCTACAAAATTTAAACCTAAAACTACTTCCAATAGCTCAATTGCTATTGCTAAAAAATAGTTGACTGTATTAGAGGTGTCACGGGTTGCATGTAATCTGAATTCAAGAATGATGTGTGATGCAGAGTGAATGGGATAAAGAGACTTTGAATGAAAACCAAGAACAAGAAAATTGTAACTCGAGAACAATTTGGGGAATGCCTCCAGTGCAACCTGTTCTCACTCAAAATTTGATGCATGGTCAAGTGCCTTCCGCGTCACAATGAAGACGCTAAAGGTACCCCTAGGCGTCATTTTTCGATGCGCAGGGTGCTCCATTCATTTCAATGAGAAACCTTTGGCGTCATACACAGACGCGTTGGGCATGGGAACGTTATCATCATGATGAAATTATATTGGGTTATGCTTTTGCCATTATGACATGTAATCAGCCAGCATAATTTTATTTACATCTATTTTATTTATGCTATTTAGACACGTTTTAACATGTAACCCAACCCCATCTCTAAACCTACCCATTTGTGTATTATATGATATAAAATACACAAATATTGAATTGTGTGAAGGAAATCCCCAAAAGTGATCAGCGTCTCCATCCGCCGAAGATCATGCACACATCATGCCCGTTACGTCAGATTTCATAGTGAAATTGCATTGGCTCTTGTATGTCTCATGACCAACTGTGTCATTACGTCAGCTTTGATTATAAAATGTCATTGGCTCTCGTGTGTCTTGTGACCGATTGCGTCATGCTAAAGAGTCGTATGTATCATTTGAATGAGATATGAATGAGTGCGTGCGTGCGTTCACGAAGCGGCGGGATCATCATTTCAGAGATTAAAACATTAAGATCAACTCTGTTCTTTACATCAAGATATCGTATGACTTCAGAAGACTTGGAATGCAACATGAGTTAATACTTTTATACTGTTTTTTTCAGTTTTTGCAGTGACTGTACTTGTATTTGCCTGTTATGTGTTTTATATTGTTGAGAAGTGGGTAGGTTTAGAGTAGGAGTGGGGTTAGTTGCTCCAAAATATAAAAGTAGCCTATAAATATTCATAAAATCATGTCTGCTTTTACAAATGCAAAGAATTAAATGCGTCTTGATCTGATGCAATGGGCAAACAACTGAAATGAACGTAGTAGTACCCTGCGTGTCAATATAGTGACACCTAGGGGTACCTTTAGCTTCTTCATTGTGACGCGGAAGGCTCTTGACCATTGACGCCTTGGGAGTGAGAATGGGTTGTCCAGTGTGACAGTGTCTGAAGCATGTGTAAAACTAGTCCAATCTTGGTTGGTGTTTCATCATGAAGTAACGTGACGGTGTACACGGAAGCTAGAAAGGGGAGCCGGCACACAATAGTGTTAGCTTCTGGTAGGTCGAAGCAAGTCATTCTCAGGTGTGGCAAAGGGACGCAAGGGAACTCGCACTGCGTCGAAGACGACACTTTGGTGAACCAAATACCAACTGTGCCACACTGATTAGTGCCTGTCCTGGTGTGAAGCTTGTCCAGGCACAGCTCAGGACGAGAGGACTTGAGAACCCAACCTGAAGGGCGGATGCCACTCTTCTAGTCAAGTGATCTCTTATCAGCAGAGGCAAAGGCAAACTGTGCGCCTCATACGCTGAAGAAATTGCCTCCACATTCCATCTGCTAATTGTCTGCTTAGAGACAGGAGAACCCTTCTTAAGTGGCCCAAAACACACTAATAGCTGGTCCGACTTCCTCCAACCAGAGGACCTACGTACATAGGCCTCCAGGACCAGAACAGGGTATAATAAGTGTAGCCTCTCTTGATCAGCCGACACGTGGTGGAGGATGAAAGGCCTGCAGGACCACAGAACATGCCACATTAGATGGCACCTTGGGCACGTAGCCTGGCCTAGGGTGGAGAATGGCTTTTACTCTCCCAAGAGTAAACTCGAGGAACAAGGGAGAAACAGAGAGAGCCTGCAGGTCCCCAACTCTTTTGAGGGACGTAATAACCAGCAGGAAAGCAGTCTTAAAAGTAAGAAACTTCTTTAACACCTTGTCAATGGGTCCAAAGGGTGCCAGTGATAACCCCTTCAGAACCACAGCCAGGTCCCACACAGGGACCCTGGCCAGGACAACAGGCCTCATCCTCGGAGCACCACGAAAGAAACTAATAATTGAGGTGAGGTCCAGCTCCATTTGCGATCCCTATGACCATAAACGCTGCGCTGCTTCGGCAGACATGGGTCCCGTACCATGGGGAGCACGAGCCTGGCCTGCCTCGTCAAACAGACCCAGTCTTCTGAGCGGCAGCTGCTCACAATTTGCACAGACAGCCCCCTCGAGAGCTGCCTTCGCATGCTCTGCTCTGAGACAGAGAACACAAAGCTTGTGTGTGTCCCCACCCATAATGTATCGGGCAGGGAGGCGCACACAGCTTGATGATATGCTTGTAACAAACAACACCAAATAAGACAGACAAGATCCACAGAACACTTGCTGAAGAGCAGAAGCTAACACAGTTGTATGCTGACTCCCCTTTGTAGCTTCCATGTACAACGTCACGTTACGTCATAACGCAACACCAATCAAGATTGGACTAGTTTCACATTTGCTTCAGACGCTATCACGTTGGAGGCATTCCCCAAAGTGTCATCTTCGATGCAGCGCGAGTTCCCTCAAAAAAAAAAAAAATTTGTGCCGCAAATACCAGTAAATTGGTGAATACTTAGTAAATCACCTTGCATGATTCATTTAAATACTCTCCTCCCATAAATTTTGCATCTGAAAGGGAAACCCCTACAATGCATATGCAATTTGCCTTTTCAGCGCTAATTTATCACTGCGTGTATTTAGTAAATCCTGACAGTAGTTTTTTAACACCAAAAGAGGGTTTGTGCTGGCGCAAGCTGTTAGTAAATCTGGCCCTTTAAGTTTTAACTTTACTACCAAATTATATGTAATATCTCATTAATTTAAATTACAGTAGAATGTTTTCCTTGACATCTTGCGATAGGGCATATGAGTTTCTGAACATGATGCATGATGGGATAAACTTAGCCTTCGCTTCAAAACAGTATTAGAGATAGTGAGGGTTTAATGTGCGGTGAGCTTTGGAGTTTTAAGACCTGGGGCAATCGTGTGTTCTCATGAAGTTTGTTCTCATGCATCGAGCACGTACGATTGAGCTTCCGTTTACCATATTTGAGTGCTTTATGTATGTTCAATGATCAATGTTTATATGCAAATTAAATCTGTTCATCATATAAAGTGATCTCTTTAAGAACATTTTGAATCAGAGTTTTGGGTGAATAGACTTTCAATGGAGGCAGATTTCATTAAAAATATATTTATTTGTTTTTCTAAGATAAATGAAAGTCTTATGGTTTTGGAACGACATGAGAGTAAATTAATTTTAGGTGAACTATCCCTTTAAAGCCACAAAACTCCAAATTTGATTTCCTGGCCCTAACAAACATTAACACTACAACCACTTCAACTTCCCCACCTCATGTCTAGCCCACCTTACATCTTAGATATAGAACCGTACCTGGAAAAACAACCTGAAATTAAAACAAAATGTATCCTATTTAATACTTCAAGTGATTTAATATGCACTGTATAGATTGTATGAACGTTTCCACCAGTGCCAATTTTATTTCTTAACTATTTTTATTAACTGCAAGGATAAAATTGTCAAATGTACCATATTGTGGAAGCACATGAAAATCCCTCTGCCACCCGTCATCCATCAAGTGGACAGGCTTCTAATCAGACAAGCGACCTCATCAGCTCCATCCACTAGGCTCTCGATCTCCATCGCATGGGCTGTAGGGAAAATGAGTGGCTTGGGGAGGATGTAGACATCGAGATTGGGAGACTGATTATATCTCTCTCTGTCTGAAAGCGATGGAGAGGGAGGTGGCCCTGGTTAAGAAAGACCAATCTGTAATTCCCCAGGATGTTAATGAGGCCACTGGGCTGGTGATGAATGCTGAGGTTAAGACCAATGATGAGTTCTTGTCTTTATCTCCGCCCTTGTCGCATAAAATACTGTGTGATCCTTGCCTTCTCGCCACTCAAGGCCCTTCATAGATCCATCACGGCCTTTGATTATTGATTGACTGTCGGCAGCAAAACGCCAGGGCGCTGAGAGGTCGCGCCCTTCTCGTCTGCCACCATGCTGGCTCCATCAAGACAAGCCTCATTCTTCACCATTCACCTCCCATTGTGGGGCTTGCAGTCGAGCAATCGTACCCTTCCGCCCTCTGGATAACCTTGCGGGCAGGCTGTTATTCTTGATGTCACGGCACTGGAAAAAGGTAATATTTCAATTCGATTGAGTGGTTTTAATGAGAATGTGTTGAGAGAAACTGGGTGGATTGATCCGTTTTGTCTTTGGTTCACCCTGTTTCTTTTACTGAATTAGGCCAGCGCAACAGGAGCATTAGGTGAATGAATTATAGAGAATGATGAAAAAGGAAGAAAAATAGTTGGAAGAAAATATGAGGCTGAACATTTTATGGAACACAGGAATAAATAATTGAGCAAATCAAAACACATTAATGTCACATAGAGCACTATTTAAACTTTTACATTCATTGCCTACTCATAAATGATCCAGAATGAAGGTTTGTAGTGGTACAAGTTTATGTTACTTGACATTTATGGCCCTCTAAATAAGATCTTTATGACTAACTATTTGCTGGGTTTATTGTATATACAAAGCTTGTAACTATAATCAACATGCTGCCACATGCGTTCATGTGGAGCAAGGCTATTTAACACATTTTTCATGTTATAGTTTAGCTTTCAGTTTAGTTTCAGTTCTTGTGTGTATGTTTTGAAAAAGACTATTTTGTTCATTTAACATAATACCACAAATTATTTGTGGTCTGCTCATGATGACACTACACAAGTTGAGGGATCTTCTTTGATCCACACATGCTTTATTTTACAATGACTGACTGAAATTAATAACATTACTCCACTATTAAATATACAAATAGCACAAAAGTTTGGGGTCAGTAAGATTTTAGGGTTCAATTCTCGCTATTAATTAGTTGCTTATTAGCATGCATATTACTAGGATATTGGCTGTTTATTACTTATAAAGCGCATATTAATGCCTTATTCTACATGACCATATTCTACATCCTTTAAAGGATTAGTTCACTTTTAAATAAACTTTTGCTGATAATTTACTCACCCCCATGTCATCCAAGATGTCCACATCTTTCTTTCTTCAGGTTTTTGATGAAAACATTCCAGGATTTTTCTCCATATAATGGACTTCAATGGGCTCCAAACGGTTCAAGGTCCAAATGACAGTTTCAGTGCAGCTTCAAAGGGCTTTAAACGATACCAGACAATGAATAAGGGTCTTATCTAGCGAAACGATCGGTCATTTAAAAAAAAAAAAAAGCTTAAGTTTTATAAGCACAAATGCTCGCCTTGCTCTGTTCTGTGTTCTGATCATAGACAGTAAAAGAAATGGACACAGCGACCCCATAGACTTCAACGGAGAAATATGAAGTCAATTAGAAGCACTCACTTCCTGATGGCTGAGCGTACTGCACAGCCTCAGACTGAGCTTGACGACGTAGATGTGACGTGAGCAACCTGTCTGACAGTTGTAAGTCTTCTAGTAGTTGTGCAAAGTGAAATCTGAATCACTGAATCTTGCAGAGACGGAGAGCGTGAGCAGGAGTATTCTGATTAATTATTTAGTCATTTTGCATAGTATTTATTTATTTTAAAATTTAACGCCAGATTGCCTGCGAGCTTCTCCTCCTGTCTATACGGGTCTATACGGTAATATCTCTACTGTGCGATAGAGAGTCGCGTGGTTATGACGCATTCGTTAGCCTATTTTTACAAAAACGGCTTCTACGGGGCGATAGTGTAAGATACAAGGTAATGGAGCCTTTTATACATTGTTGTGTTTCTTTAGAAATAAACAATGGACAAATGGAGTCTTTAAACGCCTCAGATGTAAAGTTATTCGCTGTCAAAGTGACGCCAAAATTAATGGGAGTCAATGGAATGTAGCGTCTGGAGTCTCTCTGGACAGGATCAAAGATGAGTCGATTCCACTATAAACGTCAGAAAGCCTTTTAGCCATATATAAATTAGGTTCTGGTACCGAGGAGTCTGAGGAAGATGGCATCGTGGACAGTTTTGTGGCTTGGCCGAGGTAGAACAGACAGCACCGTTAGAATCCTGTGAGAACTTCAATCAGGACACAATCTCTTCCCCTATCAACACATGCCCCCCCTCCCTTCACTCAAAAAGATAGGGGGGCCTAGACACACAGGCTCCTTCCAATACACAGACACAAATATTTTCTTTATGTAACTTTAATTAAACTATCCCAGAATGTATATGATGATCCCTGTGTGTACGCATGCTCCCTATGTCATTGCCAACATAGTCATGTTGTACGAACAATGTAAAGTCATTTAAAATGCTTGTATTCATGTGTAAGAATGTATCTCTGCTCTAATATCTCCCAGCCATACTGTGTTTGATATCTAAATATTCCTCTCTCTTTCTCTTAACCAACGGTGCACAGTAGATGATTATGAAATGCATCACATTATGTCCCCCCCCCCCCCCCCCCTTTGGAGTAGAAATGTACCAAGTATGACACCATCATAAATTAGGCAAATGAAGTCATAAACAGAGACAAAGAAAGTGTTCTCCCGCCTAAAACTCCCACATTTGATTGGTCATTTCAGAAAAGATGGGCGGATGTTAATGTTTCTTTAAAGGACCGTAACACCAGCATATCTTTGCTCAGTCGGTGCAGTCGATACACAACCCTCTTGTCATCTCGACTCGTCCCCTGGCCCGGTGGCTTCGGCCCTGGCTTGGCGGCTCAGTCACGTGGGTTGGTTCCTTTGAAGTCGGCGCGCTCCGCAGCCAGGCGGACAGGCAACGCACGCCATCTCAGCGCTCAGTCATCTTCCAAAAACTCAGACGAGACAATCTCCTTTTCCTCCCCTTTTCGGCATTCGCTCCAACCACCTTCAAACTTCCCGCGGATCGAGAACGCTCCGGAAGGACCAAAAGAGAACACGCTCCAGCTCAAGAATGCTCTGAGAAGACTCACACGCATTCTTTATACTCAGCACAAAACAACCCATGCAAGTATAAATTCCATCGAAATTTAGATGCGTTTTAAGATGTGTACCCCTGTTTAAGGTGATATTATTCGTTGCTGGCTCTCGGTGGTTATGTTTGTGAAATTGCCATTCCTGAACCTTTCCTTCCTCTCTTTCGTTCTCTTCTTCTCATTCTCTTTCGTTACTATTTGTTCTGTATATACATGTATTCTTTGTTTAGTCGTATGTATTCGTAGTATAAATTATTAAGACCATTGTATCCACGTTCGATTGTCATTGTTGCCGCTCACAAAGCATTTAATGTTCAGATCTAGCTACGAGCTCTCATAAGTATCTTTGAATACTTTAATTAATATCCTAATAATCCAGAAAGTTTATTCTTCCTGACCAGAAGGATAACCTTCCCGAAGATTTGATAAGAAAGAATAAAACTTTGTGAGAATTGATAAAAGATTGTAGTACTGTTCGTTCGTTAAATGAACGGATCAGATAAATTTTGAATTAATTGTAATTCAAAGGTTATTCTGTAATGATTTAATATATATATATTCGTAGTTAATTGCAACCCATTGTTGTTAACCATATATATATTGCATAAAAACCTAGGTTAGGTATTTCCCTTTTTGGGTGATTTGGAGATTTATAATTTAATCATAACCCGTTGCGATTAGTTATAAATAATTAAATATTAATAATCATAATTCCCTATTGAGCTAATTTAATTTATTATTATTATATGTAGCCGAGTCGCTACAGGAATGCTAACAGCAGGTGATGGCTTGGTTAGCAATGGCTGCCCCTATGGAAGGTACGCTTTCCGGGTGCTGGATTACCCCCTTGGTTCTGATTCTTGCGCGTTTGTGACGTCACGTAATACGCAATTACGTTGAAAAGGTCAACGGCGTTTGACTTAGTATGTGTACGTTCAACTTGTAAACACCTATGGTAAACACTGACTCTGTACTTCAGCCTATGTCAAGCGTGACCTTTTCAACGTAATTGCGTATTACGTGACGTCACAAACGCGCATCACAGAACAGAGCAAGGCGAGCATTTGTGCTTATAAAACTTCGTTTAAAGCCCTTTGAAGCTGCACTGAAACTGTCATTTGGACCTTGAACCGTTTGGAGCCCATTGAAGTCCATTATATGGAGAAAAATCCTAGAATGTTTTCATCAAAAACCTTAATTTCTTTTCGACTGAAGAAAGAAAGACATGGACATCTTGGAGACATCTGGGGTGAGTAAATTATCAGCAAAAGTTTATTTAAAAGTGAACTAATCCTTTAATAACTTAAACGCTACAAAAACTACCTTACTAACTATTAATAAGCATTAAATTAGGATTTTATTGAGGCAAAAATCGTAGTTAATAGTGAATATGTGTTCCCCATACTAAAGTGTTATCAAAGAAATTAATACGTATTTAGCAAGGATGCATTAAAATGTATCAAAGTGACAAAAAGCACTCAAAAAAGTGCTGGGTTGTTTCTGTAAATACATTGTTGGGTTGATTATGCTGGGTCAAAATTCAGGGTTATTTTGATTATTGTAAACACAATCTTGGGTTGCTAATGCTGGGTCAAATTAGTTGTAAGGGGGTCATTCACAAATAAACAGCTGGTTGGGTTATTTTGACCCAGTAGCTGGTTTATTCTTCACTTCTGACTTGAGGAGCACACCAGTCATAGCGGGCATTTTATGGTAAGTTGAATATTTACTATTTATCTATATTTTTAATAAGTTGTGGTAGCAGCAAGCTCATTTTACTATTCAAAAAACAGTCTTTGATTAAATAGCCCAACATTTTTTTTACAGAAATGCCTTTATATCATTACCTTTAAACCTCTGCAGCCTTTTTTAAATATGCATTTTAAATTGTAAATTCCTCAAGTAATCATATTCATTGGGGATTCATTGCATTTTTAAAAGGGTAAAGGTGTTTCGTATATCCATACAGAGCGCAATATGTCCGTTATTTTAGCCCCTCAAACGCAAAATCAGGGGGAAATTAGTCTGTGGATAATATACGTTAGTGATGAAGAAGAAAATTATGTGAATGGCAGCTTGACAACCTAATACATACCTTTGAATGTAAGTGATGGTGTGTAATGAACAGGTGGGGACCAACATGGTGGAGTATTTACAGAATGCAGAGACGACTGGAGCATTGCTGCACATTTTACGCCTTGGGGACGAGACAAGGGAGACATGCCAGACCCAGGCCATGCCATTGAGACAAATTCTTTGCTGGAGGCTGTTGATGTTTGTTTGAATGTTAAAAAAGTACAAAATGTACAAAAAAAAGTGTTAAAAGTTGTATTTAAAAAAAATATATATATTTACAATTAAAATTACATTTACATTTGCCTCTCGGGCTTATTTTATTACAAACATGTCCTCCAACCAATACGCCTATATAGGTCGTTTGTCACTTCCCTGAAATACGACCCATAGGAGTGCTAACTAAAGTTGCGCCCCTATTGACAACAGGACACTTTCAGTTTAATGCATTGTTCCCTTTTATCTGCGTCTTATTTTAGGTTTTGCATAGCTCAATTGGTAGAGCATTGCAATATACAACAACATGCAATCGTGGGTTTGATCCCAGGGAACGCATGTGCTCATAAAGTGTATATGCACTATAAATCACTGGGTACGTTTAGGGGTGGGGTGGGTTGTAGTTGTCAATAAAAAAATATTTTTGCTAAATGGAAATATGACAAATGGTGGTAAAAAGTCCACACATTAAATTTAAATGACCACGCATTTTGATTGGTAACGTCAGTCATACGTCATTTCATGACGTCAGACGTAACACGACACTGTCATTATTGTTACGCCAGCTAGAGGGCGCATGCCTTTAAAATGTAAATAAAGGTCGTAATAAGGTGCTTGAAAAACGACCTATAGAGTCGACCTGACATTCAGTTTGGAGTTCAGGAGATTGTCTTGACCAGGACCACACCCCTAAATGCATTGAAGCAACTGCCATGTGATTGGTTGATTAGATAATTGCATTAATGAGAAATTGAACAGGTGTTCCTAATAATCCTTTAGGTGAGTGTGTATATATATATATATATATATATATATATATGTTTGTGCAGGAATCTTCAAATGTAAGCCATCTATGCAGATCTAAGATTTCTAAGAGGTGACTTAGAACATACAAGAATGGAGATTGTGCATTCCTTGCAAACAGTTTGTGTGTGTGTGTTATGCTGCATGCTGGCTAAGTCACAGTCGATGGTAGGTTCAAATTGCAAATTTGTAGTTGGTTGATTGAAGTGCTTGCGCTTCAGATCGATCTGCTTCAATAATGTTTCTGTTATTAGTGATATGTTGAGAAACCAGGGGCCCTCTGGTTTGCCAACCACCCCAATAACCAGAAAGTTTAAACACTTTGAATCTTAATAGCAGGTCTGTCTCTGCTTGATAATATTCATCATTAATTTGTGACTCTAGCCATGCATATGTGTAATACAGTGTTTTCCCATGAGTCTGTCATCATGGGGTTAACTTTACTGGCCCTATGTGTGCGAAGCTATGATCATGTGTAGATGGACAATAGATCTTTAGTGAGGTAACACTTTTGGAATCTAAGCCATCTTTGTCTTCTATGACGTGTAGTGTTCAGCCTGGATAGTCTGGATCTATACCAGGTGGTGATGAAGTGAGAATGTAGTGATGGAGGTGTGTGTTCAGTGTTCATGTCTAGGAGATGGGTGGAATCTAATTGTAACGCAGTTCATTGTTATGAAAAGAAGGAGGCGGGAACCGGCAAACATTTGAACCACTTTAATAAAAATAAACACAAAATGAAAGTAAAAGCGGTAGCCCCTCACGGACGACTGCCGCGCACACACGTAACAAAACGTAAATAAAACACAATGTAAAATCCAGGCCTGGTCCTCTCTCGTTCTTCACTGGTGTCGCTTGTCCTTATATGCCTCCGAGCTCCCTTATGAGAGGACTCGAGACCGGTGTGCCTCGCAGGTGACGCTCATTCTCAATCACGCACCAGTCTCGCTCGCGCCTCCCACCTCTTTCTCGTCCACCTCGCCACACTAATCTATAACAATCTGTGTTGCATAATTTAGTTCCAGTGCTACACAGGGAGGCCATGTAGACATACTGTGAGGTGTGAATGACCCCATCAAGTGTCTTCACACCCATCTCCCACATGTCAGGTTATGTTCTGACAATTCCGCTGTCCTGGCTCTGATGCAGGTGGGGTCAAACACCTTCCCGGTGTGCGTCCTCCAAGGAATTGCAGTGGTCAACCTGAGACAGAAACAAATGCAGAGAGAACCACAGTTAATTCTGACGTTATCAACAGCTTCACATTAAGACGTGGACTTATTTGAACTGCACCATTATGTTTGATGACTTTTCATCCCAGATGAAAATCATTGGCCATCATTGAGTTTCATTGGCCAGATCTGAATTGCTGCTGTTGTTTCAGTACAGTGTGTGACACCTAAAACTGCTCTTGCAGTCAAGCCTTCATAGTCTGCGGCCATGAGCATTGGAGAATCCATTTCTGCTGGGGAAATGTTTTCTGTATTAATCAGTGATTTTATCACACATATTGTCATTCATTCCGATGGGTTGATGCCCCATGGCTTTACTTCAAGTTGCTCTCATTACAGCCAGTTCTGTGGGCAGAAATTATTTCACCTGTTTCAGTGTTGCCTGCTTAGCATTTGCTGTTTTATGGTGTCGTTCACACATTTGGTTAGTGCCGATCTCTTGTGACCTGCAAAAGGCTGTGGAACTTCTGCCTGATGTTTAGCATTTCACACCTTCCTTGTAAATTTATTTCCCTGATCAGATTAAATTTTACATGGTGTGCCCCAGCGAAGGATGAATTGGTCTGCTATTATCTGTGCCACACTTCTAGTTGTGTTTAAAGGCAAAAAATAAAAGGCACACTCCACCTCCCCTTTTGGCACTGGGTAGTGGACCAATGAAATCGAATTGTAAAAGATCAATGTATCACCTTTCTAATTAATGCATATTATAATTTGGTTCATAATATAATTATATTATATTAAAAAATAATATCAATTAAATAATATTATTTTTGGTCTTTAAAGAGTCTCTGAAACAACTTATTTGTCAAAGTGTTCGTTTTGCAGAAGGCAATCACAGCTGCGATGGCATGTTCACCGTGTGTACAACAACGGTCAGGCTTAAAGCCAACGAGGGACTCGTTCAGTGAACTGCAAGCACATGGTCAAATTCCTGCTCAAATTCTCTCTTTGAGAGTTAAGATGCCTCAGATTGCATTCTCATGTCAATATATTTGAATATGAGAGTTTCTGTGTCTCAGGGCTGATGCAATGCACATTCACTGTTTCTCAGATTTTCAAATGCCTCTTCTTTCATTTAGTCTATTTAAAGAATATATGAAGGCAAAGTGGCCATTTTAGCAGATTTACAAGATGTGATAGATTCAGTTTGTGCTACTTATTTGGCTAACCGCTCCCATTGAACAGGGAGAGAAAGTCTGTGTTCTCCGAGTGGGTGTATACCCATGGGCTCAGCTACAAGCCACTCAGAAACATTAAATCGTGCGTTTTCTTAAAAAAATATAGTAACAACATCACTATCCTTCTTTGTATCAGTTTTAGATTTTAATCTTACCACCTCTTAATTATTTCTAGTCAAGAGTAATTTTGCTTTGGAGCAGTAAAAGCTGAGGTGTAGCTAATTCTGATAAAACAAAAAGGTTTTCTTAACTTTTACCTGTTGCATCACATCACCCTGTTTTTCCCAACTTTGCTTTTCATAAACAAATGCATCAACCCGCCTATTTATCAAATCACATATGTTTTCCAATTGTTTATAAACTTTGATTTTTCATTATGTGTTTGCTCATTATCATTGCTTGTTGCTAGTTTGTTGTAACAAAGCCAATACAACAATTGGAGAAAGCATTTTGCTGATTGTAACAAAGTTAGTATGTTCCGGGAAGAAGGAGGCGGGAAGAAGGAGGCGGGAAGAAGGAGGCGGGAAACCGGCGAACATTTAAAACTTTAATGAAATAAATAAACAAAACTGCGCTCTACCCCCCCCCCCCCTCCTCTGGGGGGGGCCGATCACGGCGGCCGCGGTACCTGGGGGTAAGGACAGAGAGGCGAGAGAAACGGAGCCAGGAGCATGAGGAGCGACAAAACGAGAGAGGGGAGAGAGGAGAAATGAAAAGAAAAAAAAAAATTGTGGTCCGGTTCCCCGACACACTGCCGCTCGGTCCTCAGCCAACTGAGAGGCTCTTCCTCGCGGTGCCATGCGATGGTACTGGACGCTCGGTGGACGGCTCGATCCTCCTCCGCCCCCTGGCGGCCGGCGGTGGCTCCTCTTATTGAGGGCAGCCGGCAGCGAGTCCCGCGCTCCCTGCTCCTCCCCATCATGGCGGATGGCAGCAGGCTTCCGCCCACGGCGAACGCCGACGACTCCTCCGCTCCCTCTCAGACGGCAGCCACCCCACCTCGACCCAGGGGCGCGGCAGCGAGCTCTCCGTCCCACCGGATCTTCACTCGCTCCAGCACCACCACCTCGGGCAGCCCCTCGCGGTCTTCACTCATCCGCGCTGCCCGACCTCCTCAGCACCGCGATCCCCCTCAGCAGCGAGGGCTCTTCGACAGCATGTCCCTCCTTCCTCCCGGGTTTCGGCACCAATGTAACAACGTTAGTATGTTCCGGGAAGAAGGAGGCGGGAAACCGGCGAACATTTAAAACTTTAATGAAATAAATAAACAAAATAAAAGTCGCCGCGGCAGCCCCTCACGGACGACTGCCGCGCACACACACAAAATAAAACGTAAACAAAAACACAACATAAGTCCAGGCCTGGTCCTCTCTCCTCTTGCACTGTCGTTGCTCCTCCTTTTATGCTCCCGTCACTCCTCCGTGAGACGAGACCGGTGTGGCGCGCAGCTGGAGCTCATTATCGCTCGTCACCGGCCCCGTTCTCACGGTCCCTCACCTCACCGCTCGCCACACTGATTTTAAAACTTTAGGCTCTAATTTACAACTCTTCATCGAGTCCCAGAAAATAATTTGGAAGATGTTATTTCAATTTAGGTTTCATCTCTTGTTGCGTAGGCAGACAAGGAGATCTTTAAAATCCATAACAAGGGTTTTCATTCCTCATCTGTGCTGCCGCTATCATGTCCCTGACATGTGGTTGTATCTAAAGTCTCATGCCCCACCGGATTTACGGTTCCGGTCTAACATTGGGTTTTCTGACCCAATCTATCAATGTGTCTATATGGAATGCGTCTGTTTTTTCCTCAACACTTCTAAAAAGGCAAAAAGAATTGAAGTACCATAACAGCTGAAGGAAAAGATCAAACCTTTTGTTGATTTTAAAATCCAAATGCTTTGCTGAAAAGACGTTGCTTGTCCGAGTTGCAACATCACCGAGGCTGGTCACCAAATTGTAAGGCCCACCCAATCGTCCCAATGAAGGCTTACGATTGGTGGGTGACGGTTTCTTGCACGTTCGGTCTTTTCAGCGGGGCAAAGTGATTTAATTCCAATTTACCTTTATCTGACTCCATTTTATTATGACCTCGAATTTAGGTTGGAATGCCAATTGGTTATTAGGTCATTTGTATAACAATTTAACTACACATTTGATTATTCTATTTAACTCTTTACTCTTATTGAAATCATTCATTCGGTTCTCAGAGTCGCACAGGGTCTTCGCACCGGCCGTTATGCGGGCCCACGATCACAAACTCGCCAGTCCGATCATTAACCAGAGGTTATGGCTAAAGCGATTGAACAATGTTGCCCATGCTCACTATTGTTAAAAAGTGCCCATGTAGCCCCCTGCAGTCGCCTATATAACAACTTAGTTAAAGCTGAAACAGTAACCAGAGGTTATGGCCAGTACCATAAAATAATGCCGTATTATCTCATTAGTATTTTATCTGGCCCCCTATAATGCGACTGCATAACAACTTAAAGTCAAGCAGTTTAGTCAGAAATCTAGAATCTCGCCAGATGTGCCCCACGCTCCATACTATCCGAGATCTAGTATGTAATTAACCGTGGTCGCAGATTTGCGGTAACAACGGATTCATCATAATGCATAAATCAATGTAACAATTTATTATTTGTCAGGTAATGTATCATGCCAATTACATAATCAATTCAAAGATAATCGATACATACATCAAATGCTCTGAAGAAAAGAGTAAGAAATGTATACCTGACTTCAAGGAAATAGGATACATAATGCATAGTATTACGGGCTGATCTGGTTACAGAATCGCGCCCTGAGCCCCGTGCAACATCTCCTTAAATACACAGACCAAGACAGAAAACTCTTTCAAATAGAAACGTGTTAACAAATAAGTATATTAGAACGATTTATGGAGGATCATGTGCATAGGACACTAAAAACTGCAGTAAATGATGCTGAAAATTCAGCCACCACAGAAATAAATTATTACTGTATTTTTGATCAAATAAATGCAGCCTTGGTGAGCATTTCTATCAAAAACATACAAAAATCCATACCAACCCCAACCCTTTGAACGCTATGTATTAATAAACTGATTTTAAATATTTGTTGGATTTGACATTATTTTATCTTATTTCTGTAGACTGCCAAGAGGTAAAACATAAGCACAGTTTGAAACCTAAATGAGCAGTCAGTTATGCAGTTATGCAGACTCCTTTGCCCTTCATTGTATTTTTTAGACTTACGGTAGAACATGCCAGCTCTCCCAATTTCAGATTAATTTCTGCACAGGTCTGCGGCTGAAGGAGCACTCACATGATAGAATCTTTCATACAGTCTCCTTTATACATCTGGTGAACTAAGGCACTGGCGCTTCTCTCTGCCGCCTGCAGCCCAGGGATATGGTCATGGGAAAGGGCGGGTGTCAATTTCCTGTTTTATCGCTTTTTATCGCAACCTACACATCTCCAGAGACATCTGGGATGAGCTTAACCAACCCATGCAGAAAAATGTCAGCCTCCTCCCTGTCTCAAACAGATTTCCAACCCCTCTCGTTCCTCAGAACTCCCCACTCCTGCTTATTTACACGCAAATGGCAGGTTGGCGGAGTGAAGAAAGAACACCTACAGTCAGTCGTGTGACCCGGTGAAGTGCAATACCAGAGTGTAATATCCTCCCAGTGTGCCATTCACCAAATGGAGCTTGATGCGGGTCGCAGTATCCACAGGGAGGTTCTCAGTGAGCAGTAATGCTGGGCCAGATTAATAGCGTCCTGGAGGAGCAATAAAAAGATGCTGACTGAACGCCGTCACATCTCGGAGCTGGCATTCTTTCTGCTTTGACATTCAAATGCACCGTTTTCAAGCTGCTTTCGTTTGCTAAATGATTGCGAGGATTCATTATGATTCGAACTATGAAGTTTCTGATTTTGTTTCATGTGTTGCTTAAAGAAAAACACCACTTTTTTTTTAACCCACCACCTTTTCATCATCCAAAGCTTCACCATCAAATCAGTAGGCTTTTTTTTTTTTACAACTTTAATTACTTGATCCAGCATAATTGCTGGCAGGGTACATTCAAATGCCACCGTTGAATCTGAGGAAGTCAAGTGTGATTTGACACCCCCTCAATAGTCAATAAACAGTCAATGTTGACTGCATTTTGACACCGTAATTTGGTAAAATCAGTTACATCCCAATAATGGGCAGGCTACAAAATTTTGACTATGGCTATGTCTACATTAATCTAGATATATTAAAAATGGCGTTTACATTTCAAAACGCTTTCCATCCACACTAGCATTTTCAAGCATTTTCCAATAAAGTTGCTCATCCACACTGAAAGTCTGAAAAAGCTTAAATTAGAGGCGTTTAAAATATATATATATATATTGTATTTGAATATTTGGGCTCGGATATGTGTTTATAAGGAGAAAAACATAATTTTTTTAATCATTACGTTTTTGTCACCACTTCTGAACAAGCTTAGCTATGATTAAGAAAATATACTTACAAATAAGCTTACATTATATCTAGAGATTTTATTTTAGTTGAAAACATTACATCATCTTAAAAATATATACAGAATAAAAGCATTTAATATGAAGCAGACTGGTGTTTATTTCATGTGATTTCATGGTGGTTTCACCCGACAATGTTTCCAAAAGACATGTTGATCCATTTGATCAAAAGTAATTCCATTTAGTAAGGTCATTTATATCATTTTGATCTAATACAATCAACTTGTTAACAAGCTCCACAGCGCCACCAAGTGCTTTTAGTTAGAACTGTGAGTTTTAGTTTGCATGCTTAGGATTTCACTGCATTTACGGGCAGCAAAGCAACATATGTGTCAAAATTCGAATAGTATTTTTCTTTTTTTAATAATAATTACAGATCGAATATTCGACTAATCGTGCACACCCTAGCGTTAATCCTCTTACTGCTCATGCATTAAACAATAAAAGCTCCCTGAGATTATACCGAGAAATCATACGTAATGAATTTCTCATGCTATTCTTCTAACATGATCCTTTTTTTAGCAAAATATCCCACTACTTACTGATGCATCCAGGACACACACAATTGCCATTCCATGCATGCTATAAATTCAATTACCCTCATGTTTTGAGGCAAATCTGACCCAGGCAGCAACATAGTGTTGGCCCAGATCTGGGCCACATCTGGTACATGTGGATTTCATGTGTACCAGATGTGGGCCGGATCTAGGCCGACACTATGTTGCTGTCTGGGGAGATACTCGTAATTGCAAGTACATTTTCAGCCATCTTTGCAAAAATGTAATATAAAGATTGTGCAAAGAACAATTATCTTTAGCAACACTGTGAAAGTGAATAGCAGAAGGCACGTGCTGGTATAACCATAGATTTATATGGGTCAAATATGAGTCACATGACTAAACATGCCTCATCGTTTTCAAACACCTCTGTTGTCACATTCCACACTACAACATAAAAACTGCATTTTCAGATTTATCCACTTCGTAGAGAGTTTTCAAAAAGTTTTCGCAGGACAAAAATACATCGCAGTGTGGATGAAAGGCCAAAACATCGAGAAAAAGATGCATTTTCAAATGTATCTGGATTAATGCAGACTTAGCCTATATTATCACCCAGATCTTAAAATAAACGTATAAGTATGTCCAACTTTATCCGCATAAATACAGAATATTGTAAACATTTCATGGATTCTGATTTATTTACACTGTTAAAGAGTTGGATTCTCATGCTAAACATGGCCAAAATTAAAAAAAAAAAAATTAGTTGGACGCATGACAGTATTTCTGTGCCAAATACACTCCTTCCGGATTCGAACAAGTTTTGGAAAGTTTTTTTTTTGAGTATAGCCCTGTATTACGTCATAAAGGGCGGAATTCCTTGTATGGGCACTTCTCCCGAATGAGCGTGTGCACACATTACGAGCATGAGCACGGAAGCCGTCGGCAACGCTGTTATTTTCTTTTTAGACCACAAAATCAACAATGTCACTAAAGAAGTGTGTTTTTGGTTGTAAGTGAAATATAACCCAGCATTAAGGAAACAGTGGATGCAGTTTGTTTTTCCGGAGCAGCAACGGAGTTCTGCAAGTGTGTTTGTTTGTTCCCGGTCATGGGTTGAAACCGCAGGCAGTGAGTGAAACTATATTAAATGTCTGTGTTTTGCTAGCAATCGGTGCGTAAGTGCATATAATGTAAACAACGCGAACGTATAGTGAATCGAAAGTTATCCAGGGGATAATGCCATGATGTATTGTGTGTGTGTGTGTGTGTGTGCTTGTGACTCTTTAGCTCCGCCCACTGCACACCTCCAAGTTCGGCTGTTTTCTAAAAGGATCGGTACAGTGTATCTGTATTTTATAAATATGATAAAACTAAAAACTCTTCGGAGATATGAAGGATGCAATACTACTCTATAGGTACTCAAGATTAACATGAGATTGGCAGAAACTGTGTGTGGTACCCTTATCATGAAACAATGTGTATTGTAAAAAGTGCTACAAATAAACTTGACTTGACTACTAAAAGATTTGTGTGTCTTTGTTTAGTCAGGGAACAGGCCCGATAAGAGCCAAACACCATAATTCTACTGCATGCACATGGTCATATTTCACTCCAGACACACACTATGGAATTTCCTCTTCTCTTTATTGACTCGGTTATTTGTCATTCTCTTTGCAAAAGTACCTGGCAATATTTCAGCAGACGTGTTGTTACTTTTTTTAATAAAAATTCTAGGTGCGAGGACACAGAGGCCTGTGAATACATATAAAGCAGGACTTGATGTTCTTTGATCCACTGATAATTTTACTTAGGCTTGAAAAGAGCTTGCAAAGCGTAAAAATATTCTTAGCAGGCCCTAACGGTGTGTTAACACTCCATGCCCAATAATTAAAAAAAAAAAAAAAAAAACGGCCATATAACAAAGATGAAAGCTCTTACAACAACAACAAACCCTCAATATGCTTTAATGTGCTTGAGTTAAGACCGAAATGCAAAACGTTTCATTTCGGTGCAAAGAAAGTGCTGCCTCTATGGATTCTGGAGCCATTCTTCACTCTGCATTATCATTTTGATGCCCGCCATCTGTTCCCCTTTCCCTTCACATCTCTCACCAGGTTTGTTCCACCAGAGCACCATAAGGCGAGAGAGGTAGGGAGCAGGTGAGGCTGTGGAGGATACGTGGAAATAATGAGAGCTGAGGTGAAGAGGTGGAAATTTGCTTGTGTGGGATGCTTCGCTTCCTGACCCTTTATTATTGGTACGTTGTGTTCGGATTGCTTACAGCGCTTTGTCAGACATGAATGTCTGGTTATACACATAATTTGAGCAACAGATTAATGTTTATCCCTTATTTCGACATTAAATACTTCTGTAATTCTTGCATTATTTCAGTCCAACATAATGTGACTTAAAGGAGCTGGAAGTTGTATTTGCTAATTCAACAACATGTGCTCTTTCCAAAACACTGATAGGGCAATAATGTATAATGTCAGCAATCCTGAACAGAGTTATGCAAGTTTTACTGTAAAATACTGTAAAAAAATTAAATAAAAAAAAAACTTAAAATATAAAAATGACTATAATGTATGGTGTATATTTAACAAGACTTTTAAAATATTGTTAAAAAATTATTGCTAATTGATATAAAATTGCTAAAAATGAAATATGAATATAAATATACAATTTGTTTGTGTGTAAAAATGTCACCTACATTATTTCTGTTACATGTTTTAAATTCATATTTTATAAAACTGATACATTTCAGCATTTTTAGTATTTTGAACTGACATGAAGAACTTGGTCATATTTTCTTAATATATGAATGATATATCGCTTTCCTAATAAATCAGTTAATTCAGTGATGCCATCTTTCTCCCAACTAAGCATCAACATTTCAGCCTCAGAGCGGGAACATTAACTATATGTAAGAAACTAGTAGTGTGTTTCATTCGGTTCAGCTCCTCCAGCTGAATCATATTCTTCACAACAGCTATAATCTAATAAGACTGGCTTGTTACACTTTTCTAACTCGATCTTGCTGTTCTCTGCTAGTGCCTAGATTTTGATGTTGATCATATAAGATGTAATGCGGCTTTCTTGTTGTTCATAATTGTCAAGACCTTGTTTGTTTGTTTTTCTCACTTTTATCCTTTTTTATGGCTAAGTATCTTGTTTATAGTGAAGGGAAACAAATAATGTCATGTCTTGGCTAACAATCATATGGTGATTTTTGAGCAGGCTAATAATCTGCCTTAATGAGGTTAAATCAAAGAAATGTCATGAGCTCAAGGCTATATTGTTGTAATGCTCTACTGGGTGGTTGCCCTGCACGCTTAATAAACAAACTCCAGCTGGTCTAAAACGCAGCAGCTCGACTTCTTACTAGAACCAGGAAGTATGACCATGTTAGCCCGGTTCTGTCAAAACTGCATTGACTACATATTAAACATGGTATAAATTTGAAAGCAGACACACTCTGTCAGTTTAAATCTAGATTAAAAACACGTCTTTACTATGGCATACACATAGAACATTATCAATTTCTATTATTCAAATCAGTTAAATGATTGTTAGGCTGCATTAACTAGGTCAGCCGGAACGGGGAACACTTCCTATAACACCTGATGTACTCGTTACATCATAAGAAGAATGGCATCTACGCTAATATTAATCTCTCTGTTTATCCCGAGGTTTACTGTAGTCAGCCGGATCCGGGCTGTATCCAGATCAGATGGTGGACCTGCGCCTAGACATGACCACAACGCATGATGTAGTCAGCTGGTTTCCAGGCCGGATCCAGATAAGATGGTGGACCTGCGCCTAGACACGACCATAACGCATCCCTGAAGTGTCAGCAGAGATTGTGTCAACTAGACAATCCCCTGTTAAGACCTCATCGACATGACAGCCAGTGGCACTGATTCTCGTCTCCATACTGGCGTGAAATATGGCGTGAATCCGATCTTCAACCAGATGGAACTGGATAAACAATTTGAATGTTCCGATCCAATCTGACTTCTGACCTGTAATGCTGCCTAAATCATAATCCATACACTGTCTGTTCGTTGGCCAGAGGAGAACTGGCCCCCCAACTGAGCGTGGTTTCTCCCAAGGTTTTTTTCTCCATTCTGTTACCTGATGGCGTTTTGGTTCCTTGCCACTGTCACCTTTGTCGCCTTTGGCTTTTGGCTTGCTTAGTTGGGGACACTTAATATCTAGATATCTAGAACTAGATCTGCTGTACATCCGAAACAAACTTTGTTGCATCATTTTTCTGTTATCACTGTAAAGCTGCATTGAAACTATTTATATTGTAAAAAGCGTGATATAAATAAAGTTGACTTGACTTATATGAAAATGACATAATTTGATTGTTGCAACTACAGACAGAGAGCCTGTGTTTTGCTTCATTCAGACACAAGATAACATCCAAAGTTTGCAGAGGCTTTGGCAGAATCCTCCTAACACAGATAAAAAAATGTCATCAGAGTAACTTTTAATGGCGCAGTATAAACGTCTCCAATATGATGTTTCTCTTGTGAAACTGCCCTGGATGAACAATCCTTGAAAACGTTATTTTAAAAGTCTTTATATATAAAACTCTGATGAAATCTCTGATCGAGACTGAAATGAACTCATCATTCCCCATCATTTCCTTCCAAAAAAACAAAACTCCATGACCCTCATGAACTCATCCAGACTGAAGGAAAACTCTCCCAGCCCCTGGGATTCACATTCCCCCCACTTGTTTTATCCATAACCAGTAGGTTAATTTAATTACTTTTTGATAGAGAGCAGTCAATTTCACAGTCAGGCACCTAGCAGAACTTAAAAATTGTGGCCCCATAGGTATGATATATGAGGCAATAACCTATAATGTAATGAAGTCACCTTCAGAGCAGGACCTCTGTCAGTGAAGTAATAATGAATTATAACAAGCATAATAGTATTTGGGTTTGACATGGCAGGCGCTGGGTAAAATGAAATAAAAAAAGAGTGAGTTACACTCTCTGGAAACCGAAAGTTCACTGGCAAATCCATCAGGCTGGCACTTTCATCGTGGATCGCACAGAAAGACATATGCTAGGGCAATGGATCAGTCATGATCCTCTGGGTGGTGTTATTTGAATGTATAGAACCATTAGCATAATACGTTTGAGGGTTTCTTGCGTTGTTTCTCTTCTCCCAGGTGCCGAGCAGGGCTTTTTATAGGAGCATACATATATGCACACTGTCACAATATCTTTTGAAGAACTTCTGTATAATATTATATTATATCACATTAGCTATTGTTGTGCTTTTTGCCAACAAATGATGTATATTTTATGTAGCTACAATACTACAACTGTATTTTAAGGTGTGAAGTAGCTACATTATACTTTTATTACACTATATATGTATTACTATAGAGTTACGGTTAGGGTTTGTCACTTGTAATTATGCATAATTTACTTTTATTAATATAGTAAGTACATGTAGTAACTATGTCACCTTAAAACAAAGTGTTACCCTGTATTTTAGTCCTACTTTATTCTACTATTGATTTATAGATTTCCCTTTCTGTTGGCTGTTTGTTTAAGCTTGTGGTGTTGACCTTAAAGTATACAATGCAATCAAAGCTCTTGTGAGATAAAAGAGAAACCTCTTGTCCAGATGATATTAGAGGTGCATCTATTTGATATTCATTGGCATGCTGGTAGACAAATTACCCTCACCCATCTCTAATTAGACTCTGCATGTCTCAACAACCATATGTTAAATATTTCTGCTGTGTCCAAGCTTCTATTTCTCTCCTTCCCTCCCTTCTTTCTGTCACATATTTGTGCTGTCCATATCATATTTTATTCCACCTTGATCTGCTCTTGGCCTGGGCATCACCATCCAATCATTTGTGTATAAATTATGAATGGCGGGAGGGGCTTTGTAGGTTCCACCCACACCTGGTGTGGTGCAAAGATGCAATTCTGCTAATTTTTTAATTTATTTTTATTTTTTTTACAATCATTAGCACACATCTTCTTCCTGTTTACAACATTACATCTACTGCAAGCAATAAAATGAGTGATTTGTCATGGCTGAATAAATAGCACAAACATCAGACAGTTCTCTAATCCTCAAAGTACTCAAACTAATAAAAGAAAGTAGCTAACAGCATCTAAATGGGCATATTTTGACATTTTTTCTATCATTACACGTCTGCCGACAAACCTAACAACAATTCTGCAAATATTTGTGTCAGCTAATGTCTCTCACTTTTCAGCTAATAAATAATGCAATGTATTTACATGTTTTGAAGGCAATTAGTTTGCAGAACTAGAAAGGCCTTCATTCAAAAACAACACAGTGGTAATTACTGTGCTCCGACTCCAAATCAAGAAACACTTTTCCTTCTGAAATGAATAACAAAATGGAAAGCATGTAGATGCGACGGTCATATAACAAAGTGGGGAGAGTGTTGTTTTGAGCTGAGAGGGCGTCAGATGAAGGACCAGTGGATGCTTGAACTGATAATGAGTCTCTCAGCTGTCTGAGTGGACCTTTGTTGGGTTCACAGAGACTTATTACAATGTCACCTCACTCTCATTTATATGGAGGGCAGGTCAAAAAATCAGTGCAGCCAGTTAAAAAACAATATTCAGTGCCACTGAGTGGAAAGTACAATGGTTTTCATTTAAAGTGCCCCAATTATTTTAAAGGTTCCTAATTTTGTTTTGGAAGTCTCCTACAACCGGTTTACATGAATCAAAGGTCAAAAAACTCATTCTCATAATATACATTGCATATCACCACATTTTTCAATGATTCTCAAACAACTCGTTGGAAGATTCAGTCTCCCTAAATCCCTCCTTTCCACAAGCTACTCTGCTCTGATTGGCCAGACAGCCCAGTCTGTTGTGATTGGTCTACCGCTGTGTGTAGGAAACGAAACTTCAGCTC
The DNA here is from genome assembly GCA_039654625.1 of Rhinogobio ventralis. Taxonomy (NCBI): domain Eukaryota; kingdom Metazoa; phylum Chordata; class Actinopteri; order Cypriniformes; family Gobionidae; genus Rhinogobio; species Rhinogobio ventralis. The sequence goes on from CM077208.1 coordinate 27,844,066, forward strand.
CAGAGGCTTCCTAAAGCTCAGCGATTGTACACACTGTAAAGACAGTAAAGATGGTGTCAATTTTACGATATCAATCTGAGCGCAAGTCCAATGATGAAACATTGGGAGAACTAGTTATTCAACACAAACCTCTATCACAAGGACGACTTGAGCAGGAAGTTTCTCAGTAATACACTACTCAGGTTGGCATACATCATGAGATGTTGCAACTGTAATTCCTCACCATAAGCTTTAACAAATGTGTGTCCATCAACAAACCAATGTGTATATTTTTATAATTTATTGAGGTCTACATGTGGGAACTGTATCATTAACTGTATCAAATAACAGCACACACGTTAGCCAAGCGAATGACTGATGTAACATTAAAGTTTGTAAAACAAATCTTGCACCATTTATCATTTATCAATCCATTTATCCTTTATCATTACTCAAAGTAGTAAGAACGACAAACAATCTGCATTAATGGACACGATTTTAGGTAATAGTGGCCCACAGCTGATTAGCAGAAGTATTTCAGTAAGACAGTAATAACTTGAGTTAGCCTGTTAGCCAGCAACCTACACAATAAAAAGCACAAAAATACATATTTTGAACACCGGGTAGAAAATATACAGTGGGGAGAACAAGTATTTGATCTGGTTAAAAAGCATGTAGAGGTCTGTAATTTTTATCATATGTACACTTCAACTGTGAGTGACAGAATCTAAAACAAAAATCCAGAAAATCACATTGTATGATTTTTAAATAATTAATTTGCATTTTATTGCATGACATAAGTATTTGATCACCTACCAACCAGTAAAAATTCCGTCTCTCACAGACCGGTTAGTTTTTCTTTAAGAAGCCCTCCTGTTCTCCTCTCATTACCTGTATTAACTGCACCTGTTTGAACTCGTTACCTGTATAAAAGACACCTGTCCACACACTTAATCAAACAGACTCCAACCTCTCCACAATGGCCAAGACCAGAGAGCTGTGTAAGGACATCAGGGATAAAATTGTAGACCTGCACAAGGCTGGGATGGGCTACAGGGCAATAGGCAAGCAGCTTGGTGAGAAGGCAACAACTGTTGCTGCAATTATTAGAAAATGGAATAAGTTCAAGATGACGGTCTATCTCACCTCGTGGGGCATCAATGATCATGAGGAAGGTGAGGGATCAGCCCAGAACTACACAGCAGGACCTGGTCAATGACCTAAAGAGAGCTGGGACCACAGTCTCAAAGAAAACCATTAGTAAAACACTACGCCGTCATGGATTAAAATCCTGCAGCGCACGCAAGGTCCCCCTGCTCAAGCCAGCGCATGTCCAGGCCCGTCTGAAGTTTGCCAATGACCAACTGGATGATCCAGAGGAGGAATGGGAGAAGGTCATGTGTTCTGATGAGACAAAAATAGAGCTTTTTGGTCTAAACTCCACTCGCCGTGTTTGGAGGAAGAAGAAGGATGAGTACAACCCCAAGAACACCATCCCAACTGTGAAGCATGGAGGTGGAAACATCATTCTTTGGGGATGCTTTTCTGCAAAGGGGACAGGACGACTGCACCGTATTGAGGGGAGGATGGATGGGGCCATGTATCGCGAGATCTTGGCCAACAAACTCCTTCCCTCAGTAAAAGCATTGAAGATGGGTCGTGGCTGGGTCTTCCAGCATGACAACGATCCTGAGGAGCAAGCTGGTCCAAATAAAGTGGGTACTATCCCATCTTTAATGGACTTTTTTCCCTAAAAAAGTAAAAAAGCATTGCAATTAGCATTACCTAGTTACTTTTAATGAAAAGTAATGCTTTACATTACTTTTGCATTACTTTTTTCTCTCTTGGGCTGGGCTTGCTCGTTTGTTTTATAATAACAAAAAAAAAATTCACAAAATCATGCCTGTACAGTACAGTGTGAAGCTAAAACAAACCTTTCAGCTGTGCTGCCATTCTGGATTGTAGAAGGATAGGATAGGATGCAAAAGTAAAGCATTACTTGTTACTTAAAAAAAGTAATCTGATTACATAACTCATGTTACTTGTAATGTGGTACCCCAAAGTGCAAACTAAGGACAATAAATGCAGGGAACAAACAAAGGAAACAAAATAAGACACAGGTGCAAATAAGTAACCATGGTAAAAAAAAAAACAAGGACATAATCAGAAACCAAGGATACCAAAACTAAGCAGAGATGGGAAACAGGAACTGACAACAAAGGGTGGGAGTCTTGGTGGTGGATGTGGTTGAGCTGACGGAGGATGGAACCTAAGGGAAGCCAGCAGAGGAAGAACAGACAGAGGGAGGAGCCAGAGTGGAGCCTTGGCGAACAGTCTGGGCAGAACCTAGGGACCAACTGAGGCGGAGCCGATGGGATGAAGGCCCAGGATAACACCACTGGTCTGGTAGGTCAAGGCGGTGCTGCTGGAACCAGGGTGATGATTGACCAATGCAAAGCCGGTGGGGCGAGGGAGCCTGATGGAGCATGAGGGATGACAGACAGCTCTGGTGGAATCGAGGTAGCGTTGAGCCAGGGGGAGCCGACAGGCTGACAGGCCTGAGGTGAAGCCGGGGAATCCGCATCACCGAGCAGAGGGGAAGAGCTGGATAGAGCCAACTGAGAGGGGTGGAGTCGAGGAGTGGGACGACAACCGGAGTGGACGGAACCAATGGAGGAGTAAGGATTACGGACAGGACTGGTTTGTTAAGTTCAGTTCCTTGCCCTGATTAGTATGCCATCTATTAGTATGCTTTCGGTTAGTGGTTGTTTCTCTTCTGCGTTTTATATTCTCCTGTTATCCTAAGTGTTTGTTATTTTCATCTATTGCTAATTAAAGTTGACTGGCTCAATTAATCCTTGCTGCAACCACATGACATTAACACAGCATTGGGAAGTTAAGAATCTTAATGAATAGTGTGACGTTTTCCTGGGTTTGGTCATTTAGATGTATGAAAACCTGAACTAACCTTGCCATGTTATTAAAAAACGGTCAAAATATTATATATTTTTAAGAAATGTTCTGACTTTGGGATTACAAAGATCCTTTATTTAATACCATTCCTGTTTTGTTTTTTTAACAATATAAATTAATTTAAATTTAGAATTTCATAAACTTTTCATCATATAAGAGGTGTGCTGAAGTTATTGTCTATATGCATTTTACTTCATATAGAACAGGTTAAAAAAGTGTTATTTACATATATTTATCTCTTAAGTTTTTTCATGTTTGTAAATGCACATATGTGTTCAGGAAGGATAGAGGAACTAGTATGTTCTATCTAGACTGTGTATACATTCACCCCCAAAAGTAAAAACCCTAAATCTCAACCAACATATTTAAATCTACTGTATGTGGGACCCATTCCACCCTCCAGTTGCACTGAACATCATCATTAAACTCCTGGGATCTGCTATCTCACTCGCCTCTGCGGTTCCTGTGGGCTTAAACCAATTAGCACATATCTCAAATGACCAATAAATCAGTCGGCCGGTGGACTGTGAATTGGCTGCATACCCAAATCTATAGAGCATGTATAAAGGACGCAGAAGCTTGTGATTAATACCAATCGAGCTGCCTTCATAATGGCACAGGATATATGAATAGGATGTGTATGTATTTATTCCATTTATATGAGCCCATGCTTCATAAATCATGTGGTAATCTGTGGTAATTTGTGGCCAGGAGGATGCAAATAATGCACAACCATTCAATGGTATTGATGTTTTGTGCAGCTGATTGCATTGTCTACATGCCATAAGAAATCTGGTTGTTTTTCATCAGCACAAAAGCTTGTAATTCACGGTTCCATTTTATGTTTGAGTGGCATGTAAAACTTCAAGAGGTATTAGCAAAAGCCCCCGAATCTTTCATTTTACAACTCAATTAAACGAGACAAGAACTGCGGCGGTGTATGTGATTAACTTTTTAAGCTGGCCACAAACTATGAGATGCATTTTTGGAGAGCAAATTAAACTGACAAGAATTTGCCCGAAGTAATTTCTGTTGATAATCTCCAAACTGAGTCCAACACAATCAGACAGTTTAACAATGGTTCATTTTTTCTCATAAAGGGAGATAAATGAAGCTTTGATGACTGAAAATGATCATGAATATGCTATTTGCAGCTACAAAAAAAACGCCTCAGATATACTGTCGCATATTCTGAGGATATCTCGTCATATGCCAAAGATAGAATTTTTTTTACGTCAGTGTCCAGGTGCCAGGTCTCTAAAACTTAACAAACCATTCCCAGAGAAAAGAGGGTGTTGGGCACTTATCAGAATTGCTGGCATTGAAGAAACTCCATAAAACTCGCTACATGAAGTAAAGGCTTGAATACAGCTCTCAGATCTTTTCTGTCTACGCTGAATGCATCCAGCCTTGCCACACACAGGGTCAAACACTTTTACAAGCAGCTGGAGGGAAGGACGTTACTGAGTGGCACTTTTCTTGAGGAGAGATTGTGTAATCACTTAGATGTTTCCTCTACATTCATACCAACAATAAGCCATTAGCTGCCACTCAGCAAAGAGAGACACTTTTATTATATTGAAATGATTTTGAGCATGACAGCTGACCCCTTGGTATTGAATCAAGTGAACAGGGTTTGAAAGCATTGGAACTCCCTTCTTTGAAACCCAATTCTATAGGACCATTAAACATATCAAGTTTATTTAGCAAAACTGACTTGATGTCAAGTCAAATTTATTCACAATACACATTGTTTCAAAGCTGCTTTACAGAAAGTTATGATGTATATGATTTCAGGTACAAGCTAATTGTTGTTTATTATATTGTTAGTAATTAACAGCACACGTTTAATTTGAACAGAAATTCCATTTGTGCATGCATCTTACTTTGCCAATGGTGACAGTTATGTACACAAAAGAATATTCTTATCAATAGATGCATAAAATGAGATACATTTTAGAGACAATGCCTAACAACAAGCAAGTTAAAACTTTCATAAATCAGAGATGAAGTTTGTATGATGTTCTAATCATGCTCATCCATAATTTACAAATTATTATAGTCACATTCTATATTTGTTTCTCCCCAAGAACATTTTCCTCTAGGCCTAATTGTCTTATGCAATTACCCATGACTTTAGGGTGATAAATATCATTTTTTTTAATTGTATTGTTTTCTCTGGGGAAACAAGTTGAGCATGATGAGCATGTATATAATTACAATAGTCCAGCCAAAAACATCTTATGAAATATACTATTCAGGGCTGCATAATATATTGACATTATCGAAATATCACAAATGTATGTTGCGATAGATAACTGCATGATTATAATACTCCAAAAGATTACAAAAATTCCAAGTTTTAGGTTGCCACAGACAGCAGAGACTAGACTGGGCACAATGACTGTTACATACGTGCGACATACTTAATGTTATTAAATACAATAATCGAAGTACTCACATGCACAGAAAGCTCTCGGACAGCACGTGATCCCGAATTCAGTTCCCTTCCGCAGCTTATACACACAAATACACACACAAATTACGTCAAAATTGTCTTTGTCTTGTTGAGTATTCACATAAACGCAGTCAGTTATGTCTTAAGTCTAGTAAACAGTTGAAAAAGGAAATGCGCATGTAACAATATATTGTATCAGTGCAGTTCTTAAAGTGACAGCAGCCTAATAAACCTGTATGCTTAATGTTAATCAAAAGGCAAAGAGAAAATCAGTCACTGCTCTTCACTGAATGACTAGTTTTAATAAGAATCGGTATATATTTAATTCATACATTAAAGACAAAGCAGTTTTATTTTTGCATTTGATTATTCAATTTATGTTGATAAATAAACCTAATGTAAGCCTACCTGAAACCCTAAACCCCCCTGGTTTACACTGATGTTAAAATTACACTTCCTTTTTAATGCTAGAAAAACACTGCTTTTCACTTTTTTTAGAAATTTTTAGGGATGCTTTCTTCATGTATGTTGGTTATATAATGTCATAATAATCGTGATTAATTGCATCCAAAAATAAATAAATAAATAAATAAAATAAAATAAAATAAAAAAATATATATATATATAATTTAAATTATATATAAATATAAATATTTGATATATAAATATTTTAAAAAAATCTTAAATATAAACATGCATGTGTGTGTATTTATATATACATAATAATTATACAGTACACACACATATATTATGTAAACACAAACTTTTATTTTGGATGACAGCATCGTTTGACAGCACTAGTTTAAATATAATTTACATTTATTTTATACACATAAAGCATTATCTTATCGCATAGCAAATATCGCACTATTTAACGAGTTATTGCATATTGCATTTTTCTTCAGTATCATGTAGCTGAACACTTATCAGAAGGTTATTGAATAATTGTTATATGCTTTGGTCATTTAGATGTCTGAAAACCTGAACTAACCTTGCCATGTTATTAAAAAAACTGTCAAAATATTATATATTTTTAAGAAATTCTGACTTTGGGATTACAATTAATTAATTAATTTTAATTTAGAATTTCATAACCTTTTCATCATATAAGAGGTGTGTTGAAGTTATTGTCTATATGCATTTTACTTCATATAGAACAGGTTAAAAAAGTGTTATTTACATATATTTATCTCTTAAGTTTTTTCATGTTTGTAAATGCACATATGTGTTCAGGAAGGATAGAGGAACTATGCTCTCAGAAAAGACAAGAAAAACTCCCTTAGTCATTTCATAAGATGAATCCTGGATTACCACTGAAATGATGCTGATTTTGGAATACTGAGGAAAAAAATGTTTGTACATTATTTAATGAATTTCCTCTTTCCTTCGGGATATTTTAGATAATCTCTAGACAAATTTCAATAATGGATATAGGGATCCAAAAATAAAATGCCTGTCTATTTTATTTAATTTACAAAGCTATTCAACACCCACATCTCCTATAAAACATAATCACATAAACATAACATAAACACGTTTTTATTGTTTACTTATTATGTTTTTATTTTGCCCAAAATCACTTCATAAAATCATGACATTGTAAATCAAAACTATTCATAAAAAGGCTTTGTTCTACTAAGCTACGGCTTTGTCCTCCATCTTAGATTAATTTAGTCACTGACCTCATTGCAGTGCATAATAGGATAGCTTTCAACAAAATTGGTAGTATTGCTGTAGAATGAAACGTTTGAGGCTAAAAGCGAATTATTGCTAACTGAAGCAGAAAACATGTAGCATTGCAAACATGTTTCGTCATTCTTTTGGCTTTAAGACACATTTATTCACAATCTTAATGTCTTCCATTATTGAAGCTAATGCATAAAAATTGGAATCTTGGTAAATTAATGTGACACTGTTTGTGTATACATGTTGTGCCTGTAATATTTAAATAGCTGTATCTTTAGCCCTCTAGTCTGCATCTTTCAGGTCTTGCAGAAGTGTTTCTACTGGGTATTGCTTGTGATCTGGTCTTCATTTTGATTTTATTCAACCATTCCAACTGTTCTGAATCATTGTTTTGCTGCATGGCCCGACCACATTTTAGCTCACAGACATTGCACGTTTAACATTCAGTGAAAGTGCAGTGCAGTGTTTGCAGTATTCTAGATTCAACAAGTCAAATTAAAAAGTTTAAATGTCACTTTTTGCCACCAGAGACTTTCAAGGAATGTGTGGAAATCAGGGGTGAGGCAAGGGAGGCAAGGGAGGCAATGCCTCCTCAAAAAAATTGGATGAGAAAATAATCCATATTACAAAAATAAAAGCGCAAATATTACAAAATGTGACATTTAAACGTGTATAAATTGCTTGTTTTTTCTAAAGTAACACTGTCCAACAGCGACACCAGCAGGTAAAGTTACAGCGGAAAGTAACAGCTCTCTTGCCTCCCCTGCGCCCATTGAATTTTAGGTGTCTAAAATCACCCCCTATACCTTCGTTCATTATTTCCTACATTAGTCCACTAAAATAGTTCACTTGAGGCAGTGAATGAAAACGAGCTTTTGCATAGATTATGCTTGCTGTTTAAAAAATTATTTGAAACTTAGAACACTGACAGCTCCAGTAGTAAGACGAAAAGATTTATCTTGAACTCTGTCATGGAAACTATGTATAAACATTAATTAAATATAAATTAAATAGGAATTTATACATGTATGATAGCTGTAGGTGGCATCTTTTGGTGAGATGCAGGAATTCATTCGGTGCGCGACTCTCACAGTGCATTATGGGTATTATCTAGCCGCTGCGCGTACATCAAAGACTATTGATATGGTACATCGTTTGTACACTCGTTATTGCAGTGTATTGTGGGATTGAATGAGTACACTCGATAATGTCCACTTTGGTTTCGGACACCACTACAAATAGTGCCTATTTAAGGGTATGGGGGCAATTTCTGACTCAACCTTAGACCCCCTAAAGCATGCATTGAGAATGAATGGGGGAAAGTCACATGAGAGGAGGCAATACTTCCATTGTGCTATGATTGGATATGATTGGTTATGGTTTGATATGATTGGTTCGAGTGATAAATCCTGCTTCTTGTCTTCGTGCGCGTTTGCGAATCAGTCTGAATGAACAAAATGGTGGTGCTAATGGGAAGACTAATTAAAAAGTAAGTAAACAACCCACTGAGATATCACCGCTTTGTCGCATCAAAATCAAAATTTAAATGAAGTTCCAGACATAGGTGCGGGAGAAGCTTAAACATTATGAGTGTACTATATAAGCAGCAGAAACTGCATCATCCCATTGACAAATTCTTCCGGCAAGCCTCCTCCTCTAATTTGCTCTTTCCTCCTATGTGCAGTACTGTTATAGGGGGGGTTTAACTCGGTTCAAGCCTCCTCCAAGGACAGCAGGCCAAGTTAGTTTACTATTAACCTTTAATACTGAATGGGTGTAACGGTTGGGTGAACCAGGAACAGACCGAAGACTCAGAAGATCAAAATACAAACAAACTTTAATAGACGTTCAAGAACAAAAAGAAAGGCAGGGAAACATACGCTAACATAACAGTGACTAGACAAAGACTGAGAGAACAAGAGGAACTTAAATAGCAAACAGAAACAAGATAATTAACTGGACACAGCTGAACTAAACTAACGAAGGTAACCAAGGAAACAGACAAGCGGTGGGAAACTGTGACAAAGGAACACGTGACAGAATCAAAACACAACTGAAATATCAACAAATAGACAGACATGTGACAATGGCCAGGCAAACTTGTGAAATGGCTTGAAAACATGATGACTGTGGGTTTTTTGGTAACACTTTATTTTTGAACATTCTGTTGACTTTGCAACTACATGTCGACTTACTCTCATTAGAGTATTAGTAGACTCTCTGCTTAATATCTCTTTATTGTGATGCTCCTCCAACAGACATTATTCTGACTATAAGTAACTTTGCAACTACATATGTCAACTTGTATTCTAACCCTACCAATCTACTAATACTCTACTAACACTATAATGAGAGTTAGTAGACATGTATGTGCAACGTTACTTATAGTCAACAGAATGTGTTAAATGGACCATCAAAATAAGGTGAAATATTTTTTTGTTTTTTTGTGAACAATCAGCTTGGTGAAAATAAATGTACACCTGTGTCTGTGGCTAGTATTGACTTGACTGATTGAAATAAGTTGACTATTAAAAAGGCTGTTATGTAAAGTAATGTTTATATAACCCGGACAACATTAAGTGTAACTGGGACATAAATTTACATTTGATTTATTAAAAAAAAAAACTGTGATGACTTTGCCTCCTCATTTCAGAACATAATACAGCCAGACAGCAGCATGTAGCATGAATCCTCACCTAGAACCAAGGCTGTTTTTTGCTCCAGCATTACCGGTGCCTGCTATTGTCATTATGAATAATGTCACATTGATCTCGGTGGGCTCTTGAAGTGCGCTCCACGCATTAATGAAATTCGCAGCTCATGACAGGATCCAATACAAACAGCTCGGAGATGAAAGTCGTGGTATCACTCAAAGGAAATTCTCTTTGGTTTTCAACATGCGTCTACATTTAAAACATCAGAACCAGAGTGTAAGGACATGGAGAACCATGCCAAGACAATCGTTTTACAAATATGTGTTAGATAATTTGCAGAATGACACAAATATTAGCATTGCAATCATGAAAAATAACATATATTTTACTTTGAGACCTGTGCAGATCTGCACAACATGCAGTGTGAGGGTGTTTCTTTAACTTTTAGCATTTTATGTCCCAGTGGGTTGATTTTAAAACGAACCGCTTTTTCTGCTTCACAAATAAAACACGTCTTTGTATAAAACTTATTTATCATGTTATTTGATCAGACTATCATTTACCTTTGCTACTTTTCAGTTCCTTTTTTTTGTCATGTGATATGTGAAGGGAAAAAATCCAACCTGGTTTCATGAGAAACAATTACGATTTGGTGAATTAGTGGTGAATTCCTATGAATTTTAATTATTTGATTTCCTACATTTACGTAAGCATGAAAGTCCACATGTAACCCCCCCCCCTAAATGAGATTGTACAAATTAATATGAACTTGTATATATGTTTATTGTGCGTCATTTCCAAATTTAATTAGTTTAAAATTATGCAGAAAGTATTAGGATATTATTTAATTGTGTGTATTTAGGATACATAAAATGCTAGCTATGTTATAAAACTGGTTCTCATATTAACTTAAATTAATTGACTTTAAGGCTGTCCACAATAATACATGACAAAAAAAATTCAATTACAGAAATCTTGAGAAAATAAGTAACCAAATCAATTATTTAAATGTAAAATATTAAATTTAAAATAATGAAATTGTAGACATTACAGACATTTGGGGGTGAATTAAATAGAAAGAGAAGAAAGCAAGCAATATCTTGATTTTTATTTTGTTTTTATTAACTTGTTTTGTCTTATTTTGAAACATTTTAAGTCATCAGTTTTCATATTAAACTAGTCAGAGTGTGTAAAGTGTTTTAAAAGAGTTTATTAGTCCACAGGGCTGAAACTCCACTTAGTTGAAGAAACAACTATTTCTTATAAAATCAAGTGCATCTGGCCAACTTTAAAACACGGATTCATGAGTTCACGTTTGACATAAACGAAGTGTGACGTAAGTCCGTTGTGAAAGAGAAGTGATGCGGGAGCACAGTGGAACGTCACTACATCACGCTTCACATGCTGACGCTTATGTCAAACAAACAAAAACAAAAGCCAAAAGCATTTATTTATAAAAGTTTCAAATATATGTATTTTTCTCTCACACACCTATCGTTTCACTTCAGAAGACTTTGATTCCACTGCTGAAAAAAACAGCATATGCTGGTTAGGTATGTTTTGAAGCATGGCAGCTGGTCATGAGCTGGTTTAGGCTGGTCCTTATCTGGTTATGAGCTGGTTTAAGCTGGTCAAGTGCTGGTCCTAAGAAACTAGCTCCAGCTCAGGACCAGCTTAAAGGTGCAGTATGTATTATTTACAGCTAGTGGTAGAAATAGGTACTGCAGTCCAAATTCAAAATATTGGAGAGAGTTGTTTCCCCACCTCCTCAGACTCCTCCTCAGACTCGACGCTCACACGGGTTGCCAGGACACGCAACAGGAGCAAGTGCAATTGACAATGAAAGCCACACTGTAAGTTAATCAGTACATGTGCGTTTCAGTATGCTCTCGTTCATAGAGATATTTAGATGGATGCCGAGGCTTTTTAGGTCGGGTAGAATCTGCGATCTCTGACCCAGTTTGTTTGCTGGCTTTCATGGCTGCTGCAATATGCTGTGTTTTCCTCTAGCTGGCAACCTGTGGTTTCAAAATACTATTGGGTAACAGACCAAAACAAAAACAGACATTCCGACACGGAACACACATTTCAAAGTAGAATAACTGGCTGCAGCATTGTTTTGTAGGTGAATTTAGCATGTTTCCTAAATATCTGCAAACATATTATGGTATTTTTATGCTTTAGTAAAGTGAAAAACTTACATACAGCACCTTTGAACCATTTCATGACCAACTAAGGATCAGGATAAACCAGCTCAAATCAGCTGCCATGCTTCAAAACATAGGGGAGAGTGGGGCACAACCTAACACTTTTTGACTTTCTCAGTTTGTATAAATTCACTGGGGTTCAGAGTATTTATTTTTTCCCCACATTAATTTCACACGTCTATTATAAGTATGTGGTTTTGTTTCATTAATACAGTGTATACTTTTTTCTTGATTTACCCCAAAAGAATGGAAGTGAAATGTGACAACATGCCCCATAGGTGGGGTACATTGCAACATGACCAAAGGACAGCTTAAAATGTTACCTAATATAATAAAAAAAAATATACAAGACAAACTTAAATATTTTGTCAATAAAATACAATTATAAACTTTTGTCATATAAAATAATCGCATTTTTTAATAATTAAAAATGTTAAAAAATTTGAGTTTGACAACAAACACACCTCAAAACACAGCTATACAGCATAGTTCAAAACATAATAATAATTAAAGCTGCAAGCAGCGATGAAAGGGCCCTCGCACCTGGGAGCACCGCCACCCCGTGGCCTCAGGAAAACAGCCAATAGTGGGCGACATGCATTTAAGTGGGTAAATATAGGAGAAATATGGCAAAGTCACTTCAATGTGCCACACTTCCTGTTGCCAGCAGGTGGCGCTTTGACTATAACTGAATATTGGCATGTAGAGGTCTTCAGGCCTGGACAATTATCAAACATGTGAAGTTTGGGGCAGATCGGACACTGTATGCCTGAGTTACAACAGCTTCCTGTTTTGTGGCATACATCGCATACATTAGCACTTAGCCAAGTTTTGCTTGATTTAATGTGTTTCTAGCATGTTTGGGACTTCATGGCATATTTAAATGTGTTTCTGGGAGGGAATTACAGTGTAAAGCATGCCATTTCCTGTTGCCAGCAGGTGGCGCTATGACTAACTAATATTGGCATGTGGATGTCTTTAGGCCAGGACTCTTATCAAACATATGAAGTTTGGGGCAGATTGGACATTGTATGCCTGACTTACAACAGCTTCCTGTGTAATGGCGAAACATCAGACTTTGACAGGATGCCACGGACACGCCCTTCAGCGAGAACTCAAGATCTTCACAATTTAACATCACAAAGGCCTTAAGATTAGACTGACCAAACATGATGTTGTTCTGGTTAAATCTCAATGAGGATACTTATCACAGTGTAAAACATGGTCTTTCCTGTTGCCCACAGGTGGCACTATGACTGTAACTGAATATTGGCAGGTAGATGTGTTCAGGTCAGGACTCTAATAAAACATGTGAAGTTTGGAGTAGATCGGAAATTGTATGTCCGATATACAACAACTTCCTGTTTTATGGCGAAACATCGAACTTTGTGAGGCCGCCACGGACACACCCTTCAGGGAAAACTCAAGATCTTTGCAATTTAATGTCGCAAAGGCCTTTAGATTAGACTGTGCAAATATGATGTTGATCTGATTAAATCTCTAGGAGGAGTTCGTTAAAGTACAACGTCTGGAAATGGCAATATTTGCAACAATTTTGCAAAGAAAATTCAAAATATCTCACTTCCTGTTGGTTTTCAGATTTCGTACCAGGAGACTTTTTTGTAGGTATTGGGCTGTTACATGTGTGTACCGAATTTCATACCTGTATGTGAAACGTAGCGGGAGGGGCACTTTGTTGAAATGTTGTAGGTGGCGCTATCGAGCAATTTTGCCACGCCTAATTCTGAAACCCATATCAGACGTACATTTTCACCACTTTTGACGCGTGTGCAAAGTTTCGTGAGTTTTCGAGCATGTTTAGGCCATCAAAAATGTGATTCATTTGGGAGAAGAAGAATAATAGGCTGAACAATTCCAATAGGGTCCTCACACCATCGGTGCTCGGGCCCTAATTAATCATTTCTGAAAACTGACTCTCAGTCTTTATTCACCTTTTTCTCATGGTTTCTCAATAGAATTCATAAAAGTATAGAATATAATAGCATAGTTCTAATAGGGCCACAAGCACGTCCTGATTTTGCCAAGTCCTTGCTGTCCTGAGACCAATGTGCTTTAATGATGACCCTGGGACAACAACTGCCTGAGCCAATCAACGTTTATGACGTCATCACGCGAGCCCCGTGCCGCCCTGCAGAGTCCGCCAAATTTGAAAAAAAAAAAAAAGCGCCTCTGCAGTGCACTCCCATTTGCCAACAAGCACATAAGGTGCAAGGTAACTCCAGGTTTTTTTTTAAATAATTTTATTAGTGTACAGCAGTATGCTACTACGACAGTTAATTGGCAGATTACCAGCCAAGATTAATCAGCATTGCTACATTAAACAGGGCTAACGTTACAGACTGCGTAAGTGATACATATCTATTGGTGCTAGTGTGACAGCAAAGGTTCTTAAAATATCTTTAATTAGCATATACAGCGCAAAAATCTGTTGCGTTAAGTTGCATCTTTACAGCGCTAAGTTACTTCGCGCGCAGCTCGGTCCAACAGACAGTACAGCGCGATTCGCTCGCTGCGAGATCCAGGGAGAAGTGTTTAAATTAGCTTATTTACCATTATTAGCTTATTATAATTATTATTACATAATTAGCTTGTGCATTTATCATCTTCAGACCATCATATGCATATGCTGACCTCAAGTCATCACTGATTTATTCTTTTACATGATGTTGTCTTCAGTCCATCATATGCATATGTTGACCTCAAGTCATCACTGATTTATTCTGTTACATGATGTTGTCTTCAGCCCATCATATGCATATGTTGACCTCAAGTCATCAATGATTTATTCTGTTACATGATGTTGTCTTCAGACCATCATATGCATATGTTGACCTCAAGTCATCACTGATTTATTCTGTTACATGATGTTGTCTTCAGCCCATCATATGCATATGTTGACCTCAAGTCATCAATGATTTATTCTGTTACATGATGTTGTCTTCAGACCATCATATGCATATGTTGACCTCAAGTCATCAATGATTTATTCTGTTACATGATGTTGTCTTCAGACCATCATATGCATATGTTGACCTCAAGTCATCAATGATTTATTCTGTTACATGATGTTGTCTTCAGACCATCATATGCATATGTTGACCTCAAGTCATCAATGATTTATTCTGTTACATGATGTTGTCTTCAGCCCATCATATGCATATGTTGACCTCAAGTCATCAATGATTTATTCTGTTACATGATGTTGTCTTCAGACCATCATATGCATATGTTGACCTCAAGTCATCAATGATTTATTCTGTTACATGATGTTGTCTTCAGACCATCATATGCATATGTTGACCTCAAGTCATCACTGATTTATTCTGTTACATGACGTTGTCTTCAGTCCATCATATGCATATGTTGACTTCAAGTCATCACTGATTTATTCTGTTACATGACGTTGTCTTCAGTCCATCATATGCATATGTTGACTTCAAGTCATCACTGATTTATTCTGTTACATGATGTTGTCTTCAGCCCATCATATGCATATGTTGACCTCAAGTCATCAATGATTTATTCTGTTACATGATGTTGTCTTCAGTCCATCATATGCATATGTTGACCTCAAGTCATCACTGATTTATTCTGTTACATGATGTTGTCTTCAGACCATCATATGCATATGTTGACCTCAAGTCATCAATGATTTATTCTGTTACATGATGTTGTCTTCAGACCATCATATGCATATGTTGACCTCAAGTCATCACTGATTTATTCTGTTACATGACGTTGTCTTCAGTCCATCATATGCATATGTTGACTTCAAGTCATCACTGATTTATTCTGTTACATGATGTTGTCTTCAGTCCATCATATGCATATGTTGACCTCAAGTCATCACTGATTTATTCTGTTACATGACGTTGTCTTCAGTCCATCATATGCATATGTTGACTTCAAGTCATCACTGATTTATTCTGTTACATGACGTTGTCTTCAGTCCATCATATGCATATGTTGACCTCAAGTCATCACTGATTTATTCTGTTACATGATGTTGTCTTCAGACCATCATATGCATATGTTGACCTCAAGTCATCACTGATTTATTCTGTTACATGATGTTGTCTTCAGTCCATCATATGCATATGTTGACTTCAAGTCATCACTGATTTATTCTGTTACATGATGTTGTCTTCAGACCATCATATGCATATGTTGACCTCAAGTCATCACTGATTTATTCTGTTACATGATGTTGTCTTCAGTCCATCATATGCATATGTTGACTTCAAGTCATCACTGATTTATTCTGTTACATGATGTTGTCTTCAGACCATCATATGCATATGTTGACCTCAAGTCATCACTGATTTATTCTGTTACATGATGTTGTCTTCAGTCCATCATATGCATATGTTGACTTCAAGTCATCACTGATTTATTCTGTTACATGATGTTGTCTTCAGACCATCATATGCATATGTTGACCTCAAGTCATCACTGATTTATTCTGTTACATGATGTTGTCTTCAGCCCATCATATGCATATGTTGACTTCAAGTCATCACTGATTTATTCTGTTACATGATGTTGTCTTCAGTCCATCATATGCATATGTTGACTTCAAGTCATCACTGATTTATTCTGTTACATGACGTTGTCTTCAGTCCATCATATGCATATGTTGACTTCAAGTCATCACTGATTTATTCTGTTACATGATGTTGTCTTCAGACCATCATATGCATATGTTGACCTCAAGTCATCACTGATTTATTCTGTTACATGATGTTGTCTTCAGTCCATCATATGCATATGTTAACCTCAAGTCATCACTGATTTATTCTTTTACATGATGTTGTCTTCAGACCATCATATGCATATGTTGACCTCAAGTCATCACTGATTTATTCTGTTACATGATGTTGTCTTCAGTCCATCATATGCATATGTTGACTTCAAGTCATCACTGATTTATTCTGTTACATGATGTTGTCTTCAGACCATCATATGCATATGTTGACCTCAATCATCACTGATTTATTCTGTTACATGATGTTGTCTTCAGTCCATCATATGCATATGTTGACTTCAAGTCATCACTGATTTATTCTGTTACATGATGTTGTCTTCAGACCATCATATGCATATGTTGACCTCAAGTCATCACTGATTTATTCTGTTACATGATGTTGTCTTCAGACCATCATATGCATATGTTGACCTCAAGTCATCACTGATTTATTCTGTTACATGATGTTGTCTTCAGCCCATCATATGCATATGTTGACTTCAAGTCATCACTGATTTATTCTGTTACATGACGTTGTCTTCAGTCCATCATATGCATATGTTGACCTCAAGTCATCACTGATTTATTCTGTTACATGATGTTGTCTTCAGACCATCATATGCATATGTTGACCTCAAGTCATCACTGATTTATTCTGTTACATGATGTTGTCTTCAGTCCATCATATGCATATGTTGACTTCAAGTCATCACTGATTTATTCTGTTACATGATGTTGTCTTCAGACCATCATATGCATATGTTGACCTCAAGTCATCACTGATTTATTCTGTTACATGATGTTGTCTTCAGACCATCATATGCATATGTTGACCTCAAGTCATCACTGATTTATTCTGTTACATGATGTTGTCTTCAGCCCATCATATGCATATGTTGACTTCAAGTCATCACTGATTTATTCTGTTACATGATGTTGTCTTCAGTCCATCATATGCATATGTTGACTTCAAGTCATCACTGATTTATTCTGTTACATGACGTTGTCTTCAGTCCATCATATGCATATGTTGACTTCAAGTCATCACTGATTTATTCTGTTACATGATGTTGTCTTCAGACCATCATATGCATATGTTGACCTCAAGTCATCACTGATTTATTCTGTTACATGATGTTGTCTTCAGTCCATCATATGCATATGTTAACCTCAAGTCATCACTGATTTATTCTTTTACATGATGTTTTCTTCAGACCATCATATGGTCATTCATAACAGAATAAATCAGTGATGACTTGAGGTCAACATATGCATATGATGGACTGAAGACAACATCATGTAACAGAATAAATCAGTGATGACTTGAGGTCAACATATGCATATGATGGGCTGAAGACAACATCATGTAACAGAATAAATCAGTGATGACTTGAGGTCAACATATGCATATGATGGACTGAAGACAACATCATGTAACAGAATAAATCAGTGATGACTTGAGGTCAGCATATGCATATGATGGTCTGAAGATGATAAATGCACAAGCTAATTATGTAATAATAATTATAATAAGCTAATAATGGTAAATAAGCTAATTTAAACACTTCTCCCTGGATCTCGCAGCGAGCGAATCGCGCTGTACTGTCTGTTGGACCGAGCTGCGCGCAAAGTAACTTAGCGCTGTAAAGATGCAACTTAACGCAACAGATTTTTGCGCTGTATATGCTAATTAAAGATATTTTAAGAACCTTTGCTGTCACACTAGCACCAATAGATATGTATCACTTACACAGTCTGTAACGTTAGCCCTGTTTAATGTAGCAATGCTGATTAATCTTGGCTGGTAATCTGCCAATTAACTGTCGTAGTAGCATACTGCTGTACACTAATAAAATAATTTTTTTTTAAAACTGGACTTACCTTGCACCTTATGTGCTTGTTGGCAGATGGGAGTGCACTGCAGAGGCGTTTTTTTTTATATAGTGTTGATATGGCAACTAGTAGATACACTAAGTTTCGTCATGCTGGCATGTTTGGAAAGTTTTAAACCCTGTGTTAGGTTGTGCCCCGCTCTCCCCTACCTAACCAGCATATGCTGTTTTTTCAACAGGGTCATCAACTGGGGTCGTAAGGATTGCAGTTGTTTTTAATGTCATTTTTGAAGCAACTTTGGAGGTCCAATCCACTTGCATAAACAGAGATGGATAATTTTCTAAAAATCTCCATTTGCGTTCCACAGAAGAAATTAGGTCATATATATCTGGGATGGCATGAGGGAATAAATGATAAGAGAATTTTCATTTGAGTGGAGTATCCCTTTAAGAAAGTAAATAGGGTTCATTTTGATTTCATGTTGACTTTCACATGGGTCACCTTACACTCCGGGCCCACCCAAACTTCTAAACCTACCTGCACCCATGTTCATTGAGTGTATTCTCTCCTGTCACAGAATGAGGGCTTTCACACTATCATCTGTAACATGACATGCCAGAGAGAAGCTCTCCACTGCCATCCTTCCCAGGGGGACTGTCTCATTTGCTTGAGGCTGCTGCCACTGAAGTTCTCTGATAATAAAGGACAATGTCACAGCCTACACGGCTCCACTACCCCCACCCCCACCCATACCCACTTCACACTCCTTCTTCGCAGCCGGACCCGCCACTCAAATTAATCAGCCTGAAACGGCATCATCCCCGGCAACTCTGTCACCACACGAGTCGACAGAGATGTTCCAGACGCTTCTCTGCTGCCCGTCCGGCCCGAGTCATCATTAGTCCCAGCAGCCACAGCTGCGGCCGAGAGCTCCACCTGCCAATTAGGGGCACCTGTCCAAACACTGCTGCCAGTCACTCACCGCTCACAGTGCGAACACACCCCCACAGTTCACATTGAGCCGGGGCACTTTGACATTCTATGCCGATTTGGTCTGAGATTTTGCAGAGGATGACAAAGTAGTGGATGAATAAATAAACAACTGGAAAGTGACAGATAAGACAGTTATTTATGAGTAATATGCATTCAGAGGTTTTTAAAACGCCTTGCATAAAGGTCATTAAAAATCTTGTTGCACATTGTCATATGCTTACAGTGTGGCCTCATCTGTGAATCTTCTTCTGCGCCAATAGGTGTGTCATGTACATGACATTGAGCTGTAATAGATGGGTTTCTGGTAAATCCTGGCTTTGACAGTGTTTTTGTGAATGCTTGGAGCAGAGGCAAAAAAAGTTGTTCTTTTTTTATTTTATTCATGTGCCCTCGTAATCCCTCTTGCAACAATAGGTGTGTTCATGCACAGACCGATCTGTTTATGACATCAAATTATGTTTTATTAATAAAGTCCAGGAGAAACACGTTCAAATGATCTATCCAATCAGCACGTGAGGAGACATATACATGGCTGACTCACCTATGTTCCCCGACAATTTTCTGTATCCCTCCACCACCCCGAATCCTCACTCTTGGCTGGTTTCCTATCCTAGCCAGGGATATGGTGGGCGTTTTATGGGTTTGGGCCAAAATACCGACCTCTGAGCCCTCTCCGCGGACAGCACGCCAAATGCACATACTCTTTACTCTATCCAATTATTTGTAAGTGTGAACTCATGAAAGTACCACAAGAGCAAGAGAGCAGACAGCTCTGTATGTTTTCGAATCGCTCTTGTGGTAATTTGATGTCATACACAGATCAGTCAAACACACCTGACATCTCATCTCTGATGTCATGTTTACTGGTGTGAGGGTGAACCTGTCACTCACATAAGAACAGAAATTTAAATTATATTTTTCTGTTAATAACATTAAAAAAAAAAATTACTTATCTGAAAAAGTAACTGATGTTACCCTTACGGAAAAAAATATATGGGAATATACTGCAAAATATAATGAGATATATTACATAATACATTTCCATATATGGGAAACTAGTGCTTATATTTTTCAATATACTGCAATATATGCATCGACCATATGGCTATATATTGATACATATAACATAACACAAAAATAGCATTACATGTAATATTCATAAAGTTTTATCCTTTAATGTTTACATATATTGTACATACATGTTCCCATATAAATGTGAATGTATATACACACATTCACGGAATGAGGTAGATAAAATCAGTGGTTACAACGGACTTCTAGTTCCCAGCATACTTTGCTTCTGACTGTTAAAGGAGAGTAAATGTTAAAATTATTCAATGTGTTTTGGGACATTTCAAAAGTATTGGGACACCCCTCCAAATCACTGAATTCAGGTGTTCCAATCACTTCCATGGCCACAGGTGTAAAAAAAAAAAAAAATCAAGCACTAGGCATGCAGACGTTTCTACAAAAATTTGTGAAAGAATGGGTCGCTCTCAGGAGCTCAGTGAATTCAAGCGTGGTACAGTGATAGGTTGCCACCTGTCCATTCGTGAAATTTCCTCACTACTAAATATTCCACGGTCAACTGTTAGTGGTATTATAACAAAATAGAAGCAATTGGGAACAACAGCAACTCAGCCATGAAATGGTAGACCATGTAAAATGAACTTTAATGACATCCCATTCTTAATCCGTGCATGTAAAGGCAGGCATCCTAAAACTTTTGGCAATATAGTGTATCTGCAATATATTACACATGCAGTACCATATCTGATCACATATACATCTATATATTATGAAGTGTATTACTGAATATAAAATTACATACATTATGATATATTAGCAAATATATTGTCACATATTTTTCAATATATGAAAAGCGGCAATTCCTTATGTATTATTCAATAATATATTATTCTGTATATTTTCTAATATAGCGTTAAATAATTTAATATATTGATCATTCATATACAGGGGAATATATTTTCTTTGTGTAAGGGTATGGTGGATGTTGACATAGACAAATGTTATGGGGTAAATTTTTTCAAATAACACAACTTTACTCATTACTTATGTAACATGTTACTATTTTTGTAACTTGTATATTCTTGTCTACATCAGCTAGTTATGCAAACACATCAGGTCACAACAAAACTGTCTACACTGGAAGCATGGTGCCTTCATTTGACAGACACCCCGTTTCTATTTTTGAGTACTGCACAGCTACTGCACTTTTTTCCCCATTCATCACAAATAAAATATTTTCTATAATCAATTGCATACAGTATGTTTGAATTTCCATGAATTTATTTGTGTGGAAGAGAGCTTTCTTTGCAAGAAACATCTCTAAATCCAGAAACATACTTTACACCAGTGGCGTGTGGTCCATATAAGCTGCGAATGCTCTGCATACCCAAGCCATTTGTGGACTCGCTGATTATTATTAATACTATAAATTACTATAAATTCCCTTGTTTGAGGTGTACCAAAAAGCTTACATGATATTATAAATGTTAGTAATATGTATAACTCTGTCATTTATTTATTTGCCAAATGACGGTAATTTTCTTCAAATCTGTAGTTCCAGGTATGCAGATCCACAGCAGCTTTGGCGCCTAGCTCTGTTGTTATGTATCGTCATCACTGTCCCGCAATCTCATTGGTTTGCTGGCATAAGTGGGATTTAATGTGCTGGGTAAACTGTGAGCAGAGTAAGCTGAAAAATGTGCTGAAAAATGTGCTCGATCACCGAAAATTACTTTGTGTTTGATACAAAACTAAATAGACTGAATCAAGTAAAAAAAGTCATAACTAAAACTATGTTCATAGTATTTTATTTTCTTCATAGAGAAATGTATTTTTAACGAAAACTGTTAACTGTTAAAGACAGACCTACTGTAAGCAGACCTGTAACTATCAGAGGCTGTTAATCATGTTTGTTCAAGTCATCAATTTGCATTATTTCAACTTATTTTTTAAAATAATAATGTTATTTTTATTACATTTATTCTAATTATATTTTACTTATATTTTATTTATAATAGGCTACTAATATTTATTATATTCTTTATATTTTAATTGTTAATAAAAACTTCTTTGATTATTTCTTATAGATTATTATAACTTTTTTTTGATTATTTAGATGTGTGTCCCATAGACTGTAGGGTGTGTCCTCAGCCGATGCGCTGTACCGTTTAAAGGTAAAGCATTTAGTTAATGCAACATTAGTGCCACCTAGTGGAATTACAAAAAAACAGTATATTTTGTTAACGCACCTTCTGCGCATCGCGCCTGACTCAACTCAAACACAACTCAACAGCTTTTGCTTGTGAAGGCATCAACAAGTAGACTGTAGACTACTTTCGATACGGTTCACTCGCATTGCATCAGTTGCTGACGTGTATGGGGAACGCAATTCAATAGCGCCGTGCTATTAGTCCAGAATGTAAAGCCTTCCAGTGAGTTCGTAGCCTGTGGTCGCTATAGCAGACTACATAACTGATAGCAGACTCTTAAGAATTTGTCTGGTAAAGCGGGCTCGTGTCCGGGACTGAAGCCTATGAGGCATAATGTCGTAGTAAAGCAACCCAGAATCGGAACTTTAGTAAGCCAACAATATCCGTGCTTGAAGAGCAGGGACATCTAGGTTATAAAACCTGGAAAAGGTGGATGCCAAGAACCAGCCGGCTGCCCCGCTGGACCAAGCCCAAGAGGAGGCCATTCCACCGGTGGATTGCTCCCTTACCCCTATAGGGCACTGCAAGTCCAAGGACTTGTAGGCCAGCACTATTCACGTCCACTATCCATCAAGATAGTCTCTGCTTCGTAAGCCCCTCGGAGCGGCCTCCGAAACTCACAAATAGCTGCTCTGATAGTTTGGCTAGAGCGTTCGATGTACACCCTAAGGGCCCGAACTGGGCAGAGTTTTCCAAGGGACCAGGTCTTTGGTGCAACCATGGGTCACCTTGAGATTGAGGCAGCCCCTGCATATGAAGCAGGTCTAAGGGAAATACTGAGGAGGCTACTGACATAAGGCCCAGTAGTTTCTGAAACTTCTTTAGGGGAAAGATGTCCCCAACATCGAATGGTGCTGCTAGTCTCTGGATTTTCAAAGAGTGCTCTGGTGAAATCAGGTTGAAAACTGCCCCCAGGAACGAGATTTGTTGGCTGGGGAGCAATAAGTTTTTTTATGTATTTTTTTTTTATTTTTATCCTGATCCCCAGATGCACTGAAATGTGCGATGGTGGCTTCCTCTGGGGGGTGGGGGTCGGGGGGCTTGTATTCCCTTTTCTCCATGCCGCCAACCGTCATCAGGGCAGACGAAGAGGGATAGTGGTCACGAGCAGAATAGGGGGCATGCCAAGACTTGATTAGTTCTTTATGAACCTCTGGGAGGAACGAGGCTGGTCGCTGACAGGGGTCCTGCTGGCGGCGCCCTAGCTGCATCGAGGCGGCTGCGGGCAGGCTCTTCTGGGACCGATCACTTTAAGCCTAGCTCCTCTACGGCCTTAGTGAAGACGTGGGTGAGCTCAGAATCAAGCCATGGCCTGATTTCATTTGTATCCTTAAGAGGCGTCGGTGGAGTCATCACCGAGTTTGCCCAGTCCTCCGCTTCAGAGGCAGCCAGAGACATAGTGTCCTCAAAATTCCTCTTCGGATCCGCAAAATGAAACCATGCCACTTGCACCAGATTAGGGGTGCTGGTCATCGCAAGGTGAAGAGCACTGGAGATTCGTCATGCTGTGGCGAGAGCAAGGCATGTGAGCGCTGGGCTGACACGGGCTGACAAGTTCCCTACAGCCCATTGTACGAAATTTGCTCCTAAAATTTTGTGGATATATATAATATATACACATATATATGCTTCTTTTTGCCAGGTCCAAACGATGTGAATACATCAGGTAGGTTCAAACTCAGGACATTGTGTATATAAACTTAATCAATAGAAACACTCAGATTATGAGAGAGACTATGAACAGTGTGCTCAATTTATTCTTGGCTACCCACAAAGCTCAAGGCTGTCATGAGCTGTTTTTCTGTTTATCTCTCTAAGCAGGGGCTACAAAACTGACATTAGAAGGTGATTGAGTGAGACCCCCAGCCTCCCACCCATCACCTTGTGTATTCATGCTGTGGTGTGCAGAGGTCACCATCCTAACCTGAAATCATCTTTATGGCCTCCTGCATGCTGTGGCTGTCAATAAAGTTCACTCTGAGTCCACTGTATTGGGACACTTTCATGCTCTGTGAATTTAACCCTTAAAGTGGCTCTTGGTGACCACTAGTGTAATGGACAACTCTTATAGCATTATAAACCAACTAAATCCTGGTTAGATATGCTTTGAATAGGACTGATGCTTTCCTGTGATGCAAAATACAGGCACTCAAATCTAGATTATTTTCTGCAGTTTTATTTACGTTATTGTCAAATTTAGAATTGGTCAAATTAATTTCCAAAATGTTTCTTTTGAAATCGTTGAATGGAAGAAAATTCACTACGAATTGTGGACTTTCCAGTGTTACATATGAGAGAGGCTGTTTGAATATTGCTTCAGTTTGCTTGGCTGTAAAGCGGACGAAAATAAAAATGTATGATTTATCATGCAACACCATTGATTCCTATTTTTAAAAAATGGGCTTGAGCCCCTGCCCCTGTAATCATTTAAGTGAAAGTGCCCTTTTCGATCATACCACAGTGCCCCCGGAACACGATTTCTAATTTCTACAGAGGGGGAAGAAATTATTAGGGGGATTTTATCTTTAAATGTTTTTATTTTTTACCTGGCCATTATATAATCATATAGATTTTAATGAATTATATAGAACTTAAATTTAATTTTACCTAAATCTTTAATTTTAGTTAAATTTAAGTATGTCTATGAAACATACATGCTCACCAAGGCTGCATGTATTTGATCAAAAATACAGTAAGAGCAGTAATATTGGGAAATATTTGAATTTTTAAAAACAAATGTACTATTTGAATATATTTTAAAATGTAATGTATTCCTTCATTTTTGGAAATCTGTTTCAGGCCGGCTGCTCTGATCAGATTTTGCGTGGTTTATGTGACTTTCTCTTTGTAAAACGTCAGACATTGTTATAGGAAACATGCTGAAAGAGAAGAAACAAGGTTGTTGCTAGACAAGCAGAAAATGGTGATATAACGGAGACATGTTTTGAGACTGGTGGAGACGACAGCACAGAATAAAGCTGCACATACCAGCCTCCTACGTTTCTGCCTCATAAGATGCAGTAGTCCAGCGCAGCAGCTACATATTGTCATGTTGTAAATAAGACAACATCTGTATTGCAAACCCCTCCATGTTGCTGTTGCGCAAAGTTTTTGCCAATAGAAACCAATGCAGATATTCCGGAAAATGAAAGAGAGTCACGTGACACACAAATAAGATCTGAACAGTTGCGATACACAATGTGGACAGTCAATCATTTTAGATTAGTTTCCAATGGGATACACAAATAATCAGTTTTGGACTTACAGTAGCTATGTTTCCATCCACCTATTTTTATGCGCATTTTGGGATATCGCATAAAAAACAGCTGGATGGAAACGCCAAGGTGCACATAAATTCTAAAAATGTGCTTAAAAACGTATGCGCTCATTTTTGTCCGATAAGAAAACGTGCATAAACTACGACGGAAACACATTTACCGAATAAATTCCTTGATACGCATTTTTAAAAATCATGTGACGTTGCGTGATGTATATATGATATATCTGGACTAACCAGCGTACCAATCTTGTTGCACAGCATCTGAAATGCTGTTTTGGTTGATCTGAAATGCCTGAGCAAAGTCTGCCATAAAAATGGTTCAGTATAATTACCTGCCAGACACGACTACGCTCCCAAACAGCAGGCATCTTCCTCTGAAATGCGTTTATTGTGGTTTGTCTGTGCACTCTGAGACGCAAGTAATTTATTATATATGAAAATTATTATTTACAGTGGCTTCTACTTTTCTTAGTGATATTTAGCGGCAGTTTATCAGGAAGTGACAATTTTGTTTTCTTCGACTCGCTGGATGGAACCGTTGCTTTATCCGTGAATGTTTTATGCGATATTCCCATTTGCACATAAGTTAAATTCACAACTTTGGATAGAAAAATAGCTAGTGTGAATGTAACCTTAGTTCGCACAGTTCCCTTTCAGTCAGTAGATTTCAGTAAAAACGTTCAGCGACCAACAGTAATATCAAGTGATGCAAACTACTTGACATTTTTTATGAAATTTCACCATTTTGAATTGAAAATATGACATTATTTATGTAATTAATTGAAGTGACAGGAAACATTTAGCATTTTTACATATTAGGCAGACGAAAATAAAAGTGAATGTGTGCATATTTTTAAAAAAAACTTTTTTTTTTGTTTACTTCATAACTACAATAGGACTGGAACTTTTACCATTCTTATTTCTTTTTCTTTATTTCTTTAAATCCCTTTTAATCCTTTTAATAATTTAATTCCTTTAAATAAACAAATAATCTCCCCATGCAAAAAAATAAAAATAAATAAATAAATAAAAAAACGTTGGTCCCCCGGAATGTCTAAGACATGGTTACAGTCTTGACTCAATTTAGTTTAGATATGTTTCCATCAAACTCTTTTAAATACCATCATGATAGAACATTAACAAGTCTCCCCATTTTCTCATCTTGCTAAAAAATGCATAAAATAACACTTTATTTCAACATTTATTCTCCATATCCAGCCCTGTGCAAAGCATGATAGGAAGTGAAAATCCTGTTTTCTATATTTGTTTGAGCTGCTTGATTGAAACGTTCTTTCTACATGAAAACGTCGAGTTAAACCAAAGAGTAACTGTTTCAAGTCAGTTTAACATAATGCAATCTTGTTTGAACAAGAAAACTGATACAATGCTGTTAAATTAAAATGAATTATTTAAATAAAGTGAACAGTATTGTCAGACTCTCTAATGAATTTGCGTTTTAATGAGGAATGACATTGATTGAACTTACTGTATAGTAGGGGTTGAACGACTTCAGATTTTTTTAAGTCGACATTTATGTGATTAAAGTCGAGTCAATGTCAAAGTTGATGACGTCATTAATGAACAAATATGCCTGACCTTCGAGCCAAGACTTGAAAGCGGGTTGCCTTGTGCACGCTATGCTACCAACAAGGCTATTGCTCCTACATAACAGCTTATTTTTATCAGTTCTTTTGTCTTTAGGTCATTATATTTCTCACAGATTTCTGCTCGTTCTAAATCAGATACAGATAAAGTAGCACAGTAAAGATTACATTTATATGAATGCATTAGTGAGAGAGCGATTGTGTGTGAAATAATAGTGAATCTGTGGGTTTTAGTTACTAAGAAATATATGCTAGAACTTTCAGTTTCTAAGCTATTTTATTGATAAATCACAGAACAGTGTTGACAATATATTTCTGCGCTACTGAATGTTTCTGTGTGTGCCATCTGTGTCTGTATGTGTGTGCATTACAATGCAGCAGCGCTAACGGCAATTAAAGGTGCAGTATGTAAGAATGACAGCTAGTGATTGTAATGGGTACTGCAGTCCAAATTCAAAATATTGTTTGCCCCGCCCCCTCCTCCTCCTCAGACTCGATGCTCACACAGGTTGCGAGTTTAAGGACACGCAACAGAAACGAGCGCAATTGACAATGGAAGTTGATGAGTTGATTTATTGATTTATGAAGTTGATATAACGCTTTAATATGCTCCCATTCATAGAGATTTTTAGATGGATGCCGAGGCTTTTTAGGTCGGGTAGAATCTGCGATCTCTGACCTAGTGTGTTTGCTGGCTTCCATTGCTGCAATTTGCTACGCGTGTTTTCCACCAACTGGCAACCTGTGGTGTCGAAATACTATTTTGTTAAATTGGTAATGTGCGGTAGCGCACAGACCAAAACAAAAACAGACATTCCGACACGGAGTGCACATTTCAAAGAAAAATAACTGGCTGTAGCTTTGGTTTTCAGAAAAACGAGTATGTGAACTCAGCATGTTTCATAAATATCTGCAAACATGCATGGTATTTTTATGCTTTAGTACAGTCAAAAAACTTATATAGCACCTTTAAAACATGCTGTTTAAAACATGCAGTCACCTGATCAATTTTGAGCATGATGGTATGATGGTTTGAGCACTAGATAGTATAATCAAACATATCTTGTGGAGTGCTCTCTTTGAAATAGACTTCAAAGATATCTTATCCTGTTGAGCCCTCTATAGGCCATGAGCAGCGACTAGTCGCTGTAAAGCTTAAAGTGTCATGGCAGAGCATTAAAGACGACTAGTTGACTAGTCTACTAGTCTATGCAACCCCTACTATATATTTTCTGTTGATTATGTGATACTCTTCATCATCTTTTAATAACACAGCAAATCTGCACAATATGTTTGCACAGACTGTAAGAACAAAGGTTTTTTTTATTATTATTTGACCAAATTCTCAAAGAGAAATCTACTCTACTTTTCTTTTCCCTTTGTTAGCTAAGACATCCCTCAGCTGAATAATATCTCAACAGTTATAACAGCAAGGGTCATCTCATGTCAGTATGCTCTAAGAAGCCTTTTTGTTTTCATTTCAAACAGACGAACAGCTCAAATTAGTGTATTTCATCTTGCTGGCGTTTGAAGCCTTTGATAAATATCTAAGTGGTGTCTAGAGCCACAGGGCTTTTGACCAACCTACAGCTCCATTGATATCCATCTTGCTGCCAGTTGCAGTACAGGGATGGAAAGAGAAGCACTCTGCTATGGAGAGCTGGGAAATGGCAGTCACTTATCCCCTCACTTCATTATTCAACACGGTATGAGTTAAGTCTACTGAGCAAGACATGAACCTCACAGGTGAGGCGCCTTTGTCCTGTTAATGTACTTCAGAAGAATTGTGAGCTGGCGAGTAATTACAACTAAAATGGCTGTATTTAACCCAGAAGTCAACCCAGTTATCTGTGCTGCTGAGAACGCAAGGAAAATTTGAATGCTCTTGACTCTTTGTACTCGCTCTCCCAGGGACTGTTTTGCTTTCTGAGATCATGTCCGTCATTGCCCGGGGCAGCTGTGGCATCTGCAACCGCCGGAATGTCTTTGCCACAGGCAATGAAACTTTGGCCCTTTCCAGAAAGATGACGGAAGTGAAAGAGTTCAAAGACGGGACTTTGTGTTCTTGTTCTTTCGTTCCACCAGAAGTCACAGCCAAATGTCCCACTGAAAAACTGAAAAGTGTGATTATGCAATTTCATCAGTTGCCTGCAGTTCCAAATCATTGATTTTCTGATGATCTCTTCCTGGAATAAGAAATTCCCACTTTACTCCATGCTGAGTGATCAGCAGAGTACTCCATTAAGGTCTTCTCTATGTCTCTCTCATTACACTTCTGTACCAAATCACGGAGGATTCCATGTAGGTCACTAGGGTCTCCACATTACAGTCGGTGTAATTGAAAGGACTGTAACGAGAACCATGTGCCTGGTGCAGAACTTCACTCATGCATGTCCACATCTTTTCTTCAGAAAATGTAAGAAAAGTCACAAGTAAGAGCGCTCAGGCCAATGTCAAGTGTATTTCATATGTTCACTTCTGTATTGAATACTTACAAGCTGGTCTACAAATGAAAACACTGCCGTTTTCAAACACGGCGAGTGCTAACCTCTGACATTGCAAGTTACTTAGCAAAGCACTATGTTCTAAGCCTCAATAGCATACAGTTTGCATTGCAGATTTATATTTCGTAACAGTTAAGTCTTCTTACCGTACTCTCAAATATTTACTCAAAGAAAATGATCCACAAGAGTTATGTCCTTAATACACAATCTAATTCTGAACAGAAAGTCAGATTCAGAAATAGAAGATTATAGTCTAGAAATAAAATATAAAACAAAATAAAATATAGTCTGGAACAGGTTTGTGCTTCATTGAGAGACTTTAAATTTCAATTCAATTCCTAAATTTGAATTAGCTAGCAAATAGGAATTTATGTAGAATAAAAAAAAAATTGGGATTCACATTTTTACAAAACTAGAAAAGAACATTTTTAATGTGGCTTTAAAGTTATATTTTTGGCCTTTTGGCAAAAGTTTAAACACCTTGTTTAAAAGACGAATGGATGGATGGACTGTAAAATATATTATATGATCAATAAGTTGTGACAACATGTGTTTTTACATTGCTTTAACTCATCAAAATAAGTTTTTTTCAACTTTGTTTATGAGTTATACAAGATTTAGCTTATTTTTTAAGTCAGTTTAATGTAATTTAAGTTTAAATGACTTAAACATACAAGTTGATTGTATTTAAAAGTGTAAGGCAACTTTGGATGGATGGATGGATGGATGGATGGATGGATGGATGGATGGATGGATGGATGGATGGATGGATGGATGGATGGATGGACGGACGGCTATTCAAAACTGAAGCTTGCCAGCTTGAAAAAACACAACTTGAAATTTAAAGTTGAAATTTCTGATTTTGTTGTGTTGGTTCAGCAAAAATCTCGTACAACAAAAAAAAATCTTAGCACTAATTTCCCCTAGCTTTTTCTTGTTGACTTAACTTTTGTTAAACAGTTATACAAACTTAAAATAAGTTGTCTGTGACACACACCAAAAAAAAGTTTAGTTGAGTCAGTTGATGCAACTATTCTGTAACAAATCTTTTGTAGTTGAGCCAATTCAACATTTTGTGTCTATTGGAAACAGTTCTTATTAAGAATAAACAGGTTTAGATGTAGATTTTTTATTGAAAATGTTTGGTCACCATTTTGGTGATGAGTGTTTCCTTGAGTTGGGCAGGTTGACTCTTGGCTTTTTATGTGAGTTTGTGGTCTTTGTAACAGTGTTTAGCAAAACACATAATTTGTTGCAAAGAAAGCCATAAACAAAAATGATCAGGTGATCTACACAACAGCATTATAAAGGGGAATAGTTCCTGATCAAAAGTGATTATTTGTGAATAATATATTATTATATAATATACATATCAGACATTCTGAATTTTGATTTTTAAATCCATTGTGGCAATTTTTTTTTTTAGACACACGCACAGACATCAAGAATCAGCATATGAATCTCAACAATGGTGACATGTTCCATGCCACAATGCATGCTGGGAGCCATGATTTTAATACTATGTTGGCTCCCAGCATGCATTGTGGCATGAAGCATGTCACCATTGTTGAGAATCATATGCTGATTCTTGATGTTGTGTGTGTGTCAAAAGATGTCAAAATGTATGATCAGCTGCAAGAAAGTCTTCCTGGTAAGATATTAATACAAAAATAATCACTTTTGGTCGGAAATAAGATTAGTGATTTATTCAAGTTTATGGGGCTGAAATCTTGATCATCTTGGTTTCTTTCTTTCTTAGCAACACATTATTGGGGGGGAGGGTTGTGTTAAGCTGGTTCACCTAGGTAGTCATAAGTTAAGCAGCCTCGCAGGTACACCAGCATCCAAAAGACAACATATGCTGTTTTTTTAGCAGGGTTTGTCAATATTCATGGTCCAGTTGTCAAGGATTCTGTTGGATCTCAGTAAGCTGAGCTGTAACTCCCTGTGATAGCTGTTAGAGGGTGGTTTCATTTGATGATAGTGTCATCCAACACTCAGTGCATAATGCAGAGTACATGTCAAAATTATAAAGCGTAACAAATAAGTGACCGAGACAGAGAATTTTCCTCCTAATGGGGTTGCCTAGAATGTGATCCAGATGCACATGCACATTACTTTTTGAAGGGCAATAAAAGGGGGATTCTTGATGGTACTTTCAGGCAAGGAGAGAACATTATTAGTCTCAGTTCCTGAAGATGTGAAGAGAGTTTGTTCCTTATTTATCTCCTTTTGGTTGCAACTGGATCTCCGGCAAGTCGACTTCTTGAGATAATACATTTCCAACATTCGTAATGCCACCTTAAGTGCCTCTAGAGGAGTACAGTAAATTAATAGGCTGCATACCTCGATCTCAGGCAATTACATTACCCACTGATTTATGAAACAACAGCCACAAATGGAACAGTAACCTTGAGCCTGTGAAATGCAAAGTGAATTGAGTTTTCGTGGAATTTGAGTCACCGCAAGAGAAACTTCAAACTTTTAAGAGTATGGAATACTTATCAATACACCCCACGTCCACTGATGGCATTGTCAGTCTGCACAGAAGTAAAGGCTAGAATACACCACACAACTTTTAAAATCTGAACAGGCATTATGCACTTGCTGACTTGACAGGGCATAGTGCACAAAACGACTGAGGATCACACACTACTAGACTTTCAAGTGGTTCCAAAAAAACAAACTCATGCAGAAACTTGGTGAACGTGATTTCAGGAAGTGCAAAATGTTCCTGGATCAACATCTTTGTTGATCCTGGAACAACACTGCAAACAACCAATCAGATTTGAGGGACAAGTTTAGAGTTTATGTCAAGTTTAGGCTTAAAACCAGGATTAGTTGTTTCTACATCAGTGTTATTCACCTATTGTTTCCCTCTGATTTTAGGGATAAGTTATGGATAGGGTTATGTTTAGGAGCAGGGATAGGGTTAGGACAAACAAAGGATCAACAAAATATGTTGATTTTGGAACATGTTGCCCTTGGCAAAATCACGGTGACCCAGACACTTGCGCCTCATTGCTAGGAGACGCATGACAAATAAAAACAATATGTGTTCTAAAATCAGCTCAAAATATCAAACACACTTGTTTTCCTTCAACTGGACAGATTCATAATTTGAAGCTTAAAAATTTGGTCTGTGTCAATCAAAATCACTATATGATTTTTTGTGACGTTAACTGACTTTTCGCAACTAACGTCAACTCCTCCAGACTCCAAATCAGGGCAAAAGTCATGTAGTGTATTCCAGCCTTAAATTACATGAGACTTATTTTTGCCCATTAGTTTATATTTAAAATTATATTAAAAATGAAATTCAGTTCTAACTACAAAACTTTTAAGCAACTCAACGACATATACTATATACTCTATGTGCAGCATTATGAACTAGCTTGTTTTGGTGCTGAAATGCTGACTCTTTTGTCCCTGAGCATTTGAGATGATCTGTTAGCCAACAGCAACCTTGTTTCTAAATTGTATTGTCTATTCATTAAATTCTTTCACTTCTTGAACACAAACCCCTTAATGGTATTCATAGGCCACTTCCATTGTCAATATTTAATCAGCTATGACTTGTTGTGATCAGCTCACTTGCCTTACGGCTCTGGGGATCTGAAATTGAGGAACAACAAATGCATCTGATGGACACTTTGCATGATTTGCTTGTCAGTTGCATGAATTTGCCACAAGCTGGCGAGCCCCCAATAACAGATTAAAGCAAGTCCTGTTATTGTTCAAAGCCTAAACAGCTAGTGACAGCTTATTGTCTCAAGAGGGCTGAAAAGAACCGTCCGAGTAACCGCCGCTGGATTTGTCACCATGCCGTGTCAAAATTCTGACAAATCAGCCGTGCTGCTTTCATCGCAAACATTATCTTTAGCTCTTGTGAGCATTTGTGCGAGGCCGGGCAAGAGGCCGACAAATCTTGGACTAGCTGGTGCTATGCCGTTTCTATTACAAAAGGTAATGAGGAGAGGCTGGAGGTGAGAGTTCTCATCCACCCGCAGTAATTCCCCGGAGTGTGTTGTGCTGCATTTGGAATCTCACAGTGGATGACTGCACGCCGCCTGTATTCGGCAGCTGTTAAGTCCTTGCTCTGTTTCAGCAAGTGCTGGGGGAGTATACTGCAAAAACTCATCAGGACAAACAAGCCTGAATGCACGCGGCATTTTAATGAATATTACAACGGCAAGGTGCAGGTGAACCATTTTGCCTTTGAGAAACTCAGTCCAGACTTTTGTGAAGGGGATGGGAAGGGGAGAAGTCGTTTTAGTCACTTTGGCAACAGGATCCCCATTGAGTGACAAAACACTTAAATTCTCTGCTGCAGTATACACTAAAAATGCTGTTGCCATTAGACAAGGGCAAGATCAATTTGGGGGTGTCAAAATGGGCCTTTAGAGGTAAAGTGCTATTCTGAAATGCTTGACACCGCTCAATTTGGCAGCTATAATGTAAGGTCTTGTTTTTATGAGACTAAAGATTGCTGACACCATAAAGAGCCGTACCAGAGAGTCTCGGTTTCCAGAATTGATTCCATCACGCTACATACAACACATACAGGGCGGCGCATGATGTGATGCTTCTAGGGACACTACTGACGCATTTGTTCCTATTCAGAAACTTCTGTTCCAAGCAAATCTTATTTATGCTGGCAAAAGCATTTCTCTGGGTTTCTGTTCCTGCTGTTGTTGAAAAATTTGCCCAGTTGTGACAAGAAATCGTTAGAGTATTTCAGCCAAATCCTGCACAGGCAACAAAATGCAGCCTTACTTTATACTGTAGCGTTTACTCGATGTGGCGGGGAGGGAAGACAGGCACTGGGGGATTACGGAGACACGACTTTTAACAAGCTTTTATTTGACAAAATACAACGCACATAAAAAGAACTGGAAGAGAGTAAAGAGTCTGGTAGGGGGTTGTGTAAGTCCCTGCTTCAAAGGGGGATAGTTCACCCAGATATAAAAATTCTGTCATCATTTACTCACCCAAATATCATTCCAAATATTGTACCTTTAGGGGTAACAGCTTGTCACTGAAAAGGACACAGAGGACAACTTTGTACCTTATCAACCCCTAATAACTGCATATTAGTACCTTGGAGAACCTTTTAGAGGACAATAAGGTACAAAGATGTCCACTTGAGGGTACTGTACAGTAACAAGCAGTTGCACCCCTAAAGATAAATTTTTTTATGAGTGCGTATGAATTTCTTCACTCTTCCACATATTGAAATTTGGTTAAGACACATGAGAACAAATGGCTTTTGACATCAAACCAACACATCTTGACCAAAGTGGTCTGTAATACTAGCAATGCTAATGTTAGCAATGCTGTTAGCTATATGTTAGCAATTTATGGGTACTCTACGCAGTAGTTTACTGCTTATTAATAGTTAGTACGGTACTGTAGTTTTTGTGTTTAGGTATTGGGTAGGGTTAAGGGATGTAGAATAAGGTCATGCAGAATAAGGCATTAATATGTGCTTTATAAGTACTAATAAACAGCCAATATCCTAATATGGATGCTAATAAGCAACTAGTTAATAGCGAGAATTGAACCCTAAAATTGAACCCTACTCTTTTAAAGTGTTACCCTTTACTGAAACATAGATATATAAAAGTATGTTAATGTTAATTGTTGATTAATGCCTTTTAAATTACATACAGCATCTCATAAGACATTATATTGCCAAAGCTAAAGAAAAACCCTCCCTACGTCCGAATATGCTTCCATACTTCCATACTAAATAGTAGGCAAAAAATAGAAAGTGAAATGAGTGGTATGACCGAATTCATAGTATTCATAAAACAGTAGGAGAAAACTACATGGATGACCTACTATTTCCACCGAGATGGGCATCTGATGCATCTTTTCCATCCCATGAGGCCACGGGACAGGAGTAGTGAATAGCAGTGAAACAACGCAACTGATGGCGTAATTCATGCTACAATGACAACATGGTGGATGTAGTAGCCTACGTCCGGATTACATTCATACATAGAACATACATTTTTAACGATCGCAAAGTAAGTTCCTCATTAAATGTACCAACTAAGACAGTATGCAATTTTGTACGCAGCTTCTGTCTTTGTGTTTTCAGACAGCTTAGCCAATGAGCTTAGCATGGCGCTAACTGTTACGAAAAAAAACCATGGTGCTAAGCAAATCTCTTTTGATTAGCTACAACATGCTACGACTCAACAAGATATCTCAATACAACACTTTGTTTTTAAAGGTAGCCTAGTTCTTATGGAAATTCTTAAGTTGCTTGCAAAAGTTTTGAAACGACAATACTAGCCTACAGTTTTGTAATGTTACATAATAGTACATTTAATCTATAGGCTAATCATTTAGTTAATCAAATTAGATGACCATGCACAAAAACAAAGCGAGCAATACAATGAAACAGCATACAGAAATAAAAAAGAATGTAGTGAGTGCAAACATTACATATCTCTGTAAGGAAACAACAATTGAATCCATATCAAATCTGAGGTTTGGTAATCTGCTTTGGGTTCTAACACAGCTGCACTGCAAAAGAAGCATAATTCGATGTCCTAAGATATAAGCTCATACATCGCCACTTTGACACAAAGCAATTAATATCATGAAATGTCCTGCGATGGATGATGACAAAGAAGGACAAAGACAGTTGGCAAATATCCTGTTGTAGTCACAGAGATTAGCATATGTGCACAAGTAAATTGCAGTCCTCCCAGAGAGCCGAGCTGTTTACGATAAACTTGATAAATGACCATTAGCACATACACAGGGGTCAAGTGTGTGGGGGTCACAGATTCATTTTCACAGACAGGATAAAAGGGGATGCAACTTTCTGGCCAAAGTTCCACAGAGATTAATGATACAGAAAGGAAAATAGTAGGTTTTCTTACTGTATATACTTGATTTGCAGTGTCACTGAATGTAAGCTAAAAGGCTACATTCATGATTAACTCATTCACTTTAGCCATAAGGAAAGTGTCCTTTGACCCACCCTCTGTATTGATTTATGAAAATCCATAGGGGCTGTTACACCGAGTGCTTATAATTAATTAACATGAAGTCATCTTCATATGTATGCAATGAAATATATATGGCAGGGCTTTAAGAGATAGTTTACCCAAAAATTAAACATTCTTCAAAATATATTTTTTGAGTATTAAACGACTATTATTTTTCTTTTTTGAGTAACTACCCTGCTGGAAAAAACCCCAGCTAAAACCAGCCTAAGCTGGGGTACATTTCTTGGTTGCACTTTATTTTTATACTAAGTGCACTTGCGTGTACTTACAATGTACTTACCCAAGAAAGTATGCCCACCACACACCAGCTTATTGGTGGAGAGGAGATGGAGTGATGAAGCCAATCAGTATATATGGGGATGATTAGGAGGCCATGATGATGGACAGAGGCCAATGGGCAAATTGGGCAAGGATGCCAGGGTTACACCCCTACTCTTTTACGAAGGACATCCTGGGATTTTTAACGACCAGAGTCAGGACCTCGGTTTAATGTCTCATCTGAAGGTCGGTGCTTGTTACAGTATAGTGTCCCCATTAGTACGGTGTTAGGACCTGCACCCCCTGCTGGCCTCACTAACACCTCTTCCAGCAGCAACCTGGTTTTCCCAGGAGGTCTCCCATCCAGTTACTGACCAGGCTTAACCCTGCTTAGCTTCAGTGGGCAACCAGTCTTGGGCTACAGGGTGATAACTTGTGACTATAGTTGGCTAACAATGCTTTTGGGAAACACACCCCTTGTTGGCTGGTCATAGCTGATTTAAGCTGGTTCAACCTGGTGTTCAGCTGGTTTTCCAGCCTGACCAGGTAAGACTATCCGAACCAGCTAAAGAAATGGCCAAAAACCTTCTAAAACCAGCCTGCTAAACCAGGTATAACCAGGCTAGAATATTAGCAAACCAGCTTAGGTTGGCCTCCTTAATAGAAGGCTAGACTGAAAGTGGAATTTTAAAACTTGCATTTTATCATAGACCGTTTAAAATTAAGAAAAGTCCATTGTTTTTCTGCAGACAGTCACTTTAAAGACACAATATGTAAGTTTCACTGCTAGAGGTCACTTATTCAAAACAACAAAAAAGGTTTAGCTTGATGATGCAGTGATGGAGAGTGGACTCATGGGAGTTGTCGTGTTCACCCCTTCAGCTGTTTTCACTTTATGGGGTTATATTTGGCGACAGAACACGCAGCAAACGATAATAAATTGTGTAAAATGTGCAAAACAAACAACTGTGGCTTGCTAGATGCTACCAGAGATCATTGACTTTGATGCTATAACTACTACTTCCGCATTTTTTCAGGAAGCGCAGTGCGTTTCCATAGTTTCTTCCAACAGCTGAGGGAAAGAGGGATATGAAGCCATTGACAGGCGACGCAATGACAGAGGCTCCGTCACTGGTTAAAATTGTGGATTTCTCTGGATTTAAACATTTTTGGAAACATTTGGGATAGTGTAAGTACAGAAGTCAACAAAATATATAACATTGTTCTAATGGTTTTTGGATATTTTAATGCAAAAATCTTGCATATTGTAGGCTACCTTTCACCCAAGGGCACAATGATTGAAGTCCAACTGACTAGCTGGGTGAAATCTCTGAGATGATATCTCTATATCTCGCTTGTAAACATTTACGACTAGGACTCAGCATTTTGAAAAAGTGCTCATCATAAATGTCCTCCTTGTATATAACCGATGCCTGGTGTCTCCCGTGTGTTTGTGCACCCTGCCCCATATGTCATTTTGATCAAAGGGAGAGTGTGTGTCAGAGAGGGGAGCTGGATCAATCTGAGTGTTTCACTCAAGGCTTTCTTCAACCCTGAGCTCTGTAATCACCTGCCTTAATGATGCCCAAGAGTCGCCATCGTGCAGCCTTGACTCCGTCCTGGCACTTGGCAAGTCAGCAGCTGTGTCCTTACAGCTCCATGAGCAATCATGTCCATGGAATTCTCACCTTGTGTTGCTCGTTCCTACATAGGGAATAGAAGTATTTTCTATGCAAGAATACACAATTAAAGTCTTAGCTTCAAATCTTACAAGAATTTTTTTTTTATTGTTCTTGCAGATAATATAATATTAATATTAATGAAATAAAAGACCACTTAATTGTAGTTAAAGCGAGTAGATTGTCATGGTTATGTGTCTTTTTTTTCTTTTCTTTTTTCGATTCAACATATAGAATCAGCTTCGGACCATCGTTGAGAGAGA
Organism: Rhinogobio ventralis; assembly: GCA_039654625.1. NCBI lineage: Eukaryota > Metazoa > Chordata > Actinopteri > Cypriniformes > Gobionidae > Rhinogobio > Rhinogobio ventralis. Next base: position 27,883,469 of record CM077208.1, read on the forward strand.
GAACTCTGATTGGCTGTTCAGTTTAGCAAACGAGAATGAGAGTAAAAGTGATGAAAGCAAGCAACGTCATGACGGCACAGACAGGAGGCTGTTCTAATTTTAGGTAATCTTGTCTAAGCATTCAAAACGTGGCATTGATTCAACAAGGTGCTGAAAGCATTCTTTAGAAATGTTGGCTCATATTGATAGGATAGCATCTTGCAGTTGATGGAGATTTGTGGGATGCACATCCAGGGCACGAAGCTCCCGTTCCACCACATCCCAAAGATGCTCTATTGGGTTGAGATCTGGTGACTGTGGGGGCCATTTTAGTACAGTGTTTAGTGTCATGTTCAAGAAACCAATTTGAAATGATTCGAGCTTTTTGTGACATGGTGCATTATCCTGCTGGAAGTAGCCATTAGAGGATGGGTACATGGTGGTCATAAAGGGATGGACATGGTCAGAAACAATGCTCATGTAGGCCGTGGCATTTAAACGATGCCCAGTTGGCACTAAGGGGCCTAAAGTGTGCCAAGAAAATATCCCCCACACCATTACACCACCACCACCAGCCTGCACAGTGGTAACAAGGCATGATGGATCCATGTTCTCATTCTGTTTACGCCAAATTCTGACTCTACCATCTGAATGTCTCAACAGAAATCGAGACTCATCAGACCAAGCAACATTTTTCCAGTCTTCAACTGTCCAATTTCGGTGAGCTCGTGCAAATTGTAGCCTCTTTTTCCTATTTGTAGTGGAGATGAGTGGTACCCGTTGGGGTCTTCTGCTGTTGTAGCCCATCCGCCTCAAGGTTGTGCGTGTTGTGGCTTCACAAATGCTTTGCTGCATACCTCGGTTGTAACGAGTGGTTATTTCAGTCAAAGTTGCTCTTCTATCAGCTTGAATCAGTCGGCCCATTCTCCTCTGACCTCTAGCATCAACAAGGCATTTTCACCCACAGGACTGCCGCATACTGGATGCATACTAGAAATGGTTGTGCGTGAAAATCCCAGTAACTGAGCAGATTGTGAAATACTCAGACCGGCCCATCTGGCACCAACAACCATGCCACGCTCAAAATTGCTTAAATCACCTTTCTTTCCCATTCTGACATTCAGTTTGGAGTTCAGGAGATTGTCTTGACCAGGACCACACCCCTAAATGCATTGAAGCAACTGCCATGTGATTGGTTGATTAGATAATTGCATTAATGAGAAATTGAACAGGTGTTCCTAATAATCCTTTAGGTGAGTGTATAACATGAGTGGAATAAAGAACCTGATCAGCATGATTGATATTCAAAATGGTAAGCAAGCACTGCTTTGTTTATGGTTAGTATACCTGCAGCCTTAGTTTCGCTGAATGATGAATATAGATGAATATATCTGCTTAAATAGACAGTTATCTCCTTTACAATGAATAGGCTAAATAATAATAATAGCCTATTAGGTGAATAATTGAACATCATTAATTTGTTTTATTTATAACTGAAATATTTGGACATGATTGAATATGTAGGAAATGTGTACATAAACTAAGCTATCAGGCTAATCACTTATCTGTATGATATGTGTAACAGACACGCCAGGCTCCCACGTCACACAATCACAGCGCACGCCTTCCCCTGAGTACTAATCACGCGCACCTGCAGTTCATCATCACAGCAATCACCCACAGTACAAAAGACACTCACACGCTCTCAGTCACGGTCCGGTCTCGTACTATTGGGTACCTTTATGCTTACTTCAGGGACTTCCCATATAATACTTACCTTCATCCCTTGTTCCCTCCAAGTCTCCATTGTGTTCCAGCGTTGTGTGTGTGTGTGTGTGTCTTCATCGTCCTCTCCGTTCCAAGCCTGTCTCCAGCGATCACCACCTGCAAGTATACAGACTGCATCATTCAGGATCTCATCACCAAACTCCCAAGATCCTCAGCACCACTCACCTGCACTTCCGTATTCGAATACTGGATTGTTCAATAAACTTCACTAACCTGTACTTCTTGTCTCCGTCCCTTCTGTACCGTAACAATATGCTAGTATATAAGCTAACTAATACAGACATATAGTCCTTATAACATAGTTGAAACCGCATTTATCAAAACATGATTTTAGGCGCTAAAGAGAGTACCTATTAACAGCAGTTTAAACCAATTGGATGTCCTCCTAAAGAATACCCGATTTATTTTACAGCCGATGTAGTGACCAATTTGACACAAGGTGACAACACAGTCGGCTTTCATCAGTGCTAGTTCTTTGGCGTCAGTTTGGTGTGTCCCTACCTTTAACTCTTTCCCTGCCAGTGTTTTTTTTTTTTTAAGTTGCCAGCCACCGCCAGAGTTTTTTTATTATTTTCACAAAAATGTAATGGCCCATAGAATATTTTGTTGTATGAATATCTAAACATTCAATATATCAAAAGAAAGAATAGACCCTCTGCTTTTAAACAAAACAACCCGTTTTATTCTAGCTTCATGCATTCATTTTTTACTTAAATATGGGTAAGCTGAGGAACAAGGAAGACGCAAAAAAAACAAGAGATCGTATGTAAGCAGATGCATGTGTAAAATAACGTGATCATCAACATTAAACATCATATAAATCAAAACTATCTAATGTTTCTGAATGAAATGTCGAACCCAGGATGAGCTATAGGACTGTGCAAGCATTAGGGGTGTTGATAAACTCGATCTACTCCATCTGTGTTTGAGTATCGCTCTGAATCTGATCTGGATGTAATCTTTCACAAAAACGTGATTTTCTCAGCTTTGACCTCACGCAGAGAAGGCTGTTGTACATAGATCGCATTCGAGGTAAAAAAATGATATAAATACTGTTCGGTTTCTCGCACAAACCGATTGTTTCGTGTCTTAAGTCAAGTCAACTTTATTTATATAGCGCTTTTTACAATGCAGATTGTTTTAAAGCAGCTTCACAGTGTTAAACAGGAAAATAATGCAACCAAATTTGATTCGGCTGTACAGCCGCTCTGGAGAAAACGGTGATGTCATCTAGCTCATTTCAATTATCATATATATTCAAGTAATGTAGTTGACATAGTTAATTAAGTTTAGTGATTAAATTTATTTGAAAATTTTGTGTCCCCAACTGAGAAAGCTAAGCCAAAGGCGACAGTGGCAAGGAACCAAAACTCCATCAGGTGGCATAATGGAGAAAAATAAACCTTGGGAGAAACCAGGCTCAGCCGGGGTGCCAGTTCTCCTCTGGCCAATTAACAAACAGTGTATGATTATTATTTTGGCAACCTTACAGGTCATAAGTCATATTAGATCGAAATATTCAAAAGATCGGAAGCATCACGCCGGAGACGGGTTTATTGATGATGTGTCGATTAAACAATTATTAAATAAGAATATTCGAAAGATCGGAATCATCACGCCAGGGACGGGTTTATGAGGATGCCGTGTCTGTGAGGCAATTTCAGGGTGACACGGTCTCTGCAGACACTTCAGGGATGCGTTGGTAATGTCTGGGCGCAGGTCCACCATCTGATCTGGATACGGCCCGGATCCGGCTGACTGCAGTAAACCTCGGGATAAACAGAGAGACTAACATTAGCGTAGATGCCATTCTTCTTATGATGTAACGAGTACATCAGGTGTTATGGGAAGTGTTCCCGGTTCCGGCTGACCTAGTTAATGCAGCCTAACAATCATTTAATTGATTTGAATAAAATATAAATTTAAAATGTTTTATGCGTATGCCATAGTAAAGAGATGTGTTTTTAGTCTAGATTTAAACTGACAGAGTGTGTCTGCTTCCCGAACAATGCTAGGAAGACTGTTCCAGAGTTTAGGTGCTAAATAGGAAAAGGATCGACCGCCTGCAGTTGATTTTGATATTCTAGGTATTATCAACTGGCCAGAGTTTTGAGACCGCAATAGACGTGATGGAGTATAATGCGTTAAGAGCTCGCTCATGTACTGGGGAGCTAAACCATTTAGTGATTTGTAAGTAATAAGCAAGATTTTAAAATGTATGCGATGTTTACTAGGGAGCCAGTGCAGTGTTGACAGAACCGGGCTAATATGGTCATACTTCCTGGTTCTAGTAAGAACTCGAGCTGCTGCGTTTTGGACCAGCTGCAATTTATTTATTAAGAGAGCAGGGCAACCACCCAGTAGAGCATTACAGTAATCTAGCCTTGAGGTCATGAACGCATGAACTAACTGTTCAGCATTTTGCATTGAAAGCATATGCCGTAATTTAGACATATTTTTAAGATGGTAGAATGCAGTTTTACAGATGCTAGAAACGTGGCTTTCAAATGAGAGATTGGTATCAAAGAGCACACCCAGGTTCCTAACTGACGACGAGGACTTGACAGAGCAGCCATCAAGTGTTAGACAGTATTCTAGGTTACTACATGTGGAGTTTTTTTGTCCAATAATTAAAAATTCTGTTTTTTCTGAATTAAGTTGCAGGAAATTACTAGTCATCCAATTTTTTATATCAGCTATGCATTCCGTTAATCTTGTGAATTGGTAAGTTTTGTCAGGACGTGAATAAATATAGAGCTGAGTATCGTTAGCATAACAATGAAAACTAACACCATGCTTCCTAATGATATCTCCCAGTGGTAGCATGTACAGGGTGAAAAGCAACGGTCCTAGCACTGAGCCTTGCAGTACTCCATACTGCACTTGTGATCAGTGTCACATCTCTTCATTTACTGCTACAAACTGATAGCGGTCAGATAAGTATGATTTAAATCATGCCAATGCAATTCCACTAATGCCAACATAATTTTCGAGTCTATTCAAAAGAATGTTGTGATCGATAGTATAGAATGCAGCGCTAAGATCGAGTAACACTAATAGAGAGATACAACCACGATCAGATGATAAGAGTAAATCATTTGTAACTCTAATGAGAGCAGTCTCAGTACTATGATACGGTCTAAATCCTGACTGGAAAACCTCACGGACACCATTTCTTTCTAAAAAGGAGCATAGTTGTGAGGACACTGCCTTTTCTAGTATTTTTGACAGAAAGGGTAGATTTGAGATTGGCCTGTAATTGACTAATTCTGTAGGATCAAGTTGCGTTTTTTTAATAAGTGGTTTAATAATAGCCAACTTAAAAGTTTTCGGTACATATCCGGAAAACAAGAGACCCGAGTGCAAAGATAGCAAGCTAACAGGCTAACGAAATGCTAACGCGTGATAGTGATTTAGATTAAAAGCTAGCGATGTCAGATTTAATGTGGTAGGCAATATTAGACAATATATAGTGATGGGTAAGTTATATTTAGCAGTTTAAACAACAGGGAATGATATCAAATAAAGATTCAAAAGTGAACAGAGCACACATGAGCACACCAGCACCAGGACAAACAGGAGGCAGACAGGAGCAACCGATCAGCAATCGCAGCACTCTTAAGACATCAATGTGTTGTCACGAGCCGCAGGGTTTAATATGGATTCGTATGGGTAATTTTAAGTATATTTGTTTAAAGTGTATTATTTCCATAAGAAGTACTCTTTTTAAAAGTATGCTAAAGTGTACTTCTTTTTCACAAGGGTGGCTGTCAATGCAAAGTCTGTTCCAAAAGACAGGCACATTATATTGCCTTCTAAAATTCCTTATTTCGTCTGAATCGCATGTATTCTCCGTGGAGAATGCAATCGCAAAATGCATTGAGCACAATAAAAAAATAAATTCAAGATGGCAACCAGGCAAGAGAGATGTGTATTATAAATATATTTAATTCAAAATACAAAAAAAGTGTCAATTAGAAGCAATTCATGTATTTATTTGCTTGCAGTATAACATTGTTAGCTTAGCAACGTTAACTTCAAACTCTTCAAAAAATGTATTGAAATCAATTGTGAGTCGAGTCTCCCATGCAAGTGTTCTACTTGTGTGGCAGACAAATTAGGGCCTATTCATAGGTGTCTATTCAGTTATGAATACCTTAGAATACTAAAATGCTTAGAAGGTTGCTGTGGTCATAAGGTAGCTCACTTGGTTTTGGGACCGAGATATAATGTAATGTAATTTAAAGACAAGAAAATGAAAATCTGAATGAGAATAGGATTTTATTGGCAAAGTAAAATTGCTCTTAAAAAGAATCTGTCTTGGCAGTCGCTGACATGGGACATGGCATTCAATAAAAAATAAGAAATGGTCTGCAGTCTTCATTTACTTAAATACAAGTGAAATAAATTCCATTAGAGTAAACAACAAAAAGTACAAAATTATCTGGAAGTTATATGGATTATCATTCATACCATAGCAAGTGTCGCTCAGGTTGTAGAAGACTGCATTTAAAAAAAACCAAGAGGAGCAATAAATTAATTTATCCTATAGGGACTAAGAGCAATTATGAAACATCCGTTCCTTAAGATCCCATTACCACCTTTCGAAGTTGTGTGTAATTTTCAAAGCGATTATGATTTTAGTCATTGTGAAGGAACACCTGTAGAGAGCAATCACCGCAGGACAGTGAGAAATGTCAGCACTGAAATTAATTAAGTAAAAGCCTTTTTCCAGTTATTCATGAACAGCCTGCTCTGAATCCGTTTGCTTAAGTGATGATGGTATCATTACATTAGGCTGAGAATCTTAAGGCTCTCAAGACAGCAAACTCAGATGACTCAGGGCCATCATTTTTGTAATTGCTGTTGTAAAACTAATAAGAATGTGTTGATTTAAAGGGGACATAACACACAGTTTCTGCCAATCTCATGTTAATCTTGAGTACCTATAGAGTAGTATTGCATCCTTCATATCTCATAAGAGTCTTTAGTTTTATCAGATTTATAAAAGACAGATACAGCTATGCCGTTTCTTTCCGGAAACATTTGAGCTCCTGGAGGCGTGCCGTGACCCGTGGCGTAACCCGAATGAAGCATGTTAATGGTCTCACTCTGGTTGATGTGTGCTCGTGCTCTTCCAGAAGTGCCATACAAGGAATTCTGCCCTTTATGATGTCATACAGGGCCATACTCTGAAAACTTTCCGAAACGTATACGAACCCGAGTGTATTTTGCACAGATATACTCTGTCACAGTGTATTTTGGTTTTGTTTTATGTTCATTTTCTTATTTTGTTATTTTCAATGTCATGTTTCCTGGTTTGTCATGTGATTCCATTATGCCCTCATGTCAGTCCCGTCGCAAGGGGCGTGCGAGGCCCCAGGAGGGAGGGAGGGTTATTAACGGGGGTCTACTGTTGCTATAGTGATGTACAATGTGTTGTTTATGTGGATATTTAAGAAAAAAAAAGTGTATATTCAGTTTAACAGCATTAGGTTCAAGAAGTTAAACTATGTAACTGAACCGCGCGCACTGCACATTTTGACGCTTAAATTATGTTCTAAATTATGAATGGGTCAAACGCTTTCTTTGCAAAATGGCCTGAATCCACTTGAATGAGTTTGGACTGCTCTCTCACTGAATCATCTGAAGCGATTTCTCAGTCAGAAAAACAAACAGACATTATCGAGAGAACAACCAGCGCTGTTTTTAGTTTTCCTCTATGAACATGCGCTAAATGAATGTCTGACAATTTAGTTGCTTTTTCAGATTTAAAAACGTTTAAAACGCCTAGAGATAGAGAAGGCTTTACTCGTTCTGCGGTTCCGTTGCTCTCATGGATGCTCCAAAAGGTGCGTAACAGTTAGGCTATGCTTATTTAACTTTATAGTGTTAAATAAAAAACCCTTTGTGCATACCGTCAGATGAAATCCTGCAGGCGTTCATGCTTTCTCCGTCCATGCAATACATGCACATCCTTGAATGAGCGCGGATTTCTAGCGTATTAACTTCTTAGGTAATATCTATGGTTTGACCCATTTCAGAGGCAGCCAAAATCAGAATTTAAATGGACTGAATAAAGCTACGAACTTGACGTGCGATGCCGCGCTGATGACATGTATGCGCATAAATCTCTGTCACACGCACAGATAAATATTTTAAGTTACTGCATACATTTTTTACAAGCAGAATAATACAGCATCACGATACACATTTTTAGCTATGTCTTTTAACTATTATAGTATTTCGAAGGACAAAAACATGAACTTTAACTATTGGCTTTTACATTAAGTCAGCTGTGACTTTACTTTGCGCGAGGCCCTGTGCGGTCGCACACTTGGCACAGCCCTTGCGACGGTACTGCCTCATGTGATCATGTCATGTGCTTCCCTAGTCTCTTGTGTCATGTTGTCATTGGTTCATTGTCTTGATTGTTCACAGGTATGTCTTAAGTCATTAGTCCTTGTGTATTTAAGCCCTCATGTTTGCCTTGTACTGCTGTTGGTGAGTTCTGAGTCTGTTCAAGTCAAGTCTGTTCAAGTCAAGTCCTTGTTTTTGTTTTGTAAATAAACTGCACTTGGGTTCTTGAAGCTTGCCTCCAGTGGATCCTTAATGTTACACTCCGTTTTTTCAACTCGGTTTTTTTAAACTTTGGCCATGTTTAGCATGAGAATCCAACTCTCTTTAACAGTGTAAATAAGTCAGAATTCATGAAAAAGCATTAGACATCCCCTTTAAAGAAAACTAGGTTGGTAACTGAAATGTTCACTTAACATATGGTCACATATTCACTCAATAATTATTTTATTAAACTGTAATTTATAACATGAACAAGCACCTATTGTATCCGTTGCTGTTCTTATTATTATTCCTTCTTCTTGTTGTCTTCACTTGTCTATGGCAGCTCTTAGAAGATTGTGGGTAAGTTATGAAATTTGGCACACAGATATAAGACAGTCTGAAGTGTTACCATAGCAATTTTGGAGTCTCTAACGCAACCCCTCTAGCGCCCCCAACTGTCCAAATTTTGTGTAATTTCACTGCATTCCACCATATGTCATTTCACGTAATTTCCGTCATGAAAATTTTTCCGACAACCTACTTTTCCGAAATCCTCCTTGGCCATTGCTCTGATTTTCACGAAAATCGAACCACGCTGAAAAAAAATATGGAATTCAAGTTGACAAACCGTTCTCGAATAACAGGCAAACGAATTTGACAAAGAACAAGCAAAAATTGATGTGAGGCTATGGGTGCGTCTCGTTCAGTTCCCTGGCTCCCGAGCTCGTGAATCAGTTTATTGTGTACTAGAATTAGGGCACTGGTAAGGACAGTAAAGGACGCTGGCTCACTACACATTGGGACACTGATGACTCTATTTCCAGCAACGTGACAACGTCCTCACTGTACAACATCATTACTGGTATTTATATACAACAGCAGAGCTGATATCTTAATGACATTACTTGTAATGTTATATAAAGTACATTATGATAAATACTTTGCTCGTTACATATCCGTGCAACATTTCAGCCTTAAAGGTTCAGTGTGTAGTATTTATAAGGATCTATTGACAGAAATGCAATATAATATACATAACTATGTTTTCAGTGGAGTATAAAGACCTTACATAATGTACCATTATATTTTTATTACCTTAGAATGAGCCATTTCTATCTACATACACCGTGGGTCCCCTTACAGTGAAATCGGCATTTTGCACCGTCATGTTTCTACAGTAGCCCTAAACGGACAAACTGCTCTACAGAGCGCTAGTCACTCTCTGCGCTCTCTGACGATGACATTTTTGTCCTGTGTCGGTCACCGTAGCTTCTTTATGTGCTCCGAAAGGGAGGGGTGAGCGGTGGGTGATGCAATTCACAACCTTACCGCTAGATGCCACTAAAATTCACACATTGCACCGTTAAATAAATTATAAATGTTAGCTAGATTGTGTTCATTACCTGTCAATCGATGTATGTTTATGCTGAAATATAATAAAATAATGCTTTCTATTTTTAAAAAACATATATCACGTGTCGTTATCGGTCATTATGTGTAGCGAGTTGGCTCACATGATTTAAGTTTCGCGCTTCAGAACTTCTGTTAAGGGAGCATAGTGAGCATCGATGCACCTTAAATTTTGCACATTAATCCTAAATTCTAACTCTAACATCTGACATCAAGTCTAAAACTTTTACAGTGTCTTCTTGTGTTCTGCAAATAGCTTGAGGTTCTGCTAATTATTGTACAATAGCCCCAAAATACCTCCAGCCAGAGGAACATTGTCACTCTGGAGTCGGGCACAGAAGAAAGCAATAGAGGATCAAAATGGCTCCCAGCTAAAGCACTAACAGCTTTAAAAACTTCCATGGCTTACAATACATTCTCAAATCAATATTTCATTAACTGGATAGAGGCGAAATGTTAATATAAAAAGAACTTTTGCAGCTCTTACATTGAAAGTTTAGTTGAAATGAAACATTGAGGGTGATGAAATGTTCACTTTGCTTTGGGCAAGTTCAATACTGTGATGTACAGTACAGTATAGCGCACTGAGGTAACAAACAACAGTCACATTATCACTAAGCATTTTATTAAAAATGTTTTATTGTTAATTGGAACATTTCAGCCATTCACGCCTTCAACATAGTGGTAATGCAAAAAACAATGTCCTCAGCAGTTAAAAAAAATGGCTTTTAAAAAGTAATGTAAAAAATGTCAATTGATTTAAAACAAATGAGTTAAATATACAAATATACAAGATAAATATAATGGTTAATAAAACAAAATCAACCGTATTTAAAACCTAACAATCTGAAACTGATATAGATACATTATTTTACCAAGTAAATACCAGTCTTTATATTTACCTGTTTCAATGTGACATTGCAGTGACATTTATTAAATCATATATAGCGTTATTAGAAAGAAGTAGTAGTAGAAGTAGTAATGGAACGGAATAGAAAAGATGTTCATATTTGCTTAAAGATGTTGTGGAGAGAATTTTATCGAATTCCAACAGTGACACCTAAAGACATGAAGAGGAAGCGTCTCACAGTTCAACAGAACGTTGCTCTGCATGTTTTATTCCTGTAATAAGAGTTTGAGAGAGACTACAAATTTAACATAAATGAAGAATGAGAATAGAATCAGGAACCCTGCAATGCAGTAATAGTTCCCCCTCACCTTGTTCATACTGGTTATTAACAGAATAAATTGCTTTTCAACTCATACATATTTTAAGCTTGTAAACTATAGTGACTAAACTGATTGCAATTTCATCTTTGTGTTTGGTCCAAATTATTATTCATTTGCATAACTTGAAATGTAACAAAACAAAAGCTAACAGTTAGCATTAAGGGATAGTTATATCTAATGACACTAATTTCGGTCATCATTTACTCGCCCCCATGTTGTTCCAAACTTGTATGACTTTCTTTCTCCTTTAAAAAAAGAAGATATAAATAGAAAATGTGAGAAATCTTTTTTTGTTTACCAACAAAAATATATACACACATACAGTATACACTGTGTGCAGAATTATTAGGCACGTTGATTTTATTTTATTTTTTTCAGGCACATTTGACCAATTCCAAACCACATTAATCTTAATAACTACTATTCATTTTGTATTTAATAATTTATAAGTGATTTATAATTGTTCATGAAGGCTGGAAATGAAAACCACCTTATATTCAGGTGTGCAGAATTAAGCACGTTTTCGTTTACAGATAAAACGAGCCAAAAAAAGAGATTTAACTCAGACTGAAAAGTCAAAAATTATTAAATGCCCATGAGAAGGATACAATACTAATGCAATACGAGAAATTGCAGTTAAGGCATGACCATTGGACAGTGAAATGCTCATTGGGTCAGCAGGGTCAGACAAAAACAGGTGGCGGAGAAAAGACACAAAAATATGATCATTAAATCACCATGCCTAATAATTCTGCACGCAGTGTATATATATATATATATATATATATATATATATATATATATATATATATATATATATATATATATGTGTGTGTGTGTGTGTGTATGTATGTATGTATGTATATGTATACACACACACAGAGATACACTATATTGCCAAATGTTTTGGGATGCCTGCCTTTACATGCAAATGAACTTTAATGACATCCCATTCTTAATCTGTAGGGTTTAATATGGAGTTGGCCCACCCTTTGCAGCAATAACAGCTTCAACTCTTCTGGGAAGGCTTTCCACAAGGTTTAGGAGTGTGTTTATGGGAATGTTTGACCATTCTTCTAGAAGCACATTTGTGAGGTCAGGCACTGATGTTGGACGAGAAGGCCTGGCTCGCAGTCTCCGTTCTAATTCATCCCAAAGGTGTTCTATCGGGTTGAGGTCAGGACTCTGTGCAGGCCAATCAAGTTCCTCCACACCAAACTCGCTCATCCATGTCTTGATGGACCTTGCTTTGTGCACTGGTGCACAGTCATGTTGGAACAGGAAGGGGCCATCCCCAAACTGTTCCCACAAAGTTGGGAGAATGAAATTGTCAAAATGTCTTGGTATGCTGAAGCATTAAGAGTTCCTTTCACTGGAACTAAGGGGCCAAGCCCAACCCCTGAAAAACAACCCCACACCATAATCCCCCCTCCACCAAACTTTACACTTGGCACAATGCAGTCAGGCAAGTACTGTTCTCCTAGCAACCGCCAAACCCAGACTCGTCCATCAGATTGCCATACAGAGAAGCGTGATTGGTCACTCCAGAGAACACGTCTCCACTGCTCTAGAGTCCAGTGGCGCCGTGCTTTACACCACTGTATCCGACGCTTTGCATTGCACTTGGTGATGTAAGGCTTGGATGCAGCTGCTCGGCCATGGAAACCCATTCCATGAAGCACTCTTCGCACTGTTCTTGAGCTAATCTGAAGGCCACACAAAGTTTGGAGGTCTGTAGCTATTGACTCTGCAGAAAGTTGGAGACTTCTGCACACTGTGCGCCTCAGCATGCGCTGACCCCGCTCTGTGATTTGACATGGCCTACCACTTTGTGGCTGAGTTGCTGTTGTTCCCAATTGCTTCCACTTTGTTATAATACCACTAACAGTTGACCGTGGAATATTTAGTAGTGAGGAAATTTCACGAATGGACTTTTGCACAGGTGGCGACCTATCACGGTACCACGCTTGAATTCACTGAGCTCCTGAGAGCGACCCATTCTTTCACAAATGTTTGTAGAAGCGTCTGCATGCCTAGGTGCTTGATTTTATGTATATATAATTTATGTATACATAAACATAAACATAAACATTTATGTTAGATGTAATTAATCACGATTAATCGATTTGATAGTACTGATATATATATATATATATATATATGTATATAGTTTGGTCTAAGCAGGAACGCTTTGAGTGTAAAGAAAAAAAAAAGTTAAATAGTGGTGTAGCTTTTACTTTGGGTCTCAAGGGCAAAACATCCCATAGTGCCTTGTGGTTTGGGCCGAGTGGTATGCGCCACAGATTTTATTAGTAAGCTGAAATCATTTGTTACTCCCCCACCACCCCCACAGGCTGATAAATGAACTTCTCCAGGCATACCCTGAAAACAGTGGACAGCTCAAAGTAAAAGTGTTTTTGTTAGCAAAGTGCTTCTTTTTTCCTGCGTCAACCTTAAATCTGTACATTACAAAATATATATATATTTTTTTTTTTTCAAAGAAGTTAAGGAGTAATATTTTTTTTAATACCCAGTAGGCTTTATAGCCCATAACCATAACACCATAGCCATAATCCATGATTTTCTACTTGCTGTTGCTAGTCAGGCAGTTGGTAACAGCAACAGGTGACATTCTAATTCTAAAGAACTTTTCATTGGACAGAACATCTGTATATGTACAATAAGTCATCAATATTTTTGGTGCAAGACAAAGATTTTTTTTATTTGTTAGTTATAGATGACTTGAAATCTATCATAAATGGACTGAAAGCCACATAAATACATTTTAACACTGGATTCCAATGGCAAAACACACTTACAGATGCCTCAGATGCACATTTCACGTAGAACCATATGCTATATGTATTGCACTTAAGTGAAATGCTGTGCAGATAGCAACTAAATTGCCTAAATCTTGGTTTGAGTCAAACAAAATGCCTCTGCAGCCGAATGCCATTTGCTCATCTTTATGCATGTCTTATTTATCATCATTTCTCATGCAGATAAAAGTTTAGAGATGGATTAGACTCTTGGCTTGTCTTGACATTTAAATTTCATGTTTTGTGATGGGTTAGGCAAGTCTCTAAAACCAATGAAGAAATCACTGCAAAACAAACTGCCTGAATGAATAAAAACATGCATTTTTTATATTCAACAAGAAAAAACACTGAGCCCATAATATTTAGTTTGCCAAGAAAGCTGTTTACAGATGAATTATAGATTTGCATAAGTCAACTCGAGGTCAACACAACATTAATCTGCACCTGATTATTATGTTTTCTACATTTTCACCCTCATTCGTTCATATTTATGTATATATCGTATTTATGTATATAGTGTTGCTTGCCCATGCTAAACCTGTAGCCATGATGCTAAGGTGCTCTAATGGTGGTTAGTGCACAAAATATATTTGCTAGTTGCTTATACTACAGATATTTTACGGTATGGCTTGTGTCTTTCCTGTAGTATAAGATTATTGGATTTATTTATTTTTATGACCCACCATCAGAATTGTGTTTCGAAACACTTAGAGTAATTATCCTCGTAGATAGCCACATAATACAGTGCAACAGTCGGGTTTCCCATTGATTTTCTCTATATGGGGATAGAGTGCTGCAGGGATAGACCAGAGCAATAGGATTAGTGACGCTAATATGCTAACATACTAATTATTATTTGAAACAACACGCATCAGACTTGCATACTCAGGCTAAATACAGGATATAAAATGCAATATGTATTTTGACAGGGTTTCCAACTATACTCAGAGAAATGTGAAGATAACCATTATTTGTAGTGTTATGTGTTGAGCTGTCGGAGTGAAGGGAAGGGCTCTAACCTGAAATTGAGGGCACTTGTCCGCTGAAATTGGGGCCAGTAGATAGCATTTCATTTGAGACCACATCACAGGCCTCAGGAGCAGAGCTGTCTAACAAGAGCCACATGAAACTATGGGGACATTAGTGACAACACTGAGCGCCTCAGCCCTAAAATCTTACTCTTACACTGATCCAGGTTTGGGTTCCTCTAGTGATGGCTGGGGTTTTAATGGATTAATGCAAGAAGCCTGATACCAGATCAGTGTAAAATGGCAAGATACGCCTGCAGCATCAAACCCCAAAGTTCCAGTGGTGGAAATTGAACAACTTTTGCAGGCTGTGTCTCAGCCTCGGACGTCACCATGCATAAGGCAGTGGTTCCCAACCCTGGTCCTGCTGTGTTCGAAATCTACTATACCCTCATTCACTATTCCATACATTAGTTCACTAATATAGTTCACTTGAGGGAGTGAATGAAAACGAAGTGAATTCAGACACTGGGTGCAGTGGAAGGGCTGCCGCTTTTGCATAGTTTGTGCTTGCTGTTTAAAAATCATTTGAAACTGGCAGCTCCAGTATTAATGAAAAGATTTATCTTGAACTCTGTCATGGAAACTATGTATAAACCTTAATTAAACAATTTAATAATCAAGTAAAAAGGAAGTTATACCTGTGTGATATTACGCTGTAGCCACATTGGACCAGCGGTTTAGAAAATAGATGGATGGATAATTCAGCTGCAGGACCATGTTCTGGTCAGACTCGGGAATTCAGTCATTATGGGTATTCTCTAGCCGTTGAGTGTACATCAGTTGTACACTTGTTATTGAGGTGCATTATGGGATTGAATGAGTGCACTTGATAATGTCCACTATGGTTTCGGACACCACTACAAATGGTTTTTCCTTTAAATAGTGCACTATTTATGGGTATAGGGGGCGATTCTAGACTTCTGGAGTACCCCCAGCAATGCACAGTTTAGATGTCTCCCTAATCAAACACACCTGATTAAACTCGTCAATTCATTAAGACTCCAAGACCTCAGATGGCTGAGTCAGATAAGAGAGACATCAAAAATGTGCCAAAAGGGTGGGAATGGGAAGCACTTCAAGGAGTTTCGAAGTCGTCATCTGATTGGTTGAGTTCTACGTGATTTCCTTTGAGACGTGTGTGTCGTGTTCTTTAATGGTCCACCTGGAAACAAAGCCGTCGTGAAGCCAAACCCTAGGGGAAACCATAGGGGACATTTCAACTAAAAACTGATTTTTTTTTGTTATGCGTTTAATCCATTTATTTACACGACCATAGCCTTTTGGGGACCTGAAAACGTTTTAAATCAGGTTTCAAAGTGCATGTTTTTTTAAAATGATTCCATTATTGTCTCGGTGTAAACTACAAAATCGCGAATTTGTGAAAAGTGTTCAGTCTATAGGCATGTAGTTTACAGTGACATCGCCAACTACTGGCCTTGCAGCAGAATACATTGTCATTTTGACAACGTTGTCGCCTGTATGAGAAAAACGCGAAGGAATCTTTTTTGCACATCGTCGTGTAAAAATACCCTTAGTGTTTACCACTGTGATAATAAGCGCTTATCACAATTTTCAAAAGTATGTGAAGTTGCAGCGCCATGGTTGCAGTAAACTTGCACAACGTTCTTGAATTAATAATTTATAGATGCACGCCAGTCTGTTATCATATGGACATCGACTTTACATTTTCACGCCCCAAAACATGACGCTGAACAAAACAAACTGTGATTGGTTGCTTTACAAGTCGGCCAGATGACCTCGAGCAGTCCTTCTTTCTTTCTTTCCCTTGTAATCAAAACCATGACCTTGGCATTGCTAGTGCCATGGTTTACTGTTTGAGATATACAGGAAGATACTATATTTTAACAGTATATTTTAAATATATACTTTTATGATTTGAAGTACACTACAAGTGCATATTCAATACAATAAGGCACATTTCTTTTTCACAAGGGTTACTTTTCAAACAGTTCATATTTTGTTAGTTAATCTGGTGGGAAGCCAAACATTAAGGCCTTGCTGGTTTCGGAAGGGTGGAACACACTTTTACAATCAGATTCAAGGTTTATAAGGTCCCGGCTGATAGATGGAGGGAACTGCACAAAGCAACACTATTCCCTCAAATTATAAGCCATTAAGGAGCTGCTTCAATTTCACCCTCCTAATTTAATGAGGGGGACTAATGACACTGCAGAATAGGATAGAGGACCGTGTCTGTTTCAGATAGAACAACCAGAGCTGGAAGGGGTTCAGGTAATTTGGCATTGAACATTTTTGGGTGAATTAAATCCACTTTCTACAAATAAAAAATTCATTGCATTCCTCCCTGTGCAGATGAAACAGTTTTATATATTCAAATAATTTATAGGCCTACCTGATATACAGCAGGATCCAAAGCATCTGGGACCACTAGTAAAAAAAGCTTTTTTGTACATTCTTTTCTGATTTAGCACCAAAGGGAGTACTCTGGGTTCGGGCCAAATTCCGAGCTCGGAGCCCTCCCACCGGACAGCACGCCAAATACGCATTAAAACTCTACTCCCTCCAAATTATATGTAAGTGTGAACTCTTAAGTTTATGAAATAAAACATTGCCCCTGTTATATGCCATTCATTTAAATAGGAATCTCTATAGGGGTGTGTATATGCGTGTATTTGTGTCTGTTTCTGGGGATGTTATAGTCTCATGCCTTCATTTGAGTGTGTGTGTTCTGGGGTCCGTTCTTCGTACCTCGCTTAAAACATCTAAGATGATTTGACAGATCCCAGATCTTTTAATCGTGATAACTGATCTCTGGCTAATTTGGTTCTTCAAACGAATTTGCAGATTGGATTAAAATATCTGGATTAAGTTATCTGAGATTGCTGCGCATTCCTGTGTTCCCTGAAGAGGGCAGATGCATCCATACTCGAAACCACGATCAGCAATGCAGCGATTGGCTGGCGGCAAGACAGCAACGTAATGACATCATATAATTAAAAAAGCCACCTGGCAAACAACTTGACAAATTAAAAAAAAAGAAAATTAAAAAAGAAAATGATTTTTTTGCCAAACAACCAAAACAACATAAAAGTTAAAATGGATATATGAAATGTTTTTTTTTTTTTAAACAATTCCCAATTATTTATATTCACGATTTTATAGTATTTGTAAACCCTTTACATTTTTATTTCAATGTTGTAATTAGCAATTCATTTAATTTTTGTTAGGTGACAGTAGTTAAGTTTTTTAAGGGTCAAGATCGAGTTATCTGCTTCTCCTGCGCTGCATCAAGCCACTCCCATAATATCCGTCATCACTCAAATTAGTGCAGGGCTAAGAATAACTGTACAACATGTGTGTAAACCTCCAATAAAATGATAAATTATTTCATCACAAATAAATCTCTCAATCAAGCGGCTGTGTCTATATTATACACAACATTATAATAATTCTTTCAAATACATTTTTATATAATTATTATTATTTAAAATTATTATTGCCCCTGGTTCAGTAATGAACTCTTGTAATAAAGTAGCAGTGGCTGGGACAGATTTTAAGCATCACCTCAAGATGCAATGTAGTCCTGTTTACATGAAATAAGCCTGCTCCCAAGCAGGTTTAAGCTTCCGGACCTGTTGCTATGACAGCAAGTCCAGGATGAGCTTCGAAGAACCAAACAATCCAAGATCATGCCATATCGTCAACAATCAAATCCAGCTGAGTTAGCGACGTACGAAGAACTCACCCCTGGACTGTTCCAGGTTTTGTTTTATTTAAAAATACTAACAATTTTACCCCATTTTCCATTCGTTTCGATGATCAGGGTTGTTTTAACACCTTGACTTCAGTCATTTTTTTGCATGGGTGTTTGTTCCAATTTCAAGTGGATGAAAATTAAGCACAGTCTTGTACCACCCAAATGAGCACTCAATTTTTGGGGATTAAAAAAATCTAATTAAAGCCATTTTGGGTCAAAAGGACCCAAACAGAGTATGAGATTTTTTTCCCTTGAGAAAATTTGCCATGTTTTGTACCTGATATATACATCTAAATGTATAGATATTGAATCGAAATTGAATCACAAGCTTGTGAATCACAATCGAATCGTTAAATTTGTATCAATAGCCAGCCCCAAAATATACTGTATATACATAGATACATACACATTAAACCACAAGCTACAAAAGCTGTGCTTGGCATGATTTCTTTATTCTTCACTTATTATTTACATGAACACAATTACAAAAAAAAAAAATCTATGGTAATTTTACACTACAGTGAGTGAATAATTGTTCGGTTCCTCAGTTGCTCCACATACTCCTTGGCCTGGTCAAATCCAGTCTTCTGCTCAACATTGGGCGGCACCCCCTCAACAAGCTTTACGAAGTAGTGACAGTGCACTTTATCCATGATGCCGAACATGCCACGTCCATGATAACGAATGCGCTTCAGGTATTTTCCTTTGCCAGAGAAGGATTCAGCTGTAAGGAAGTCAGACAATAGAAAATATTTTTTAACTGTTACAATGACTGGTTTACTTTGAAATCCAACAGCCATGTTTATCAAATGACATTCAATTACCTTCCCTCAGGTCATTTTGACCCGAAGCTCATTTTAATTATTTTTTTTAATTGAGTGTTCATCAGAGTGGGCTAAGACCCTAGAATTTGTGGTCCACGAATGTTTAGAACCACGAATGCACACAAAAAAAATCAACTGGATTAGAGGAGTTTTGTGGTTGAAATTTAAAAAGGTAACAAATCCTTCCCTCGTGGGTCAATTTGACCCCCATAGGAATGAATGGAATGCTTCAGTACACATAGAAAAAACTAAAAATGCTGAATTCAAACTAAAAATGCTAAAACTTTACCAAATGATTTTGATTTTATAATGTCTACATTAGGCAAAAATATGGCAAAAAAATTTAATCACGATTTCGATAAAAAAAAAAAAAACGTATGCTTAACTAGTCAACTTAAAACAAAACAACATGATACAGGTAACATTCTCTTCATTAACCATCTGGTTAAAAAAAAGTTCTATTTCAAGTGCAACACACCTTAAGTGATCCTCATGGTGTAAATGTAAAACAAATGTCTTTTGCATAAAATATGCAGGCAAATATTGTACAAACGTATCTTTACATTCTATATACTCAGAAATAATATAAAATAAGAAAAATGCTAAATATTTCTTAGCCTAAAATTAATAGCAATAAATAACACCAGTAATAAGATATTATTTAACAGCAAATGCTTTGCTAAAACAGAAAATAACAGCAGCTTTTAGCCTGTCACCATCATGCAAGCATGAAAACATACAGTAGTAGTTATTTACAGGTCTTTGCATTCCATTGAGCTATTTTACATACAGGTGCTGCTCATATAATTAAAATATTATCAAAAAGTTGATTTGTTTCACTAATTCCATTCAAAAAGTGAAACTTGTATATTATATTCATTCATTACACACAGACTGATATATTTCAAATGTTTATTTCTTTTAATTTTGATGATTATAACTGACAACTAAGGAAAATCCCAAATTCATGGAGTCGATCAGTCTGTGGCACTGCTCAGGTGTTATGAGAGCCCAGGTTGCTCTGATAGTGGCCTTCAGCTCTTCTGCATTGTTGGGACTGGCATATCGCATCTTCCTCTTCACAATACCCCATAGATTTTCTATGTGGTTAAGGTCAGGCGAGTTTGCTGGCCAAATTAAGAACAGGGATACCATGGTCCTTAAATTTGTGCAGGTGCCAAGTCCTGTTGGAAAATGAAATCTGCATCTCCATAAAGTTGGTCAGCAGGCAGGAAGCATGAAGTGCTCTAAAACTTCCTGGTATACGGCTGCGTTGACCTTGGACCTCAGAAAACACAGTGGACCAACACCAGCAGATGACATGGCACCCCAAACCATCACTGACTGTGGAAACTTTACACTGGACCTCAAGCAACGTGGATTGTGTGCCTCTCCTCTCTTCCTCCAGACTCTGGGACCCTGATTTCCAAAGGAAATGCAAAATTTACTTTCATCAGAGAACATAACTTTGGACCACTCAGCAGCAGTCCAGTCCTTTTTGTCTTTAGCCCAGGCGAGACGCTTCTGACGCTGTCTGTTGTTCAAGAGTGGCTTGACACAAGGAATGCGACAGCTGAAACCCATGTCTTGCATATGTCTGTGCGTAGTGGTTCTTGAAGCTCTGACTCCAGCTGCAGTCCACTCTTTGTGAATCTCCCCCACATTTTTGAATGGGTTTTGTTTGCCAATCCTCTCCAGGGTGTGGTTATCCCTATTGCTTGTACACTTTTTTCTACCACATCTTTTAGCCAGCCTCTTTTGCAATGACCTTTTGTGTCTTGCCCTCCTTGTGCAAGGTGTCAATGGTCGTCTTTTGGACAACAAGTCAGCAGTCTTCCCCATGATTGTGTAGCCTACAGAACTAGACTGAGAGACCATTTAAAGGCCTTTGCAGGTGTTTTGAGTTAATTAGCTGATTAGAGTGTGACACCAGGTGTCTTCAATATTGAACCTTTTCACAATATTCAAATTTTCTGAGATACTGAATTTGATTTTCCTTAGTTGTCAGTTATAATCATCAAAATTAAAAGAAATAAACATTTGAAATATATCAGTCTGTGTGTAATGAATGAATATAATATACAAGTTTCACTTTTTGAATGGAATTAGTGAAATAAATCAACTTTTTGATGATATTCTAATTATATGACCAGCACCTGTATTGTCTTTGTTGTTTGGTGGAAATTGTTTGGCTGTTGCACTTGTGTCTTTGCCATTTCATGAGTGAGACGCTGCTATTCTAAAAATGCGGCATTCAAGTTAGAACAAAGTTCAACTCGCATCTAATATCTTAGCTTATTTTTTCCCATTCCATTTTTTTTTTCAACACAATCGCAGGCTGCGTCTCAATCAGCTCCCTAGTTCAGTATTCAGGGCACTAATCAGAGAGTCAGCCACATTAATGTACACGATATACTGTTTCACGGCCTAGGAAGCTACGGAGCTGATTGAGACACACCCGCATTCTGTGTGAACCGAACAGTCAGCCGCTTAAGACGTGATGTGTTCTAGACGTGATGTGTTCTGCGTTCTGCGTTCATAGAGTGTCACATGTAAGCGGTTAATCAGGTGCGCCATCATGTGTTCGGATCATTTTCTTCTCCTAACGTTATCATTGTTTCTCAAAAATCATTGAAATCAAAAATCATGATTTCTCGATTTAAAAATAAAATTGCAGCAAAACATTAAATTCAAATGAATCAGAAAAATCGCACAGCCCTAGTCTACATGTGTATCTAAATGCATACTGAAGAGAAACTGAATTTAGGACCCAGCGGAACAGTTCATTTGCTCCATACAGAGATATTTTGAGCTGAATTAAAAGGAACACGCTGACTTTTTGGGACTTTAGTTTATTCACCGTATCCCCTAGAGTTAGATAAGTCCATACATACCATTTTTATCTCCGTGCGTGCCATAACTCTGTCTGACGCACCCACCGCTAGCCTAGCTTAGCACAAAGACTGGAGGTAAACGGCTCCAGCTAGCCTACTGCTCAATAAGTGAGAAAATAACGGCAACATTTTCCTCTATATATGTTGTGATGTGTATAGTTACATTGTGTACTAAGACCGACGGATTCAGACAGAAAATTAAAAGTTGCAATTTTCTAGACCGATATGACTAGGAACTATACTATAATCATGGAGCTTTGCTGCCGTACCAGCAGCGCAATGATATTACGCAGCACCTGAAAATAGGCTAACTTTCGTCAACATAACCAACGTGACAACCTGCTTGCACATACAGTGTGCTGGGGACTATTTTCAGGCGCTGCGTAATATCATTGCGCCTACTGCACCCATGGTACAGCAGCAAAGCTCCTGGATTATTACGCAGGAATATAGTATAGTACCTAGCCATATCGGTCTAGAAAATTACAACTTTTCATTTTCGGTCGGTCTTATGCTGCGTTCCAGGCCGTAAGTTACGACTTCAAACCACGACTCACGACTTTGTAGCGATCCAGGCAAAGTCACGCCAAACTGCCTGAGCACAAGGAATTGTGGTAGCTAGATGTAAACAAAGCATGGCGGACCGTATGGGGCTTATGCTTATTTACAATCATTTCTATCACCAAAGGTGCTTACTCCTTGCTTATTTGAGGGAAACGGAGGAGGAAAAACGGCGCTTAAGGCAAGAGAAGCTGTTATACCTTTTATTTTACGTTATTTGTATATTTGGAAATGTATTTGGTATTAATTTATTCTTGCACTCAATGGACTGAAAACTAGCTAACGCTAGAAAAAGCTGCTGATAATGCATAAC
The DNA here is from genome assembly GCA_039654625.1 of Rhinogobio ventralis. Taxonomy (NCBI): domain Eukaryota; kingdom Metazoa; phylum Chordata; class Actinopteri; order Cypriniformes; family Gobionidae; genus Rhinogobio; species Rhinogobio ventralis. The sequence goes on from CM077208.1 coordinate 27,906,618, forward strand.
ATTTGCGGATAAATAACGTTAGAGCAATACCTTATTTTAATAAATGATTGGTTTTTAATGTACGACTTTCATAAACACCGCATCCGTAGGGGCTGCCATTGTTGTTTTGCGGGCTATGTGACGTCAGAGCACGAAACTGGGAGTACATCGATCTAGTACGAGTTCACGGGTGGGAAGTCACGGGTTTGACTGCCGTTTCAGTGCACTTTCACGGGTAGAAGGTTGGAAAAACACAGGTTACGGGTTGCCTGGAACGCGGCATTAGTACACAATGTAACTATACATATCACAACATGTAAATAGGAAAATGTTGGCGTTATTGTGTCACTTATTGAGCAGTAGGCTAGCTGGAGCCGTTTACCTCCAGTCTTTGTGCTAAGCTAGGCTAGCAGTGGGTGCGTCAGACAGAGTTATGGCATGCACAGAGATAAAAATGGTATGTATGGACTTATCTAACTCTGGGGGATACGGTGAATAAGCTAAAGTCCCAAAGAGTCGGCGTGTTTTTTTAAAATGGGTTAGGCATTAAATTGTAAAGTTGAAAGAATGTGAAGAATGTGCTTTAACTATTTATTTATTATTTATTGATAAAATCTTGTAATTTAAAGTGAAATAAAAAATAAAAGAATTGCATTAAAAAATAGAACCAAATATCAAAATGAAATGAAATAACCTTTCTGGACAAAAAAAAAAAAAAAAGGAAGTATAATTTTATGGCTTCGGGTCATTTTGACCTGCGAGGGAAGGATGAGGGTTAAGAAAAATAAACAAATACATTACCCAAAATATATTACAAAAGACAGAAGCATACATAACAGATAAAACATAAAATATTGGAATTAAACTAAAATAATAATTAATAATGCCTTTTCATGCAAGATATGGATTTATTTTGTCTTTATCCAACAAAACATTGGTAACACTTGTTTAATTTATTAGTTAACATAAACTAATAAAGAACATTACTTCTACAGCATTTACTTATCTTAGTTAACGTAAATCTCAACATTTACTAAAACATGTTGAAGGTCCAAAGCTGTGTCTGTTATCATTAGTTAATGCACTGAGAACTGACATGAACATTAACAACGAATAATAAATGCTTTAGTTCATGTCAGTTAATGCATTAACTAATGTTAACAAAAAATTTACTCAAATTTACTTTTTTTCTCAAAACGTTCTTTTCTGGATGGGTCAAAACTTTTTTGGAGTTTCATTTCAGTTTAAAACTGGTTAGCTTGCAAACAAAGCACTTTTTTCTGCTAGCGTGTCATTTATTTTTTGGTTTTATTAAAAGTTTAAGCTCTATGGATTGGGTTGCCGATGAATGACAGATGCTTACAGTATGAAAGCAGGACAATGTTTACAGAATTTTAGATAATCTTGCACTTTATACTTTTAATTATATTTTATAGCTAAAATATACACACAAAAAAAACAGATGCACAAAAAAGACTATAGTACAAAAAGAAAGATAGAAGTGTACTTATAGCTTTGATGTTAATGTTTGGCATGTTTGTGACTTACCAATATATAGATTTGATTTGTATTCCACATTGTGATTCTTGACCGCCATTTCCTGAGCTTCCAGAAGAACCTTTAACACAAACAGATTTCCAAGTGCGACATTGTTTTCACAGCAAAAACCTATTTTAACCAATATTATTTGAGCAGTTCAATACATATTTTCAAGTCATATCACTATTTTTACCTCTTTTATTATATTAGCTCCCTTCTTGTCGTTGAACTCGAGCTGAGCAAGAGCCTGGTCAATGGTCATACCCCTGATCTGTAAAACACATTCATCACTAGAATAATGCGACAAACTTTATATCGTCACCATTACTCCATATGCCATATTATATAGCCTAACTATCAACATATCACTCACCAATTTAGCCAAATACCACATCTTGTCTTTGCTGTATTTGATCTGACGTCTGCAGTGATGGATCTCCTATTCCACACAAACAAAAACACAAATCAAAACCCAACATAATTTTATGAACTTCATTCATTCAGTGTAAAAGTGAATTAAATGAATTACTAACAGCTGGTCTGCGTGGTTCATCTTTCTGTTGTGGTGGATATACAATCAGATTTCTCCTTTCCCAGTGTTTGCTGTTTAAGTCTGAGCTTGTGTGAAGACATGACACATGTGATAATGTAGATGAAGATCCAAGCAACCTGATGAAAAAGAGCAAAACATTAGAGAATATATAGGCTGTGTCTCAAAACCTAACGATTGACGCCCAAAAATACTATTTATCTAGACAGTTATTTGAGATACAATCTGTGTCCTTTCCTTTGCAGAGCAATTGCTTGGGAATTTCTTACCTAGAGCGAATATGTCCACAAGCACGACCAATGGAGGCTAAACCTGTCGATAATGTTCATATAATTCCCAGTTAAATCATAAACAACTGAAATGCCGGTATAAATATATAACTAAATATAACTACAAGTAAGTATATTTGGTTTGACTCACCAGCCCATGTCACTGTGGAGGCCGCCATATTGATATTAGAGATGTCCGATTCGTGAGGGAATCGTTCTTTTGATTCGAATCTTTTCGATGAGTCGGTTGAACACACGCTGGTCAATCAAAAAATATGTAAGCGAATTTTAGTATTTTTTCCGAGGTTTTAAGGTGGGGTAGTTACATTGTATTTACTCAAATGAGTACTGAGTAATATTAATTAATCACATGCACTTACTAGAGTTAGGGTTTGGTTTAAGGTTATAGTTACTTGTAATTATGCATAATGTACTGTTATTACTATAGTAAGTACGTACAATATAGTGTTACCTTTTTCTAAGTCAATACAAATATGTGTAGGTTCGTGACGTTGCGTTTTATGAACCGAGTCGGCTGTAACAAATGAACAGTCTCATATTAAATTACAACATACTCCAAAATTAATAGCAAATAAACGTCAGTAAGTGCCTACATAGCTTTACTGGGACGTTTTATGCCGCCTTCACTTGCTATCGGAAATGTGATAATTCCCACTTCTAAAGTCGTGATTACGAGCTCATCGCATTCAAATTTTAAAATGGGAGCGCGTTCATGTACAATTTTTACCTAGGAAACTCGTATTTACGATCATTCCGAGAGCACGTGAAGGCAGCATTAGAGTAGTTAAAGTAGGATGTCACGGACTGACTCGTGTAAAATATTCGCTAAAATGGTGTTGCGAACCGGTTCTTTGAAACGAACTGTCCGAAGGAACCGATTCTCGGAAATGAGAATAGGTTGAATATGTTACGACGCTGCGCTTTACGGCAAATGTCACTGCAAATGAGTTTAAAGTTATACTTTTGTTATTAATAATAGGATTGTTTCCGACTAAAATATTCTAATTACAAATAAGGCTCACTAATGTATTTTCCTACCAAAAAACATATATTTTCCTAAAAAAAATCAGATTTGACTGTCTCTGTGGTCCCTTCTCGCGTTCCGTATGATTTTTACAACACACGCTGTCGTTATTCGGCAGCTGGTGTGTTTTCGGCAGCATGAGTACATGTGAGAAGTGAATTCACTGTCTGTCACCATCCGTAGATTTACTTTCTGATCTTGATGCAGCGATCATCTGCTCTTTATAATGCACCAAAGACATCTGCCAGCTTCTCCAAACTGGTACTGTTCACGCTGCAGTGACATAAATGGAAAGGGAGTACTGGGTTTTGGAGCAAAGAATACTATCTATCTGCTAAATGTGACCGCAGCATCTCCAGCAGTCACAGGTGAGAGCCCAGGGTGCTTCCATTCAATGCAAAATCACAAAGATCTGATCTGACCAGTCCTTCTTTCTGCAGGTGAACTCAGTGGGCACACTGAAAGAGTTTCTGGTTTTGCATTTTGCTCCCATGATGGACAAGAACACATTTGTGCCAGCACTTCAGACGATAAGACAGTCAAAATCTGGGATTCTGAGCAGAAAATTCTGCTAAAAGAACACAATGTCCACCAAGTGAGTGAATATTTTACCTGCCATGCTGTATAGAGTTGTGACTGGTTCACAAGTTGTTCTAGATTGCAGCTTTCTGTCTGCATATTTTCATTTTTACCTTATATAGTGGCAAAAGTATAACTTAAGGACTAAACAATACGATTTTAATTGCCTACATAAATAAATACATATTATTTTTTATCAGCATATTTTAAATGTCTGAATATAATTATAGAGTAACTATAATATGTATTTATATTTTTCTTTAAACTTTTCTTTAAAAAAATAGTTTGCAATTTTAGATTTTTTTTTATTTGCAGTAACGTTAGGAAATTTTACATCTATAATGTAACTAATAATGTAATTTTGCCCATTGGGAATCGATTGGATCGTTGTCGTTTGCTAATTGTTAATAGTTACTCTATAACCATTAAGAGTATAATAATACTTACTCTATAAATATTTATTATATTGTTGAGGTTTTTTTATATATATATTTAGATTTTTAATTAGCTTATAATAGCTTTTGCTGGAAATTCAATGGCAACTCAATGGCAACCTCAAAATCATAACTTTTGCTGAAAACATATCTACCCATTTTAAGACTATCACACTTTTGACAACCTTATCTGTCAGTCAGCTAGAACATTTCACACTGGTGACATTTAATTGAGCAGAGTTTGCAACAACATTCGACATGAAACGGCAATTGCGGCTATAATATAACTTAATGACAACCATAAAATCATAACTACTGTTGCTACATATTTAAATAAGCAAAATATGTGTGGGGAGTTACATTTCTGTGACGTATATCAGAGTGAAACAAATTCTCGAACGAGAAAAATTGCTTTCTAGGCACTTTATTTTGTCCATTTTGATTACATATTACGAGGACACATGAATAAAAAAAATAATGTGCACTGAATTTTAGCAGTGCAATATTGTGAGAATATTGCAAATAATGCAATATTGTGAGAACAAACGTGAACGATGCTCGGTACTTGGCGGACCAGTGCTGCATCGTCACAAAAGTTTAAGTCTTGCCAATTGAAATATTCAAGCACAAAAAAACGCAAAAGGTAACTCAGTTCATTACTCGCTGGGTAGGAACTTTTCTTTGTGCCGCAAACATCCGAAGCACGCACCCAGAAATTTGCGTTTCAGACAGCACGCGAATATGAACGCACTTCACGTCGTCTTGTGCTTGAAAATGCCCGTATTGTTGAGTATCCTCGTGAGCGTAGTTATGTCTTAAGTGAACATAAACAGTTGAGAGAGAAAACTCATGTGTATCAATATATTAGATCCGTGCATTAGCTTTTAAAGTGACAGCAGCCTAATACTGTATATAGGCTACCTGCTGCCGTCTGTGTAATCACTGTTAATCAAACAACAAAAGACAAAGAAAAATCACTTGCTCTTAACTGAATAACTTTTGTAAGTTTTTAATAAGGATTAATTTATGTGTAATTTATACAGTGATGACTGTGTTATTTTACATTTGATTACTTTATTAAATTTCTTTACCTGCAAAAATAGTGAATTTTCACTGGTATCAGTTTTTGCAAAAACAGTTTAATGGCTGGTTTAAAAAGTAGTTGTTGGCGATACATTTTCTTAAATCACCGACCATTGGCGGGTGTGGCAAAAAGTTAGTTTTAGGCCCTGCATGTACATGATCAACAAATGTAAATGATGGTGATTGTGTTTGCGTTTGAACAGAACACCATCTCTGCGGTCCACTGGTCTCCGGTGCAGAAACTTCTGCTGGTCACAGGAGATGAGAAGGGCATCGTGGTGTGCTATTGGTTCAGCAGTAATGACACGCAGAGCTTCTTCCCTGAACCTCGAACAATCTTCTGCCTATCCTGCTCTCCACATGAAGAAAACTACATCGCAGTGGGGTAGAGGCTTGTTATATTATTATTTAATGTGCGTTTATTGTTATCCTAGAGACCCTGACTCATTAGCGGTGCTTGCTAATTGTATATGCTTCCTCCCAAAGGTATAAGGATGGAATGATCGTAGTAATAGACATCAGTAAGAAAGGAGAGGTGATCCATCGGCTGAGGGGGCATGATGATGAGATTCACGCGTTGGCATGGTGCCCTCGTCCCAATGAAGAGCCTCTATATGGACGATCAGAAGACAATGCGGGTAAGCAACTTAAGTGTAAATGTATTGTCATAATGCAGCAGCAGCAGCATCACAGTCACACAGCACGAGTCAAATGGTAGCAAAGTAAAAAAAGTAGCCTTTGTACAAGTTGGTAGTGTTTTCACTGGAAATCGTAAGTAAAAGTATAAAATAACTCCTTAACATTTTTAGTTTAACAATAACTAAAGTAATTTACGCCATGGTCTGTCGGAATACTCAATTCTGATTGGCTGGAAGGTGTGCAATAAAATCGTTCTAAATCACCGTTCTATAATAATGCGCTGTTTTCATACACACGCACAGACACGCACACGTCACTCGCATACAGAGAGCGGGACGCTGCGCATTCAGGAGCACAGAAACTTATCAACGCCGCCCCACGACTTTTAGCAATAAAAAAGCTAAGCTACTGGATCACATTATATTTCTCAGCAACGATGAGGTTACATCGCTATTTTTAAGTAATAAACGCACATCTTCATTGTTAAGAGATACGCTGAACAGACGCAGTCACGCAGGCACAAATCTCTCTCTCTCTCGATAATTAAATAAATGCTATGATTCATTCATTCAAATAAATGTAATCTTACGCCTTACCTTATCTCTGTGTCTGATTCAGAGCGGGCAGAATGCTGGATCTTACGAGCCGTAACTGACAAAAATAACCGTCAATTTTACCCTTCCGGTCAAATATTGCGCTGCAAACATCAATAACAGCTTATCAATGTTTTGTCAGTTGTCAAGAGGTCTGACCACTCCCTTTTTAGGTACTAAATCGTCATCAGAGGCTGACATGCTGCTCTTACTCTAAAACAGGTGTTGTTGTGTGCGTTAGGGAACGTAAATGTGGCATATGTCATCGCGTCGCTATATCATTGATATCGCGATATGACTTTTTTATCATGTAAAAATTTATACCGGTGTTATCGTGGACGGTATGATATGGCACACCCCTAATGAGATCCCACCCTCCCTTCAGAGCGTCTCCAAAGCCACGCCTCCTTCAAAATGCATGAACGCACAAAGCAGAGTCTGAAAAGCTTAATGAGATGAGAGACAGCGTTAAATCACATGTCTCAAAGCACATAATGTTACAATAATAATGAACGTAAAGGTGCGTGGAGGTATGGAAATGCATATGTTGACAGGCAGGTAGGACATCGTATCGGACCGAATGCAATGATTGGACAAACTTTTTTTCTTTTTTTTTTTGGTCCTGAGACTTTCACAGAAGATATATGTACATGTTTTAATATTTAGCCCACTTCTATTATTGATCGGGATGTGAAAGGACTTTCAACCAGTATAACAAAAAGTGTTTATAAAACAAATTGCCTACCCTACCTTTAAGTTTTTGGGGAGTCACGCCAAAATTTAAAACCTTAACTAACCTTGCCTTCACATAAAAGGTGACATCTCTGATATTTTAAGAGAGTTATTGACCTTGACACACAGTCATGAGGGTCTGCAGGGGTCCTCTCTATGATGTCATTTCCTGTTTTGTTTTTCTGCTAGTTCATGTTAGTTGCACCACATGACTTTTGGCTGGCAAAAGTTTTTCAAATATTAATAAGCAGTGAAGTATGTTAGAGTTAGATTTTTCCCCCTAAGAAATATATAATATAATTAGGGCTGTCGATTTTAATTAGTTACGGTAAAAAAAATAATGCGTTAAAATTATTAACGCATTTAACGCACTTGCCCCATCCCACATCTACTTAGATCATCTAACATTTTATACAGTTGATTGATGAAGAATATGATGCAGAGTTTAGGTGCTAAATAGGAAAAGGATCGACCGCCTGCAGTTGATTTTGATATTCTAGGTATTATCAACTGGCCAGAGTTTTGAGACCGCAATAGACGTGATGGAGTATAATGCGTTAAGAACCATTTAGTGATTTGTAAGTAATTAGCAAGATTTTAAAATGTATGCGATTGTTTAATAGGGAGCCAGTGCAGTGTTGACAGAACCGGGCTAATATGGTCATACTTCCTGGTTCTAGTAAGAACTCGAGCTGCTGCGTTTTGGACCAGCTGCAGTTTATTTATTAAGCGAGCAGGGCAACCACCCAGTAGAGCATTACAATAATCTAGCCTTGAGGTCATGAATGCATGAACTAACTGTTGAGCATTTTGCATTGAAAGCATATGCCGTAATTTAGATATATTTTTAAGATGGTAGAATGCAGTTTTACAGATGCTAGAAACGTGGCCTTCAAATGAGAGATTGGTATCAAAGAGCACACCCAGGTTCCTAACTGATGACGAGGACTTGACAGAGCAGCCATCAAGTGTTAGACAGTATTCTAGGTTACTACATGTGGAGTTTTTTTGTCCAATAATTAAAAATTCTGTTTTTTCTGAATTAAGTTGCAGGAAAATACTAGGCATCCAATTTTTTATATCAGCTATGCATTCCGTTAATCTTGTGAATTGGTAAGTTTCGTCAGGGCGTGAAGAAATATAGAGCTAAATGTCGTCAGCATTACACAGTGGCGCTTCATTTCTGAATCCGTGTTTTCAATGAATTGGGTGAACCAATGATTCAATGGACTAATGGTATGATTACAGATAATAGTGATATGATTACAGATAATAATCTAGATGTGCTGTGTTTGACAGAAACCTGGCTAAAACCTGACGATTACATTACTTTAAATGAGTCCACCCCCCAAGATTATTGTTATAAACACGAGCCGCGTCCGAAAGGCAAAGGGGGAGGTGTTGCTGTAATTTATAATAATATCTTCAGTATTACTCAGAAGTCTAGTTTCAAATATAATTCTTTTGAAGTTTTGGTGCTTTACGTAACGTTATGTAGTGTAAACGATAAATCCCGTTTAACATTTGTGCTGGCTACTGTATACAGGCCACCAGGGCACAATACAGACTTTACCAGAGAATTTGCTGACTTTCTATCAGAGTTAGTACTGGCTGCAGATAAAGTCCTAATTGTTGGTGATTTTAATATCCATGTAGACAATGAAAAAGACGCAGTGGGATTGGCATTTAGAGACATTCTAAACTCTATTGAAGTTAGGCAACACATGTCAGGACCCACTCATCGCCATAATCATACTTTAGACCTAATATTGTCACATGGAATAAATGTTAATACCGTTGAAATTCTGCAGCAGAGCGATGACATCTCAGATCATTACCTAGTATCATGTATACTTAATTTAGCTAAGGCTGCAAAGCTGTCCCTTCGTTTCAAATATGGCAGGACTATCACTGCTGCGACTAAAGATTGCTTTGTAAATAATCTTCCTCATCAGTTTCATCTCCTCAGCATCCCAGTGAACCTAGAGGAACTTGATGTTGCAACAGAAACCATTGACTCTCTCTTTTCCGGCACTTTAGACACAGTTGCTCCTCTGCGCTTAAAGAAGATTAAAGAAAATAGTCCAACACCGTGGTACAACGAGCACACTCAGACCCTTAAAACAGCAGCCAGAAAAATGGAGCGCAGCTGGAAGAAAACAAAGTTTTTCGCATTTCATGGAAAGAGAGCATGATTGCATACAGAAAGGCCGTAAACACTGCTAGATCTGCTTATTTCTCGACTCTCTTAGAAGAAAACAAACACAACCCTAGGTATTTATTTGATACAGTGGCTAAATTAACGAAAAATAAATCTTCAACTTCTGACGTTTGTAAACCGCACAGCTGTAATGACTTTATGAATCTTTTTACGTGCAAGATTGATAATGTAAGGAAAAACATTATAAGCCGTCTACTACAGTATCACATCGGACAGAGCATTGTAGTGTCACTGAGGAAAAATTACACTCATTCACTGCTATAGGAGAAGAAGAATTGGATAAACTCGTTAAATCATCAAAATCAACAACATGTATGCTCGACCCTATACCGACTAAGCTATTAAAAGAGATGCTTCCAGAGGTCATAGATCCTCTTCTTAATATCAATAATTCATCCTTGTCATTAGGATATGTACCGAAAACTTTTAAGTTGGCTATTATTAAACCACTTATTAAAAAAACGCAACTTGATCCTACAGAATTAGTAAATTACAGGCCAATCTCAAATCTACCCTTTCTGTCAAAAATACTAGAAAAGGCAGTGTCCTCACAACTATGCTTCTTTTTAAAAAGAAATGGTATCTGTGAGGATTTCCCGTCAGGATTTAGACTGTATCATAGTACTGAGACTGCTTTCATCAGTTACAAATTATTTACTCTTATCCGATCGTGGTTGTATCTCTCTATTAGTGTTACTCGATCTTAGCGCTGCATTCGATACTATCGACCACAACATTCTTTTGAATAGACTCGAAAATTATGTTGGCATTAGTGGAATTGCATTGGCATGGTTTAAATCATACTTATCTGACCGTTATCAGTTTGTAGCAGTAAATGAAGAGATCACAAGTTCAATATGGAGTACCGCAAGGCTCAGTGCTAGGACCGTTGCTTTTCACCCTGTACATGCTACCACTGGGAGATATCATTAGGAAGCATGGTGTTAATTTTCATTGTTATTCTGCCGATACTCGGCTCTATATTTCTTCACGCCCTGACGAAACTTACCAATTCACAAGATTAACGGAATGCATAGCTGATATAAAAATTTGGATGACTAGTCATTTCTTGCAACTTAATTCAGAAAAAACTTAATTTTTAATTATTGGACAAAAAAACTCCACAAATAGTAACCTAGAATACTGTCTAACACTTGATGGCTGCTCTGTCAAGTCCTCGTCGTCAGTTAGGAACCTGGGTGCGATCTTTGATACCAATCTTTTATTTGAAAGCTACGTTTCTAGCATCTGTAAAACTGCATTCTACCATCTTAAAAATATATCTATATTACGGCACATGCTTTCAATGCAAAACACTGAACAGTTAGTTCATGCATTCATGACCTCAAGGCTAGATTATTGTAATGCTCTACTGGGTGGTTGTCCTGCTCACTTAATAAATAAATTGCAGCTGGTCCAAAACGCAGCAGCTCGAGTTCTTACTAGAACCAGGAAGTATGACCATATTAGCCCGGTTCTGTCAACACTGCACTGGCTCCCTAGTAAACATCGCATACATTTTAAAATCTTGCTTATTACTTACAAAGCACTAAATGGTTTAGCTCCCCAGTACTTGAGCGAGCTCTTAACGCATTATACTCCATCACGTCTATTGCGGTCTCAAAACTCTGGCCAGTTGATAATACCTAGAATATCAAAATCAACTGCAGGCGGTCGATCCTTTTCCTATTTAGCACCTAAACTCTGGAACAGTCTTCCTAGCATTGTTCGGGAAGCAGACACACTCTGTCAGTTTAAATCTAGACTAAAAACACATCTCTTTACTATGGCATACACATAAAACATTTTTAATTAATATTATGTAAATCAGTTAAATGATTGTTAGGCTGCATTAACTAGGTCAGCCGGAACCGGGAACACTTCCCATAACACCTGATGTACTCGTTACATCATAAAAAGAATGGCATCTACGCTAATGTTAGTCGCTCTGTTTATCCTGAGGTTTACTGCAGTCAGCCGGATCTGGGCCGTATCCAGATCAGATGGTGGACCTGCGCCTAGACATGACCAGCGCATCCCTGAAATGTCTGCAGAGACCGTGTCAATTAAACTCCCCCCTGTAAATGCCTCATCGACACGACAGCTTCATTAAACTCGTCCCCGGCGTGACGACTCCGATCTTTCGAATAATCTTACGAATATCTTTCGATCTAATATGACTTCTGACCTGTAATGTTGCCAGAATCATAATCATACACTATTTGTTTGTCGGCCAGAGGAGAACTGGCACCCCGACTGAGCCTGGTTTCTCCCAAGGTTTTTTTCTCCATTCTGGCCCCTGAAGGAGTTTTGGTTCCTTGCCACTGTCGCCTTTGGCTTTTGGCTTGCTCAGTTGGGGACACTAAATTTTCAACTATATTACTGATCTGCCCGCATTGACACTATATGATATTTGAAATGAGCTGATGACATCACCGTTTTCTCCAGAGCGGCTGTACAGCCGAATCCAATTCTGTTGCATTATTTTCCTGTTTAACACTGTGAAGCTGCTTTAAAACAATCGGCATTGTAAAAAGTGCTATATAAATAAAGGTGACTTGACTTGACTTGACCATAAAGAGAACCATTTACTTCACTGAATGAATCAACCCTTTGACCTAATCGGATGAATGAATGACTCAATGACTTACTCCATTAGACATGTACCGCCACCTACTGGCAGTTTTATTTTCTTATTTGGAGTATAATTTCATTAAGAATTTTTTCACATTTCCATATTAATAAAAACAAACATTAAAGGTATACTTCACCCAAAAATATTTATTTTTGAATATAATGACTTTAAATTATCTTTTGGGAGTAATTACTCAGCCAAATTTGATGTGCGATTAATTTGATAAATTAATTGGCACATTGTGTAATTAATTAGATAAAAAAATGTAATCGCTTGACAGCCATAAATATAATATAATATAATATGTGTACATTTTTTACGTCTGTGAATAAAGGGTTTCTCAAATGTAGGAAACTGCAGGGGGTTTGTGATGTGATGAAAAGCTGGTTAATCCAATCGAATGTAACATTAAAATAAACAAATGGGGTACCTTGATAGTAAAATAACACTGACACTGACACAGTGTCACCTTGTTATTTACATGCAAGTAGTTTATGATGGCGTGTTTTCAGAGTCTGTTTACAATAAATGCTGCATCTCACAAACTCCATTTCTACTTTCCATTTTGAGTTTAACGTGCATTAGGGAACACAATGTGCACTAGGTTAACCTTTATTTACATTCACGTGTGTAATTTCCAACATTTTTTGTGGACATACAGTAAGGGTGCGTTCACACTTGGCATGTTTGGTTAGATTAAAACGAACCCTGGTGCGATTGATCTGTTAGTGTGGCTCATTTGAATAAGTGTGAACGCTGGTGACAACACACCAAACAAACGGACCAAGACTGCTGAAAAGATCTACAAGTCTCAACGCACCCTAAGTTTACAAGATTTCCTCAATATTCCCAATAAAAGCTTGAGAATTTGACATGTTCAAACCCTTGAGCTTTTTACATTTGAAAATGAAGAATTTAGGACATACATTGTCATACAACATTTCTGTTGTAATTAGTGTCAGTTGGTTTTTTAAAAGTGAACCCGAGTGTGAACCATGTGACAATTACCTGACATCGGAAAACAAGCAAACGTGTCATGAAATTATTGAATAATTAACTTATAATCTCTGGGGGTACTTTAAATAAATATTTTATGTCTAAGGAGTTCGGCTTTCAAAAAAAGTTTTGGACAAAAATAGATTGTGACGAGACACTAAATAATAAGTGATATGTCCTTGACTCTTTCCGTAGATGGAAGCAATGGGGCGACAGAGGGAGCAGAAGTGGGGTGTTACCTGGCCTCGGGTAGTCGAGATCAGACCGTGCGGATATGGAGCACAGCCAGAGGCAAAGGTGACAGAGAGATTCATTACTCAAAGATTGCACAGACAGTGTAGCTTTCAGGTGCTGTTTCATTGAGGTCACGGTGTGTCTCTTTTCAGGTGTAATGACGCTGAAACTTCCCTTCCTGAAAAGACGAGGAGTGGGAGTTGATCCAGCGTTGAAGGAGAGACTTTGGCTGACAGTCCACTGGCCTAAAGGAAGACCTTCACAGATTGTGTCCAGCTGTTTTGGGTATGGTTGTGTAGATGTGTTTGTGTGTTGGAGGGTGTTTTGTTGTAAATGAACATGAGTCGACTCACTGTGGATGTTGGTGTGCAGCGGTGAGATCGTAGTGTGGGATCTCATGAAGTCAGGCAAGCAGAAGTGGAGTCTATTGGGCAGTTCCCCAGATGGACTGAATCACAGCCGTATCGTCTTCAACATGAGTTCGTTTTGTTCAGGAGACAGAGAACTTCTGCTCAGCACCTCAATGGACAGAGAGGTGAGACTTTCCTTCATTAGTATGTGCTTGTAAACCATTTTCACCAAACTCTGCTAACACTTCACAGAATAAATACCTTTATTACTCCTTACAAAAATAAAATGTTCTAATATTGTGGTATGATATTACCATGGAATTGAAATGTGATAATCTTTCAGTATCATGGTATATGAGTATCATCAGTGTGATATTTACAGTATATTTACTTCTCGCACACCACAAATGTGTATGAAGTAAATATATAATGCATAATTATTTGGGTTGCACTTTATTTTAGAGTATGTTCACTTACATGTTCTTACAGTGTACTTACCTAAAAAAAGTACTGGGTAATATAAGGTAACTACATGGGTTAAGGTTAGTTTTAGGGTAGGTTCAGGGTTAGTACCTAGTTATTACTAGGGATGCACCGATGCCACTTTTTTTCTGCACAAGCACAAGCACAAGCACAAGCACAAGCACAAGCACAAGCACAAGCACAAGCACAAGCACAAGCACTTACATTTGGGTACTTGCCGATACCAAGTACTGATACGAGTACTTAAATACCATTACAGTTCTTCTAACAATGTTTCAGATGTTTTTCACTTTCTGACTGTAACAAAGTAAATATACAACTTGATGCTGTTGCTGACATTTTAACATTCAACTTGGTGTTTTCCTAAACAAACATGCACTGCTGCCCATTTCACATAAACGTAACCTGTAACATTCAGTGGATTTCATTACCACGTAACAAAGAAGCTTCTCTGCATTTTCAGCTATGAGCCTGTTTCTGTTTTCATCTATAATGTCTTGACACTAAGCTAGGAATGTGCGAGATTAGTCGATTAAACAATAGTGCTGCTGCTAGACGAGTTGGAAAATACTAGTCATTTACATTTTTTTTTTTTTTTGCGCATTTAATGTTTTGCTTTATTTAATTTTTGATTTTGTTTTACAAAGGCTATGTTTAAATTACCGTTGTGTTAATGTTATATCTTTAAATTCATATATTGTTCTGAAAAGTGTATATCTGCAGGCAGCAAAACAAAATCATTTAATTTTACCTCAGATAAATCTCCGCTCGGGTGAGCTTACACAAAACTTTCCTGTTTTCTTCCATGTCGTGTCAAACTAGTATAACAGTTAAGCTTGCTTAGGCTTGTTATACTACCGGTTATGATGGCCAATACGGTATGAAATTTTATATCGGATTAAAGGAGAAACATTATGAATGAGACTAGTCATTGCGCACATCCCTACTAAACAGCCTTTCACTTTCAACACTACTCTTTACCGAGAGGTATCTGCCTCACGAGAGGTTAAGCTTGGTTTATACTCGCCGCGTCCACACTAGCGCGAAGGTGTGTGGCAAAAATGAAGTCATCGCAGTCGGTGTGCACGGCGAATAACTTTCCGCGCGGCTCCGCATCCAAAGATGTGTTGCCATAAAGTGGTATCAGGTGCGGTTGTATCGGGGTAGTTTTACGAGTACATGAGCACAGTATCGGACCGACACCCAAGTACTGGTATCAGTATCGGTGCATCCCTAGTTATTACCCAGTTATTGTAATTACTATAAGAAGTATGTAGTATGTACATGGTCTCTGCAGACACTTCAGGGATGCGTTGGTAATGTCTGGGCGCTGGTCCACCATCTGATCTGGATACGGCCCGGATCCGGCTGACTGCGGTAAACCTCGGGATAAACAGAGAGACTAACATTAGCGTAGATGCCATTCCTCTTATGATGTAACGAGTACATCAGGTGTTATGGGAAGTGTTCCCGGTTCCGGCTGACCTAGTTAATGCAGCCTAACAATTTGAATAAAATATAAATTAAAAATGTTTTATGTGTATGCCATAGTAAAGAGATGCATTTTTAGTCTAGATTTAAACTGACAGAGTGTGTCTGCTTCCCGAACAATGCTAGGAAGGCTGTTCCAGAGTTTAGGTGCTAAATAGGAAAAGGATCGACCGCCTGCAGTTGATTTTGATATTCTAGGTATTATCAACTGGCCAGAGTTTTGAGACCGCAATAGACGTGATGGAGTATAATGCGTTAAGAGTTTGCTCAAGTACTGGGGGGCTAAACCATTTAGTGATTTGTAAGTTATTAGCAAGATTTTAAAATGTATGTGATGTTTAATAGGGAGCCAGTGCAGTGTTGACAGAACCGGGCTAATATGGTCATACTTCCTGGTTCTAGTAAGAACTCGAGCTGCTGCGTTTTGGACCAGCTGCAGTTTATTTATTAAGCGAGCGGGGCAACCACCCAGTAGAGCATTACAATAATCTAGCCTTGAGGTCATGAACGCATGTACTAACTGTTCAGCATTTTGCATTGAAAGCATATGCCGTAATATAGATATATTTTTAAGATGGTAGAATGCAGTTTTACAGATGCTAGAAACGTGGCTTTCAAATGAGAGATTTGTATCAAAGAGCACACCCAGGTTCCTAACTGATGACGAGGACTTGACAGAGCAGCCATCAAGTGTTAGACAGTATTCTAGGTTACTACATGTGGAGTTTTTTTGTCCAATAATTAAAAATTCTGTTTTTTCTGAATAACACTCTTTGTAACGGAAGCAAAATTGTGAATACATCCTTGGACGTAACAGTGTGCACACTTTACTTAACTTACACATGAATTGTAAGAATATTGTTTTTACTGATGCATAAACAGTATAAGGTAAAGCTATTAAATAGCAGTTCCAAAGTAGTTTTTATAATACAATGAAGTTTGTAAGTTGGTATGAGCCACCACAGTCATGAAAAATACAGAAAATAACACACTGTGAAAATAAAGTAGTACTCTGGGTAAGGGTTACGGAAACTACAGTTACCATGGTAAATGCACAATACTGCAGTAACATGAACTTTTAATAAACCATATGGACACTGATCTTGATGAATAGATTGAACATTATACCTGCATGCAAATCCATCCCAGCTAACACAGGAAGTACCAGTTTATCGGTACTTTTTGGTAATTTCATGACTTCCTAATTGACAGTGTAGCTACGACGTTGCATGCCCGTAATTTCATTTGCTTTTTATGTAGTGAAGTGATGTACAGCACGTACCTCCGCATTTATGTTTGACAGGAATGTTTTTTTTTTCTGAAGTGAGAGACTTTTTATTCCATAACAAGTTCCAAAAATAATGACACTGACATATAGCCTGACAACATCTCTTCTGACAGCAGATACTGAATCAGGACAATGTGTTTTTCTCTGGCATTCTTTACTTAACCCTCTGGGGTCGACAAATGTGCTGGTGAGTTTTAGTGGATTTTTTCCACAGCAGCTAAATTGACTTAAAATACTCCGTCATTTTTTGTCATACAGAAACGAGTAAAGGACGTACATTCGTAATAATGCTTTTGTAAAATAAAGAAAACGAACAGGGTTGCGCTTTCTGCCGTAGCAGTCTCTGTGAACTTCTGTCTGAAACGGGTCTCAAAAATGACCGAAACGCATCGAATACTTGTCACACAGACATGAGAGATATGACTTTAGAAAGTGTCTTCTTTTAAATGAAGTAATTCATATCGAAAACAATTATTCTCTGTTTATGTAATCCGTATAACCTCAACGAAAGGTACGGTCTTCCCCGTCTGACCTAAATATTTTTAATGTGACCACACCCACGTGCAGCGCAGCCTATTTACACGGTAATCGTCCATGTGAGCCACGCCAACCTGTAAATGCCCCATCACCTTGATAAACAAAGCCTCAAGCTTCATCAGATTCCTCTGCTTTTCATCAAGTTTGGAAGACGCGCTGTGAGGAATAATCCCTGAATTTACCTCAGACGTAAACCTGCATCATCTGACAGAAGTGTCAACAGCTTTTACTCGCATCTTTCAAAAAAAAAGTCTGCGTTATAAAAAAAAACATATTTAGTTTTTTGTTGTTTCTTTGTCTACACACTCCACGACCCACCAGTTAAGAAACACTGTGCTAGAGGGTTCGCCCTACTTTCCTTGCAGTAGCTTGTGTCCTATTCCTTGTGTTTATGTGCATGTTTCTGCAGTAGCCTTCACTGTAGCAGCAGCGTAACAGATCTAATCTGCCAAGACAAAGCCTATGTACATTCCATTCTTATCAATAAGATGCTGTTTAATTCTATTCCAAGATTTGTGATGATTGAAATATATATATATATAATTCTGTATGGATGTCTCATTTCAGATTAAGTGTTGGGACCTGGCATCTCTGGAGTGCTGTTGGACTTTGCCCACTCTGGGTGGGTTTGTGTACTGTCTCAGCTTTTCTCCGGTGGGCACCGGCTGTCTGGCTCTAGGCGTCGGAGACAGCATGATCCGGGTGTGGAACACCATGTCTATTCAGAACCAATATGACATCAAGACATTCTGGCAAGGGATCAAATCTAAAGTCACAGCTGTGAGTCAGATGTGTTTAATTCACAGTTATATTTCCCACAGTGTCTTTCAGTTAGTTTAAAATCAAGCCCACTTCTCTTACAGTTGGCATGGCATCCACTAAAAGAGGGCTCTCTGGCGTTTGGTACCGATGATGGTAAAGTTGGCATATATGAAGTTTACTCCAACAAGTAAGAAAAACAGTCATGCTTCATGATTTTTTAACTGCAATTATGCATATGAAATCTGTTTGGATGCAAGATTCGATATAAGACATTCATCATAGAAAAAAATATACATAATACTTTTACCCCATGTTTCACAGACAAGGCTTAAGCTAGTCCCAGACTAAAATGCATGTTTGAGCTGTTTTAACTGAAAGCAACTTGCACTGACATATCTTAAAATGCTATTGTTTTGTCTCAAGATGCACATCAGTAATGTTTTTTCTCTAAGACACATTTATAAAAGTGTATCCTAATCCTGGCTTAATCTAAGCCCTGTCTGTGAAACCAGGCCTTAGAGTTATGACCGAGGGCAGCATAATTCAATTAAAGTTTTAAATACATTTAATAAAAGGGAAAATGACACTTTCACTTCATTATT
Organism: Rhinogobio ventralis; assembly: GCA_039654625.1. Classification (NCBI taxonomy): domain Eukaryota; kingdom Metazoa; phylum Chordata; class Actinopteri; order Cypriniformes; family Gobionidae; genus Rhinogobio; species Rhinogobio ventralis. Next base: position 27,925,659 of record CM077208.1, read on the forward strand.
TGTTTTTACGCACAGACCTCCTCAAATCTCAAGCACCTACCACCGCAGAACCATCTATTCCCTTTCATGGGGCCCTCCTGTACCGCCCATGTCTTTCGGTAAGTCAATTCATTAAACACACCCGCATGACCCAGTAAACATTAAACCTGGAGTTGTACCAAGAACAATCCATCAGCAATAAGTGACGCCCGGCTCCTCTTTAATGCGCTCTGTAATTGAGCGAGCGTGAACAAAATGCTTACTTTCCCTCCGTAGAGTTTGTTGGGTAATCAAGGAATGAAAACTTAATTTCACCCCGCTGCTGACAAATGACACGTTCATCACCGCATCCATCTCCGGGGCTCGAGGGGGTGGAGATAATTGCTTTTGTTTGTTCAGAGGGGTTTGTTGAAGTATGAGCAGAAGTAATAGTGATGTTCCCACATAATTGTGTATGTGTGTGGCTCAGGTGGATCAGGAGACAAGCCGTCCTACAGCTTATACAGCTGTGCCGGGGAGGGGGTCATCTTCCAGCACGACCCCTGGAAACTCTCAGGGGAGGCCAGTAACATTGACAAACTCATCCGAGACACCAACAGCATCAAAGTAAGATGAGAAATCGCTTGTTCATATTTGTCTTTATTAAAGGGGTCCTATTATGGTTTTCCACTTTTTCACCTTTAGTTAGTGTGTAATGTTGTTGTTTGAGCATAAACAGATCTGCAAGGTTGCAAAGGTCAAAGTCACTCCGAAGGGAGATATTTTATTTAACAGAATCCACTTTCCAAGAACTACAACGAACGAATCGTTTGGACTTCATCGTGAAGTCACAATGTTATTAATTTAAATAATCTCCGAGGCCTGGTTGAGCTGCTGCTATGTCAAAGAGAGCCTGTTTTTTCCCATCCCGTTTCCAAAACTCATTTGTTTGACCTTCCTAAGAGTGACGAACTTAGTGGTTCAAATGTATTTGTGACACTGTTCCTGAACATTATAAACCTAAAGTTCTGTGTATCTGTGTGCTGCACATTTTATGGAGAACAGCTTCCAGAGACTTCCAGCTTCCAGAGAGTACAATGCAGGCTACGCACAAAAGCTTCTCCTGAAATGGAGCAGTTCTCACTAGGGCTGGGTGATATGGCCAAAAAATCATATCTCTGTATTTTTCTATTTAAATGGGAATATACGGTATCTATCTCTGTATTTTCTGAGTTTTTTTGGATAAAAACTATATATATTTGGATAAAACTATATATTTGGATAAAAACTATATATATATATATTTTACATCCTGCCCAATGATGTCCTACAAACAATGTTGATATTGAAGGCTATGAAAACAAATGAATGTGATGTAGGCTATGCAATATATTGTGTGCAAAAAAGGGGGTTAAAATCACATTACATTCTAACATTGTAACATTACAATCTAAAAACAAAAATAATGAATTTGTTTTTAAATTCACTAAACTAAAAATCACAGACTATTTATATTAGCCTACATTTGACTACCCCATTATAATGGTCACTTTCATAAAATGACACTTACTTGTAGGTTTAAAATTCCACATATGGCACATTTATTTTCCAACAACATATATTTTCGCAATACGTATATTTTAGTCAGAATTATTGCGCTCCTATTCTATTGCGCTTTGTCTGTTTGGCGGGCATGCGTGTGGCCTGAATTTTAGCGGAGATTCACTTGCAGAAGGCTCATCCTCTCCTGACAGCAAAATGGACATATTTGCATGACTTTCTAACATGTACATGTACATATACCATCAATATATCGTACAAACTCGATATTCATTCTAGTTGCGTTTTCTATTAACAGTCAATTATAAGTTTTATGTTGTTGCTTCGATGTAAACTAAGCGGTGCCAACCACAACACACTGGGCCAGCTAACCAATCACAGCACATTTCGTATTTCGGAAAGAGGAGCTTTATTGAAACAGGAAATAAATGGCGTGTTCAAGCCAGACTGGGGAGAGGGGTGCTGTAATAATGTAAAATGTGAAAAATAAGTATGAAAGCATATTCTAGTACACCCCAAAAACAAAATCAAGACTTTATAAAAGGGCAAAGTAGGACCCCTTTAAATTTGTTCATATTGATCTAAATATAAAGTTATTCTGTTCTTCAGCACAAGATTCCCCCACACACAGACCTCTGCTGGAAGCCGGATGGCAGCGTTTTGGCCATTGGAAATGAAGATGGGTAATAATGTTAATCAAAACTATTTCTTCTTTTAATGTTACCTTACTTAGTAACCCTTTACAATAAGTTTCAATTTGTTAACATTAGTAATAAATTAATAAATATTAATTGTATTAATCTATGAATCATTTATTAGTCTAAATTAAAGTAATTTGTTAATGTATTTTTGTTTTATTCATTATACATTGATGTTAATTTATAAAACATTAAGTCTTACAAATATAGTAGTATACACTACCATTCAAAAATATGGGGTCATATTTTTTTTTATGAAATAAATACTTTTAAGCATGAATGTGTTGAATTGGTCAGTAAATTAGTGACAGTAAATACATTTATGCTGTTACAAAAGATTAATATAAATTTATTTCAAACTTTCTATTCATCAAAGAATCCTGAAAAAAATATCACTTTTCATAATAAGAAGCACAACATTTAATAATAAATGTTTCTTGAGCAGCAAATCAGCATAGAATGATTTCTGAAGGATCATGTGACACTGAAGACTGGAGTAATGATGCTGAAAATTCAGCTTTGCATCACAGGAATAAATTAAATTTTAAAATATATTAGTTGAACGCATTTATTTTAAATTGCAATGATATTTCACAATATTACTGTTTTGCTGTATTTTTGATCAAATAAATCCAGCCTTGGTGAGAGACTTTCAGAAACATTAAAAAAAAATCTTACCAACACCAAACTTTTGAACGGTAGTGTCTCTAGAAAATATATTTACTTTTAAGCTAAATTAATCAATGCTGTAAAATTATTGTTCATTTTTAGTTCATGATTCCTTATGCATTAACAAATTGAGCCTTATTATAAATCGCTGCTTTGGTTAATTTTCGATTAAGGAGACCGTAAAAATGTAATATTCAGTAAGAAATGATGTAGGACGGGGTGTATCCATCTGGATTTAATTGGGTCATGAGGCGGAGATATTACTTAAGATAATTTTTCTGGACATGGATTTAGTAAATTTTAGAGGTGATGAAATGTAGGATTAAGAATACAAACACATGAATTGTGCACAATAAGACCAGACTCTATTTTGATTTCATGTTGTCTTTAAATATGAAATATATCATATGCAATAATATTTTATGCTTAAAATAAAGCTCATTATTAGAGGTTTTATTAAGTGTCTCACTCCATACGTGTTTTTGTTGTAGGTCCATAGAGGTGTTGAAGGCTCCCATGCTGAAGCTCTTGTGCACAGTGCAGCAGCATCATAAGATCATAAATTCACTACGCTGGCACCATGAACACTCGTCTCAGAATGAGCTGCAGTATCTGCTGGCGTCCGGCTCCAGTAATGCCACAGTCTACGTCCATGACCTCAGGAGCGCCATAGGTGAGAATCGACACTGCTAAAAGCGATTAGATGAATATGTGAACATGTGCTGCACACTTTCCCCTCAATAACAAAATAAACACAACAAAAATGACAGCAGTTAAGAAAGCATCTTATCTTGGTAACATGGATATGTTTGCACAAGCTCTACAATTCAACACTCCAGTCAAGTCACATCATGTTTATTTATACCATTTTATACAATATATTGTTTTAAAGCAAGCAGCTTCACAGTATTAAACGTGAAAAAAACAACATCGGTAGCCAAGTTTTCATCCAGTTTTTGCGCTGTTTTGTTATCGACACAGTTAATATGCATAATATGTTTATTTAACGAATGTATACGAAATTAGCTGTCACCAGCCTGTTTCCATCCAATTGGCCTTTTACTGTGCGTAATGAAGTCATCCCTAAAAAAAAAAAATTTGTTGCATCACATATATCACATAATTTCACGTACATCGCAAATTATATATTATATAGTATTTATATAATAATTTTTTTAAGTGTCTTGTTTGTGAGTTTTATTTGTCATGTAGCAGCTCTGACCATGAAATCAAACTTGTGATTTTTATGACATTAATTACAGCTTTATTTATTCAGATGCAAGATACTATATTTGAACCACAACTTTATTATGTTATTAAATTATATAGAAAATTATTTTTATTAACAAGTGTCATGATTTTTTTGGTACTTCATTATTTATTAAAATTTTAGATCAATACTTCCAATTTTCAAAAAAAGAAGCATTTGTATTATTTTTCTGGCCTATTAGACTGTAGATTTAAAGGTGCACTATGTAACTTTTCCGTCCGCTAGAGGTCGCCTATTCAAAACAAAGGCGTAGTTTGATGACACCTAGTTTAAGCGCAGAATCTTGGGACATGTGGTCTTCACCTCACAGCCAGTGGAAAAGAATCGGGATAGGACTCAGGCAGAAATCATGTTCATGGATGCGATTATTAACGTTACTGTAGTATGAAGCAGAGCAGAACCGAGTGTTGTGGGAGCTAAGCAAGGCCGCTGGAGCGATTGTTAAGATGAATGCAACACACGCCTCGTGAGCAGCGGGACTTTTATTATGCCACAGTCGCCGGCGCCATTTCTGCTTTTCTGGTCATGAGTATGAGGTAACGCAGCTCTGTTTATCATATTAGATATATTTGAGTGTGTTGAAAATTATGTTCTGACGTTACTCTGTGCGTTCACTCGGCGGCTGCTATGACACTTGTTGCACACTGCAGTAAGAGTAAAGCGTTTCTGCTAAATAAAACCGGAAACCGAGGGTAACGCAGATATGACGCAATTGACAGGCGACTCCCTCACACGTCCCGGTTCCTTGGTTAAAAGCAATTTTCTCACGATTTACAAATAGTTGGAAACATTTGGGATATTGTAAGTACTCAACTGAACAAAATATATAACACTGGCCTAGTGGTTTTTGGATATTTTACTAAAAGTTTTTTTACATAGTGCACTTTTAAAAGAATGCTTGGTAATGGGCCTATTATTTTTTAAATGGGAGAAACAACGGCCTATTCTGAATTTATACACTAAAAAATATTGTTGATAAATGGCATTACTATCAGCTATATCGGTAACCATTTTAAAGCATTAAAAAGCAAAAGCAAAAAAGAAAAATCCTTGGCTGGAAACCTAGTGTTGCTTTCAATTAGAATTACAACTTAAATTTTTGCTGTAAAGTAGCTCTCTAATGTGTTCACGTTTTGACTGCGATGGACTGAACAGAAGAAGTGAACCAGAGAAGATTCCCAGGTCAAAGAAGGCAGAGCCTTAGAGTATGGTAGTTTAAAGGTGTTTCTGGAAAGTTTGCTTTGGCGAGATGTTTTGAACTCCAGAAACAAACTCCAAACGATCTTTGTTTTGGCCTGATTTTGTTTGAAATGACGTCACACTAGTTCGTTCTTCGATTTAGCTTGAAGTATATCAGGGCTTTGAATGTGCTTGTTGTTCTTATTAAGGTTTTTCTGTTACAGAAACCCCATCAGAGAGTCCAGTAATGGTGACTGAACCTTTCAGAACTCTCTCTGGTCACACCAACAAAATCACCGGCCTAGCCTGGAGTCCCCATCACGATGGGCGTCTGGTGACAGCGTGTTATGACGGAACCGCTCAGGCAAGTTACACTTTTATTTTATTTTTTTATTTTATTTATTTCGTTTTTTCTATAAAAAAAAAAGAAAAAAAAAAAGTGGTTTAAAAACCATGGTATTCATGGTTATTTTATCTGGAAATTTCATGAAAATATGGTTATATTAAAGGGGTCATGACATGGATTTCTTTAATGTTATTTTAATATGTTCCTTGAGGTTCACTTATAATGTTAACTCATTTGTAAGTTGCTTTAAATAAAAGCGTCTGCTAAATGATTAAATATCAATGTAAACTAATAATAGTTCATTTATAATAGTTTTTGCACAAAAAACAAATATACACATGGCCGAAAACAATTATTTTTAACCCTCATTCTGACCCTCTGTCTGGAAAGATCCGTTTTTAAGGGGCAGCTCCTTTAAGGCTTGTCAATAAACAGCCTCTGTTATGATTGGCTAACGTCATTGCATAGGAAACAATATCAATGCTGACTTGCTATTGCACGCAAGTGTTTTGAAAACATTATCCATATAAAAACTTAATTTACAGACAAAGCATTAGGGATGTCACAATACCAAAATTCCAGTAGTCTGTACCAATACCATACAAATTTTACTGTTCTCGGTACCAATTTCGGTACCACAGCAAAATGTTTTATTTTTATTTTATTTAACTATTTGGGGGGGGGGGGGGGGGGAAATAGATTGGGAGATTGACAGACGGATCGGTGCAGCTTCTGCAGTAATGCGGTCGATGTACCGGTCTGTCGTGGTGAAGGAGCTGAGCTATAAGGCAAAGCTCTTGATTTACCGGTCGATCTACGTTCCTATTCTCACCTATGGTCATGAGCTGTGGGTCATGACCGAAAGGACAAGATCCCGGATACAGGCGGCCGAAATGAGCTTTCTCCGCAGGGTGGCTGGGTGCTCCCTTAGAGATAGGGTGAAAAGCTCGGTCACTCGGGAGGAGCTCAGAGTAGAGCCGTCTCCTCCACATCGAGAGGAGCCAGCTGAGTTGGCTCGGCCATCTATTTCGGATGCCTCCTGGACGCCTTCCCAGGGAGGTGTTCCGGGCACATCCCACCGGGAGGAGACCCCGGGGAAGACCTAGGACACGCTGGAGGGATTATGTCTCCCGGCTGGCCTGGGAATGCCTCAGTATTCCCCCGGAAGAGCTGGAGGAAGTGTCTAGGGAGAGGGAAGTCTGGGCATTTCTGCTTAGACTGTTGCCCCTGCGACCCAGCCCTGGATAAGCGGAGGATGATGATGGATGGATTTGGGGGAAAAAAATATTAGATTAAATTCAACGAGTTTATTATTTATGATAATCTTATTAAATATGATGATAATCATTATAAGTAAATAATACATATAAACATTTAATGGCTACATGCTGCTTAAAAGTAAACATTGTTTATAAAAAAAGATCAAGTGAAAAATAAGCAACCATCTAGGCATAATTATTATTATTAGTAGTAGTATTATTATTAGTATTATTATTACATAGAAACGTAGCTAAATCTACTGTACAACAGTAGCCTAATATATTTCTGTCAATTTCTTCAAGTTAAACTGAATTTTTATTTTGACGGGTTGCAGTGAAGACCGTCCTTTGATTGTCTGTGTTCATGATATGACAGTTTTCTCAAATGAAACGGTAAATTCTCATGAAGTGACGGTTTATGCGTTCATGTCCTCATATAGTGACACGGCAGAGGCTAAAAAGACAACGAGTGTCACGGGTGCATCCGCGAGATGCAAATGAAACCTTGCATCTGCGCCCGTCATTCACACAGATACGCAGATCATGCAGGAGTAATATTTAAATAGTATTTTGCAGTTTAATATTCACATACACTAGTATATATTCGGCTACAGTCTGGAGCCCTGCGCTTAGATAAACACAGAAGCGACTGAACGCAGCTGTGGGTACCGAATATACTCGGGAGTCGGTACTACCGGTACAACAGAAATGCTGGTATCGTCACATTTTTACAATTTCAGTACTGACTTGGTACTGAAGTACCGGTACTTGTGACATCCCTACAAAGCATAATGAAATCATTTACTTACAGTTTGTGATGTAGCTGCTGTCAGATCCTATACAGTTAGCTGATTCATCTGTTAACATGTTTCTTTGTGTACTTTCCATTACACTGTGCCTCATTTACAAAACAAATTGCTCAGAATAAACATAATCCTCAGACATGATCTGAGATGCCATTAAAATAAACCATCCACCTTTTTGATGCTGGGATTCTTCTGAAGTCTGTACAGAGCTGCAACTGAGACATTTAAACTGGACAGGTGAAAGTGAACACTCTTTCACGCTTCCATTTGTCCTGTTGTCGGCAGACTCAAGTGTGTGGAGTATCAGAAACTGAACGCGCATCTGTGTACTGTATGCAGTGTAGACAGCATCAGTGATTTATAATCGGTTCACATTAGAGGTCTGCTACCCTTTTGGTTTTGTAAATAAGAAAAACGAAATCAGCTATATACATATAGTTTGCGTGCCGTGTGCTTTGCCTGCTTGCTGTGTTGTGACCAAAAGAGCATGCGAGTTTTATATATATATAAAAATATATATATATATATATACACTCACCTAAAGGATTATTAGGAACACCTGTTCAATTTCTCATTAATGCAATTATCTAATCAACCAATCACATGGCAGTTGCTTCAATGCATTTAGGGATGTGGTCCTGGTCAAGACAATCTCCTGAACTCCAAACTGAATGTCAGAATGGGAAAGAAAGGTGATTTAAGCAATTTTGAGCGTGGCATGGTTGTTGGTGCCAGACGGGCCGGTCTGAGTATTTCACAATCTGCTCAGTTACTGGGATTTTCACGCACAACCATTTCTAGAGTTTACAAAGAATGGTGTGAAAAGGGAAAAACATCCAGTATGCGGCAGTTCTGTGGGCGACAATGCCTTGTTGATGCTAGAGGTCAGAGGAGAATGGGCCGACTGATTCAAGCTGATAGAAGAGCAACTTTGACTGAAATAACCACTCGTTACAACCGAGGTATGCAGCAAAGCATTTGTGAAGCCACAACACGCACAACCTTGAGGCGGATGGGCTACAACAGCAGAAGACCCCACCGGGTACCACTCATCTCCACTACAAATAGGAAAAAGAGGCTACAATTTGCACCAGCTCACCAAAATTGGACAGTTGAAGACTGGAAAAATGTTGCCTGGTCTGATGAGTCTCGATTTCTGTTGAGACATTCAGATGGTAGAGTAAACAAAATGAGAACATGGATCCATCATGCCTTGTTACCACTGTGCAGGCTGGTGGTGGTGGTGTAATGGTGTGGGGGATGTTTTCTTGGCACACTTTAGGCCCCTTAGTGCCAATTGGGCATCGTTTAAATGCCACGGCCTACCTGAGCATTGTTTCTGACCATGTCCATCCCTTTATGACCACCATGTACCCATCCTCTGATGGCTACTTCCAGCAGGATAATGCACCATGTCACAAAGCTCGAATCATTTCAAATTGGTTTCTTGAACTTGACAATGAGTTCACTGTACTAAAATGGCCCCCACAGTCACCAGATCTCAACCCAATAGAGCATCTTTGGGATGTGGTGGAACGGGAGCTTCATGCCCTGGATATGCATCCCACAAATCTCCATCAACTGCAAGATGCTATCCTATCAATATGGGCCAACATTTCTAAAGAATGCTTTCAGCACCTTGTTGAATCAATGCCACGTAGAATTAAGGCAGTTCTGAAGGCGAAAGGGGGTCAAACACAGTATTAGTATGGTGTTCCTAATAATCCTTTAGGTGAGTGTATGTATATATATATATCATATTTTTATCATTATAATAGGCTATATCATTTATATCACACAACTGTTTTGCGCATGTGCTACCGCTCTTGTGCCCTATTTCAGTCACAACACAGCAGATGACAGAAAGCAAACATTAACCATGAGTGCGATAACGCAAAAAATTACTGAGGGAAAACTTATCACAGTTCCAAATGATGCAGGAAAAGCTGGAAGATTTATAATCAACTGTCGATGCCGTTCTCTTCCTTCATAACTCGTAGGCTACTGAGAAGGATATATTTGTGTAAATAGTTTAGCAACACTGTGTGAACTTTTTGAAGTTTGAGTTCCAGAAAAAAGTTGTGACACTTACACCTGTTCGACCACAGCAAAGTTACGTAGCCTAATTGGTAAGTCCGTGCTTTTTCTCTTACTGCTGTGCTGATGGGGCCGCTGTGCCTGTGTTTGTACATGTATTTGTTTACCATTGCAAGCAATCTTTAAATACAACATATTGCAAAAATTATATTTGCTGTGAAAAACAGACCTCAGGTTCGGGTCAGGTTCGGACTTGAAATGTAAATGTAATGGTCTGGTCATGGTCGGGTCGGGTTAAGTGATCTCGGGTATGGGCTGGGTTCGGGCTTCAGTTTAAAGCCTGTGCAGACCTCTAGTTCACATCCGGTGTAGGCAAATGTCAGCCGTTAAGAGACTGAACGCCAGTGGGGGGGGACCTATGGTGCGACGATCTATAATATATTATTTGTCGATGTCTTGCTCTGGAGGCAGTAATATGCTAATGTATTTGCCCGTGTGATGTCACAGATCCCACAATATCCAAACGAGATGTTTTTGGAGCTTGATTAAATAAATGCTTTGTTTATAATGAGGAGGACGTTTTAAGCTATGAAACTTGTACAGGGGTACAAAAACTTGTATGTCAAAAGATCAAGGCAAATTTGATTTTTTATGTCATGACCTCTTTAAATAATCACGTGTTTTGGATAATCCATCATCCAGAAAAGATACAAATGAAATTGTATTAGTGTGTAATAACTCATTTTCACAGGTGTGGGATGTGCTGAAAGAGCAGCCGGTGTGTAACTACAGGGGTCACTCAGGCCGACTGCTGTGCGTCCAGTGGTCTGCCGTTCACCCTGATCTGGTCTGGACCGGTGGAGATGACTTCACCCTCCAAGAATGGGCCATATCCAAGCAGGAACACATCACACCTCCCAAGAGTATGTATATCATTATATTCAACTAGTGATTCACCGAAACAAACATATTCAACACATTTTTGGTTTTGTCCAGAACAGTTTTTGAGAGCCAAAATCATTTGCCGAAACGTTGATGTTTAATGAGCGCTTCTCTGATGGCACATTGTGACTGTCCGTGTCTATTTTGTGCACAAAACATGGATAAGCTACAACAGGTAAACATGTCAGCTATGTGGACTCTAGGGCTGAGTTTACTATATTGATTTCTTGTTTTTAATCAATCTTTTAGTCTATTCTGTCTTCAGTTGATCCGAAAACAAAACTTCACTCAACTTTATTATAGCGCGCATACCATCCAGAAATTGCAATAAGCTCTGTGCTTTGTTACTTTTGATATGAAACAAAGCCTGAGCTTTCAAATTCTGTCAGGTTTAATTACAAAATTCAAACAATAAATGTCATTTTGTCACTCTTTAATGTGGCATTGCTGTAGTGCCTCAGTTCAAGCGGCATGTGAACCAATCATCTCTTCCACTTTACTACTAGCATGTGAAATAAACAAAGATACGGAACAACTTACTGAAATGTATCATGTCTCATGTAATCTCTCAGTCAGTGTTTTAAACGCTGAAAGACGTCTATAAAACAGTTTGTGAACAATATCATGTAACGTTACATTTTGGAAAGGCGTTCAATGTTCTTAGCTTGATATTCAGCTAGAAAAACATTACTCAAGAGGGGAGAATTTTGTTAAATATATGCACTATATTTCATAATCATTATATTTTTTACTTAACCTGTCTTTATTAAAGTATGTTTGAATAAATCTGTCATGAAAGCATGTTTTTTTTAGAGCCACTGTTTAAATGTTTATATTTAAACAATTGCAATAGAAACATAATGAATTAAAAAGTTAATATAAAAACTGCCATATGTGCAATTTAAATGCTTATATGTTTATTTTTGAGTGTTGATTTATTACATTTGATTAATTAATTGGTTAATAAATAACCAAAATTTTATTTATTTTTTTTTTTTTGGCTAAATGAAAACTTTAATTTTGGTAAAAAATATTTCTAGTGCATCATAGAGCTGCATAATTCTGGATAAAATGTTTTTGTTCAAATAAAGATTTCAATTTTTCAAGGATTCTGAATAGAAAACTAAACAAAATAACATGTTATTTACTAGAAGTTCTGACAAAATGTTAATTTAATTAGAATTTTTGAATATATTTTTTGAATGATTCAATCACTCACTCATAAAGACTTCACGTGCTTCATTACTGAATGAATCAGTGTTTTCAAACACATCTTTTGAATTAATGATTCAAAGACACATTTTTTATAACAGTCACTTGTCACCACCTACTGGTGTAGTTGACACAATCTTTATTTAAAGCGCCAAGTTACTTTCAAAAGGGTATTTACTCTATTTTGATCTCTACCATAGACATCAGTGTTTATATCCGAACTACTTTTATTCAAGTACTTCTGGGATCATTTGAATTATTGTAACGCGGAAATAATGATACTGTGTGGTAGGGATGTCACAATACCAAAATTCCAGTAATCTGTACCAATACCATAAAAATGTTACGGTTCTCTGTACCAATTTCGGTACCATAGCAAAATGTTTTTTTATTTTTTGAGAATGAGTTTATTATTTATCATTATAAGTGAATAATTAGTACATAAACATTTAAAAGCTACATGCTGTTTAAAGGAACACGCCGACTTTTTGGGACTTTAGCTTATTCACCGTATCCCCCAGAGTTAGATAAGTCCATACATACCATTCTCATCTCCGTGCGTGCCATAACTCTGTCTGACGCACCCACTGCTAGCCTAGCTTAGCACAAAGACTGGAGGTAAACGGCTCCATCTAGCCTACTGCTCAAAAAGTGACAAAATAACGCCAACATTTTCCTATTTACATGTTGTGATGTGTATAGTTACATCGTGTACTAAGACAGACGGAAAATTAAAAGTTGCAATTTTCTAGACCGATATGGCTAGGGACTATACTCTCATTCCTGTGTAATAATCCAGGAACTTTGCTGCCATTTATTGAGCAGTAGGCTAGCTGGAGCCGTTTACCTCCAGTCTTTGTGCTAAGCTAGGCTAGCGGTGGGTGCGTCAGACAGAGTTATGGCATGCACGGAGATAAAAATGGTATGTATGGACTTATCTAACTCTGGGGGATACGGTGAATAAGCTAAAGTCCCAAAAAGTCGGCGTGTTCCTTTAAAAGTCAACGTTGTTTATAAAAAAGATCAAGTGAAAAATAAGCAACCATCTAGGCATTAGTAGTAGTAGTAGTAGTAGCCTATTATTATTACATAGAGACGTAGCTAAATCTACTGTACAGCAGTAGCCTAATATATTTCTGTCAATTTCAAGTTAAACTTTTATTTTGACGGTTTGCCGTGAAGACCTTTGAGTGTCTGTGTTCATGATATGACAGTTTTCTCAAATGAAACGGTAAATTCTCATTTATGCTTTCATGTCCTCGTATAGTGACATGGCAGAGGCTAAAAAGGCAGAGTATGTCACGCATGCGTGCATGTGCGCTGCAAATGAAACCTTGCATCTGCGCCCGTCATTCACACAGATACGCAGATCATGCAGGAGTAATATTTAAATAGTATTTTGCAGTTTAATATTCACATACACTAGTATATATTCGGCTACAGTCTGGAGCCCTGCGCTTAGATAAACACAGAAGCGACTGAATGCAGTTGCGGGTACCGAAACCGAATATACTCGGGAGTTGGTACTACCGGTACAACAGAAATGCTGGTATCGTCACATTTTTTAAAATTTCAGTACTGACTTGGTACCGAAGTACCGGTACTTAAAGCGATTTAGGTGCTCATATGGGAGCCACAGGTTTGAGTCTTGTCTGCAACATTTCACACTCACAAAAACTGTATAAACAGCATTAACTATACACATACTATTTTCATCAACAGGTAAAAAACGTGTTGATATAGAGAAAAAGAGAGGACCGCAGAAAAAGTCTAAGAAGAAAAAGAAGGCACCAGGAAAAGTAGGGATGAAGGCGGAAGAAAGTGAATTGCCTTTAGGGGAAGAAATGAAAGGAGCAGCAGGCAGCGGAGCAGAAGAAGGCCAATCAGACAATGACGAGGAGGAAGAGAAGGAGAACACAGACGGTCCATCCGTCACGGGTAACGGCCAGTCTTTCTCGCTTTCATCTCTCGCTGTCTCTTCCGCTTCCTCTCGCTTTTGTGCTTCCAGCGCAGTCTTTGAAATGTCACTCCGGTTGTCTGGGTGTTGTTTGATGAATAACCTTTATCATTGGGGTCACAGGCTGGTCCAAAGAGAGCAGTGTGGACATGCGTGGCACTGAGAGGGTTCAAAATGGAGAAAAGTTCATCCATGCAGTTAAAAGGGAGGTCAAAGAGGAAAAGAAAAGAGAGAAATTAGGTCTGTCTCTGCCTTGTATGTGCAGTCAATATATTCTTCTGTCCCACTTTAACTATTATGTACTTAAGTCAAAAAATTGTTCATGTTAAATTGCAAAACAATTTTGCTGCTATTGAGGTGAGATATGGATTCTTTTTAAATGTGTATCATGCAAAGAAACTTACTATAAAACTATATAGTTGTGACTGTGCATGACTCTGAATTGATTACAAAATCCATCAGATTGTATGCACTATAAAAACCTATGGTGTCGTCATTGACATCAAACCTGATTTGAGAAATGAAAACATTGTAAAGCCTCTTATGATATATCATTTATTGTTCATTTTAGATCTGTCTTTAAAAAAGAGAAAGCCTCGCTCCATTCTCCCGCTCAGTACTTCTATGGATCACCGACCCAAAGAGGAACTTCAACAGGACTGTCTGGCACTCGCTGCTGTGAGACACTCGCATGGTAAGTCAGGAGCCCAACATCAGGCTTAAAACTTGTAGAAGCATTAAAGGCTCGTTCACACCAAGAACGATAATGATCAAGATGATTACACACTTCCATACTGTGACCAAATGGTCTCATTTTGCAGCCTTCCTTCTTGCCGGTGCGAGTAATTTTTGTTAGAGGTCGCACTGGTGCCACCACAACGTTGCCCAACTGATAAGAGCTGCCATTTCTGTTGCGTATGAAAAACAGCAAACAAAACGAAAGCGGAACGAAACCATGCTTCTCATTTGAGCTGCGCAGTGCTGACAGTTTATCAGCTCGGAGTAATACTAGACAGCGCAGCCACAGCGTGAGCTCAGAACAGGTTTACTCGTGAGCCGATCTCGATTATGCGACTACACTGTGCTGGGAGATCCAGTGAGAAAGCATTTGAATTTGCCGCAGTATTAATAACATCGCTGCATTTAATTTATCTGCAGAATAAACAGTTTAGATTAGCAAATAGCGCGGATGTGGAAACCAGGAGAAACATTGAGTTATAGAAGGCTTTTCAGTCCACAAATCACCAACATTCACCATGCATTTAATGTAGTAACGTTAACTGTAACCATGGTATTGTGGCAGAAATAGTCGAAAGTTTATTCATTCAGGGTTTGTACAACCTTTTGAGAGTGAAATTCAAGCACTTTCCAAGGGCTTCACACTTCTTCCAGCACTTCAAGGCTCTAAATATTATCCAATTTAAATGTTATTTTAATGTGATGACCAAAAATAAAAAATGTGAAAATATGAAGAAAAAAAATTCTCTATACATAGTTAATTTTATCTGCATTTCAGCTCGAGCTCAGTGCTTTACTGTCAAATGTGCATTTCCAAGAAATAAACATATAATATTACTAGTCACTACACTTATTAATGCAAAACAATAGTAATTTTATGGTTAAATTACCTTTATGATTAAAAATCCCCCCACCCGCCAGCACTACCAAATCAGGTGCTGGTGCCTCCATCTGTAGAACTTAGTGGCACTGGTGCTACTGCTCTAAATGTTAGTCTGGAGCACTGAACTATAACTACACTATACTGCCAAAAGTTTTGGGACGCCTGCCTTTACATGCACATGAACTTTAATGACATCCCATTCTTAATCTGTAGGGTTTAATATGGAGTTGGCCCACCCTTTGCAGCTATAACAGCTTCAACTCTTCTGGAAAGGCTTTCCACAAGGTTTAGGAGTGTGTTTCTGGGAATTTCTAGAAGCACATTTGTGAGGTCAGGCACTGATATTAGACATGAAGGCTCGCAGTCTCCACTCTAATTAATCTCAAAGGTGTTCTATCGGGTTGAGGTCAGGACTCTGTGCAGGCCAATCAAGTTCCTCCACACCAAACTCACTCATCCATGTCTTGATGGACCTTGCTTTGTGCACTGGTGCGCAGTCATGTTGGAACAGGAAGGGGCCATCCCCAAACTGTTCCCACAAAGTTGGGAGCGTTAAATTGTCCTAAAATGTCTTGGTATGTTGAAGCATTAAGCGTTCCTTTCACTGGACCGAAGGGGCCAAGCCCAACCCTTGAAAAACAACCCCACACCATAATCTCATCTCCACCAAACTTTACACTTGGCACAATGCAGTCAGGCAAGTACCGCTCTCCTAGCAACCGCCAAACCCAGACTCGTCCATCGGATTGCCAGACAGAAGCGTGATTCATCACTCCAAAGAACGGGTCTCCACTGCTCTAGAGTCCAGTGGCGGCGTGATTTACTCTGCATCCGACGCTTTGCATTGCACTTGGTGATGTAAGGCTTGGATGCAGCTGCTCGGCCATGGAAACCCATTCCATGAAGCTCTCTACGCACTGTTCTTGAGCTAATCTGAAGGCTAAACAAAGTTTGGAGGTCTGTAGCTATTGACTCTGCAGAAAGTTGGCGACTTCTGCGCACTGTGCGCCTCAGCATGCGCTGACCCCGCTCTGTGATTTTATGTGTGATTTTCACTTTGTAGCTTACCAATTGTTGTTCCGAATTGCTTCCATTTTGTTATAATACTACTAACAGTTGACCGTGGAATATTTAGTAGTGAGGAAATTTCACGAATGGACTTATTGCACAGGTGGCAACCTATCACGGTACCACGCTTGAATTCACTGAGCTCCTGAGAGCGACCCATTCTTTCATAAATGTTTGTAGAAGCGTGAGCATGCCTAGGTGCTTGATTTTATACACCTGTGGCCATGAAGTGATTGGAACACCTGAATTCAGTGATTTGGAGGGGTGTCCCAATACTTTTGGCAATATAGTGTATATTAGTGTTCACACCAGCGGACAATGTTATTCTGTTTATTATAAGAGACCTGCAGTTATGTCTTTTGCTGCTTTGAATGCTCAAGCTCTTAAAGCAGGATGGATTCTGATTGGCTGTTAATGGAAATAAAACATTCTGAAAGTGATCCCAATGATATTGTTCCTCTTTGGCATTATTGTTACAGTTATGGTGTGGACTCTTCTGTTATATTTAGAATGATGTTTAGAACTATATAATTATTGTTATCATTATAGCATGATATAGTTTTTGTCCCTGGTGTGAACGGGAAACAAGCTTTGCATATATGAGTTTGCTACTGTATAATACTGCAGTTGTCCTGCTGAAACACTTTCTGCCCCAGAAAAGGCTTGTTCTTCTGTGACAAGGCAGATGAAATGCAACAAGATTAATTTAATGCTATTTGTGAACTTTCTGAAACATCATTAACAAAAAATGTAAAATGTTGTTTTTGGTCATGTACCTAAGTAATACCATGAGATTCTATGATTTACATTGGACTGTCATGTTACACTGCTGTTCAAAAAATCTTACTTACCCCAAACATTTGAATGGTATTATGGCTTTCCATTGATGTATGGTTTGTTAGGATAGGACAATATTTGGCAGAGATACAACTATTTGAAAATCTAGAATCTGAGGGTGCAAAAAAATTCTAAATATTGAGAAAATCGCCTTTAAAGTTGTCCAGATGAAGTCCTTAGCAATGCATATTACTACTAATAATACTTTTTTATATAGATTTACGGTAGGAAATTTACAAAATATCTTCATGGAACATGATCTTTACTTAATATCCTAATGATTTTTGACATAAATTAAAAATTTATCATTTTGTCCCATATAATGTATTGTTGGCTATTGCCACAAATATACCTGTGCGACTTATGACTGGTTTTGTGGTCCAGGGTCACATGGAAATCATTCATTTCCATATATCAAGTTACACTGATGGTATCAGATGGTATTATCACTGCTGTACAAGCTTGTCTTCTCATGTAGATATCAATAAGGAATTTAAAGTTTTAAACTGCTGCAATGACAAAATGAGAGGAAATATGTGGTTATAATGTGTATAGTGCATTTCCTTTCCCTTCTGCTCCTCAGGACAAAGCGGAGCTTGTGTTCCAGGATCTGGAGATCATATTCAGCTTGGCCTGTTCACAGACAGGGATGCCCTCTACAGGATGTTTCAGGAGGAAGGTGAGTCGGGCCCAGTGCTGGGTCAATATCTGCTTGTATACTGAAGATTTGAGGGGAATCAGAGTATCACTGATTTGGAAGCAGTGTTAAGCTCACTGTGGTGTTTTGAACAGAGGAGAGCCACATGGAGGCTGGTCATTATGACGCAATGGTGTATCTGAGGCTGTGGAAAGGAGACCTGATTGGAGCAATAAATCTCGCTGTGGAGAAAGGAGAGCTGACTGACCATCTCCTCAGTTTAGCTCCAATGGGTAAGATGTTTTGACGTTTTATGGCTGCTGAACAAAATTTTTACTTCAAAACATGGGCACACTTTAGTTTAGGGTCCAATTCTCACTATTAACTAACAATTAACTATGACTTTTGCCTCAGTAAACCTCTAATTACTGCTTATTAATAGTTAGTAAGGTAGTTTTTGTGTTTAGGTATTGGGTAGGGTTAAGGGATGTAGAATAAGGTCATGCAGAATAAGGCATTAATATGTGCTTTATAAGTACTAATAAACAGCCAATATCCTAATATGGATGCTAATAAGCAACTAGTTAATAGTGAGAATTGAACCCTAAACTAAAGTGTTACCCCAAATACTTACTAATACTTAATAAGAAAAAATATAAAATTATACAAATAAAGTATGTATGTGTGTGTGTGTGTGTGTGTGTGTGTGTGTGTATGTATGTATGTATGTATATGTATGTATGTGTGTGTGTTTTTTTTTAGTTTTTTTTTTTATGTGATGCAGACAATGTTGTGGGGCAAAAATAAATATAAAAGAAAAAAGTCTTGGTGTAACTGTCCAGAGATTGTAAAAAAGAAAAAAAATCTGAAAGACAATTTCTTAGATAAATACTTAAAAATACTTTTTTACAAATGCAGTGAAGCAGTTTTAAAAAATATTGGCCAGTCAGTGTGGTGTAACCAGCATTCAGGAAACACTGTTTTGCATGTAACGGGAAAATCGTAGTCAGAAAAAGTTTTTCAGACACGTCTAGGTTTGTGTAGGTTTTCAAATGTCCAGTACAATAACCCCTAGAAGATTTATCCTTTTCTCCTGGACATCTTTATTTGTCATTGACCCTCTCTCAGCGGGCTACCAGGTGTGGGCCAGGACTGTAGAGGCGTATGTGAAGCAGCTCTGCCTCCACGAGCAGTTCCTCAAAGCTGCATCACATCTTGTCTCCATCCATAAACTCTATGAGGCAATCAACCTTCTGAAGAGCCACCAGTTGTACCGGTTAGAAACAACACAATAAGCAATTGTTTGTCATGTTAATGGTATTTTACCTGAGTCGAAGGATAACGTTTGTTTTTGCAATAAATCCTCAGCGAGGCCATCGCTTTAGCCAGAGCCAGACTCCAGCCAGAAGACCCTGTACTGAAAGATCTCTACATGAGCTGGGCTGCAGTGCTGGAGAAGGATGGCCATTATGCTACGGCGGCAAAATGGTGAGTGTAACACATTAGTAGAGATGTATATCTGTGTATATCTCTGAAATACTTAATTTCTTGGAAACATGAATAATTACATATCAGAAATCACTGATCACAGATAAGGCATAAGAATTAACATGGTTATTTACATGTTGTGCATTACTGTTGGGTCCAGAAGTCTGTTTGCACCGAAATCGCACGTTTGCAACTGATTTACCAAGGAATCCACAGTGAAAAGTACCGAACAAACAAATAATGCTCTACTGAGACATTCACATTGTTGACAATAAATAACCACATTCCTAGCATTAGGATCCTTTGGAAGTTAATGTTATTTTTAGTCCAGTGATCCTGTATGGCTCTTCTATCCTCGTCATCTCACTAACACGCCAGTGGGCGGGGACAAAGACGCAATGATGTAGATGTAGGCGTTGATCTGATTCTGAGTCTGTCTTTTGTTGCAAATTGTGTCAAAATGTGACAATCTCAAACAAGTAGTTTTCTGAGCTTGGTTTTGAGTTTTGAAACTTACAGGATGGTTTATACAGTACAGTGACCTCATACATGTCAAAAGATCAAGGAAATTTTGATTTCTCAATTCATGATCCTTTAAAAGTTTTTTTTTTTTTTTTTATTTATAGGGTTAAATGCATTATGCATGCTAAATGTTGGGCTGCTAAATATAAAATTTTTGGTAATAAAGTTGTTACTTTTAAAATATACTTTTTACAATTAAAGGGATAGTTCACCCAAAAATTTTAATTCTGTCATCACGACACTTACTTCATTTCAAACCTGTATGCGTTTCTTTCTTCTGCTAAACACAAAAGATGATTGCAGAATCAAAATATTGACCAAAGTATTTTCTTCCTTCACCTGTCAGTTACCTTGCCGCAGACTCAAGCTTTGATGCAGCTAAAGTCATTGGCAAGAAAGGGGATGTGATGTCTCTGAAGACAGCGGCTAATCTGGCGTGGATATCAGGAGAAAGTGAGCTTGCACATTCTCTCTCTCTGAGGTGTGCCAAAGACTTGATGCTTTCCCAGGACTGGGCTGCAGCACAGGGAGTCCTGAGGGCGCAAGACTCTCTTTTGGTTTGTTTCCAGCTGTTGGTTACTAGATATACATGTATATTCAATATTTATTCAATTATTAAGCTAAATTGGCACTGATAAAAATGGTTTTATTACATTTACAGATCTATTAGGGAAGAAAAATATATTTTCACGTGTTGTCTTTTAGTGGATTTTTTTAGATCACCAATCATCTTTGTTTTGTTTGAGGCAACAGCAATATAAAAGACGAAAAAATATCTAATACTTAGGGCCCTATCATACACTCGGCGCAATGTGACTGCAGGTGCGACGCAGTTATAATTTTCACGTCCAGCGCCACGTTGTTTAAATAGCAAATGCACTGTTGCTTCCCGCATTGTTGGCGTTGCTATTTTGAGGCAACTGAAAACGACTGCGCAGTTTATTCTGTTATTTAAAGGATGCATTAGTAATATGCGCCTATAGGCAGATGCACAACACGCGTACACTCTGCTTATTAAACACACAGGGAGCAGCAGCAGCACAAAGTTTTTAAATATATACACTCACCTAAAGGATTATTAGGAACACCATACTAATACTGTGTTTGACCCCCTTTCGCCTTCAGAACTGCCTTAATTCTACGTGGCATTGATTCAACAAGGTGCTGAAAGCATTCTTTAGAAATGTTGGCCCATATTGATAGGATAGCATCTTGCAGTTGATGGAGATTTGTGGGATGCACATCCAGGGCACGAAGCTCCCGTTCCACCACATCCCAAAGATGCTCTATTGGGTTGAGATCTGGTGACTGTGGGGGCCATTTTAGTACAGTGAACTCATTGTCATGTTCAAGAAACCAATTTGAAATGATTCGAGCTTTGTGACATGGTGCATTATCCTGCTGGAAGTAGCCATCAGAGGATGGGTACATGGTGGTCATAAAGGGATGGACATGGTCAGAAACAATGCTCAGGTAGGCCGTGGCATTTAAACGATGCCCAATTGGCACTAAGGGGCCTAAAGTGTGCCAAGAAAACATCCCCCACACCATTACACCACCACCACCACCAGCCTGCACAGTGGTAACAAGGCATGATGGATCCATGTTCTCATTCTGTTTACGCCAAATTCTGACTCGACCATCTGAATGTCTCAACAGAAGAGTGTCTCGAGACTCATCAGACCAGGCAACATTTTTCCAGTCTTCAACTGTCCAATTTTGGTGAGCTCGTGCAAATTGTAGCCTCTTTTTCCTATTTGTAGTGGGAGATGAGTGGTACCCGGTGGGGTCTTCTACTGTTGTAGCCCATCCGCCTCAAGGTTGTGCGTGTTGTGGCTTCACAAATGCTTTGCTGCATACCTTGGTTGTAACGAGTGGTTATTTCAGTCAAAGTTCTTCTATCAGCTTGAATCAGTCGGCCCATTCTCCTCTGACCTCTAGCATCAACAAGGCATTTTCGCCCACAGGACTGCCGCATACTGGATGTTTTTCCCTTTTCACACCATTCTTTGTAAACTCTAGAAATGGTTGTGCGTGAAAATCCCAGTAACTGAGCAGATTGTGAAATACTCAGACCGGCCCGTCTGGCACCAACAACCATGCCACGCTCAAAATTGCTTAAATCACCTTTCTTTCCCATTCTGACATTCAGTTTGGAGTTCAGGAGATTGTCTTGACCAGGACCACACCCCTAAATGGTTGGTGATTGGTTGATTAGATAATTGCATTAATGAGAAATTGAACAGGTGTTCCTAATAATCCTTTAGGTGAGTGTGTGTGTATATATATATATATATATATAAAAAGATTCCTCTCTGGAGAAGCGTTCAGTCTTTCCGCTCGCAAATAACGCCATGTAAATAGCGAATCCACCATGGTGCAAGTGCAACTGGCTTTTAAAGGGAATGGGAGCTGAGACTCTGATTGGTTTATTGCACATTATGAACAAAACACACCCATGACTCATTAAGAGTCTAGGTACAACCCTTTTGGACCATGCACCGGGCACGCCAACCATTTTTCCCGTTGTTAAACTAGCAAAAGTGGATTCGGACACACCCTAAGTGCACCTGCACCATGCGCTTCACACCATGCGCTTAGATCGTTAAAATAGGGTCCATTATATATGACAAATGATTACTATGAATAGTGTGTGTTGTCTAACCAACAATTAGCCATTTGAAATGTTATGAAATATACTTTATTCTAAGGTAACTGTTACCTTTTGCTCCCTATAGCATATTCATGATAACTATAGAAACAATTTCAATGTTCAGTGTACCTAAAGCACCTTTCTGTCTTCTTCTTCACAGGGTCACAGACTGATGTTCTGTGTTAATGAGATTCTCACTCAAAGACTGGCAGATACAGATGTGATCATCTGGACTGTGGCTTCTTCGCACACCTGGTCTAAGTCCTGTGAGGAGAACTTCCTCTCCATGGTGCACAGAGTGTGGCAGAGCGAGTTTGGAGTGGCGGCTGCTGACCTGGTCAAATTGAAAACGCTTCATCAACAGCTGAGAGCCGTTGAGAATCCCTCTGCCGCCACTAGTGTTCCCATGAAGCAGGTATGTGTGAAACCTCCTCAGATTGCATCGTTTTCATGGAAAATGTATAGAAATTTAGAAATCTCTTTCTAAAGAAGTTTGACGTAAATTTCATATTTTATTTTAATTGTAAGCCTTTGGACTTAATGGAGTTGTTTTGTGCATTCCTGTGATTGTAAATAAATGGAAGCAGGTGTAACTGAATAGGTATGTGTTCTCTTTTTATGTGAAATGGTAAATACCAGTTTGATTCAGCATGATTGATGTGCACTCCTGACACAAGTTAATACATTACTGTCACTGTAACATTTTTATTGTAAAACATATCGATGCTGGACGTTCGCTTCTGTCGTACTGATTTTGCGATCTAGCTAGTTTTCAGTCAGCTGGTGAAATGGTGGGGTTGTGTGACGTCGTTCTATGGAAGCGTATATAGGGCGGGTTTTAGGGTAGTGCTGCGTGGCTTCTGGCCCAACAGTGGAAACAACATGATTTTGGCCTTGGTGCTTGAGGGCCGAAGACTATTGGCCCCGTCCGGCATGTTGTTAGCCCTGGCTCGCACTGGCCCGACAGTGGAAAAGCGGCTATTGACTTCTCATGAAAAACATAACGAGAGTCTCTTTAATCGTCAAATTCACTAATCTTCCGCTCATTTTTTATTCCTCAGCTCTTATCTCATATTTCATTGGACGTGACACTGTGTGCTTTGAGTCAGCTGTTGTGTGATTGGCCGTCTACTCTAGAGGAGCTACTGCAAGCTCTGACCCGAGGTTCAGAGGCGGGACACTTCACGCTAATGGCGGAGATGTGCCAGCTGCTTTTACCACAAGGTGAGGTACACCACATCTTGAGATACACCACGTCACCACTGAACACCAAAATAAAATCACTCCAAATGAACTTTAAAGTCGGCATGAACCGGAAGTTGCAATAGTTTTTTCTTCCCTATTTGTGATGTATATCAGAGTGAAAAGGTTTCTCAAACTAGAAAAAATGTTGTCCATGGGGAATTGATTGGATGTGGTTTGCTATTGGTCGATCTCATGTGAGTGATGGGTTGTCCAGCCCTTGCACCAGTAAACATCTGAGAAGAACAATCTTTGGAGAAGAGAAGTGATGTTGCAAGAGGGAGGGGAAGTTATTTTTATTAAAGATTATAAGGGCACATGAATAAAAATGTGATGTGCAAATAATTTATAATAAATGCTGCAATAGTCCATAAAAAAGGAGTTGCCTGTTTTAATTCCATAAAAAAAAAATTCTATTCAATTGAAAGTGAATGATTCAAATTAGGGATTCACCGAAATGAAAAAAACAAAACAAAAAATGCTGAAAACGACTGCCATTGACCAACAAAAACCTGCTCTAAAGTCAATAGCGCAGTATTTTTTGTGTTATTTAATGGGTGCGAAAGTAATATTCGCCTATAGGCAGGTGAACAATGCGCGTACACTCTGCTTATTACACACAGGGCACACAAACATTTTTAAATATTAAAAAAAAATTCCTCTCTGAAGAAGCGTTCAGTCTTTCCACTCGCAAATTCCGCCCATGTAAATAGCGAATCCACCATGGTGCAAGCGCAACTGGCTTTTAAAGGGAATGGGAGATGAGACTCTGATTGGTTTATTGCACGTTACGCCCAAAACACACCCATTACTCATTAAGAGACTAGGTACAGCCCTTATGGACCATGCTTCTGGCGTGCCAACTGTTTTTTCCACTGTTAAACTAGCAAAAGTGGATTCAGGCATGCCCTAAGTGCACCTGCGCCATGCGCTTCAGACCATGCGGTCAGATCGTCAAAATAGGGTCCATTTAAGATTAGATGAATCAGTGTTTCTGAAACGCAGATCTGAATGGTCTGTTGTGTTTTTGTCAAAGGTTTAAATTGACAGAGGAATCGTTGTCATTCAGGAATGAGATCGTATAGGTGTTCGAGATTGCAATCTTTTAACAATTAATCGTGCAGCTTTATTAAAAAGTAATGGATACCTGTTGGAAGTTGTGTTTTTAAACTCTAAAGTGTTTCTAATACAACTTTCTCCCTAGACATTTACAGTTAGAGAACATGTTGGCTGCATATATTTTCTGCCGTTTTAGTTCAATACATTTTGGTGGCCGAAATTTCGATACATCCCTAAAAACATATACATCCCAAATCTTTCACTGTTCTTTTCTTGCAGGTTTGGAGTCAGTGGCAGTTTACAAACCGAAACTAGACCCAAGTGATGAGAGAAGCTTGGCAATTTCTCAAAGTATGGAGGCTTTTGTCTGTTATCAGCTCATGTATAAGAAATGGTGGAACTATAGTGAGGAAACATCAGCTTTGACCAATAACACCATCAGCAACGGTCACAGTCTAACAGAGAGCAACCACAATGAAGATGAAGCAGACTGTAACAGAGAAGCTCAATCTGAGGGCTTCTGGAATGTTCTTCTCTCTGAACCTCATGCCAATCTTCAGGCCACCCAGAGAGCAATAGCAGAGATCCAGAGGAGAGTGACGAGCCTGATTCAGCAGCACAGCCAGTGTAAAGAGACTCATGTGAGCCCAGAAGCTCAATCTGAAACGTCTGAGGAACATGGATCTACTAGTGGAAACGGGTATTTCTGATGCTGTACCTTTTGTGCTTTGATTCAGGTGCTTCAAAGAAATGTCTAACCACTCTTTTTTTGTCTCTCTTTAGCAGTGAATCTCTCTCTACATTGACTGCCCAGGTTGCTGAACACCATAAAGTGCTCACTGCCATTCCTGAGCTCATCAGAGTAAGTTACTGTTTCCTTAAAGGGACAGATCACCCTTAAATGAAAATTCTGTTATCATTTGCGCACCCTCAAGTTGTTCCAAATCTGTTTAAATTTCTTTCTTCTGCTGAACACAAAAGATGATATTTTGAAGAATATGGGTAACCAGACAGTTGATGGGCCCCCTTGACTTCCATAGTATGGGGGGTGGGGGGGGACTCAATGACCGACATTCTTCAAAATATCTTCTTTTGTGTTCTTATGAGATGAAAAATAATATAGATGCCTTTTTCCTCTCCATTTTAGAAATATCCATTTCCGGACGTCATGGAATGTTGTATCGTCTTTCTGCACATGGGAAAACGGTTTACTCTGTTTCCACAGTCCATCTGTGCCGAAGCCACAACTTTGTTGCGCAAATACGGAACTACAGAATCGCTCTTTAAAGCCTGGCAGAGACTGACACACTAAAACACAATGTCCAAATAGCACTTAGTTTTTGATATGATATATGAATTACTGTTGTTTGATATGTAAAATCCACTTGACTAATGTCTGTAATAAAAAAAAACCCACAATGTACTGTTTTTATTGACATTTTTATTGTCAGCCAAACCCCTATTGACTTAAAATATTTATTTGAAGCACCCCCTAATATTTAAAATTAATATTTTAACACACTTGAATGTCCACAGATCTTTGATCAATTGTCATGACATGCAGATAAACAAAATATTTAGTTTAGGTTTTTTTTTTGTCAGTTTTCATTTTAACATTATTTTGACACTTTTGTGAAAATGTATATATAAAAGATGTGCATTTTAATCAATATTAAGTCTAATTTAAAATGTTAAATCGTAATGAAACAAGTAACAAATGTTTTTTTTTTTTTCATATTGACACCGAAACACCCAAAAAGGAAAAAAAAATTGTGGGGCTTGGTTTGATCATTTGTTGATTGGCTGGAGGCAGATGGGGTGGGGTTTAGCATACATCACCTGAGAAGTCTCATTACACACTTGCAGCTTTTTTTGTCTGACGCTCTAAAAAAATAAAGGAAATGCATGGATGAATCGTTCCACAAATAACTGCATTTAGGAAATAGAAATTAATTTCTACTTTAAATGTATACAGCAAACTGGAATGTTTTTATGTAATGCAAGTGAATGGTGCCCAACATAGACCATTTTTTAACGGTTCAAAATTCAGTATTTATACAGCTTCAAAGGGCTCCACACGACCCCAGCGACAAATAAAGGTCCTCTCCAGATAATGTCATTTTCAGAAATGTTTGATACTTTTCAAACTACAGATGCCGCATTTGTCCATTTTTTGTGAAGCGCATTCACAAGTTAACATGTAATGTAGGTTTCATTCATACTTGAAGCCAGAGGGTGCTCTCTCCCAGATAATCCAAAACGGACTCATTGAAGTAATAATTTATGACGTTCCAGGAAATCCCTAATATGGATAAAGGCACCCAGCTTTTGCTGTAGATAAATAAAAAGCAGAGAAGACAATCATGATTGCATTTAGTCATTATGGGGTATTTTCATAAAGTATATGAATAATGCAGTACTAATTGATTCAACCATCGTGTGAATGCACTTTGCAGAGCTGGACCAAGGTACAATACCTAAATAAGGTTTTTGAACCATCAAAAATGGTCTATGTTGGGCACCATTGACTTGCATTAGATGGAGAAAAATCCTCCAATGTTTTTCTCCAAAACCTTAATTTCTCTTCAGCTGAAGAAAGTCAAACACATCTTAGATGGCCTTGGGGTGAGTGAAATTTTTGGGTGAACCATTCCTTCAAAGGCTGTAACAAAGGGTCAGTTTTCAGTACACATGCCTTGTAATTGGACATGAGACCACTGTGGCGATAGAAAACATTTTAATACACAACTGTCTCGAACAACAGATACAATAAAAACACGTACCACAAACAGTCGAGATCGTGTGACGAACAAATTTAAAACGGTTACATAGGACCAGTGGACTCGTGTTCTCAAATATGCACCAAACCTGAATCTAAAATGTATTTATCACAGGAAAAATGCTTAAAGATAGCAATATCTTTTGAAAGTTTGGATTTTAATATACATACATGCTGGCATATTTTAAAAACACAACCCCAAAGTCATGTGTTCCAACTTTGAGAAGGCATTTCCTCAGATCTCAGTGATTAAATCTTGAGCCTTTCTAGAAAATATCAAAACATTTCTAAAAAGGACTGAGCATATTAAAATGCCTGGAGTCTCGTAAGCAGTAAGATACACAAGCGCTGGTCCCATGCTTAAAACGGTGTTTTTAATACTGTAAAACAAAAGATAAAATTTTCCAAAAGCAGCCGATGGGAAGAACGGGAGCACATCTGGAGTCCTGGAACGTTGCGGTGTGATGGACTACAGAGCAGAACAGAATCTGAGATTAGCTTGTTTGCATTTCCCAATGTCCCTTTAGAATGCGCAAATCATTTGAAATCATCTTTGTAAAGAACAGGAAGAGAACAATGCTGAGTGGGATAAAAACAAGTGCATCATCCACTTGGTTTTAGTCAGTGCTTGTTGTTGGCTTCCTCCTGCGAGGAATTCGAAATTCCATTCTGACTTTGAGTGGAACCCGATCCCAGGCCATAGAGTCGCCCACAGTACTTGGCATCGTCGATGTTGTCTTCAAAAAACAGCTGAAGAAAAAAAAAAAAAACTAGGTTAGAACTGATCAGCTAAGATCCCAGTCTCATTTAAAAAATATTAACCTCTTTCATGCGGAAGAAAGCCATTCCAGTGAGCAGCGAGTCTGAGCCGGCCTGATGCTGCCTGCCGATCCTTTTAAGCTCCAGCTGGTCTGCCACCTCCTGAAGTCCACCCTAAACAGAGCAAAACTTACTGACCTTCTGTAACAATGATAATACACAACACGTGTTACAGTACTTGACATACCTTAAGGTTTTTGCAGCTCTTCATAAGATATTTGACGTCGTAAATGGCTGGGAAGAAAAGGTTTAAGATCTGAAAGAACTCGTGTTCCTCTTCTGGCAGCCGGGAGTCTGTGAGGAGCTTCACCAGGTAACCAAAATCATAGCCACTAGTGAGGACAAAGAAAACATTTAAAAAATCTTTAGATATCACTAAGGGAAAGATTTACTAAACGGCAAATTAGTGAGCGCAATTCCAAAAAAACACAGATGGGAGTGTAAAGTTCTGCACGTGATCTACTGACGACACACAAATTAATGAACACACGCAACCAGACCATTTCCATAATGACCAGCGCAATCTACCCGTTATCATCTGGTTTAAGACATGCTTTTTTTGGCCGGTAAATAATGCCGCAAACACCAGTACATTGACGAGCGCAAGCCTTAGTAAACCACCTTGCATGACTCATTTAAATACTCTCCTGCAATAAGGTCAGCCTCAAAAATAACCCTGTCCACGCCCTTTCAGCGCTAATTTATCACTGCGTGTCTTTAGTAAATCCTGACAGTAGTTTAACACCAAAAGAGCATTTGCGCTAACGCAAGCTGTTAGTAAATCTGGCCCTAGATGTGCCATTTAACGCACTGTATTTTCCAAAACATAAGTCATGTTTTTTATCATCTGAAACGTGCGGACATATTCCAAAGCAATTTGTAGTATAATGCAATTAATGTCAAGTATGCAAAACGTGCTTAAGGCACACACATATAGATTTGTGCTGAAAGGGCAGTTTATTTTACAGCACATTTTCATACGCCGGTAATTTTGGTTTCAATAAAGTAACTTAGGCTTTGTGTTTTTAATGAATGTATATTATGTCACTATAATTTGTTTTATACTTGTATTTTTGAATACTGTTAATTTTCAAGGATTTGTTTTGTAGTGAGGGGAACTAATACATGTTTATAGTGTTTTTAACGTTTGTTTTATTTACTGGTATTTTACATTATGTTTTGAATGTAATAATAAAATGTCACTTATACACCGATGTGACTTGTCTGTGTTTTTTTTTTTTTTCTCTCAGCAATGCAATATTGACCTGGTGTGAATTTTTTTTTGGTATAATTTTTGGGATAACAGGCTTGAAGTCTCTAAGGGTGTGTTAACACTTGTAGTTCGGTTCTACCATTTTTAACACCCAATCAAAAGGCATAGGGATACGCTCACAACCTGATTGGTCGGCTTTTATGACGTACTGCCCATTTTGAGACGGAATTTACCAAACATCCAAAACAATGCTGTGTGCAGGGATAAATGCGCTTGTATGTGCATAGCCTACATATGATGGTATTTTGACCAGCTGAGAACTTGTGAAGAGCTTAGAAAATATGTAAAGGCAAGTCAAAACAGCGGCAGGAATAGAAGACGTGCAAGAAAACTTAGTTCAGAACTCACGCTCTGTGTCACAGGCTTTTAGTGTTCAGCTCATATCAGAACAAATAAAAACGGTCAAGGCTTTAAAGGTGCAGTGTGTGATATTTAGCAGCATTTATAAGATACTATGAGACACTTGTTGCACACTCCGGTAAGCTAGATCGATATTAGCTATGGTAAAACATGGTACTTGCGGGAAATCATGAAAACGAGATTTAAACAAGACTAAACGTGTTGAGCTATATAACAATGATTCGTTTTCTGTCGATGAATGCATCCAAGCAGCTGCTCACCGGTCTAATAAATCACAATATATTAAAGCGTCTTTGGTGTTTCCATGGTTTCTACAACAATGCTTACATCATCTAAGATGATTTAACAGATCCCAGATCTTTTAATCGTGATAACTGATCTCTGGCTAATTTGGTTCTTCAAACGAATTTGTGGATTGGATTAAAATATCTGAAATAAGTTGTCTAAGATTACTGCGCGTTCCTGTGTTCCCTGAAGAGGGCAGATGCATCCATACTCGAAACCACGATCAGCAATGCAGCGATTGGCTGGCGGCAAGACAGCAACGTAATGACATCATATAATTAAAAAAGCCACCTGGCAAACAACTTGACAAATTAAAAAAAGAAAACCATGGATTTCTGGATCTTTATAAGGTAACAGCCAAGCGACCAAACCAACATAAAAGTTATAATAGATCAATGAAATGTGAAGTTTTTTTTTAAACAGGATTCCCAAATATTTATATCCACGATTTCATAGTATCTGTACACCCTTTACATTTTTTTTTCAATGTTGTAATTAGCAATTCATTTAATTTTTTTATGCAATTTGAAGCAGATTTGTTATGTGACAGCATTAATTAGTTTCTTAAGGGTCAAGATCCAGTTATCTGCTTCTCCTGTGCCACATCAAGCCATCCCATAATATCCGTCATCACTTAAATTAATGTACA
Source organism: Rhinogobio ventralis (assembly GCA_039654625.1). NCBI lineage: Eukaryota > Metazoa > Chordata > Actinopteri > Cypriniformes > Gobionidae > Rhinogobio > Rhinogobio ventralis. The sequence continues at coordinate 27,956,844 of CM077208.1, forward strand.
GCTCAGACTAACTGTACAGCATGTGTGCAAGGCTCCAATAAAATTATTATAAAGTAATTATTCCATCACAAATAAATCTCTCAATCAAGTGGCTGGGTCTTTTATTATACACAACAATATAATATTATTTTCAAATTCATTTTTATATTATTATTATTTTAAATTATTATTGCCCCTGGTTCAGTAATGAACTATTGTAATAATGTAGCAGTGATTGGGACACATTTTAAGTATCACCTCCGCTTAAAAAGATGCAATCTAATCCTGTTTACAGGAGCAGGCTTAAGCTTACGGACCTGTTGCTATGACAGCAAGTCCAGGATGAGCGTCAAAGTACCAAACATGTAGTAGTAAATACGAGACACAGCAAGCACAGGATTACTGCAGCAATGAAATAACAGACACCTCTGAGTATTACAAGACTTTTTGAAGTGCCAAGATGTGGAAAAACAGTCTTTCCATTTGTCATACTTGTGATCCTAACATTAAGAAAGCGTGGATGAACTTTATTTTCAATAAAGTTCCAGTCAGATTAGGTCAGTAAGACACTTTTCTTTTGTTTGCTTCATTTTACGGCGGATTCATTTTTAAACAAGACAGTCTGATAAAGGCTTTTCAGAGAGACTGAAAATTAAAGATGATGCAGTCAGTGGATCCGACAGTAATATTGCAGCACACAAGTTTAAGTGTTTTTCCCATGTGTCACTATTGCTTTGTCAGATACAGATCGTTTGATATGTCTTGAGTGTTTATACTGTAGCGCCGCAGTCAAACTGAAGAGTTATTTTCTTCAGAATTTATGAGATTAATGTGTTGGATTATCGGAAAAAAGCACAGAGACTGCTGGCTGCTTTTGTTATTGTTTTGAGCGAAGCCATTCAAAACATTTAAAACATGACACTGAAAATGAGAATGTATGTTTTTCACTTTATCAAATGGGATAACCTATGAAATAAGACTGACAGTGTGACAAACAATGGTACATTAATATTCTGTTTACACGTAATATGCAAAAAGATATTCTGTTATAACTGTGGTACTGTCAAATTTTATTTGCCACAACCAAGACTTGAAAAGCATACGTAATACGCATACATTGTTGGCAAATGTTTTAACTATGTAATTTTCAACACTGAAAGTTGAAGTTGAAAAATATTTCTAATGAAACTGACACATTTGAAAAAATTCAACAGCAGCAGGGCGATGAATCAAATTGTAGTTTCGGTTTACATTTTGGCTTTTTAACGATTACGAAAACGTGAAAGTCGCATGCCATTCCTTTCCTTTAAAGTGATGTGCTTTCGCCCCTCTTTAAAAGCGTAAACTTAATGTCCAAATCAGTCAAATCATGTAACATGACTGTCATAAAATTCAGTCTACTGCGGGACATGCTTTATTTTAAAAAGAGTTATTAAAAGCACATTAAACTGCAAAATTTCCATGTGCTTTCTGTGCACGCTGCGAGAGGGAGCCGGACACGGGCGAGCAAAGTATACTTGGGGTTTCAGGCATGCACCTAAACGGTCAAATATACACAAACATGTCAAAATGTCCACCTGGGCAAGTATTTACATAAAGACAGTCAGTTATATTTTAAGTGAATAAACAGTTGGAAAAGAAATCAGATGCATGTCATTATATTAGATCCATGCATTCGGTCTTAAAGCCTAATGCTGCTGTCTGTGTCGATGTTAAACCAAAGACAAAGATAAAATCACTCACTGCTCTTGACTGAATAACTACAGGGCTCCAGACTAACATTTGAGAGCAGTGGCACCAGCGCCGCTAAGTTCTACAGATGGTGGCGCCAGCACCTGATTTGGTGGCGCTGGAGGAAAATTGATCATAAAGTTAATTTAATCATAAAATTACTATTGTTTTGCTTTGTTTTGTTAAGTGCAGATACTAAGAATATTACATGTTTGTTTATTGGAAATTTAACAGTGAAGCACTGAGCTTGAATTGATATGCAGATACAATTAACAGTATTATGCAAAAACCTAATTTTATAGAGAAAATTTAAATATTCTACTCTAAAGCCTTGTTTATACTTTCGCCTGGCTCCGCATCTCAAGCCTCCGCTGACTGCTACTTACGCTCGCCACTGTGCTATTCTTTGAAATGACAGAGGGCGACTCAGAGTAATTGTTCTCTTAACCATCAGGAAACGGTGAGAAGAAGTAATGTACACAGGTGATGATATTTTAGTACACTTCAACAAAAAAAAAACACTACAAAGGAATCGTGTAAAATCCAGTAAACCTTGAGATTATTATTTGTGACATTAGAACAAAATGTATGTACACATGTATACAACTAAATTAATGATCTCTTAATTTCCTAATTTCACTAAACATTTTCATTTAGTTTCGTGAACATTTTTTATTAAACGTATTTTCAATAAAAGGGCTTATTTCTGCTTTTGTAGGCTCATTTTGTAAATATAAGCAACTAATTTGTACGTGCAAACTGGGTGCCGGTGTGATGAGACGTCATGCTCAGCTAGATTCGCCTCGAACTCGTACATCTTGGGATGCGGATCCGCGCAGAAAGTTACAAAAAATGCGCTGCACACCGCCACGCGCTCTCAACACGTACTACCGCCCACTCTGCGATGACGTCATTTTTGCCGCGCACACCTTCGCACTCATGCTTGAGTATAAACCAAGCTTTATTAAAATGTACCATTGTTCTTCTATAGTATCACACTGAACTGACTGGCAGCTTCAGTGATTATAAAAGGAACGCTCTTTACTTGTTTTCTGGGTAATTCAGTCACAATTTAAAGAAAAGTTTGTTTTTCATGAGACTTTGTGGCTTCCTACTTATTTTTCATATGTTAAGGAGTGGAAATGGCTAATAAGTCAAATAAGTGCTCCTATGCTGCCACCTACTGGTTATAGTGGTCATTTCAAATTTATTTTTTAAATAAAAGTGCTTGTTTGCCACAAAGTGGCCTACAGCTTTAAAATTTTCGTTTTACAAAATCACATTAAAAATAACATTAAAATTGGATAATACTTAAAGCTTTGAAGTGCTGGAAAAAGTGTGAAGCACTTGAAAAGTGCTTGCATTTCACTCTCAAAAGGTTGTTACAAACCCTGAGATCAATAATGTAAAAAAAAAAACAGACTATTTCTTCCATAATACCATGGGGTGTTACTACATTAAATTCATGGTGAATGTTTATGATTTGTGGGCTGAAACCCCTGAACTTCATTCATGCAACAATGGTTTCTCCTGGTTTCCACATTAGCGCTGTTTGATCTGATATCTTTAATAACAGAATTCTGCGCCGAATGCTTCCCACTAGATCTCGCAGTAGTGATGTTATTAATTCTGTGGCGAATTCAAACGCTTTCTCACTAGATCTCCCAGCGCTGTGTAGTAACGGTGTTGCATGATCGAGACTGGCCAGCATATAAGCTCACGTTCCGTTCCGCTTTGGTTTCATTTGCCATTTGATGTTTCTCATATGTAACAGAAATGGCAGCTTTTATCCGTTGGGCAATGTGGTGGTCCAGTGCGACCTCTAACAAAATTAGGTCGCACCAGGAGGAAAAAAGGTTGCAAAATGCAACAATTTCGCAGTCTGGAGCCCTGAACTAGTAGTTCTAATAAATATCAATGTATATTTAATTCATACAGTGAAGACTATGCAGTGTTATAAAGTTTAACTCCGGGTTTAATGACAAATTTAAAAGTGAATGTTTAATGCAATACTGTGCTTTAAATTGTGCAAATAGCCCATAAGCTTGTTCCAGCCTGGATATTCTCGATAGTACATCTCAAAATTGGGAAGATAGTTATAAGATCATGATATTAAATTTTAGGAAGATCGTCCACCCCTACACGAGGGTCTGCAGGGCTCCTCTCTGTGATATTGTTTCACCAAATGACTGATTTGAAAAGTATTTAAATATTAAAAAGCGGTGAAGATATAATTGAATGTATGAACTGCATGTTTAATAAGTCAATATTAAAGTGATTAGAAAAGTGATTAAATCATACCTGTGAAACGAAAGCCACTTGACATTTTCACACAGCACCAGGCCCGATGTCATCAGGAGCTCTGCGAAGTAGAGTGTGTCGATGCCCTCCTCCTCGTGTTTCTTAAACTGCAGCCCAGAGTTCTGGAGGAGATCTATGGAGTCTTGGGAGTACATGTCCTCTCTGCAAAACACAGGGCCAAACAACACCTACCATTACCATTACTGGCTCAGGCTAAATCTGTGAAAACATTCTGACACAAATGTCAACACAAGAGAGCAAGTAACACCTACGTCAGATTGAACTTGAAGTTGAACTGCCATGTTGTGGTTCCAGGCGGGTAGTCTCCTTCTTCATTCATAAACGTCAAGCCCAGTTGGATGATTTTTAAAAGGTCCACGTTGCACCTCAGGAGCTGGTATTGATAGTCAACAGTACTCCGAAACTCTCCAATGGGACGAACCACCACGCCAGGAAACTCTGTGTCCTGATGTTTCAAAGCACAAATATGCAGCTCATTTTTCTGTTAAGGCACTTACACTACTGAAAAACGTTTGGAATAATTAAGTTTTACATCTTCTGCTCTTCTGCTCAAGGCTGCCTTTTGTTTTTGATCAATACAGTGAAAACAGCATTATTGTGAAATATTATTACAATTTTAAATAACTTTTCTATTTGAATACATTATAAAATGTAATTTATTCCTGTGATGCAAAGCTGAATTTTCAGCATCATTACTCCAGTCTTCAGTGTCACATGATCCTTCAGAAATCATTCTAATATGATGATTTGCTGCTCAAGAAACATTTATTATTACCACCAATGTTAAACAGTTTTTGTTGATTCATATTTTTGATGAAACTTTGATACACTACTACTAAAAAGTTTGGGGTAAGTTTTTCTTTTTTTAAAAGAAAACTTTTATTCAGCAAAGACATTAAATTGATCAAATGTGACATTAAAGGCATTTATAAAGTTACAAAAGATGTATATTTCAAATAAATGCTGTACTTATGAACTTTCTATTCATCAAAGAATCCTGGAAAAAAAAGTATCCGTTTTCACAAAAATATTAAGAAAAACTGAAAATAAGAACCATTATTGATAACTGAGCACCGATAATAATAATAATTAATAATTGAGCATCAAATCATCATATTAGAATGATTTCTGAAGAATCATGTGACATTGAAGACTGGAGTCATGATGCTGAAAATCCAGCTTTGCAAAATCACAATCACACTTCTAAATTGTAATAATATTTCACAATATTACTGTTTTTACTGTAATTTGATTAAATAAATGCAGCCTTGGTGAGCATAAGAGACTTTTCAAAAACAATAAAAAAAATCTTACCAACCCCAAAGCTGTTGAATAGTAGTGTATATTAACATAAATGTGCTATATGACCTGTAACTGTCTAAATTGTCATTTTAAAGTTATTATAGTACATTTTTCCACGTTATTAGTAGATGGAAGATCAAAACGGGCACACACCATGGCGATGTAGTTGTAGTTTTGAATGATCTGTCGGATCTTCCTCATCTCCTCCTCCACATTGCTGGCCCAGACCTCACAGATAATTTGACTGGTATCTGCAAGTGCGGCTGGCATGATGATGATGAAGGCTGAGGAACTGATCAAGTATCCCAGCGATCCTGAAGCTCACACAGGCAAAAGAAACTCTGCCAGGAAGAGCAAGTGAGTTCATCAATTATTATGGCATTTACTATGCATTTTATTCAATCATTCTGCATTTATTCATCAGTTATTATGGCATTTACCTCCCATGAGCATGGAAATATTAAAAAGTACATGCATATTAATGAAAGACTAATGCATATTAATAAGTGTTTGCTAACTCAACCAAATGACTACTCTAGCAACTTTGAATCTTATCAGGGAATGTATAGCCTATTTAATTTACTTTCATAGTGGACATACGACAAAAGTAGGTGAACGTTAAATTAAATATATTAGTGAATATTAATTTCATATTAACATACACAACTTGCAAATTTACTCTAAATGTAACGCTCATGGAAATACTAAAATAACCATATATATTAATTAAATGTTCACAAACATTAATGTCTTCAGTCTAATATAGACAACTCTAAATCTAAACAGGGTAGTATCTACTAATTAATTTGATTATACATCTTAATTGTTCCTAAAAGAATTGACAAAATAAAAAAGCATAAAGAAAATTAAGCATCAATTTTGGTGCAAGGGGTTGGTATTAGCTTAAAACGTTAGCTTCTGTTATTCTGCTGCCGCCAAACACGCTAACAAAACAACATTTCCTAATGCAGCGAGAGTATGAAACGCTACTAAACAAATATCATACGGAGAAATAAATGTTTCAGACGACTGGTTACCTGGCAGCTTGTAAAGTGTTATCAAGCGTAGATGTAGAAGCCACTGGACAGCTAGCAGCGACTCTAAACACACAGCGCGCTGCTTCCGGTCCCGCGGGATTGTGGGTAAATACCCGCCAAAACTATAGCCTTTCAATCGTTGCCAGTGCAGAATGAGGAAAAAAAGCCCTGTGTCACAAAACAATTTATATTTAATATTTTGTGTATCCTAAATACGCACACACGATAGATATAACGTTTTAAAATGTGGCAAAGTATATGGCATTCTTTACATTTATATAGTTTAAAAGTTTTAAAGGGACAGTTCACCCAAAAATGAAAATGTTGTCATTGCCTCAAGTTGTTCCAAACCTGTGTGAGTTTCTTTCTTCTGTTGAACACAAAAGAAAATATTTTAAAGAATGTTGGTAACCAGACAGTTGACGGTAGCCATAGTATTTTTTCCTACTATGGAAGTCAATGGGTGCCGTCAACTGTTTGATTACCAACATCCTTCAAAATATCTTTTGTGTTCAACAGAAGAAAGACATTCATGCAGGTTTGGAACAACTTGAGGGTCATTAAGTAATAATTTATTTTATTAAAATCCCTTTAAATTAAACTTTGAACTTATATAAAGAGGTTGTGTGAGTGTTTGTCTTACATCTATGAGAAAGTTGGGCCAACTTTTATGTTTTTGATCGGTAAGATTTTTAATGTTTTTAGAAGAAGTCTTTTATGCTCACCAAGGCTTATTTATTTTATTTTAAAAAAAAACTGTAATATTGTGAAATATTATTAAAATGTTAAATAACTGTTTTCTATTTGAATATATTTTAAAATGTAATTTATTTCTGTGATGCAAAGCAACATTTTCAGCATCTTTACTCCAGTCTTCAGTGTCACGTGATCCTTCAGAAATCATTCTAATATGATGATTCAGCGCTAAAGAAACATTTATTATTATATGATAATTATCAATGTTGAAAACAGTTGTGTAAAACATTTTTTTAGGATTGTTTAATGAATAGAAAGTTCAAAAGAACAGCATTTATCTGAAACTAATTTATAATATTGTAATATATTTTAATATTTCATAATATTAGGGTTTTATTTCTGCCTTTATTTACAGTACAGGTCAAAAGTTTGGAAACATTTTAATATTTTTGAATATTAATCTCACCAAGGCTGCGAAAATACAGTAAAAACAGTTATACTGTGAAATACACTCACCTAAAGGATTATTAGGAACACCTGTTCAATTTCTCATTAATGCAATTATCTAATCAACCAATCACATGGCAGTTGCTTCAATGCATTTAGGGGTGTGGTCCTTGTCAAGACAATCTCCTGAACTCCAAACTGAATGTCAGAATGGGAAAGAAAGGTGATTTAAGCAATTTTGAGCGTGGCATGGTTGTTGGTGCCAGACGGGCCGGTCTGAGTATTTCACAATCTGCTCAGTTACTGGGATTTTCACGCACAACCATTTCTAGAGTTTACAAAGAATGGTGTGAAAAGGGAAAAACATCCAGTATGCGGCAGTCCTGTGGGCGAAAATGCCTTGTTGATGCTAGAGGTCAGAGAAGAATGGGCCGACTGATTCAAGCTGATAGAAGAGCAACTTTGACTGAAATAACCACTCGTTACAACCGAGGTATGCAGCAAAGCATTTGTGAAGCCACAACACGCACAACCTTGAGGCGGATGGGCTACAACAGCAGAAGACCCCACCGGGTACCACTCATCTCCACTACAAATAGGAAAAAGAGGCTACAATTTGCACGAGCTCACCAAAATTGGACAGTTGAAGACTGGAAAAATGTTGCCTGGTCTGATGAGTCTCGATTTCTGTTGAGACATTCAGATGGTAGAGTCAGAATTTGGCGTAAACAGAATGAGAACATGGATCCATCATGCCTTGTTACCACTGTGCAGGCTGGTGGTGTAATGGTGTGGGGGATGTTTTCTTGGCACACTTTAGGCCCCTTAGTGCCAATTGGGCATCGTTTAAATGCCACGGCCTACCTGAGCATTGTTTCTGACCATGTCCATCCCTTTATGACCACCATGTTCCCATCCTCTGATGGCTACTTCCAGCAGGATAATGCACCATGTCACAAAGCTCGAATCATTTCAAATTGGTTTCTTGAACATGACAATGAGTTCACTGTACTAAAATGGCCCCCACAGTCACCAGATCTCAACCCAATAGAGCATCTTTGGGATGTGGTGGAACGGGAGCTTCGTGCCCTGGATGTGCATCCCACAAATCTCCATCAACTGCAAGATGCTATCCTATCAATATGGGCCAACATTTCTAAAGAATGCTTTCAGCACCTTGTTGAATCAATGCCACGTAGAATTAAGGCAGTTCTGAAGGCGAAAGGGGGTCAAACACAGTATTAGTATGGTGTTCCTAATAATCCTTTAGGTGAGTTCCACCACATCCCAAAGATGCTCTATTGGGTTGAGATCTGGTGACTGTGGGGGCCATTTTAGTACAGTGAACTCATTGTCATGTTCAAGAAACCAATTTGAAATGATTCGAGCTTTGTGACATGGTGCATTATCCTGCTGGAAGTAGCCATCAGAGGATGGGTACATGGTGGTCATAAAGGGATGGACATGGTCAGAAACAATGCTCAGGTAGGCCGTGGCATTTAAACGATGCCCAATTGGCACTAAGGGGCCTAAAGCGTGTCAAGAAAACATCCCCCACACCATTACACCACCACCACCAGCCTGCACAGTGGTAACAAGGCATGATGGATCCATGTTCTCATTCTGTTTACGCCAAATTCTGACTCTACCATCTGAATGTCTCAACAGAAATCGAGACTCATCAGACCAGGCAACATTTTTCCAGTCTTCAACTGTCCAATTTTGGTGAGCTCGTGCAAATTGTAGCCTCTTTTTTCTATTTGTAGTGGAGATGAGTGGTACCCGGTGGGGTCTTCTGCTGTTGTAGCCCATCCGCCTCAAGGTTGTGCGTGTTGTGGCTTCACAAATGCTTTGCTGCATACCTCGGTTGTAACGAGTGGTTATTTCAGTCAAAGTTGCTCTTCTATCAGCTTGAATCAGTCGGCCCATTCTCCTCTGACCTCTAGCATCAACGAGGCATTTTCTCCCACAGGACTGCCGCATACTGGATGTTTTTCCCTTTTCACACCATTCTTTGTAAACTCTAGAAATGGTTGTGCGTGAAAATCCCAGTAACTGAGCAGATTGTGAAATACTCAGACCGGCCCGTCTGGCACCAACAACCATGCCACGCTCAAAATTGCTTAAATCACCTTTCTTTCCCATTCTGACATTCAGTTTGGAGTTCAGGAGATTGTCTTGACCAGGACCACACCCCTAAATGCATTGAAGCAACTGCCATGTGATTGGTTGATTAGATAATTGCATTAATGAGAAATTGAACAGGTGTTCCTAATAATCCTTTAGGTGAGTGTATTATTTCAATTTAAATTAACTGGTTTCTGTTGCAATATATTTTAAAATGTAATTTATTCCTGTGATCAAGGCTTAATTTTTTTCAGCATCATTACTCCAGTCTTCAGTGTCACATGATCCTTCAGAGATCATTCTAATATGATGATTCAGCGCTAAAGAAACATTTCTTATTATTATTAATGTTAAATACAGTTGTGCTGCTTAATATTTTAGTGGAAACAGTTTTTTTTTGTTCAGTATTCTTTGATGAATAGAAAGTTCAAAAGAACAGCATTTATTATAAATATAACTTTTTTTTGTAATATTTTTTAATTTCATAAATGTCTATACTGTGTAAAAAAAAGTCACACGTGCTTTTGCAAAATAAAAGTATTTTCTTTTCTTTTTAAATCTTACTTACCCCAGACTTTTGAAGGCAGTGTGTCAAAAAAAAACAAAAAACAAAAAACCATTTTTCTAACACCGATAATAACAAGAAATGATCTTAGAATGATTTCTGAAAGATCATGTGACTGAAGACTGGAGTAATGATGCTGAAAATTCAGCTTTGCATCACAGGAATAAATTACATTTTATAATGTATTCAAATAGAAAACAGTTATTTCACATTTTAATAATATTTTACAATATTAGTTTTTTTATTTATTAAATTAATGCAGCCTAATTTTACTACTCAAGTAAAATTAATTAAACGTTTTACTTGAGTACAAGAAAGAAAGTACTACATTTTTAATGTAGGCTAACTGAGTATTAAAGGTAAAAAAAAACAAAAAACTTTTATTTATGAAACGTAGTGCAGTAAAAAGTACGACATTAAGCTTTGGAATGTTGTGAAGTAAAAGTTTTCCAAAGAAGAACACTAATAAAGTACATATACTTGAAAAATGTACTTGAGTAGAAAGTAAAAATACTTCACTACTGTCTGCCTCTGAACGTCAGAGTAGAAATACAAACAAACACAAAACATTATAAAGATTAGAAGAAAGGAACTTTTTATATTTGTTGTGAAACTACAAAACATACTCTTGTGCTGGTGATATATTTACAATTCTGGTTGACAGTACAGTGTCGATGATAAAATTCACAGCTTTCAAAAGTCTCACAAGAAAAAGGAAAGACAGCACACCCAAATCACAAAAGTGCAATAAATACAAGCTGTACTTCTCCAACCATCACTGTGATCAGATCAGGGTTTTTTTCCATCATTAATACAAGAAAAAAAAATTAAATGCACTGGAGTTTTCAGAATAAAAGTCCTACTGTGAACAATAAACAAACGAATCATTCATGACTACCAGCATCAGATACTGACAGCGTTCTTTTTCCTTTTGATTATTTTAAGCAAATATTACATGATTTAGGCATGATTGGACCAAGCGTCCAAATAAAAAAACCAAATATTATGTCCTCATGAACCTCAGATTTGATAGTCGAAGAGCACCTAATCAATCAAGACACTTCAACTCTCTCCAACGCATACTGTGAACGGTAAAGCATACTGTACGACCAGTGAAAACATAAGACATTTTCTCTTGTTCGACTACTCTCAGAATCAGCTCAGCTGTAGTGTTTCCAGGTAAACAGTACACATTTAAAGGGGACATACTGTTTACCTCACATTCAAATAACCGCAAATTGGTAAAAACTGTAAATCTGAAAAGCTCTGGTAAAAATAATAATAAAAAAAGTACCTTAATTAAAAATGCCAATGTGAGAATTACACATCACACAATGGGGATGTATACGTTTGGCAGTGTACTGTCTTAACTGGGTCTAAACAGCGAAAATAACAACATTAAAAGAGCTGAAACAAGATAAATATGAAAGGTTGTACTCTAATAAACTAGGTTAAGCTACAGGATCTACAAGAACGTGCTGCAGAGGACAAAACAACCGAGTACAATGGCTTTAAGGTGAAATAAGCTATATGATGTTTCTATTTGAATTGGGTATGTGGCTAAAAGCATTGGGGAAGCATTTCAGCTGTGTTTAAATGTTGTCAAAATAAATATGCAAACACCATCAACAATGGAGAAGAAATTACAGATTCAGAACGAGTGCTGCAAGGAAATACAAGTTCAGTTCTGTCTGTACGCCACTAGGTAGAGCAAGAGACTAGGCCACGTGCACATGTGCACTGCAGATGATTCCACACTAGTTTCGGACATTGTGGTATCATTTCAACGCATATCATAACCTGTTATGAATGTGGAAACATTGCTACTACAATTCAAACGACATTATTAGTCGACCTGGGGTTGAGCAAAGGACAGTACATTCAATGTTTCCTTGAGGAACAAAGGCATTTAACACAATTGTACATGGGAAATATGAGGCGTTCCAGGAGGGAAACTAGGATTTGACGTAACATTTTAAATGTGAGCAAAATCAATGAAATTGGGTTGGTAATGCCATCCTTAACTGGTTACATTAAGACAAAATGATGTAAAAAATAACAAATTAGTATCAAATAAAGGGTTGCATGAATTGGGGCTTTTTAAAGTGCTACATTCAGACTAACATCTTGGCCTGAAAAGGGATTTTAATGACGTGGTAGTAACATTCATAGTCATATACTATCAGGGTACTTCAGAAAAAGATGTAACTGAATATTTTGCGTGTAAATAAAGAGTTTAGTGAAAATCAATATTAGATTAGCATAGAGCTAATATTTTTACATAACGCAAATCACCAGTGACTCCCTCCGTACGAGGAGTGGTACACAAACGTGCGGTGCGATGCAATACAAACGTGTGTGGCGTGCGATACATTATTAAGTGTTTACAGGGAGAGCTGGGAATTATCAGCTGTGTGCCTTTACAACTGCCTTAGATGTGTTCGGATGTGCTTCGGTAAAGATACAGTTCCAGACTGCAATAGTATTCTCCTTATAAATGTGTGAATCTCATGCAAAATTGTCTAGGTCATATTTTTGGAAATAATAATAATAAATAAATAAATAAATAAAATAATTTTAATTTTGGATTTTGACTGCGTTTTCATGACAATTCTCCTCAAATCTAGTGTAATGTAATGCAAAAGTTTGGAAATATTAGTATTTTTAATGTTTTTGACAGTCTCTTATGCTCATCAAGCCTGCATTTATTTGATCTGATACAGAAAAAAACAGTAATATTGTGAAATATTATTAATTTAAAATAATGGTTTTCTATTTTAATATACTTTAAAATATAATTTATTCCTGTGATGCAAAGCTGAATTTTCACCAGCCATTACTCCAGTCTTCAGTGTCACATGATCCTTCAGAAATAATTCTAGTGATGATTTATTATCAATGTTGGAAACAGTTGTGCTGTTTAATATTTTTTTGGAACCTGTGATACTTTTTTCAGGATTCAACATTGATAATAAATCAGCATATTAGAATGATTTCTGAAGGATCATGTGACATTGAAATAATGGCTGATGAAAATTCAGCTTTGCATCATAGAAGTAAAATATATATTAAAGTATATTAAAACAGATAACCATTATTTTAAATTGTAATAATATTTCACAATATTACAGTTTTTTATGTATTTTGATCAAATAAATGCAGGCTTCTTTCAAAAACATTAAAACTAGTAATGTTTCCAAACTATATATATATTATAAATTACGTTTTTTTTCACATTACAGTCATAAGAATTTGGGGAAAAATGCACTTAACTGTCATCAAATTAATCTCACATTGTAAGTAATTTTAATGTTTTATGAAAATCTTGTGCAAAATATAATTCCTTATTTGTTTTCCTTTTGTTTATGGTGTAAAATATGATACATTTTTGAGAGATTCAACACACTAAAGGCTCCTCTACTGGTAGGTATCAATAAAAATATATTTGGGTTTGATGTAAATTAAATGATGCAACCGTTTATGTTTTGAAGCATATTAGTCACATACAAAGCTAACCTGTTGAAGGACGTGAGGAGTGTTTTTTAGATTAAAAAAGGTCCGAACCAGTAGAAATGAAACACTATTACAACAGGCTACTGTAGAAACTAGCATGAAAAGTTAATAAAACCTAAATAGATGCTTGAAAGTTTCCAAAGATGCAACAAGAGCTGGGAAACAGGGTTTCACTTTAATGGGATAGTACGATCTTTGCGTTCACACAATGTGCTTTTTTGCTTTATTCTCTATATCAATGCCTTTTTCTATTAAAGTGCATGAACTATCTGATATTCTACCTGAGAGTCTGTGGAACTAAGTGCAGTTTCTACATCATTTTATGTCTCTTGTTTGCATGTGCAATTAACAAAACGAACACGGAGAGCTGTTAGCAATCGATTTAGTCTACTAACCAGTCTAGTTAACTCGTCATGCTTTAGTTTCATGCTTTCTAACATCTGTAACCATTTACAAAATCTTGCAAAAATCTTGAGACTGTCGAACATAAATGTGGACAGATGTGCTTGTTTCTAGAGGGATGTGAATGGAATAACAGGATTTATGCCTGTTCATTTTCTCATAAAGGTTGAGTCCTGAACCCTTGTGCTATGAAAAGAAGTAGTACCGTAAGTATCTGTATTCACATCTTCAAGAGTTACAGTAAGCACTCCTGCCCAATAGCAGAGCAGCATGTTTCACACTCGTTTCATAGACGCACTGTTGTTTTTGAATGACCACTAAAATACCTAGAACAGATACTGACATTCTCTTATTAGTAACAGAACATGGTGAAATTTAAAAAATAAATCTATCTAAAAAAAACAAAAAAAAACATGGATCTATACAATTTCAGTTTTGAGAGTTAAAACCCAGTGTTTTAAAATGACATTTTTCCTGCCCAACATACATTTTCCTGTCACACAACACATTCTTCATAATACTGCCAGATGTCAGTTTTGTCTCCATGGAAACAAAAGCAGTTAAGAAGGATATCTTCTACACGTCGTCGGCTGGTAGGTCAGGAACGTTTATCTTCGCTCTGGTGAAGAAGGCCATCTTTTCTCTAAGAGAGGTTACAGCAGAAACAGGACGTGTCAGATATAAAACAATGGAAGTGTAATTACTTAATATTAGCTCTATTCCAAATCCTAGTGAGCTGCCTAGTTGTTCCAAGATGCCTCATTTTGGGCAAATTTTAAGGTAGCATTACATATATCCTTCAAAGAGAAGCCAATTCCATAATGCATTGCAATGAAGTTGGTGAAGTGAATTATAAATAATCGAAAAATGGTTCAACATCTTTGAAAACCCCAATATTTGTGTGTGTGTAATGATTTTTTATGTTTATGGAGCCTTTTCACATCTCTGAAGTGGAAGTTGTCATAGTTGGGTACATTTTTATAGTGATAAATGGATAGCATTTCTATGGCTTTCCAAAAGAGAAAAAAAAAATCAAGATACTGATTACCAAGACATTGTCAAATCTGTTGTCAATCCATCAGACGTTGCGTTAAAATCACTCACACTACAGCGTTAACTAGTTTTCTGAAATGTAATGCCAAAATTAATATAACAGATTATAGTGTTATAAATGTATATGATTTTCTTTAAATTAAAATGTAAAACACTTTGCTAGGTTTATGATATTAAAGGGATAGTTCACCCAAAAATTAAAACAATTGTCATCAATTACTAACCTTCATGTCGTTCCAAATCTGTAAGTACTTTCGTTCGAGAGGTTTAGTCCAAATTTTCCAAAAAAACGTGCTGCGTAGCCCGAGAACGAATCTCATTGGTTCTTGCAAAGCTCAAACGTGCTGCGTAACACGAGAATGAACCTCATTGGTTCTTCTATAAGCTCAAACATGCTATGTAACACATGAGAATGAACCTCATTGGTTCTCACTGAAGCTCAAACATGCTGTGTAACATGAGAATGAACCTCATTGGTTCTTCTGGAAGCTCAAACGTGCTGCGTAACACAAGAATGAACCTCATTGGTTTTTGCGAAGCTCAAACGTGCTGCGTAACACAAGAATGAACCTCATTGGTTCTTGAGGAAGCTCAAACGTGCTGCGTAACACGAGAATGAACCTCATTGGTTCTTGGGAAGCTCAAACGTGCTGCGTAACACACAAGAATGAACCTCATTGGTTCTTGCTGAAGCTCAAACGTGCTGTGTAACATGAGAATTAACCTCATTGGTTCTTGAGGAAGCTCAAACGTGCTGCATAACACAAGAATAAACCTCACTGGTTCTCGCACGTCAAGCAAACATGCTTGAGCTTCCGTTTACCACAACTGAAGTGTGCATTAATGAATGTTTATATGTGAATAAAAGCCTCAATTCAATCTGTTCTTCATATAAAGCGATCGTGTCTCTTCAGAAAATTTGGACAAAAAACGCTTAATTCATATAGATTATTTTTACAATCTCTTTATGCACTTTTTGAAGTGTCAAAGCGTCAGCTGCGTAGCTGTCAATGGAGAGACAGAAATCTCTCAGATTTCATTTAAAAGATCTTCATTTGTGTTTCGAAGATTACATAACATGTTTTATGGGTTTGGAATGACATAAGGGTGAGTGATTAATGACAGAATTTTCATATTTGGGTGAACTATCCCTTTAATAACTGTAGAAACGCATCATCACAGTCTGTGAAAAGGGTTCATTAGCAACTTCAGACTATTGGAATCAACTGTGATTGATTGTCTTGTGGAGATCAGGTGAAGAGGGCTATTTGAGTGTCATATGGAGTTGCTGCCGATGTAGTGTGCTCCAGTCAACTATGAGCTTTCATTTCAGTTTAAGATGCCGACTTAGAAGGTACCTGCCTATGTAGACAGTAGAAAACAAAGGTAGCTCAGTAGGTTTTGGAATTCATCCTGCTTATATATAAAGCAGGTCTCATGTTTAAGATAATGTAGATAACTTAGCAGCTCACCCTGTCCTTCATTAGTTTTCAGATGTGTTTGCAACATCAAATATATCGATATAAAAAATATTGTCCCATCCAAGTGGGAAAACTCTGAAATTACCATCCACACATGCAGTGGTTAAAACAACACTGTGTTTATTTCTTAACAAACATGTGCAGCAAACCAAAAGACCTGTACCGAAAATGTTTGTGAACCGTTAAACCCCAAGTACCAACAGATACCCACCTAAAGGACTGGACCCCAGGGACCTCCTTGAGGCTCTGCCCACGGATCTTGTGCACATCCTTGGCCGCTGCTCGCATCATCTTCTCTACCCTCTGTTCCTGTAGCTGCTCTTCCTGGGTCTGAGGAGAGAGTGGCAACTCAAAATCAGATGCTGGACCAGATGACGTGCCATTTGTGAATTTGTTCGTTCTGGAAATCTACTGGGACTGACCTGTCTCTCTGCATGTTTGAGCAGCAGACGAAAGCGCTCGTCCTCCTTTACCCATGTGGGGAGGACATGCTGGCCCTGCTGCCGGGCGTTCTCCAACTGCTCCTTTAGCTCCCGCAGCACATGCAGTTCCTCATTCAATCGGCTGTGACGTGTGCGAGTGACCTGCAAGTCTAGCTCCAGATCCAGAGAGGTGCGCAGAAGCCCGTCCAGACCTTTGACCTGCATTGGTGGCTATGTGTGTGAGAGAGAGAGAGAGAACAGAGCAGTAAAAACTCATTCAATAGTTCTGTTGTGTCATCAAGGGCCAGTTGCATAAACTTAGCTTGACCAACTAGCAGTTAGACAAGAGGTAATCAGTTTCACGTTTCTGATTCAAATTAGACCAGTCAACCTTTGTATGTAACTGACTTTAAAAAGTAAGGATCAGTCATGAAGAAAAAAAATGTATGACTAACTTTTAAGTCTAGTCTAAGCAGTTTATGCAACCGATCACAAGTCAACAATCACTAGTCCATTGTTTGTTGTTGTTGTTGGGACCAAAACATATGTGAGCACTAATTAAAAGTATACACTATATTGCCAAAAGTATTGGGACACCCCTCCAAATCACTGAATTCAGGTGTTCCAATCACTTCCATGGCCACAGGTGTATAAAATCAAGCACCTAGGCATGCAGACGCTTCAACAAACATTTGTGAAAGAATGGGTCGCTCTCAGGAGCTCAGTGAATTCAAGCGATGTTACAGTGATAGGTTGCCACCTGTGCAATAAGTCCATTCGTGAAATTTCCTCACTACTAAATATTCCACGGTCAACTGTTAGTGGTATTATAACAAAATGGAAGCAATTCGGAACAACAATTGGTAAGCTACAAAGTGAAAATCACACGTAAAATCACAGAGCGGGGTCAGCGCATGCTGAGGCGCACAGTGTGCAGAAGTCTCCAACTTTCTGCAGAGTCAATAGCTACAGACCTCCAAACTTTGTGTAGCCTTCAGATTAGCTCAAGAACAGTGCGTAGAGAGCTTCATGGAATGGGTTTCCATGGCCGAGCAGCTGCATCCAAGCTTTACATCACCAAGTGCAATGCAAAGTGTTGGATGCAGTGGTGTAAAGCACGCTGCCACTGAACTCTAGAGCAGTGGAGACGTGCTCTCTGAAGTGACGAATCACGCCTCTCTGTCTGGCAATCCGATTGACAAGTCTGGGTTTGGCAGTTGCCAGGGAGAACGGGACTTGCCTGACTGCATTGCGCCAAGTA
This sequence comes from Rhinogobio ventralis, assembly GCA_039654625.1. Lineage (NCBI taxonomy): Eukaryota > Metazoa > Chordata > Actinopteri > Cypriniformes > Gobionidae > Rhinogobio > Rhinogobio ventralis. The sequence continues at coordinate 27,975,182 of CM077208.1, forward strand.
TAAAGTAGGGTAGAGGGGGGATTATGGTGTGGGGTTGTTTTTTAGGGGTTGGGCTTGGCCCCTTATTTACAGTGAAAGAAACTCTTAATGCCTTAGCATACCAAGATATTTTGGACAATTTCATGCTCCCAACTTTGTGGGAACAGTTTGGGAATGGCCCCTTCTTGTTCCAACATGACTGCGCACCAGTGCACAAAGCAAGGTCCATAAAGACATCCCCTGCACAGAGTCCTGATCTCAACCCAATAGAAGGGTGGGCCAACTCCATATTAAACCCTACAGATTAAGAATGGGATGTCATTAAAGTTCATGTGAATGTAAAGGCAGCCGTCCCAAAACTTTTGGCAATATAGTGTATATATAAATTGTATAAATTCTTCAAAATCGTACAGTTTTTCTCAATAGTGAGTTTTTTTCTCAAAACAGTAAATTCAGATCTCAGAACAATTTGTTTCTTGTATTCCTTATTGATTTAAGCAAACTGCATGTGTTTTGTCACGTGTGCAAAAGACTACGTGCAAAAAAACAAAATGCACATGGCTTGGTGATCAAAACTTATGAGTTGATTCTCAGTGAAATTGACTCTTCACAACTTCTAAACATTCTTTCATTGTGTGAGACATCACATGCAAAATGATCCATTCAATTATGAAAATCTGTCAGATATGCATGTATATTCCATAAATATCTATTACATTGAATGTTTGTGAAGTCAGCTAAATTGGCATATGGCCTGCCATTGTAATGAAGTAGGAATCACAATCTTACCAATCAGCCAATCAAGTTTGGAAGTATATATATGGTGTTTGCCCATGGCAAAGTCACTACCATTTTTGAACATGGAGGTACATCACAACCCTGAACAGCAGCTACATGCTCGTGGAAGAGCAATAGGAAGATACGTAAGAATGTGTGGTGGTGATGTTGGGGATGTTGTACTACAGTGTTGACTGTTAAATTTTTACCTACTGCTGAAATGTGTCTAAAAAGCTGTGTGAGACACAAGAGCTAGAAAAACTGACATTCTTGTGTAGTATAGAAAGCAGTCAGTGTCAACAAAAAAGTAGAACAAACATGAAATTTAAATATAACAAATATTTTATATTATATACATATATTTTTTAATTAAAGAGTCTGAAAAAAAACACTACACCACACCACCATTTACCTCACATTTGTAGGGTGGGGTATGTGATTTTTTTTATTACTGCTTTAGAAGGAGGTGATACTTTACTCGCTTTTAGGGGACTTTAAAAGCCTGTATTATAAATCATTAAAGCTCTCTGTACCATCCTCATTAAGCAAATCAATTCAAAATTACACTCTCACTATGACACTGCTTTAAAAGACTCAATGTAATATGTCTCCTAAAGCAGTGAGAGCAAACCTGACCTTTATAGCTATTTAAGGCCCTGTGGAGGGGCTCAGCAAACCCATTTCCTCACTCTGAGACTGTGCTTCATTAACACTGACCTCAGGCCAGCACAGAAATGTCAGTATTAAATATTAAACTACTGCTAACAAGCTTAAACTCCCCCTTCTAAGGAAAGTGTTTAGCTTTAGGGTTAGTGAAATGCATGCAGTTTCCAAAGAAAAATCAAATGGGATCCCTAAATGGAATTTGACTCTAATTCTGATATTCTGTTGAGATTAACTGCACGATTTCTATGTTTGGGGCCCTATTTGAGATTGTTGAAACGTGTTTATCAAGTTGAAATTTTGTTTATAATAAGTCCTCATAGGATTAGCAGGAGCCATGAAGCGTCAACCTGAATGTAAAGCTTTTTTTTGAGCTATTAAAGGACCATGGGGTCTCTAAGACCACAAACTGAGATAACAAGGTAAGTGGTTTTGAATCATGGAAAATTTTAAATAGTAAGATTTTTTCCCCAAACAAGTGGATGTCAATGTGTAATATTCTCATATGTTACCTTCTTCATTCGAACACTGCGTCTCTCAGAAGCGTTCCGGACGAATGGAGATTTCTTAGAAAGGGTGGAGCTGTCACTGTCGCTGCGGTTGATCTGGTGATTTGATGAATGTGGCCATTGGTAAAAAGTTATGAAAATATTGAGCTCTAATAATAGTTTCAATATTTCAATACATTTGTGTGTATATCTATGTTCTCACCCTGCAGATATACTGGCTCTGAGGTCCAGGGGAAAATGTCTTGGACCGGATGATGGTGTTTCCTCTCATAAAAGGGTTTTGCTGATGAACATCATGTCGTCGCTCCTTGGGCCGTACTACAGAAGCAGAATGGGGGAGTCCGTCCACACTTGTCTCCTTATTCACCTTATGAGACGAAGAGAGGATGTCAGCAAGTCTCACTGGAAAGGTACAAAAAAAAAAATTTTGCTGTGTAAATGAATCCTGGCTGTCACCTTTTCCGTTATGACTGCTGTTGGTCCAGGTTTAACCGGTTCTTCTACTGGTTCCCACTGGCCGTCATCGGGGTAAAACTCCTCGCCCTCTTCAATGTCACTACTTTCTCCATCCACAAACACGTCACCCTCTAAAGACTCTGTGGGCCTATCAGATCACAAATATGCCATTTGACACCAGGGTTATTATGGCTCAGACATAATACATTTCCTATGCAATTTTCCTTTCAGTTTTGTTTTTGGTTGTTTTAATGGTGCAGAAATAGGTTTTATTTTGCTTAAAGGTGAAGTTATATCATTTCTACAACACTAGTGGCACCTAGCAGGATTACAAAAATACAGCATATTTTGCGAACGCCCCTGCTGCGCGCAGGTCTTATGGGAGCTTGTAAAGGCATGTCTCAAGAGGTAAAAGTGGCCTACTTTCAATAAAAGTACATATTATGTATATAATTTTAGCTGTGTTGTTATGTGTCATGAGTAAGCAACTGAGTAGGCGAACACTTTGTCTAGATCAAGTGTGAGCGTCTCTCTTATAATAAACCCACCCAGCATATTTGCACCGGCCGCATTTTTGACATGTTGCACCACAACAATTTGAGGCTGCCTACACCGGACAGACACATCAAAGTAAACAATATAAACTGGAACAATTGTCTTTCTGGACGTGCACACTACATCAATTGTAGTGCACTGCATAGCAATGTCCCATTCTGACGTGTTCATGACCTGGCTGTTTAATCTTTGAAGGTTCAAAATTTGGCTTGCACTCCCATGTAACACAGTCCTACGCCGGCTAAACAAACACCCTCTGGCTCCTCCTGCTACATTAGCCACGCCCCAAACTCACCCTATTGGCTGAGCTGAAAAGAGATTGACAGACCTGAGCAGACCAGGAGAGATAAACCCAAGAATGTCATACTAATAGTAGTCAATGAACAATAAACTGGGTTAAGAGAATGTATTACATAAACATGAAACATATGTTTTTAAGTAACATAAAAAAATCGTACATCACCTTTAATTGAATTTTTTAATTTAGTTTCAGTGTTACTCATCGCTTTTAGCACCCACAAATTGTTTATTATTGTTTGTTATGTACTTTATCTATATATTCATAGTATGACTGCAAACTTACATCAACACAATTACTATCAAAGTTCAAGTTTAATTTGTACAATTAAAGTAATTTATTTGTACATTAATATAGTTTTCTTAAGATAAGGTCACATTAGCGAAACACAGACAAAGAAGGTCCATTATCTGACCGTTATTAATATTTTGACCCATAAAGCAATGCTTACTCACTTTCAATCTGAGCAGTTTTATATTAGTCAACATGGTGGATTCCAAGTTTTACAAACTTGAATACAATGCAAAGTCCATGAGAATATTTTACCTCATGCGAAATTCTAGTTCCTATTGAGACGACTGCATTTTACCTGTGGGATTTCGCTGTACAAAGGTACAAAAAGTCACATGTACAAAATGTGACTCTTAGACCAAAGTTTCAGGAGAGACAACTGCATTTATGGTAAATATGGGAGTGAATCCCCTAAATTATCAATCCGTGTGTGTACAGAACACGACTCACTCCTGAAATTGTGATTATTGACACCTATTGTCACTGTGATTTTTCCGCTATTTTTCACCAAATTAATATTACAGCAGCCAAATAACACAGAGGCATCTTGTTTTGTACTTTATACTTGGAAGGCTGCTTCACAGACTGCACTTTTTACACAGACTGCTGTCCACATATTATTAATTTGTTTGGGCTTGATATACACTATATTGCCAAAAGTATTGGGACACCCCTCCAAATCACTGAATTCAGGTGTTCTAATCACTTCCATGGCCACAGGTGTATAAAATCAAGCACCTAGGCATGCAGACGCTTCTACAAACATTTATGAAAGAATGGGTCGCTCTCAGGAGCTCAGTGAATTCAAGCGTGGTACCGTGATAGGTCGCCACCTGTGCAGTAAGTCCATTCGTGAAATTTCCTCACTACTAAATATTCCACGCTCAACTGTTAGTGGTATTATAACAAAGTGGAAGCAATTGGGAACAACAGCAACTCAGCCATGAAGTGGAAGGCCACGTCAAATCACATCAGCGCATGCTGAGGCGCACAGTGTGCAGAAGTCTCCAACTTTCTGCAGAGTCAATAGCTACAGACCTCCAAACTTTGTGTGGCCTTCAGATTAGCTCAAGAACAGTGCGAAGAGAGCTTGTACAATTTGTTCTACGAAGAGAACAAAGCGTTGGATGCAGTGGTTTAAATCACGCCGCCACTGGACTCTAGAGCAGTAGAGACGTGTTCTCTGGAGTGACCAATAACGCTTCTCTGTCAGGCAATCCGATGGACAAGTCTGGGTTTGGCGGTTGCCAGGAGAACTTTTAGGCGTCCCAAAACTTTTGGCAATATAGTGTATCTGTATACACAAGTCAAGAAGAGACAAGAAATACAGAGCAGAGAAACATCTCTGATGTGCATTTAAATACGTCATTAACAACTAGTTATTCAGTTTGGTTTTTTGGTAGTTTTCACTAATGTAATTTATTTCATGACACAGTAATAATTAAAAATAAACACTTATTCATTTAATAATACCATAAACAAGTTAATTTAATAATATATTCGGTTCGACACATTTCAGACCATCAGGACTCAAAGTCACAGTGCTCCGAATTAAATTGAAAGTTATTGCTGTGACTTAAGGAACGCGACTGGGTTAAACCGTAATGATCCTAAAAGAGCAACACTTTTACTCTAGTTTGCAACCTTTCAGAAGCGAGTGAGTGAGGGTGGAAATGCTCTCGAAAAATGCTGCCATGTCACATTCCTGTCCTTGTTTTCGATTTCCATGACAGGTGGTTGTGGTTGAATCATCGTCTGAAACAATCAGGCCTTGTATACTGCAGTTTTGGTTATAATCATGAGACTGCCCTTCAGCCAATCAAAAAGAGGCACGGTGGGCTAATTTACCGAGCGCACATGTGTATCGAAAGAGTACAGAAAATGGCATGAGAGAGGAATGCAGCTCAGTATTGCTCATGCACTGCCCTTGAATCAGTTGTTCATCCTGTTTATGTTACTAATGTAATTTTGGCAGAGCAGATCAAACACCAGGGAAAGTGAGTCATCGTGTGCCGCCACGCTGTGATGAATTCCCGCGAGACAGCCGAAAGGAGGTCAGTCAATAGGAAAATAAGGGTTTGGAAAAGAAAGAGAAGGAATATGAGATTCAAACAGCTTGTTAATTGTTTGTGTTGATCCTGGGTGGGATACTGGATGTGATATGAAACCCAGACTCACACTGACACATTGTTAAGTTGACAGCTGTACTGAATGGGATTAAAGCTTATTATAGTGGTGCTTCGTCACCAGTCAAGTTGTGGCAGGTAACGTACCAGTCCTCCAGAGGAACGTTCTCCAGGTGTGCAGTGGCCGTCTCTGAGGTGCTGGGAGCTGAAGTCTAAAAATAAATAAAAGGATAAAGATTATTATTATGTATTAAAAACATCCTTGATTTAGGCTTTTCTGCAATATATTACTTTATATTTGTCTTATACCTGGAGGCAACAGATGCAAGTTAATATTATCTAATACTTTCTAAATGTAATACTTTTTTAATTGTAAGTCATTTTGGAAAACAGGGTCTGCTACATGATTAAACATAAATGCAATAAGGCATTTTTTACGAATAGGGTAACATTTTGTGTCACGTTATTGTTTGTGTGAAGGCATTAGATGCACATGATTTTGTTGCAAAAAATGGATAGTTCAGATACATAAAATTAACCTAGCATGATATTTTTAAATACATAATACATACAATTGTGATTTTGGTCTGTCCCAACTGCATGCAAAAAATGTTTAATTATCAATCAAATGAAAGTAATATTATAATATCAGCATCTCACGTTTTATGTGCAGTCCCATTACCCATTACCCATTTTGCATTTTTAATTTCATATATTTTATCTATTTAATGCTGATGCCTACTGAACTTTATTGCTAGAAAGTAACAAAAATCATCTCACATGATATAAAAGAGCTTCAGGCCTTATTTTGTGCCTTAATCGTGGAAAGTACCAGTAAAATGCAGATATAATTATTTCATCCATCTTAACAGAACAGGCTGTTTGTAAATGTAAAACTGCTGAAGCAACTAATTCTATGTAATTTGATCATCAACAGCATTAAAATGCAGAAAGGACTCTTTGGCCAAGAAAGAATCCATTTCTTCATTTGAATGACGCAAGAACCGGATATAATAATCATGAAGACTCCATGTTCTTCGATGAGCTTAGCAATTTGGCAAGACTGTTTCCAAGAAAGGCATTTAGCTGTGGTGAGGTAAAATGAGTTAAGCATTGTGTGTGTGTGTGTGTGTGTGTATGTGTGTTTTACCAGCTCCTGCTGAGTGGAGACCTCTGTTTCCTTGTGCTTCCTATCCATTTCTGGCAAGTACGTGCAGTTGAGGAGGTTGTACCACTTGGTGCACCACTCCTCTGAATACTCCTCATCAGCCAAGCTGATCTGTGCACCAGCCTTTCAAGACAAAAAAAATGAGAAATTAACTACCTAGGCTTGTATTCACACAGCGTTACATAAAAGGAAATTTAGCACTTTATTGACGTTTAGCCATCACGCTGTTTGCTCAAACTCAGATCAGACACTCACTAGACAGTCCTCCCGGCCAGATTTGCTGGTGGTACAGACATCAATGCGTAGGGTCTTCTGTCTGAGAGAAGTGGAGGACATCTGTAGGCTAAACGCTTCTTTGAGCTCTAAGGGTTCCTGTGGCAGAGCGCCATGGGTGCGGAACAGACAGCGAACGGGCTCTGAGCACGGCAGCACCACCACACGAACATATCTGCAAGAGATTCAATCAAACAGAAGTTCAAATCTAATCAGAGATAGTCTTTAACCCTTATGTACTGTTGCAGGGTCAATTTGACCTGTTTTGATTTTTGAGTTGACAAAAATATTAACCTATGTTTTTTTTTTTGGTTTGTTTTTTTAATTTAGTGACTTTTTCTCATTTAGGGTCATGAACATGCATGCAAAGTTTCAACACGCTGATGTGTTTTGACATATACACACAAAATTACTGTTACTTTTGTGATGTTCGCAGGTCAATTTGAGGCATATATGTTCAAAGGCAACTGTACAGACCCAAAATAATAACATAACAAAGAGTCAGAGCGTGTGTTATAGTTTGGCACCGCATCACAAATAAAGAATCTATTGCTATTTATCTATAGCTCTGTCATTTCTTTTGAAAATCAGTCACCAAATATGAAAATTGGAGTCTGAAAGCTTTCAAATGCTATATAGGTTGTCAAGACTACTTTAGGTTTAGACTAAGATATTATTGTTATAAATGTATAATGGCAAGTGTCCCACAAGTGTTGGGAAAGTACTTTTTATAAATCATATTTTTATAAATCATAGCCGCGTTCCAAAATGATTCTCAGTGCATCTCAATTTTTCAAAATGCAGGGGTGTTATGGTGGCCTGCTGCTAAATTGTGTCTAAATACGCATAAAAGCCATAATAAAATGTCTGTTCTGACATGTACATGAGAATGATTAACTTTCAAGCACTGTCAGGTTTAATTATTTGTGTGGATTGATCCACAAATATTTGAGAAAGAATCGCAAAGTATCTGTGAATTGATTCCTCCACTTCATATTACCATTTTACAACTATTGAACGGGTTAATCCCGTTTGTAACACCCAGCACATTTCCCTTGGAGAGCTGCTTCATCAAAATTACATCCTGCTGATTAAAATTAATGTCTCCATCAACTCTAAATGAAGCTGGCTGAGAGAGCACAATCCTTACATGTTCTGGTTGGCTGGCAAGGAGAGCGCACTATAGTTGGAGAGCTGCATTACGAACACTGTGAACCTCTTCTCTTTCGCTTCATACTTCAGGCCGAGTTGGATCTGAGCGCTGCTCGCTGAGCTCCCGTCATCATAACCCAGCAGCTGCTCGACAGGAAGCCCAGGCCTGCGGGAATGAACAGCACCGTTTTACTATCTAAATCAGGGTCTGGAAAACATCACTTATAATAAAACTCTAGTGGCCTACCTTTTCTCTGAGGGCTCGTATACCCCACTGTCGCCTGCAACCGATTCGTCAGACACAGCCGACGTTACTCCCGCCTTCTTAGATCCAGGCCCGGACACCCTCGTTTGCGTAACAGCATCTTCATGGACAGAAAAGGGGCGAGTAGAAATGTGACACTGTGTCGCTTTGGAAGGGTGTTACGTTTCTGAGCTCGAGTGAGTTCACCTGCTGGGCTAGTTGGGAGTGAGCTGTAAATCTACCCTAAATTACTAGGCATTCAAAGGGTTTCTCGTTTCAGGTGGAATTCTGGGTTGACAAATAAAGTGTGTCCATGATGAAAAGGAAAAATCTTGCAGTTTTTAGACATGCACTCTTTGTATTCATGTTGGTTTCATGTGGTTTTGGAAAAAAATGTGTACCATTTTCAAGAAAAGTTTAAATGTGCAACTGACTATTATTTTGATAAGGATTAATCTAGCAATAGCAATTTTGCAATTTTACCCCTAATTAGTCGATTAATCTAACAATCTTTAACAATCTACCGATTATTTATGATTTGTCGATTAAGAGTTTAGTTAGCTTACCACTAAATAATAACCAGAACTTCTGCCATTAATCTTTCCATGTTTTATTTAAACATGAATAGTCGGTTAATCTATTGATTTTTCCAGATTAGTCAATTAATCAGCCATTGTCAGTATTTGCTTACAGGTGTGAGTCTTAAAATATTTTGTACCTTCTGCAGTTTAAAGGAGCTGATTGAATATATATTTATATGACCGAACAGCTGAAATAACAACCGTATTCGAACTCAGGTAACCAACGACGGTAATCAAATATGGCAATGTCCATAACACCGAGAAAGTTTAGAAATGTGACATCCATCAGATATTTAGAATAATCAACAATGGCTTTAAATGCTTTGTAACTGACTGCAGAGAGTACATTTGAGTCATGCGCCTTATAGCTCACAGCAAATGCAGCTCTGTTTAATCTTCCAATGAATGCAACTCATTTCTCCGTATACATGAGAAAACGAAACCCCTCAAGATTAACACAGAAGTTATAAACACAATTATACAGTTCAGTGTGGCTCTCACATTATATGATGTGGCAGACCACCAGCTGTCCAGTGCAGTTCTGTTCATACAGGACGGGATTACAGAGAATGCAGTTGTGAGTCCTGAAAATGTGCACGTGTCAGTTTGGTTACAGAATGCGGTTGTCACTCTTGTAAATAAGCAAAATGCTGTATGAACATTAAGTGCTGTTGTCATGCCAGCCATTAGCATTTGCTCTAGGGGGTCATGTTTTGGGGATGAACACATCAACGCATTCCACGCAAATCAACGTAATTACGTAATCAAAGCATTGATTATGCTGACGCATTGTTTCGGCCCTACATCAAGTAAAAAGTTGTAAACATATAAAACATCTTTGAGCTTAAACATCTTAAAGGGGTCATGAATTGAGAAATCAACTTTTCATTCAGCCTTTAATATATAAAAGTTAATTGTGATGTAAGAATATCCTGTAAGTTTATGCTGAAAACTTCCTTGTTAGTCAAAGAAATGCTTTTATTGACACCAGGCCCAGCAAGTGCTCGATCTCAGAATGTGCCAAGCTGTGACGTCAGACTGTGGTGAAACGCCGCCTCAACAGAAGAAGAAGAACGCCTGATTCTGTAGCCCCGCCCACCGACTTGTGCAAGAAATGTAACATAAATAACATGGGCCTATGTGGAGCTAAATGGATCGCGCTACCGAGCAATAAACATGCCGAAGATAGCAAGATATCACGCTGTGCCTGGTTGTGGAAGAACACAGTCGCTGCATAAGCTTCCTTTGGATTCTAATATTAGGAATGTGTGGTTGAACTTTATTTTTAATGAAGATCCAGCTCACGTGGGGAAGACATTGCACGTTTGCTCCTTCATTTCACCACGGATTCGTTTGTAAACAAGAGACTGATTTGCAGACAGAATGAGATTACATGAATGAATGAAGCAACACACTAATGTGAGTAAAAAATTTTTTTTATATGTGATAGTATTGCATTGTTACAGATCGTTTGATATCTATTGATTGTGTGTTCGTGTCTAACTGAACATAACTTAGCACACTGTCACAGGCTGGAGAATCCATTATTTGACGTGATCAGACTCGGACATGTATAGGCCAGTGCTCGCAAAGCCCAACGTCCCAGGGCTATGTGTTTTCCAGACGGGCTAGCAAAACGTAAGCCCGTCAGCAGGCTGGTGAATCTTAAATAGTGATAGTGAAATAACATGTGCGTTGTTCACTCGTTCGACTTGATATTTGAAGGAAAAATACAATCGCGGAAGTTTTGATCATGCTGATTTGTCTGACTCTGCAGTGAGGCTTGTGCGTGTGTGTGTGTGTGTGTGTGTATGTGTGCGCTAGTGATGCACGGTTCACGGTTATATCCACCAATCGGGCGGGCCAAGTAATAAAAAATAGCATTCAAATTAATTGCGGGTGGATGAGAGATAAATCATTGTGTTTGTTTGATAAAGACATTTTGTGAGCCCCGTGGGCGAATCATCATTCCGGTTGCCGTTTTCCCACACGCTTTCAAAACAATTCCTCGCATGTACTCACGGGGGAGCCGGATCTCATTGTAATATGCAAAGCTTATCCAGTCATAGCAGTGGGCGTTTACTTCCAAGCGGCACGCCCATAAAAACCGAGCGTTCCAGGAGGTTCAAAACCAGGGCAGAAAATAAAAACCACGCAAACGTCATAAGTTGACCTCAGACAACAGTATAAAATTTTTTTAAAAGCCAGTTCATGACCCCTTTAATTATTTCAAATAAGTTTTTAATATATATTTTTCTAAAGTAAAAAAGTGTTTTACAAATATCATGAATTATTAATTTATAAATAACATAAATATCATTACAATGTTGGACAATAACAAAGTTACTTCATTACTGTACTTTAGTATTTTTATTTTAGTAATTTTTTTTTTTTTTACAGTTTATCGATTTGTGAACGAGATGAATTTTAGGATTTATTATTAATGTAAATGAAAATCATATTTAGATCACGACTGTCAGTTGTTTGTGAACTGAATCTGCTGTAAAAGGGCGAGCTGTTTAAACCACATTTGTGTATTACCATAATATTGTGTTTTAGGTAAAAACGAAACAAAGTTAAAATAAAATTCTTAAAATGTTAACACCTGATGTCTGTTTTTATACTGTTTGTTTATATTTGTTAAACATTTCAAGAGAGTCCGCAGACTCTACCAAAGAAGAAGTCTTCAAATGCAAGAAATCAATCCTTTACTGAAAAAGGGCAAACATTTCGGTCAATGCCAAGCTTATATTTGTCAACACATTTAGTTTTTTCTAATTTTTATATACTATATGGTATATTTTGTTATTTTCACTTTGTTAATGATCATTAATTATCAGCAGTAGCTATTAGTGTATAACAAGTTTTGTCGTAAAATGAAACGTTTTCTCACTTACAGATCAATACATAAGTGTTTGCATAATCTTGCAGTAGGATAGAGTAGGCCTATATAAGAATGCAAACTAAATAACCATTCATCAAGCTGTAATTTTTACTTTTAATATAAGTACATTCAAAATCATGTACTTTTGTACTTTTAAAATGAGTACTTTTACTAACATTTTATTAGGGTATCTGAACTTTTACTCAAGTACTTGATTTATGTACTTTGTCCACCGCCGGTTTTTGGATAGTCACACCACTTGACATTTTACAACCTGAACGAACCTTGCCTTTTCATAAAAAGTTCAAATTATCTGATATTTTATAGACTTATTCACCTTGACACACAAGGCCCTATTTTAACGATCTGAGCGCATGGTCTGAAGCGTATGGCGCAGGTGCACTTAGGGAATCCACTTTTGCTAGTTTAACAAAAAAATGGTCGTCGTACCAGGTGCATGGTCCAAAAGGTTTGTACCTAGTCTCTTAATGAGTCATGGGTGTGTTTTGGGCGTAACGTGCAATAAACCAATTAGAGTCTAATCTCCCATTCCCTTTAAAAGCCAGTTGCGCTTGCACCATAGCGGATTCACTATTTACATGGCGGAATATAGACACACTCAACCTGACGAGTCAGTTTAAACACATGTGTGTATTGCCACGATTGGTCAAATAATTAGCCAATTTCATTCATCATTACTGCAAATAAGTAATTCTGATACATGCAATGACTATCCATTATGATATCTATTATCCATTATGTACACAACAATAATCTTTTACAATGTAATCCTTTTATTTTTAATATTTAAAAATGTTTGTGTGCTGCTGTGCGTCCCTGTGTGTAATAAGCAGAGTGTACGCGCGTTGTGCACCCGCCTATAGGCGCATATTACTAATGCGCCCTTTAAATAACAAAAATGACTTTGATTTGGTTGACCACATGATTTTGATAAGCAATGAAAGATCAATGTACCTTTCGAAGACTCTACTGCGGCCATAATGCTGTCTTGTTTGTTGTCACGATAGGCCAGCTGCCCCTGCTGCTGGTCCTCTTCTAGGCGGAGCTCCATTAGCCTGGTTTGCAGATCTAAATCCAACTGTGAGGCCGGACCAGAAAAGGCCTCTCCCGACAGGAAGGAAGCATCAGTAACGAGAGGCGAGCAAGGAGGAGAGAGGGAAGACAGCGAGGAACGCGGGGACAGGGAGTTCATAGAGTGGGGGGTCTCCGACAGCCTCAGCACTTGGGTTCTCTGGCCCACCCCCGGCCCACCGCCCACCTGCCTGGATGAGGAGGAGACCTCATTCTCATGGATGGTGGTGATGGAGCTGGAGGGCCTGTAGCCAGAGGTGCTTCCATCCTGCAAAATAGAGTCTAGTTTGTTCTGGAAGTCAGGGTCACCTAGTTCAGGCTGCTCCAGGTAGATGTCGGTGAAGCTGAGAGAGGAAGTGGAGCCCAAGCTGGAGGTGGCCAGGGATCCTCGGCTGGAAGTCAGCGATCCACGGCTGCTGCCCGAGGAACATGACAGTGTGCTGGCAGACAGACTGGAATTTTGACGTCAAAGGAAAGAGACAGCGGGAGGGACAGAAGGAGAGAAGGAAAGTTAATCGGAAAGCAGCTCTGGTTCATGCTCACCCCCCCCCATATCGTCTTACTCTACCCTCTTTTAAATCTCGACATCAAATGCATTCTGCTTTAAAGCAAACATGCTAATTAAGGCATGGCAGGCTTACTAGTGAAACACACAAGGGAATCTTCCCTTCATGCAACATGCCTTTGATGTGCCTCAACTAGACGCTGAGGATGAATTAGGCATTAGTCATAATAAAAAAGCAAGGGCAAAGCTATTGTTAAAGTTAACAAGAGCGTTCGGTTGCATAGTTTTATAACTTCAAAAGTCTGATTCTTCTGATATTCTGAGCATTCTTATTGCAAAGTCATTACATCATATATAGTGATGCAAAGTTCTTATGGTATGCAGCATCCTCTTCCTGCTGATATTCAAAACTTCCCAATATTTTTATCTTCCACATTTTTGTAACTTTCACATCATCAAAATGGGTTTTAAATATTCTAGGGATGCACAATATATCAGTATCATATTTGTTATTTACATTTCATTAAGATTTTCTTTGTTGGTTCACTTAAAAAGATATTTCAACCAAAAATAAAAATTCTGTCATCATCAACCGGTTCATGCTTGATGTGCAAGAACAAACCTCATTGGTTCTTTTCAGATGTGCTTGTGAGGCACGCAAGACCAAATTCAACTGGTTCTTAAGTTCTTATGTTTGAGCTTATTTATCATATTTGATGTGCTCCATGTATGTGTGAAGATCAATGTTTATATGTGAATAAAAGCCTAAATTAAAAGCCTAATTCATCATATAAAGCAACTTGAATTATATGGATTATTAAAAAAATGTGTTTATGAACTTTTTGAAGCTTGAACATTTTTGTTGCATGGACTTCCGATGGATAGACAAAAATGACTTGTCTGTGAATAAAATATTAATAATATAAATAAATAATAATTTGATGAGAATATAAAAGATTTCTTTATTTGTGTTCCAAAGATAAAAAAAACTTTTTAAAAACAAAACAAAACTAATTTAATAACACTGTTAAATGTTCAACATATCTTAAAATAAATATCGATCTTTTCATACTGTACATTATAATGTTATAAATATTATATATATATATATATATATATATATATATATATATATATATACACAGTCAAACCAAAATGTATTCAGACACCTTCAACATTTTCTCACATTATCACAGTTGATTCGCTATAGTTTAGAAAATGGTACTAAAATATGACAAGAACTTGGAGTTGTCAGAACTGTGTCAGAACAAATTCATCTTGATAAAGTCAGATAACTTTAATAGAAAAGTATGTAATGGTCAACAATTAACTAATCAGCTGTCAGCTGTTCAATTTAAGTACACAATAAGATAATACCAATTTAGGTCAACCAATTACCAAGCAATGCTGAATTTTGTTCAATGCTGAATTTTGTTCAGTTTTTGTCTGTGGTGTAAAAGGTCACATTAGCAATTCAAGAAAAAACACTTAAGCAAAACATGGTCAGGTCAAAGAGTCTGAATCATTTTGGTCCCAAATTCTAATCAATTTTACTGGTAGTCCACTGTATGAAGAATGTTTGAGTATATTATGTCAGTTTACTTTATTTTGCTGTCCTCACACATACATGAACTATAGTGTCCTGCACCCACTAGATGATACCTAGTGTCTGAATAAATTTTGGTTTGACTGTATGTATGTATATATATAAATTAAAATTTCACTTGTAGCATATACATTTCAATTTAAAATTACAAAATAGTATAGACTTTAAATACATTTTTAATGTAATGAATGAATTGGCAGGCCAGAATTTATTAACATTGGTGCATCCTGATTAGACAACAGGTAGAAAAAGTTAATATTGTATGCTGTCCCTATTATGAGGGTTATTTGTATTGTCCATTTTATTTAAATGTCAGGGTTGGAGGATACCTTTTCAGCTGGGTGTGCAGGGAAGATGCCAACCTCACTGTCTCCTCCAGCTCCTTCACTAGTTTGTTTCTCCTATAGTGCAGCCTCAACCTGAGCAAAGCAACACAGAACTGGTGAGTTAGTACTATAGTATAAATGTTTATTTTTATTTAAAAAAAAAGAAAAGAAAAAAAAAGTAAGAAAAAATTAAAAGCAACTCCATTAACTTTATTCATGTATATATATAGTCTTTCTGTGGTTCTAAAGTGATGTTGGTTTGTTATTAAACAGCAGCGGATGAAGAAGGCACCCCTTTGTGTTCAACCTAGATCCAGCGTTTGTGCAGCTCAGGTTACAGGAAGAGTGCAGACGCCAAGCTAAACAGGGATACAGTATCTATAGTAGAGAACAAGGGCCCTGTTCAAATAACTGAGAGAGAACGAGTGAGAATAAGAAAGAGAGAACGAAAGCCTAAAAAAAAGCCTAATTGGTTCTCACCTAGGTAACCTGATCTGAAAATGCAGGTGCCTCTTCTAAGGCCCTGTTTACACCTGGTATTAAGATGCATTTTCGTCAATCCGATCACAAACGGCCTAAAACATTTTGAGCTTGTCCACTTTCAACCACTTCCAGATGTAGTCGAAAACGTATTCGACTGGATTGCTTTCGTTTGTTTTTCTGTCATCTTCGGTTGTGTTCATATGTAAATTGAGTGAGCTTATTTCGTCCATTAGATCCATTTTGTTCATTTACCTGTCCTTAGACCCTCCCCTCGAAGAAATCAGGACAGAAGTGGTTGAAATTGGACAAAAGAGATGGATTAAAACACCAGATGTAAATGGGAATGTGTCTCCCTCGTCTACTTGTGGTCCAATTGCCCAAAATGCATCTCATTAACAGGTGTAAACAGGGCCTAAGAGTGCAAGACTCCCTTGCAGTAACTAACAGACTTTTATGAAGCATTTGCATACATAACGTTCAACTTCTGCCATTTTAGGCCTAGATATAAAAAAAAACAAATTGTGCCATTATAATGGATGGGACATGCAAAAGATTAAATGGACAAAGCTCGTTTTGCATAATGCCAACTATCTTTGCAAGTGCAGCCTCTGCACATCATCAAGCCTTCAGTCAACATTTTTAAGTCTAAAAGAGGCTTTCAGAGTTGGTGTTGTGTTTCCACAATAATGATGCCTTTATCATTCATGCTAGAATGGATTTTAGAGGTGAAATGCTCTAATATGCTGTCGGGAAAAGGGAAAAACATTGGGTCAGACGTGCATTCTTGCAGTATTAAGTGGATTGTGTAGCCTAGTGGTTAAAAAACTAAAGATCTGCAAAGGGCAATCCTCATTCCCACACTTTCTTACCAATAATGTCCATGATTTTTCAAGGAATTTTCCATGATGTTTACAATCATTTACAATGGCTAGATAAGGATTTTATTTATTTATTTATTTATTTTTATAGCTGAAAAAATGGGGCATAAATGGAAAAAATTAAATTAGAAAATAGATTGTTTTTCAATAAAAAATATAAAATTAATTTTTCAGGACTTTCAAGATAGTAGGAACCTTGAAGGCCTTCATTTTTCCTGCATGAACTTAACACGTTCCCATTCTATGGTGCCGTTGTGTAACCAAAGAAATATATCACTGGAACCAAATACATGGAGCTCTTCTGGCCTAGTTAACTAGCTCACCTCTCGGTCAGTGCTTTGCTCTGGTTGTCCCGTGCAGCTTGCAGGTCCTTCTCGAGTCGTTTCTTTTCAGATTCAATCTTCTCTGCCTCGTTGGGCGCGCGCTTGCACGGCGTTACATACTGCAGTTCCTTTAGCAGTTCTTCCTTCTCGTTGATGAGGATTAAGCGATCTCTCTCCGGGTCCAGCAGGCCCGGCCATGCCTCGCTATCCAGTTTAGCAATCTGGACCTCAATATTTGCAATCCTGATTGAGCAAAGTGAATAAGGCAATGCAAAGAAAGTTAAGTATGCAACTATTTTCAGAGATCAATATAGCAACAGGTTGATTTTCAAAATAGATATTTTTTTATTTTCAAATTTTAAGTAAATATTGAGTAAAAAAAATTTCAGTGTGCATTTCATTTGCTATACAGTGGGGCCAAAAGTTGGTCATTTTCTTACACTCAAATAAAAAATAAATTAAAATAAAACACACACACATATATATATATATATATATATACACCAATCAGGCATAACATTATGACAGGTGAAGTGAAGAACACTGATTATCTCTTCATCACGGCACCTGTTAGTGGGTGGGATATATTACGCAGCAAGTGAACATTTTGTCCTCAAAGTTGATGTGTTAGAAGCAGGAAAAATGGGCAACTGTAAGGATTTGAGCGAGTTTGACAAGGGTCAAATTGTGATGGCTAGATGACTGGTTCAGAGCATCTCCAAAACTGCAGCTCTTGTGGGGTGTTCCCGGTCTGCAGTGGTCAGTATCTATCAAAAGTGGTTCAAGGAAGGAACAGTGGTGAACCGGTGACAGGGTCATGGGCGGCCAAGGCTCAATGATGCACGTGGGGAATGAAGACCCATGCCCATGTGGTCCGATCAAACAGACGAGCTACTGTAGCTCAAATTGCTCAAGAAGTTAATGCTGGTTCTGGTAGAAAGGTGTCAGAATACACAGAGTATCGCAGTTTGTTGCGTATGGGGCTGCATAGCCGCAGACCAGTCAGGGTGCCCATGCTGACCCCTGTCCACCGCCGAAAGCACCAACAGTGGGCATGTGAGCATCAGAACTGGACCACGGAGCAATGGAAGAAGGTGGCCTGGTCTGATGAATCTTGTTTTCTTTTACATCACGTGGATGGCCGGGTGCGTGTGCTTCGCTTACCTGGGGAACACATGGCACCAGGATGCACTATGGGAAGAAGGCCGGAGGCAGTGTGATGCTTTGGGCAATGTTCTGTTGGGAAACCTTGGGTCCTGCCATCCATGTGGATGTTACTTTGACACGTACCACCTACCTAAGCATTGTTGCAGACCATGTACACCCTTTCATGGAAAGGTATTTCCTGGTGGCTGTGGCCTCTTTCAGCAGGATAATGCGCCCTGCCACAAAGCAAAAATGGTCCAGGAATGATTTGAGGAGCACAACAACGAGTTTGAGGCGTTGACTTGGCTTCCAAATTCCCCCAGATCTCAATCCAATCGAGCATCTGTGGGATGTGCTGAACAAACAAGTCCGATCCATGGATGCCCCACCTCTCAACTTACAGGATTTAAAGGATCTGCTGCTAACATCTTGGTGCCAGATACCACAGCACACCTTCAGGGGTCTAGTAAAGTCCGTGCCTCAAGGGGTCAGGGCTGTTTGCACAGCAAAAGGGGGACCAACACAATATTACAACACAACCAACGTCATAATGTTATTGCCTAAACAAGTGTGTGTGTGTGTATATATATATATATATATATACAGTTATATTATATTAACCATCAAACCACCTGCAGTAAAGCAAACTTTACTGACCACTAGCTAAAAACTAATAATTTGGGAGAAAATTCAGAAGAAAAACAGATACCTTCTTTTTGCCTCCTCGTATTTCAGGCTCAGTCGTACCTTCTCAGCCAGCTTATTTGAGCTTGATACAAACTAATTAAAAAAGAATTACAAATAAAAAAAAATACTTCTCTGATATTATAAAATACATTTTATTCTACAAATGACTTGCACATTGTGAAACCACTAAAAGACACCATAGTCATTCATCATTTACAAGCATGTTAAACCCATCACTGAAGGCCATCTCTCACCTCAGCAGGTATGTCTGTTTGAGACTCGGCGTCTGAGTAGAGACGGGGCAGAGAGAGGTTTGAGTTGGCCAGGGACGGATTGCTGGCCCACAGGTCAGACTGAGAGCCATAATCTAACTGGAAATCATCTTTCAGCACAGCCAGTTTCTAAAAGAAAAACACAATAATCAGATGTTAGCATGTGAATTTGTTCCTTTGAGCAGCATATCACCTTTAAGTGAGGTCAGAAAATCTTTGACCTCTATTTACCATTGCAGAAAGCACATTTAGAACATTTCTGAGATGATAACAGCCAACAGGGGCTTAAGCATAATTCAGTCGCCTGACACCTTCTGTGTTAGAGAGAACTGAAGTTGCCTGTGTGATTATTAAGTGATGAGTAAAGAGAGGCAGTGAGGCTACAGGGAGGAACATTTATTTGCAAGAAAGAAACACAAAGCTATGAGTGGCATGTTACAGGTGAACACATGCATGACGGAAGAGGTCTGCCAGCTGCAATGGGGGGCATGCATTATTTAGCATGGCCTGCCTCTCCATATGCTCGTCGAACAGAGTGAGGAATAGTTGGAAATAAATAAATAAAAAAATTACAAAAGAAAGGCAAAACAAGAGGGAATAATACGCAAGGAAAATGGGGTCAGCTTGGGCCCACTGAGAGCCAAAAAGCTGCTCTCTTGACAGTTTAAACGCTACTGTAACATTTGGGAAGACTCCATCTGCCAAACGTACTCTACCGTTCAAAAGTTTGGGGTCAGTTAGTATTATTAATTAATATTTTCATTGTTACCAATAATTCTATTTCAAATAAATGCTGTTCTTTTGAACCTTCTAATCATTAAATAATCCTGAAAAAACTGTATCACACTTTCCACAAAATATTAAGCAGTACAACTGTTTTCAATATTGATCATAATAACAAATATCATATCATATTAGAATGATTTCTGAAAGATCATGTGACACTGAAAACTGGAGTAATGATGTTGAAAATTCAGAAAATTCCTGAAAATTCAGCTTTGAAATCACAGGAATAAATTACATTTTAAAATCTTTAATATATATATAATTTTTTACATGGTCTTTACAACTTAAAGACAGTATATTTTAAATATTTTACATGTTTTTACATGGTCTTACCAAGGCTGCATTAATATTGTGAAATATTATTACAATTTAAATGAACTGTTTTCTATTTTAATATATAGTAAATCCATTTAAAGCCTGTTCAGTGATTAATTACAGATTTTTGTTTTAATCGATTGACAGCACTATGTCAATATATATGTATATATTAGTGCTGTCAATCAATAAAAAAAAAAAATATATATTATATATATGATAATTTCACAGTTACTCTCCAAATTAATGTAGAAACAACTTAAAGGCAGTATATTTTAAATATTTGTTGCAATGGCATCTTTTTATGAATCAAGGCCAGTATCACTGATACTAATACAGCTACTGATGTTTTTAACATTAATTACAGACATTCAACAATACAGTATAACTGAAATCTATCAATTTCAACATTTATTAGGCTTTAAAAAATAACAACTTTTAATTTAAGTTAACTTAAAACAATCTTCGAACTTAAACCCATTATAAGAAATGTCATATTTACCTGTGGCCTTCATATATAATCAATATACAGAAACTGAATAAAGTTATCAAACACTTTACAGTCTTAACTGCATAAATAATAAAATTAAATATAGATTAATCCTTATTAGAGCTACAATTTTCTTTGTTAGCGTTGTTCTTTGATTAACATTAATGACAGACATCACAGCAACTGGTTTCTGTGTGTTATTGTTTGTTCAAGCATGAAAGAGAACTCGTTTCTGGCGCTCTGTGTCTGTGCGTGCGATACTGGCGTGCGTCTTTCTGTTCGTTGTGTGTGTGTCATGTAAACAGGACATTCAGACAGAGCGTTCTCTTTTGTCTTGTTGCGTTTAAAAGGTTTAAAAGCATTTGAATGAATAAGAGCATGATCATATAATGTAAAGCTAGCCAAAGGATGACAGAAAAAACAGATACGTGTTAAATATTTTTAACACGTTAAACTGAAAAAATACAGTTTATATATATATATAGCAGAAAATGCTAAATAGAAACAATTTTAGTAGTGCTCTCAGACTTTTGGGCCCCAGTTTTTTATTATAGCAAATGAGATGTACACTGAAATAAATTTTACTCAATATTAACTTCAAATTGAAAAATAAAATATCTACTATCAACTGAACAGACTTTAAATGGATTTACAATATATTAAAACAGTTCATTTAAATTGTAATAATATTTCACAATATTAATGCAGCCTTGGTGAGACTTTTTTGTGTGCATATTCACAATTAAAAAGATGTTTAGAAGAAATTTTAATATCTATCATGTAAAATAAATTGATAAAAATTAGGGTCTATGGACCAAAGGGTGATGTATAAAATAGAAAGCCAAATTTTGATGGGGCCTCAAACGCATTGCCAATTGGAGGCAAAACACATTGTCTTCACTGGCTTCTTTAAATTTGCATAGCTACAATTAACAAGTCCAAATGTATAAACAAAACACGAGCAAACTCGATGAAATTGAAGCCTCCAGTTAAACCTGCTTTGTACATTACGGTAAATGGGGTGCAAACCAAATACATAACCAAATATTTTCTTTAGGCCTACATTCAAGAGCAGTAGGTTAACAAAACATTATGCAAACAAGGAAACTTCACACTCTGCAATGCTAGTGCAAACACTCAGCGTGAAAACAAACAGGTCCTAACATTCACCCATATCACATTACATGAATTATCATTATAACCAAATAATCCACTCGCTAATTTTTTCTCTGAATCCCATAACGTTACATGTATTTTGGGTAGAGTTGCATTCAATCCTCTTTTAATGTGTTTTATGAAGTTGTAAAGACAAGCTGACCGTCTATACTCTAGTTAAACAACATTTTGGTAATTAATATGAATAGTTTTTAGGAATTTTACATTTTAAAAGAAAATTACAAATCACAGGACCAATAAAATGAACTAGTGAAGGCAAAAAAACCTTTAAAAGTGGTGAATAAATAGTGAATTACAGTTCCTAAGATATATTTTTTTTCTATTATATATTCACATACATTTATATATAAATTCTAGAAATATGTTTGTGTATTGTTCACTCAATTTAAATTGGCAATTTTTTGAATGTATTATTTTTTGAAGTGGACTATAGTAATGGCATGTAAAAACAACAAAAATGCCGTGACAAGTTAGCTTTTAAAGATAGTAAATTAGTACATATGTATACTACATTTAAAACTTTGGGGTCGGTATGATCTTATACTCACTCACCAAGGCTTAAATTATTTGATACAGTAATATTATGAAATAGGATTACAATTTAAAATAACCGTTCTATATTTCAATACCGTTTTATATTTGAATATATATATCAATTTTCAGCAGCCATTACTCCAGTCTTCAGTGTCACATGATCCATGATACTTTTTTCCAGGAATATTTAATGAATAGATTTAGTATTTATTTTAAAAAGTTGTTTTTGTAACAATATACAAGTCTTTAAGACTGAGTCCAAACTTTTGAACAGTATTATACATATTTCTGTTTAATATTTCCTATAACTTTACATTTTAAGTCTCTTAATAATATAGGATAGTTTAAATTGTATTTGAAAAGACACAAAATACAGCAACGTCAGATATGGATGGGTGCCACATAAAGTAATTATTTCATGAAAAGTGTGAAAAAGTGGCAGGTTCACAAAGTTTGAGTGTCCTGCTTCTATATTTTGTCAAATATTCAAATACTTTTGTGTGGGAGTACGAAACAAACAATGGCGGTAAAATTGTGTGTTTGTGATTGTCATCTCCACTACACTTAGCCACTCCTATCTGCTCAAACACATTAGCTTATTATGACCATCAGATTGGCTATAATTACACAGCAAGTAGAGCACTTCACTGCGGTTTTTATTTGGATAGATTGGTTTGCCTACTTCTCTAGTGTGTACTTAGCCATTATAGATTATCATTGGCTTGACTATTTGTATATGTACACCTGGAACTGAGACAAAAAGTTCTCCACAATGTCCTAATAATGAAAGTATGCAGGAATGTATTTCCAGAACATTCTCAAGGTGTCACGGATTGTCTTTTCGTGACCTGGGCGACATTTCAGGGTGTCATTGCTCAGGGAATGTACTGAGAACTGAATTAAACGTTTAAAGAGATCAATGTTAATTTTTACCCGCATGAGCTCCTGTTTCTCCTTCTCCCCAGAGCTGATGGCATCTTTAATGGACTTCACCTCCTTCAGGATCGCCTGGGCTTCATGCAGTTTGTAGCCATGTGAGGCACTGGACACTTTGTGATCAATTCTGGTGAAAGACAAAGAAAAAAACAGTCAGAAATAATTGTGAATAATCCAAATTATTTTTTAATCATTACACTCGGAATCTGCTCAACCGTGACAAATTCAAATGTATCATTGAATCATTTTTTGGAATCGGTCAGACCTGCTCGATTTGGGGAAAAATATAATAGCAATTTTTCTGATTTAAAAAAAAAAAGTGATTTAAAATGCTATTTTTCAAAGATATTTTTGCCAAAAAAATGTTGTGATTATATATCATATATAAGTGATATATGCATAAGTGACTACAAAAATAATAATAATAATAATAATAATAGAAATGTAAAATAAAATTATTATTACTATTATTACTACTACTACTAAATAAAAACATTACACAAAATAAGAAATATTTTAATAATATTAATATTGTAATATTCTACTGTAAAATGGGAAAAAGTACTTAAGAAAGTAATAATATTTATGGCTGACTTAATTTCTTTATTTTCAAATGTTAAACCATCAAGCCTATATTTTAGCGGAAAACCACAGGGAGTCCTTTTAGCTTATAAACAGCCTTCTTGTTACAAGTTTGGGAAAATGGTTGGCATATGTTGTGTTCCCAAATGTATGTTATAAGCGACCCAAAGTCACAGATGCATAGATGATTTTGTGTGGAGCAGCATTTACTGTGAATTTACAGTTTTCTGAAACACTGAAAACACCAGATCATCATGCTTCATGCTGAAACAGGCGGCACATATATTTATTTAATTAAATGAAATTAACAAATTCACTTCCACAAATCATGAACAAATCAGACTTCCAACATGTATGACTTTCAAAGTGTGTCTATTTGAGGAATACACCTTCCTATAATTGAAGCCAACTCCCAGAGCAATTAGTTATGGCTACTTCCACTACCAAGCCACCGTAGCAGTAATATGAGCCATCAAGAACAGTAAAAGAAAACAGGGATTCACTCTGCGCAAAAGCTTTTTCTTTGAGATGTTTGCTAACCCGCAGACTGGGCGCCCTACTCCCGGGCACCTGAGCGAGGCACGCGTTTTCGTAGACCGCACTAACGGCGAAATACTCATATACACCTCTGTTGAATGTTTTGTTTGCGATTTCCTGGAAAGTCAAACTCCAGAGCCAAGAATACAGTGGGGAGGGGGGGGGGGGGTGGTTTTGTTTAGCAGAAGAGGGCATGTAAAGCAAGTCATCGGTAAGTCATGTGCGGACCTGAGAAACAGGTTAGTCCACATTCCTCTGGGCAAAAGAGCCAGAGGGAAGCAGTCAACAGGAATCAGCCCAGCATCTCAACGCCCTTTCACATACCAAAAACAGTCCAATCCAAAGCTTTATGTCAATGGCTTCCCAACTTTTTTTCTTTTCTTTTTTTTGTTGGGGGGGGGGTCTACTACAATAGGTTTTCATGCTTAAATGTTCAAAGAACACATTTTTTACATATTTTACATAATTTTATTTTTAAATTTACATGGTCTGAAGATGAGCTGACTTGAATTTGGTGAAGATCAAAACAACGGTCTAGGTCGGAGGAGTTTGAAAAATGCTATGGCAAAATTTGTATCTATGTTATTGGCATGACCCAAGGAATCTATTAAAGGGATAGTTCACACAAAATTGAACATTACCCCATGATTTAATCCCCCTCAAGCCATCCTAGGTGTATATGACGAATACTATCGGAGTTACATAAAAAAAATGTCCTGGCTAATCCAAGCATTATAATGGCAGCCCAAAATTTGAAGGCCAAAAAAATGTATCCATCCATTATAAAAGTAATCCAGCACTTAATAAAGTCCTTCTGAAGTTAATCGATGGGTTTGTGTAAGAAAAATATCCATATTTAACACGTTATAAAGTAAAATATCTAGCTTCCGGCAGACCGAAAAAAACGTAACTGCCGCGCCGATGACGTCAGAGGTAGCGTAAGCGTTTTGAACTGCGAGAGGCGTTACACTTTCTTTGTAAGTTGAATGCGGAAGGCAGTCCACCGGAAGCTGGATATTTTACTTTATAAAGTTTTAAATATGGATATTTTTCTTACACAAACCCATCGATTCGCTTCAGAAGGCCTTTATTAAACCCCTGGAGTCATATGGATTACTTTTATAATGGATGGATGCACTTTTTTGGGCTTAAAATTTTGGGCTGCCATTATAAAGCTTGGATTAGCCAGGAAATTTTTTTATATAACTCCAGGTAAACTATCCCTTTAAGATGAGTTTCATGGAAAAATGAAAATGTCTAAAAGGCAGACATGCAAAATGGGCGATACGGAATAATTGGGTATTGCTCAACTCAGTATGTCGCACCGAATCTTTTTAGGCCAAGCCATTCAGAAGTTATAAGCAAAAATAGCCATTTTTCATATCTCCTGACCACTAGTTGGCACTGCACCGTAACTGTGCAGGTATCCTCAGGTCATGGCTGTCATAACACACCAAGTTTGGTCTGAATACGCTAAAGCGTTGTAGAGATATAGCCTCACATGCATTTTGGCATGATCTTGTCAAATTTGTTCACGCATTATTAAAAAAACGGTTTGACGAATCAACTTGAATTCCATAACTTTTTGTCTGTACGATCCGAAGGTGATATGTTTACATTTTTGTGAAAATCAGAGCAATGAAAGAGTTTGAAAATGTATTTTTTTCTAAAAATTCAAAATGGCAAAATGACTTCATATGGTGCAATCGAAGCGGCTTGAGCGAAGGAGTTTAAACATTTTGTTTCTAGCTCTTATGGTTCAAAAGTTATTAGCATAAACATGAGTGCAACTTTGGACAGTTGGTGGCACGAGAGGGATTGATATAGAAAATTAGTTGACCTCAAAAAAATAAACCACGATTCCAGAAGTTCGAGATGTTCTTCAATAAAACAAGGTATTTGTATATTATTTTTGAATATAAAAATAATAATTTATTAATTTAATTACATTTAACTCATCTTGCTGCCACCTTGGAAGTTTGCTGAGGCCCCCAGGTTGAGAACCACTGGTCTACGACACTGCACTATATATTTTACAGTATTAGCTGATATTTCTTTCATATGTAATAAAAATAGACATTCTAACTTAAATATATTCAAATGATTCAAAATATAATTGAATTGAAACAGGAGAATCTGTATTAATACCCAGCTCTTTCAATCCATCACTTAAGAATCACTGGACTAGTTGAGTAGTTGTTCCAAGAACTCGATTTTGAAAATAATAATATGAAATATGAATAGCTTCGCACTGACTGTTTGAGGTGCATGTTTTGAAGAACAGTAAAAATATACATTTTTACAACAACAGGCAAGAAAAAAGTGAGCTCACTCCATCACAATACAGTGCAAATGCACTCATAAAATAGCAAGAGATAAGATTTTGTACACTTTTGTCTTGCACAAAGATGAGGTGTTTTCAGACTGGATTGCTTTTAAACAAGAAAGCGATCAGTTGTTGGAACGTGTTCGTGCATTGAGGTAAGGTTACACTTACTCTTTCAACGTCTCAAAGCCTTGCTCCTTATAAAGCAGTTCTTGCCTCATAAAGGCCAAATCTCGCTTCAGCTTATTTACCTGAACAAAAGACAGCAACAGAGAGAAAGTGAGCAGGTGAATGAATGAGACACTTATGTAATTACAAGACGGCTTTAAATGTAATCTCACTGCCTGTCATCACATCTGAAATGCATGATGTACGGAGTGCTGCAAATATTACACCCAATTCATGTCTCGCATAAACAAGATAACATTCACAGCAAAAAAAATCAAAGGTTCCATGTAAGGTGGAAGAGCTTCTTACCCGGCTTTTTGCTGTAACAATCTCCGCTTTGAGGATTTCAGGGTCATATTTACTGCTTGATGAGGATCTGGAATTTACTGTAGGAAAGATAAGAGTTCAAAGGCTTTATCTTATCTAGAAAACCACTTGACACGGCTCTGGAATTCCATAGTGATTTATAATATTGCTACAGACTGTCATAAATCTGTATCCATTATAATAATGTTTTATTTGAAATAAAGCTTACAAAAGTTGTCTGAAGAGTGAGGTCATTGCAGGTTGGGCTGCACAAATATTTTAAAGTGAATTGAAGCTTGTGACCTCATCAACCAAGCATGCAGCTCTCGCTGTCTTATCTCCACAGATGATGTATGGTTTTAAAATTATGACAATGTTCCCTAAAACCACCTGCTCTTGGACTATAACTTAATACTTCATATAGATTAAAAAATATACAATATAAATATACACATGCGATTAATTCAAAATCCTTGTAAATAATGCAAATAAATTACTGAAGCATGTGAAATTACATTATTAAAGGGGTCCTATAATGCCCCTTTTACAAGATGTAAAATAAGTCTCTGATGTCCCCAGAGTGTGTATGTGCAGTTTTAGCTCAAAATACCCCACAGATCATTTTTATAGCATGTTCAAATTGTCACTTTTTGAGGGTGAGCAAAAACGCGCCGTTTTTGTGTGTGTCCCTTTAAATGCAAATGAGCTGCTGCTCCCAGCCCCCTTTCAGGAAGAGGGCGGAGCTTCAAGAGCTCATGTTAGCAGCTCCGATTATCTCACGCAGACACGCAGAAACTGTTCAGCCTTTTATGTTCAAACCGGAGTCGGACAATGATGGAGAGGCTCAAGAAGAAGTGACAACATGTAGAATGCAACAGGATGTTTCTAAATGGTTAGTTGATGAATTTATGTAGCTGATGTTAACTATCTTAGTCATAGTCATTGATTAACATATTCTGTCATGATAATCTATAAAGTTTGTGTGGGGACTGTTGTAAAATGCCTACAGAGCCAGAGAATATATGCTGCATGAATATAGAACAGTATAGTTTAGTTTAATTATGGTTATAACTTATCTTGCTTTTATGACAATGTAAAATAAATAAATGTGAAAAGACAGATGTGGCAGCTTGAGCAGACTTCTAAATGTGCTCTACTAAAACAACTCTTCCTCTTCTCTAAAGCAGCCCAACATGGCCTCAGCCCCTTTGTTGCGTGTTCCCACGGGCAGGGTTTATGTAAATTTTAGGGTTAGTGATGTCACCAACCCGTAAAATAAGCTTGTTGTAGTCCCTACCAGACGTTTGTTGTAGTCCTAAAAAGTGATTTCTGTAAAAGAAAATATCTCCCTTTGCTTTGAACTTTGAGCATCGTAACTTTGCAGATGTTGTTTATGCTCAAACAGCAACATTACACACTAGTTAAAGTTAAAAAAGTGAATAATAATAATCATAATCAAGGTCCCCTTTAATGTAATTTACGCCGCGCAGTTAGATGGTCGCGAGAACATCTACAATGGCGCAAGCATCTGTAACCCTGGTAGGTGGAAATTTCAACTCTAACCCTTTAACCCGATTTCGCTTCCCCATTTTTTAACAGATCATTTTAAGCCGCTAACTCTGGGAAAGTTTTCACACCAATGATGCAGTATGTGAATTCATTTAAACAATAAGTCCAAAACAGCGCTAATGTAAAGAAAACCAGGCTTATTACTGGTACATCAGAGATGGAAGAGAAAACAGTGACTCGTGGCCAGTTTTCAGTGAATAATTCCTTCCAGTGTCTGTTTAGCTTTAAAACACTAGCTCTATCATAATCTGTGATTGTTTCTGAAGAGCGTGAGCCCTGACGCATCACGCTGTGTGAAATACAGACTGAACAGAACGTCAAAACATCCCACCGCTGTATGGCCAGGTGAAACGAAAACTATATTTCTCGGCTGAAGAAAGCAAACCAGCGTCTCGCTAGTAAAGTTTTGATGGATGAGGATTGCAATCACAGTAAAGACGATAGTGCTGACGTACAGTAGTCACAGTAAGCATGCGTGAGTCCATTATATTGATGTGCAAACAAACTGTGTATGTGCACTCTCGATTAAAGGTGGGACAAAATATTGATAGGGCAATATATTGTTGTCCTTCTCTGTGCGATACGAGAATCGATATCCAAATATGGCTCCAAATACTGATATTTTAATTAATAAAATAAGGCGCTTTAAATAGATTTCCCTGCTCCCAGCGTCGCTACTTCATGGCTCCTCGAAGTGGTGCTCAACACATGAATGAGGGGAACGTTAACATACGTTAACTAGCCTAAGAAAAAGAGGTTTTTAATGGGATGGCGGACAGCAGTGTGAGTAAAACAATAGATGCCCCAGCCACGTTTAAGTCTAAGTCTGGAAAACCTGCACTTAACTTTCTCACGCTCATTTTGTTTTCATAGTTAGACAGATATCGTGATGTATCATTATAGGGTTGTCTAGCAATATATTAATATTCGCAAAATTGCTGTATCGAGATATTATCGTTATCGTGAGCCATATATCGTGTATCGTATCGTGATGATTCCCACCCCTACTCGTGATACAATGATCGCACATTTCAGTACATTCACGGTGTTTCCACACACATTCAGGATAATGTTTTGATTTGTCATGTGTATGTTGCTGTAATTATGAATAAATATGTTTACTGTAGTAGGCATACGCAGTCAGGTCAAGGTGGATGGTTTAATTTTTTTTGGCATCTCCATGTGGTCCTGTTCGGTATTGCAACTTGACAATGTAAGATTGTCAAGAATGTAAAAGTAAGATTTACTAAACAACGCAAATTAGCGTGAGAGCACAATTCCACAAAACCAATTCTACACGTGATCTACCGATCAAGCACAAATTAAAAAACACAGGCGCAGCCGGATCATTTCCATAATGACCAACGCAATCTACCAAAAGCAGCGCAAAATATCGTCTGGTTTAAGACATGCTTTTTTTGGCCGATAAATAATGGCACAAACACCAGTAAATTGACAAGTGCAAACCTTAGTAAATCACCTCGCATGATTGATTTAAATACTCTCCTCCCATACATTTTGGTCTAAAAAGGAAACTCCTACAAATGCATATGCAATAAGGTCAGCCTCAAAAATAACCCTGTCCATGCCTTTTCAGTGCTAATTTATCACTGTGTGTCTTTAGTAAATCCTGACAGTAGTTTTTTAACGCCAAAAGAGGGTTTGCGGCTTTGTGCTGGCGCAAGCTGTTAGTAAATCTGGCCCCTAGACACCTACATTTACTTTGAAAAAAGCTTGCAGAAAATACAGTTTTGTGAGAATCATCCTTCAATCTGATGGTTTATTTTACTGTATATAGACAGTCCCATCAATTTAAATAAACCCTATTGACAGCCCTACTTTTAAATAAACACTACTATGTACAGAGCCCCTAAAGGGACATGTGATGGAAAAAATATGAGATATATTTTTTTGCGTTTGCTCCTAAAGTTTTGTGTTCCCCCAAGAAACACCACAAAAAGATCAATATTTATAATAAATGTTTTATGTTTATATCCAGGGCTTGACATTAACACCCACCAACCCGTCAAATGCAAATGGATTTCAGCAGTGGATTTTAACCCGCCTCCCCTCACTCACTCATTTCATTTGCCCCGGATGAATATTGTTGGTGTTACAGGGCTTGAATTTCAACATGGGATTGTGCGTACTGCGCATAATTTTACTCATTCCTGCAGATTTTGTTCTCACCCTCAAAGTGAACGCAGATAAAGCCATCTCTCAGTACTAAATTGAGTTATTTTTTGCTGCTCATTGACCTTAAACAGTCAAATACACACAAAATAATGTCAAAATGCTGGTCTTGGTGAGTATTCACGTAAACACAGTCAGTTATGTTTTACAGTTAGGTATACCTGCTGCCAAATTATGAGATAATATTAAAAATATTTTTGGTATCGATGTCAAAATTGTGGCCAGCGAAAATGCTGAGTGGCTAGTAACTTTGGAAATCTCACAGTGGCTGGTGAGCAAAAAAGTTAATGTCAAGCTCTGTTTATATCTGACATTGTTGACCTATAGTGAGTGACGAATTTCGTGACGTAGTTAAAGGAGAATAATTCTAAACATGTTGCAGTTGCAGTACAGATTAATCCAAAAGAATTCCTTAATACACAAATATGTGTCAGGAATCACTGTCAAGTAGCTCATAATTAAGAACAGTATTTAAGTGACAGACACATGTATAGAGTCACAAGTCTTACAGCTGGTCTGTGAGGCCGCCTTGTCCCTCCAAGCATCATTTAGCTGCCGATATTCCTGCTGGGCCAGGTGAAGTCGCTGTTCCTTGACCTGGTAGATCTCCTTTTGGGCGCTCAACGCATCCTGAACCACGCTCAGATAATCCCGCAACATGAGCTCCTGCTCCCGCTGCCACTGGGCTCGTGGATCCTCCAACTGGGTGCTCTCTGACGGAAAGAGAGAGAAGATAGAAATATATCTTCTGGTCAACTGGTCAAAATTTTGGAATAATTAAAGAAGTCTCTTCTGCTCACCAAGAATGCATTTATTTGATCAAAAAAGCAGTAAAAAGTGTAATATTATGAAATATTATTACAATTTAAAAGAACTTTATTCTAATTTAATATACTTTAAAATGTAATTTATTCCTTTGATGGCAAAGCTGAATTTTCAGCATCATTACTCCAGTCTTCTGGGTCACATGATCCTTCAGAAATCATTCTAATATACTGATTTGCTGCTCAAGAAACATTTCTCATTATTATTTATTTTGAAAACAGTTTTTGCTGCTTAAAATTATTGCTATCTTTGTTAATACTGGTTAATACTTTTATTCAGCAGGGACGCATTAAATTGATCAAAAAAGGCAGTAAAGACAATTATAATGTTACAAACGATTTCTATTTTAACCTATTCATCAAAGAATAATGAAATAAAAAAAGTATCAAGTCACGTCATTTTTGTTCATTGAAGTAAAGCTGAAATAAAAAATAAATATTGGATGAAAAACCTTAACTGAAACGAAAATTAGAAATAAAATAATACTAAAACTGAAATAATAAATTAACGCTAAATAAAAATGACAAAAATTTAAACTGAAAATATAATTTAAAAATATATTAAATACATTTAAATAATACTAAAACAACACTTTTATTTTTTAAAATGTTGAAAATAGTAATGATAAATAATGAGTAGGTGTCCAAATGTTTCAGTTGAAATAGTTACAGAATAGCACAAAATACTGTGCATTGGCGACAAATGATCTGTACAGAAATATGTTCTTGTCATGTTCTTGAGGCCCACTGAATCAACAGTTTCAACCCTGAAAGCCTTGTTTTCATTTACGTCCAATTAAATATGCCATTTCATCTGTCTAAAACCCACAGAATCACGCAACAGACACTCTATACTCCTATGTGTGCATAAGGTGGGCTGCAACTTGTTCAACTTACTGGTATTGTGGTCGACATAATAGGCTCCAACGTGGGGGTCGTGGGCCTCCTCCCATCCCACAGGCAGCTCATCTCCAATACAGTCAGCAAAAGTCAGAGGCTTAGTCTGCCTGCAAAATCAAACAGGGAATCCATCTGTCAGTCAACAGCCAATCAGAGAGAAGACAGCGGGATGTTGGACCTTCACAATTCATGCTTATTTTCCATGGGATGTCACTCACTGAGAGTTTGAGCGTGGCACAAGCATGTGTGGGGGGGAGGGGGGGGGGGGGGGGCATCAGAGGAATGTTGGGCTATTCACCTCCAGTGCGCTGGTCGAGCACAATAGCCGGAAACCTAAGCCGGGCATTCCACAGGCCCTGCTGACCCATCGCCTGGAGGTTTCTGAGGCAACACACTGTGGCTCTCCAAGCCCAGTGCTTTGGATCACCGCAGAGCAACAGGGACACTCACTTGGCCGAAAAGAGCGACGCTAAAACTTTTATTAGCAGGCGCACGCTAATGCTAACAAAGTAGTCTGGCTGAACTTCAGTGGAGAGCACTGCTGGCACTCGCTAGCTAGACTAATCAATTAAAAAGAAAGAGCTTGTTGAGGTTTTAAAGTATATTTGAAGAGCCTATAGGGTAGGAGGTTTATCACTAACCTGATATATTGATGCTAACCAAAGGCATTAGGTAACAATATTGTACAAAATAAATGCTTTAAAACGATACTATAAAGACAAGGGTCTTTGCAAACACTGGACAGAAGAAAAAATTATTATAAACATTGTTTATATATATTATTCCAAAGAGGATCTGTTTAAAAAAAATCTAAAGCTTACCAAACCAAAACTTTTGAACGGTGAATGTGTGAATGTGTGTGTGTGTGTGTGTGCATACACACACACACACACAAACACAATAATACTGGTCAAAAGTTTGGAATAATCAAGATTTTTTAATTAAGTATTCTTTGAA
Organism: Rhinogobio ventralis; assembly: GCA_039654625.1. NCBI lineage: Eukaryota > Metazoa > Chordata > Actinopteri > Cypriniformes > Gobionidae > Rhinogobio > Rhinogobio ventralis. The sequence goes on from CM077208.1 coordinate 28,009,055, forward strand.
AGAAGTCTCTTATGCTAACCAAGCCTCTTATGCTAACCAAGCCTGCATGCATTTGATCAAAATAGAGTCAAAGCAGGAATATTGTGAAATAGTACTACAATTTAAAAGTGTTCTATTTTAATATACTTTAAAATGTGATTTATTCCTTTGATGGCAAGTCTTCAGTGTCACATGATCCTTCAAAAATCATTCTAATATGCTGATTTGATGCTCAAGAAATATTTATTATTATATTATTATTATTATATGTTGAAAACAGTTTTTGCAAACCACCTGATCAAAGGCTGGACGATTCACCTTGGGCCGACCAAATGTGGTTTAATTATTTTACATAAATGTAGCTTTTGTACTATTTTGTAAACAAAAAAATTATTTATTTCTTAACCTGTTGTGGGGACAATTTTTTTTTTTTTCCAAGCACTGCAAAAGATTTATGTTTGTGTTCAGGGCAGGCATTGTTTTACACGCAGCAAAGGAATTTCATATTTCCCAATTTCAAATACTTCCACTTTCAGACTGAGAGGAGTGTTTTCTAATGCCGTTACGTCCAGCAGCAGGGTTACGCAATGAATTCAGCTCTGTGCTCCTCAGATTATCAGGAACATTCCACATTAAATCTGATTTGTGCAGCATATTAAAAGGATTAATCCATTTTCCACAAAAATCACATTAAGCTACAAGCAAAATATACATTTATTGCATAAGAAACTTAATATAAAAAAAAAATGGCATCTGCAAGCAAATGGCGCACAAAATTTTCTCACAACTTCAACTTTACTTTTCATGGATGGATGGACGGACTATAGATATATGGATGATGGATGGACAGACGGATGGATGGACTATAGATATATGGATGATGGATGATGGATGGACAGACAGATGGATGGACTATAGATATATGGATGAATGGATGGATGGATGAACGGATGGATGGATAGATAGACGGACTATAGATGGATGGATGGAAGATAGATGGATGGACTATAGATAGATAGATAGATAGATAGATAGGTAGATAGATAGATAGACTATGGATAGATGGATGATAGATGGATGGATGGATGGACTATAGATATATGGATGATGGATGATGGATGGACAGACGGATTGGATGGACTATAGATATATGGATGAATGGATGGATGGATGAACGGATGGATGGATAGAGACGGACTATAGATGGATGGATGGAAGATAGATGGATGGACTATAGATAGATAGATATAGATAGATAGATAGATAGATAGATAGATAGATAGATAGATAGATAGATAGATAGATAGATAGATAGATAGATAGACAGACAGACAGACAGACAGACAGATAGATAGATAGATAGATAGATAGATAGATAGATAGATAGATAGATAGATAGATAGATAGATAATGCCTTTGGTTAGCATCAATATAAATCCATCCATCCATTCAATTTTGTGTATCCTTCTCTACACCCTCCCTATTCTATCTTAGGCTACTCTGAGTAATGTCCAAAACGTAGTATTTAAGCCACTTTTTGCGTTTCTTCGCCTCTTCATAACGGATCGCTTCCTGTACTCCTGAGTTGTAAGTCGCTTTGGATAAAAGCGTCTGCTAAATGCATAAATGTAAATGTAGATAGACAGACTATTGATGGATGGATTTTTTTATTTCATATAAATAGGCAAGCAGGGTTTGGTTCAAATCATCTTACAGTTGTCTGCAGTAAGTGAGCACAAGCCATTGTCTTCCCCTGCCGATTCAAGACTTTCAAAGAGGGTGAAACTGAACTAGCTCCTTTTTCATGTTATGAATAATGAAACTGTGCTGAGAGACCCCACTGGCCTGTTCTAAATTTAACTCTGAGAAAAGAAACTTCTGCAACGTAACAAAGACCACGGCTGCAGTGAGAAACACTCATAATTTTCTCACCCCATAATTCTCCAGACTCATTGATGGCTCATCTGAATGGGTGTCATTAATCTTTGGGCTGAAGCCTGCGTATCTGAGATCTTTAAATGCACAAGAGCCAAGGAAACTCAAAAGCCCAAAATCCCAAAGCATGCTGTTGAGATTTGCGCATTAGAATGATTAGGAATGAACAGAATGAATATGGCGCAATGGCCTGCTTTTTTTGTGTGTAAAACAAGAACTGCAGAAAGGCTTCAAAAGGTCCCCCGTTCTCTCTTGAAGCTCTAGCGAACCTATGAAGTCAAAGACTCAGAACCCATGGTCTAATGCAAAATGACAAAGCGCACAGCCGAGAGCAAACACAGGACATAGCTAAACGATGAGTCAGACACTTTCATTCAGCGCACTCCATAAATTCCCAGAGTCATTTATGAGGCTCCAACTAGCAGCGCGCCGCGTTCAAGGTCCGACAATAAAAGAGCGCTGCTACACCCCGACGACGGCCAGTCTCCTATCAGAGAGAGCGAGATAACATTCCATTTACCTGAGCGCATGTTTTCAGCATGTCACACTGAGACAAAACAAAACAGTTCCACCCAGCGTGGTACATGTGGGCAGTCCACAGGAATGCTTTCTCTGCATTTATGCGGTTGGACCTTCATCAAGTTTGCAACTTTACAAAAACAAATTATGAGGCATCTGATGATTCTTGTAATTCTAGCATCAGCAGTGGATCCAGAAGTCTGAGAGCAGTACTTATGCTCGCATTTTTCCTATTTAATCTATTATTAAATTAAATCTTTTTTATTAATAATTGTCAAACAATTTGTGTGAAATTCAAAAGGTCTTAGGCCCTGTTTACACCTGGTATTAAGATGTGTTTAGGTCGATTGGATCACGAGTGGACGACGGTAAATACAGGTGTAAACGGGGTCTAAAACATTTTGAGCTTGTCCACCTTCGACCACTTCCAGAGGTAGTCAAAAACACATTCGACCGGATTGCTTTCGTAGTGTAAACGCTCATGTGATTGAATGCGTTTGAACAGCCACAAAAGACCATCTACTCTCCGCCCACTGACCTAATGTGCAAAAATTATGGAAAGCACACTAGCCAGATGGGATTTAAACTTCGTCGGCTGAAGACAAAGTTTAAAAAACATACCAAGCACAATGTTCTCTAACAATTCCCGCTTTCTAACACACACTCATCACAATCAACATAAGCACATCTTAATACCAGGTGTAAACAGGGCCAGGTGTATATACCAGGTGTATATAGATCTATATATATATATATATATATATATATATATATATATATATATATATATATATATACACTCACCTAAAGGATTATTAGGAACACCTGTTCAATTTCTCATTAATGCAATTATCTAATCAACCAATCACATGGCAGTTGCTTCAATGCATTTAGGGGTGTGGTCCTGGTCAAGACAATCTCCTGAACTCCAAACTGAATGTCAGAATGGGAAAGAAAGGTGATTTAAGCAATTTTGAGCGTGGCATGGGTGTTGGTGCCAGACGGGCCGGTCTAAGTATTTCACAATCTGCTCAGTTACTGGGATTTTCACACACAACCATTTCTAGAGTTTACAAAGAATGATGTGAAAAGGGAAAAACATCCAGTATGCGGCAGTCCTGTGGGAGAAAATGCCTTGTTGATGCTAGAGGTCAGAGAAGAATGGGCCGACTGATTCAAGCTGATAGAAGAGCAACTTTGACTGAAATAACCACTCGTTACAACCGAGGTATGCAGCAAAGCATTTGTGAAGCCACAACACGCACAACCTTGAGGCGGATGGGCTACAACAGCAGAAGACCCCACCGGGTACCACTCATCTCCACTACAAATAGGAAAAAGAGGCTACAATTTGCACGAGCTCACCAAAATTGGACAGTTAAAGACTGGAAAAATGTTGCCTGGTCTGATGAGTCTCGATTTCTGTTGAGACATTCAGATGGTAGAGTCAGAATTTGGCGTAAACAGAATGAGAACATGGATCCATCATGCCTTGTTACCACTGTGCAGGCTGGTGGTGGTGGTGTAATGGTGTGGGGGATGTTTTCTTGGCACACTTTAGGCCCCTTAGTGCCAACTGGGCATCGTTTAAATGCCACGGCCTACCTGAGCATTGTTTCTGACCATGTCCATCCCTTTATGACCACCATGTACCCATCCACTGATGACTACTTCCAGCAGGATAATGCACCATGTCACAAAGCTCGAATCATTTCAAATTGGTTTCTTGAACATGACAATGAGTTCACTGTACTAAAATGGCCCCCACAGTCACCAGATCTCAACCCAATAGAGCATCTTTGGGATGTGGTGGAACGGGAGCTTCGTGCCCTGGATGTGCATCCCACAAATCTCCATCAACTGCAAGATGCTATCCTATCAATATGGGCCAACATTTCTAAAGAATGCTTTCAGCACCTTGTTGAATCAATGGCACGTAGAATTAAGGCAGTTCTGAAGGCGAAAGGGGGTCAAACACAGTATTAGTATGGTGTTCCTAATAATCCTTTAGGTGAGTGTATATATATATGGCATTTTCTGTCTTTATTTCTATTAACTATAATCTATAAACATTATATTATTATTACTATAAAGGCATAGGCATACTGTTCTTTAATATATTGTTTTACATTTTCCCTAAATTTAGTCCTAAAAACTTTATTTCCAGTTAAAAAAAAACATTTTTTTAATCAATATGGAAAAAAATGTATGTTTCAATGCTTTTGCATTACAAAACTTTTGTTTCTGAAATCTTTGAACATTGAAAGCATAAGCATTGAACATTTTTCTCCCACCTTATATCATTTTCATCATAAAGTTTTAAAAGTGAAGGAAAAAGCTTATAAATATAATTTTTCTAATTTATTACCCATGTCCCTTTACAGGCTCCATACTTTTGGACTGCACTGTATCACTTTGTTTGTTATATTGTATTGTATTGTTATTAATATTATTATAAAAGCATAAAAATTATATATTTTTAGGGATGCACGATATATCGGCCACCATATCGGTATTGGCTGATATATGTTCTTTTCTAATGTTATCGGCCCGATAAGAAAATTTGGCCGATATATTAAAGGCGATAAATAATGGATTATTTCCTTCAGCTGAGACACTTCAGATGTGCACTGAAGTACAGGATGGTTTTGAATTGCTTGAAATATGATTAGAATCACTTCAAAAAACGGAAAATACGGTTAAGTGCAACATGTGCAGCTCAAGTCTGTGATATAGGCTACATAAAATTATAATAAGAACATTATAATTGTGTGCTTGGGTCATGGCTTTTAGTGGTTAGACTTTTGTTTTTGTGATCAGGCTCTCAAAAATTATATACAAATTTGGATTTAGATTTATCAGCTAATATATTGGTTATCAGCTTTCAAATATAAAGAATTATCGGTTATCGGTATCGGCCAAAATTTTCATCAGTCCATCCCTACATTGCTATTATTTATAGGACACTACAGTATAGAGGTGAGAGAGCGAAGTGGGATCAGGATTCCTTCACTTCCTCTATGTGCTGAGCATGTGCACCACAGCTGATGTCACCGTGCACAAAAAGATACAGAAAATTACTGCCATAACAATCAGTGATCCGATTTCAATTACTGACACTTCGATTTGTACAGTCAAACCAAAATGTATTCAAACACCTTCAACCTTTTTTCACATTATCACAGTTTATTCGCTATAGTTTAGAAAATGGTAATCAAATATGACAAGCGTTAAACTGTCAGAACAAATTCATCTTGATAATGTCAGATAACTTTGATAGAAAGGTATGTCATGGATTACAATCAACCAATCAGCTGTCAGCTGTTAAATTTAAGTACACAATTAGATAATACCAATTTAGTGCTTTCTGGTAACCGATGTTGATATTTCAAATCACCAAAACAAACACGCCCCTACCCCAAAAGGGTCTCGCCCTTATTTTGATAGCTCCGCCCCAAACATACGTACGCAACGCAGGCAACAACTATGACGGAATCTGCTGTGCCAGCCGGCCGAGGGTATGATGCCATCAGTAAGCAATGTGTGTTACTATGGTAATCCAGGTCGAATGTTCAATGAAAAAGTCATCCCTTACATTGCAAAACCACAAACACAGTTCTCATGACCAACCCGATAGCACAAGCACGACAGTCCAACTAACAAACACATCACAATTATGACCAGATTAGAGGATACATCGATCACTAAAAGAGGAACCAAAGGAAACAAACAAGTTTATTGCCTTTTTTTTTTTAGACACACTGCGAGGTGATGCTTGAAACAGACAGTGGTTTATAGGATGTGGAAATGAATGGGTAATTATCATCGCTGAAGTGAACGATGATATGATTGCAAATGGACAAACAAGCGAACATGACACACGAGCATATTCAAGCAAAAGCCAGCATATATTAGTTCTGTGAAACAAAACAAAACCAATGTTACTCGCCTATCAAGAAGAAATAAAGCAACGCCAGCGTCCGATTGCAGGCCTTAGTGCTAGAGTTCTCTCCAGCACTGGAAAGCTGATACTTCTTGCCTGATCGTAAGCCTTCTTTTGTTCCATAGACATTTTCACATGTGTTTTTTATCTGCCATCTCTCTCTTTCTGTCGTCGCTCGACTAATGTCTGTCCTGTGTGTCGTGTCTTTTGAATAATGACGTGCACTGAGCGCTCTCTTCTCACCATCATTAGTAGACACGCCCCTTACTGCTGATTGGCTATCAGTTTGTTATGGTACTCACCCAAGTCACATTTCTAAAGCAGTTTTGAAATAACACTTACCCCTACTTTAAGCAAAACATGGTCACGTCAAAGTGTCTGAATAATTTTGGTCCCAATTTTTATCAGTTTTACTGGTAGTCCTCTGTATGAAGCATTTTTGGGTATAATATGTCACAGTTTACTTTATCTTGCTATCCTCACTTACATACATGAACTATAGTGTCCTGCACCCACTAGTAAAAAAATATATCTGGTGTTTTAATCATTTTTGGTCTGAATCCCTGAAATTTTGAATATGGATCCATTCTCAAGCAGAAAAAAAATAAACCTGGTTGTTTCAAAGATGACACAGCGGCCAGCTGTAAATAGTAGCACTGAAAATTAAGAACCAAATTAGGGTGCACTATGTAAAATTTTTTCAGTAAAATATCCAAAAACCACTAGGCCAGTGTTATATATTTATATAGTTTCCAAATATTTGTAAATCGTGAGAAAATTGCTTTTTTACCTAAGGAACCGGGACGTGTGAGGGAGTCGCCTGTCAATTGCGTCATATCTGCGTTACCTTGGTTTCCGTTTTTTTTTTGCAGAAACGCTTTACTCTTACTGCAGTGTGCAACAAGTGGCATAGCAGCGAACGCACAGAGTAACGTCAGAACATCATTTTCAACACACTCAAATGTATCTAATATGATAAACAGAGCTGCGTTACCTCATACTCATGACCGAAAAAGCGGAAATGGCGCGAGGCGTGTGTTGCATTCATCTTATTAACAATCGCTCCAGCGGCCTTGCTCAGCTCCCACAACACTCGGCCCTGCTCTGCTTCATACTACAGTAACGTTAATAATCGCATCCATGAACATGATTTCTGCCCGAGTCCTATTCCAATTCTTTTCCACTGCGCTCAAACTTGCCGTCATCAAACTACGCCTTTGTTTGAATAGGCGACCTCTAGCGGACGGAAAAGTTACATAGTGCACCTTTAATATGTAAACAAACATCATAATCTCAGTTAGCCTGCAAGTACTTCCTACAACTACATCTACAACCAAAAAGCCAAACAGCTATACAAAAAGCAACTACATGAGGGAGATCATTACTAACACCAACACTTTGAATACATGTAAATTACTCAACCAAAACCTCTTTTTCTAACAATCCCAAGCAGCACATTATTAGTATTTAATGACTAGAGGGCAGGCAACACCTCAGCAGCTCTGTGCATTTGCCACAAACAGACAGTGGTTTATAGGATGTGGAAATGAATGGGTAATTATCATCGCTGAAGTGAACGACGATATGATTGCAAATGGACAAACAAGCGAACATGACACACGAGCATATTCAAGCAAAAGCCAGCATATATATATATATATATATATACATGTCCCAAGATTCTGCGCTCAAACTTGCCGTCATCAAACTACGCCTTTGTTTGAATAGGCGACCTCTAGCGGACGGAAAAGTTACATAGTGCACCTTTAATATGTAAACAAACATCATAATCTCAGTTAGCCTGCAAGTACTTTCTACAACTACATCTACAACCAAAAAGCCAAGAACGCTGTCAAATGGGAGCTCATTACCAAGTAGAGCTACTACCATCAGAACACCCCATCAACTGTTGCTCAGCAGTGGAGAAACAGCCGTCTGAGAGATGCAGGCTGGGGGATGGGGGGGAAGTGTGTCTGCTGACAGTTTTGGGTCAGGATTTGAAATATTTGTCATTTTTAATCAGCGCCTTTGATGCACCACACTGTGCAAGAAAGACCAGCCAACCAGGCATGAGCGCGTAAACGCCTGTTATGCCTCAGCTTTTGTTTCCGAGCAGTTGCTCGAGTTTTCGGCAACATTTCAGTACAAACAAAATTAAATTAGAAAAAGTGTGGGGTTGACAAGCAAGCTTCAAGTCACCCAAAATTCTGTCGTCATTTATTGATTTATTTTAAATATTTCTTATTCATTTTACATCAGAATTTCACATATACACACACAACCGGTCAAAAGTTTTAAATAATTAAGATAATAATTTTTTTTATGTTTTTGAAAGAAGTGTCCTTATGCTTACTAAGGCTGCATTTAGTATCAAAAATACAGAGAAAACAGAAAAGAAATATATATGTGAAATCTATTTGAATATATTTTAAAAAGTAATTTATTCCTGTGATGCAAAGCTGAATTTTCAGCATTATTACTCCAGTCTTCAGTCTTTCATGATGATGAAAATATTTTTGTGGAAAAGTGATACACTACCTTTTAAAAGTTTTTTTTTTATCAATGAACCCTAAAAAAAAGTATTACGGTTTCCAAAAAAATATGAAGCAGCTTCGTTGAAGTTTTCAACATTGTTAATAATCAGAATATTTCATGAGCATATTAGAATGATTTCTGAAGGATCATGTGACACTGATAACTGGAGTAATGATGCTGAAAATTCAGCTTTGCATCACAGAAATAAATTACATTTTAAAATATATTACAACAGAAACCAGTTAATATAAATTTTAATAATATTACACAGTATAACTGTTTTTAACTGTATTTTTGATCAAATAAATGCAGCCTTGGTGAGATTAAGAGACTACTTTTTTAAAAGTCTAAACTTTAAACACCATTTATTTATACACCCATAAATCCTAATGTCGTTCCAAACCTGGATGACATACTTTCTTCTGTGAAACACAAATGAAGATATTTTTGTCAATGCAATAAAAGTCTATGGTGTCTAAAACAACATTGTTTGACTTTCAATGATTGTTTAAAACAAAGAAAGAAAAGACACAGAAACATTTTTCAAAAAATATTTTCTTTTGTATTCCAGAAGAAATTAATTCTGGTTTGGAATGACATGAGGGTGGGTAAAAGATAACATTATTTTATTTTATTTTTGGGTGAACTATCCTAATACTTTAACAAAAACCTAGCTCTTGTACCAAACAAGTGTGAAATGCATCAAAAAAAACTATTTGACCATTCTTGTTAAAGTTTGCATAGCTCGGGTGCACTTTGAACCCGTCGTGCACCTTGCCTCGCAGTGAAAGGGATTTGAGGGAATCAGCTGTGGGCTTTGCTTATGCTGAGGAATGTGTCCCAGGTACTTGTTTACAACTTTCTGCCATCTTGGTTTCCTGGCTACAGGCAAACCTGTTGCACCACACAAAGGAGAAAAATATGCGGTCTGTTTGCTATCATCTTTCCATTTTTGTGCACGCTGTAAATAACTGAAAATCCAAAGGAGGGAAGGAAAAAACACCCAATGCACATACCAAACCTCTAATATAATCTTAGGCATTCCTGCATAGATTTTGTGTTAAAGTCCAAGGGGACTTAAGTGGTAAAGCTGGTACTGATCATGGGTTCTGCAATTCAACAAAGCAGTATTTCAACAATGAAATGGAGCCTAAAATGCATCCATTTTTGATGCTCGACGTGTGCGATATTGCGAGGTTTTAAATAAGAACACATGAGTAAGGGACTCAGCATGCATCTGTATACTGTGTAAGCAAGTATGCATTCCTAGAACGTGCAGTACTCAACACGTACCTATCCCTTGGGTCAATCCAACTGGTGGTTTGATTAATATGGTCTATATAATAGACCTTCCCGTCAAAATCTCGGGACTCTTCCCAACCCTCTGGCAATGGTAACTCCTTCCTTGGCATGACCAACTAGTCTCCATGTAATTTTCTCTGTAAGTCTTCTAAAATGATTTGAAAGCAAACCATGTGTTGCTTTGCGTGGACTAGTCCAAAAAAGTTAAACCCAACGCATAAGGAAAGTGCCATTAATTAACCACTGACAGAGATTTATCCCATATGATCCATGGTACGTGTCCCAATATTCCAGTTCAGTTCGTGCAGCCTATATTGAGCATTGTTTCCACGAGCAAACGCTGTTAAATGAATGGATGAGGGTGGGATGCTCTGAAACGCCTAACTTTGCCGCAGGATTTGCGCTTTTATGGTATGAAACTCCTCGTTTCTTGTGCATTCTCGGTCAAGTACGCACTACCTCAAACAGTCAATCATCTCTCGCGGAGCGTGATGGATGGTTAACTTGAGGGAAACGTCAAAAACTTTCAAAGGTCGTGCGAGAGTTTTCCTCCGAGAAAAGAAGTCAAAAGTCAATTATAAAGTCCACAAAATTCCCTCCTAGCAGAAAAGATAGCAACCGAGTTAATTCCCCAGCATTATCCACGAATATTTGAGCGAGTCTAGAGGGGTTTTTTCGCTCAGTGTCTGCCCACCATGTTTTAGCGACAACTGTGCTAGCCTGTTAGCCCAAAAGCTCGTTGTATAGGCAACGCAAACAGTTAGTTACTCCACACAGACGTATTCCGTATCTTCTCGTTTTGTCGATGCATTCCTATCACCTCCGCTGCATTTCGGCAATTTCTTTGAAAAGTAGCGCGTTTCTTTCACGTTTGTTTCCAAATGTTGTCTTTTCCTTTAAGTGGCTGTGTGCGGTTCTCCCCCGTAGTCAAGCTCGGTCGCTATGCTGCGGTTGGAATGGATTACGTCATACAGGTGATGGCCGTAGCCCTTCTAGTAGCAGGGCACACTCAGATTAATCATCTTCCTCAAATTATTCTTTTGATAATACATTTGTGTTAAATCATAAAACAGAAACCAGAAAAATTAAGACAACACAGAATTTCTAAAATGAATAGGTCACTATTATTGTTAAAATGTTAAGAAATTATTTAAACGGTTAGGGTTTTATGAATTCAATTAATTACACATCCTTTTTTATTTTTAAAATGGAATTAGACCATTAAAACGGAATACAGAAGAACTAAAATGTAAAAAAAATTCTAATCTCATTCCTACTTCAATTCAATTCAAACGTGCCGCATTAGGATGAGTGTGACTTCATTTGAAAGCAATAATCAGAACATCAAACATGGTGAGGCATCTTTATGCACCATATTTGAATGAATGTAAACAAGAATGAGATTTGAGAGGTGGGGGAAGGTCATTGAAACTTGAGACTTCAGGAGACTTGGAATATAGTTATCTCCTTTTGCATTTGCAGTCTTACAGGTTCAGAACGACATGACTGAATCAACCTGAATGTAGTATTTTTTCATGTCATTACATTGTTGAGAGCATAAGAAAACATTGGGGAAAAAATTATATATATATTATGCTATCTCCACTATAGTGGACACTAGGACTGAAATGAAAATGTTTTTTTTTTTCGTTTTTTTTTTCATTCACCCGTCAATTTTTAGGTTATCCAAACTTTGTATAAAGATGATTCTCAACTATGTTATAAAAGATATAACAACATTAATTGATATACCATTTTACTTTATACAATATGTGGGTAAAATGGCCATAAATGGGTTGTTCCATTCAATACAATACACTGTCTCTGGGTTCCACTGTCCTTGTATGTGGACATTATATTTTACTGAATTTCTCCGAGATCATACATGTCGCAGTTTTAGTCTGGATGTCCTGTAAAGAGCACATTCAGGGCTTTACAGAGATACCATTTGTTTTGAGGTTTCACCAGGACAACAACTTCTCCTTAATCTTTAAAAATGGATCTTATGGATATATGATAATATTTTGTAATTAAATTTAAAAAACTTTCAAATTGTTTGTTATAAATCAACATCTCAGGAAAATGTTATGGGGTTTCTAATCAAAATGTGACTTTCTGTTACAAAACATGGCATTGATTTCATACATATTCTCAGTAGAAGACACCAGGACTTAAAGCATGTTTATCAGTCATTTTGGGAGACACAAGTGAATAGAGAAAGAAATTACATATCAATGTTCCTATAAAATATTAGATATTATTATGAAAATGTTTCCAACTATTACTCCCATTATTACACATTATACATATGGGAAACCAGACAGTTGACGGACCATTGACTTCAAAGTTTGTCTGAAAGGTAAAAGGGGAGGTGTTGCTGTAATTTGTAATAATATCTTCAGTATTACTCAGAAGTCTAGTTTCAAATATAATTCTTTTGAAGTTTTGGTGCTTTACGTAACGTTATGTAGTGAAATTGATAAATCCTGTTTAACATTTGTGTTGGCTACTGTATACAGGCCACCAGGACACAATACACACTTTATCAGAGAATTTGCTGTTTTTTTATCAGAGTTAGTACTGGCTACAGATAAAGTCCTAATTGTTGGTGATTTTAATATCCATGTAGACAATGAAAAAGACGCATTGGGATTGGCATTTAGAGACATTCTAAACTCTATTGGAGTTAGGCAACACGTATCAGGACCCACTCATCGCCGTAATCATACTCTAGACCTATTATTGTCACATGGAATAAATGTTGATACCGTTGAAATTCTGCAGCAGAGCGATGACATCTCAGATCATTACCTAGTATCATGTATACTTAATTTAGCAAAGGCTGCAAAGCCGTGCCCTCGCTTCAAATATGGCAGGACTATCACTGCTGCGACTAAAGATTTCTTTATAAATAAACTTCCTCATCAGTTTCATCTCCTTAGCATCCCAGATAGCCCAGAGGAACTTGATGTTGCAACAGAAACTATTGACTCTCTCTTTTCCGCCACTTTAGACACAGTTGCTCCTCTGCGCTTAAAGAAGATTAAAGAAAATAGTCCAACGCCGTGGTACAACGAGCACACCCGGGCCCTTAAAACAGCAGCCAGAAAAATGGAGCGCACCTGGAAGAAAACAAAACTGGACGTTTTTCGCAAAGAGAGCATGATTTCATACAGAAAGGCCATAAAAACTGCTAGATCTGCTTATTTCTCGACTCTCTTAGAAGAAAACAAACACAACCCTAGGTATTTATTCGATACAGTGGCTAAATTAACCAAAAATAAAGCTTCAACTTCTGATGTCTGCCAACAGCATAGCAGTAATGACTTTATGAACTTCTTTACTTGTAAGATTGATAATATTAGGAAAAAAATTATAACCATGCAGCCGTCTACTACTGTATCACATCAGACAGAGCATTGTAGTGTCACTGAGGAAAAATTACATTCATTCACTGCTATAGGAGAAGAAGAATTGGCTAAACTCGTTAAATCATCTAAATCAACAACATGTATGCTCGACCCAATACCGACTAAACTACTAAAAGAGATGCTTCCAGAGGTCATAGATCCTCTTCTTAATATCATTAATTCATCCTTGACTTTAGGATATGTACCGAAAACTTTTAAGTTGGCTATTATTAAACCACTTATTAAAAAAACGCAACTTTACCCTACAGAATTAGTCAATTACAGGCCAATCTCAAATCTACCCTTTCTGTCAAAATACTAGAAAAGGCAATGTCCTCACAATTATGCTCCTTTTTAGAAAGAAATGGTATCTGTGAGGTTTTATAGTCAGGATTTAGACCGCATCATAGTACTGAGACTGCTCTCATTAGAGTTACAAATGATTTACTCTGATCATCAGATCGTGGTTGTATCTCTCTGTTAGTGTTACTCAATCTTAGCGCTGCATTCGATACTATCGACCACAACATTCTTTTGAATAGACTCGAAAATTATGTTGGCATTAGTGGAATTGCATTGGCATGGTTTAAATCATACTTATCTGACCGTTATCAGTTTGTAGCAGTAAATGAAGAGATGTCACACAGATCACAAGTTCAATATGGAGTACCGCAGGGCTCAGTGCTAGGACCGTTGCTTTTCACCCTGTACATGCTACCACTGGGAGATATCATTAGGAAGCATGGCGTTAGTTTTCATTGTTATGCTGACGATACTCAGCTCTATATTTCTTCACGCCCTGACGAAACTTACCAATTCACAAGATTAATGGAAGGCATAGCTGATAGAAAAAATTGGATGACTAGTAATTTCCTGCAACTTAATAAAGAAAAAACTGAATTTTTAATTATTGGACAAAAAAAACTCCACATATAGTAACCTAGAATACTGTCTAACACTTGATGGCTGCTCTGTCAAGTCCTTGTCGTCAGTTAGGAACCTGGGTGTGCTCTTTGATACCAATCTCTCATTTGAAAGCCACGTTTCTAGCATCTGTAAAACTGCATTCTACCATCTTAAAAATATATCTAAATTACGGCATATGCTTTCAATGCAAAATGCTGAACAGTTAGTTCATGCGTTCATGACCTCAAGGTTAGATTATTGTAATGCTCTACTGGGTGGTTGCCCTGCTCGCTTAATAAATAAACTGCAGCTGGTCCAAAACGCAGCAGCTCGAGTTCTTACTAGAACCAGGAAGTATGACCATATTAGCCCGGTTCTGTCAACACTGCACTGGCTCCCTATTAAACATCGCATACATTTTAAAATCTTGCTAATTACTTACAAAGCACTAAATGGTTTAGCTCCCCAGTACTTGAGCGAGCTCTTAACGCATTATACTCCATCACGTCTATTGCGGTCTCAAAACTCTGGCCAGTTGATAATACCTAGAATATCAAAATCAACTGCAGGCGGTCGATCCTTTTCCTATTTAGCACCTAAACTCTGGAACAGCCTTCCTAGCATTGTTCGGGAAGCAGTCACACTCTGTCAGTTTAAATCTAGACTAAAAACACATCTCTTTACTATGGCATATGCATAAAACATTTTTAATTTATATTTTATTCAAATTGTTAGGCTGCATTAACTAGGTCAGCCGGAACCGGGAACACTTCCCATAACACCTGATGTACTCGTTACATCATAAGAGGAATGGCATCTACGCTAATGTTAGTCTCTCTGTTTATCCCGAGGTTTACTGCAGTCAGCCGGATCCGGGCCGTATCCAGATCAGATGGTGGACCAGCGCCCAGACATTACCAACGCATCCCTGAAGTGTCTGCAGAGACCGTGTCAATTAGTCTACCCTCTGAAATTGTTAATCGACATGGCATCCTCAATGGATCCATCTCCGGCGTGATGACTCCGATATTTCCAATATTCCTATTTAATAATTGTTTAATCGACATGCCATCCTCAATAAACCCGTCTCCGGCGTGATGCCTCCGATCTTTCGAATAATCCGATCTAATAATAATCATACACTGTTTGTTAATTGGCCAGAGGAGAACTGGCACCCCGACTGAGCCTGGTTTCTCCCAAGGTTTATTTTTCTCCATTAGGACACCTGATGGAGTTTTGGTTCCTTGCCACTGTCGCCTCTGGCTTGCTCAGTTGGGGACACTAAATTTTCAAATAAATATCCAAATAAATTTAATTACTAAACTAAATTAACTGTCAACTACATTACTTGAATATATATGATAATTGAAATGAGCTGATGACATCACCGTTTTCTCCAGAGCGGCTGTACAGCCGAATCAAATTCTGTTAATTATTTTCCTGTTTAACACTGTGAAGCTGCTTTGAAACAATCTGCATTGTAAAAAGCGCTATATAAATAAAGTTGACTTGACTTGACTTGACTTTGGTTACCCATATTCTTCAAAATATCTTTTTTGAAGAATTTTCATTTTTGGGAGAACTGTCCCTTTAAGTATGGCCTCTTTTGGTGACATTTATCTGGAATTAAGGATCTGATCAATCTTCAAGTGTATTTTTTTATGTGGATATTGAGTGTGATGATAATCAGTGTTGTGGGCAACACATTACAAGTAATGCAAGTTCACAATAATGTAATCAGATTACCTTTTTCAAGTAACTAGTAAAACACATTTCTTTTACATTTACAACAAAATATCTGAGTTACTTTCTATTACAAATAAGTAACACAAGTTACTTTGTTTTCCCATGTATTGACTGACAGCTCTCCTGTCCTCATGTTGAGAGAAACCGTGAGTAAGTGCAGAGGCGTTGTGTGAGCTGTGTGTGAACATGATGGTTATTGTAGTTCTAGAATAATGTGTGCATTTACTCATCTCACCTGCACAAAACAGAGTCAGTATGCCTCAAAATGAATAAAACTGTGAAATGCAAACTCAGAAAACTACAATAATCACAAACCTACAGTAATTAAATATGTAAAATGACACAAATATACTATGTATTTAATCTCTCATCTAGAATGGCAGCACGGCTGAAAGGTTTGAGCGGCGCCCTCTACTGTACAGATGTGAATTTGCATCTCCTTCAGCCTGAGGCTTATTCATTTCACTTTTGGTGTAAAAGAGCCTTTACATTTGCCAAAAATAGAGCGTTTGTTGTTGTTGTTGGTTTTTTGTTATTAAAAACAAACAAGCAAGCCCAACCCAGATGAGACAGATGTAACACATTACTTTATATAAAAAGTAACTAGCACAATTAGTTACTTTTGTTAGGGAGTAACGCAATACTGTAATGCAACACTTTTAAAAGTAAATTTCCCCAACACTGATGATAATGATGTGTGATGGTAATAGCACAAGTAAGCTAGCAGTTAATTATCTTCGAATTTACAAAAAATAAGAACTGTGTTGTTTTTTAATTACTCAGTTCACCTAATAAAGCTACTCACAAATCATAGTGTAAACTTATTAATGTAAAACTGTTATTGATATGTTATTAAATATTAATAAAACAAAATATAAATACAAATATGAAATCAATAATTCATGTCAACCCATATTGTCAACACAAGTTCCCCAAATTTCAACTAAACAACGCCCTCCAACGGCGAGGAGGATAACGACCTATTAGATTAGTTTGAACAAATTTTCTTTTTAGGTTTTTTCTTTTTCTTTTTCTTTTCCCTGTCTCTTTGTTAGTTTTGTAATTTGTTTCTAAACCAAAAATATGTTTCAATGTATACCATAGTTTTAGTGTTAAACACACACCACGTTACAACATAGACCCCATTTATAGACCGCACAGCAGATCTGTTAAATTGAACTCTACATTTTCTATTACCTTATAAAACCATGTAACGAGGGATGGTTACATGGTTTTATTTGTAATCTCAAAACATGACGGTTTCTCCGCCCATCATCTCACCCGCTGGAGCGAAACTGGGCGCGTGCTTTTCAAAACAAGCCGGGGCGGATCACGTGCACGGGAGAGCAAAAACAGCGGCTCGCGCTCTGAAGTGAACACAGCATTTCGCTTCAGGTGCGCTCATGGTTGTACTGCGTCATATCTCCGTCGCGTTCAGCGCCGCGATGGCTGCGGTCGGGACCGCGCTGTTTATCGCACTCAATCTCTTTTATAAAAGACGGGTATGGGCACCAGTGTCAGACTACAACACGTTCCGAGAGGTTAGTATGAAACGAAAGAAATAGTTCCTCTTTTTATGATAGCCTGTCGCTTATTGCGCGTGACTGATAGGCGGAGACAATCATCAAGGGAACCCTCATTTGAACTGTACGCACTACGTACATGTAGTGTATATGCATACTGTGTGTGTCTCATGTGCATTTAGACTATATTTTGAGAAATCACAGTATCTAGATGGAATAAAAGTAATTCTGTTCATTTCTATTTATTTGTAAAGGTTTTTAATATGTATTGCTAAAAGTGCAATACCCAGTTGCATGCATCCAAATGTTTCAAACGAATTATTGCTTATTGAAAAAAAAATAAAAACCGGTATTTAGATGAGCATATATAGCCTATAGTTCCTAAAGACATGGAAAACTTAAAAATATCATAAAATTATGTTTTCTAAGTCATGGAAATGATAAATATCATGGAAATGTCTATACTAAATAGTAATATTCCAGCTAGATATTGATCTTGGCAGAGTAAATCTCACTTGCAAGTCATGCACAGTTGTGTTTTTTTTTTTAGTTGGTTCATTTCAATGAATCAGTCAAACCAGTAAACACAATTTTCTGAATGATTTATTATGAAAATATCAGTTAATGATCAAAAAAGTGGGTAAAGTATGTGGATTATTCATTATGATTACACAGTTGCAAAGATACATTTGTATGTGTCACAAAAAATAGTATGGCAACATTTGATGTAGTAGTGCTTATTGAAGATGAAAGGCAAAATTCATAGGGATAGTTCACCCAGAAATCTGTCATCATTTAGAGAAGGTCTTGGCCCCCTTTGACTACCATAATATGGGGGGGGGGAATACTACAGTAGTCAATGCTTGGTTGCAAACATTCTACCAAATATCTTCCTCTGTGTATAGTAGACAAAAAGACATTTATACAGGTTTGGAACAACTTGACTCGGGTGAGTAAAGGATGACAGAATTTTCATTTTTGGGTGAACTATCCATTTAAAAACAATAAATCAGGCACAAACCTGTTTATTTTCTCTGCAACTGCAACAGAATAGCCACAGTAACAGAAACCGGGTCTGTCTGTCTGTTATTACACAACTAAGACCCAAATAAATGATGACAAGGCTTTGAATATTTGCAGAAAATATATAATTAATTCCTGCATCATGCTCTAAATCAGACTCTAAATCCAGTCCTGCTGTTTTGCTCATTTCACTGCCTTCTCTCCCATGAATGTGTGTATATTTAGGAGGAGGTGGAGCGCAGTGAGAAGCAGGTGCTTGTTCTTGGGTTGGACGGTGCTGGCAAGAGCAGTTTTCTGCAGGGTCTGAGTGGAGCAGGCTACAAGAGGGGCTGCCGGCCCACACGCGGCTTCAACTTCATCAGCCTACACACACCTGCGTGCCAACTGGACTTCCTGGAAAGTACGGAACGATGCCAGATCACCCTTTTCTCATATTCACCTGCATACCTTTGTGAAAAAGAAGTACACTTTAGCATACTTTAACAAAAAAAAAAAAAAGTACTTATTACAGAAATAATAAACTTTAAATGAATAGACTTAAAGGATTAGTTCACCCAAAAATGAAAATTATCCCATCATTTTCTCACCCTCACCTTCCGGTAACGGCCGTACACGGGTCTAGTTCTAGCGGAAGAGTGACCTCTGACCCAACACATGACATAGGATGTAGGTACTGTATGCATCGGGTCAGAGGTCACTCTTCCACCAGAACTAGACTAATGTATAGGCCGTTACTAGAAGCCAGTGATTATAGTTTATAAAGTTATAAATATGGATATTTTTCTCACAAAAACACATCGCTTCGCTTCAGAAGGCCTTTAATAACCCCCTGGAGCCGTGTGGAGTACTTTTATTATGGGTGGATGCACTTTTTTGGGCTTCAAAATCTCTACTATTCACTCCCATTATAAAGCTTGAAAGAGCAAAGATATTTTTAATATAACTCCTATTGTGTTCGGCTGAAAGAAGAAAGTCAGTCATATACACTTCGGATGGCTTGAGGGTGAGTAAATTATGGGATAATTTTCATTTTTGGGTGAACTATCCCTTTAAGTTCGAACTGAATGTAATGTTTTCAGACACTTACATTTATATTGCAAATGCAGTTAGTTGAACTTAAGAGTACATTTTTATATCTATTTTTATAATTACTTCTATTGTCTTTGAAATATGATTAAAGTGTACTGCCGAATGTTCTGACAAGGATTTATGGTAAACTAAAATATACTTTGTCATTTCTGTTGAAAATGTTGTCATGCGTTTAAATATTTATGTAATTACACATTGTTAATGATATACTTCATATTTAGTACATTTAAAATATATGAACATTGTAGATAATATCAAATAACACACTACAGTTAAAATTATGCTGCCTTCACATGTTATCGGAAATGTCCTACTTCCCAGCTTCCCACTCAAGTGCTTTGTTGTCGGAAAGAACAGGAATCATGGAAGACACTAGGTTTATTTTTGCCTATTTATTGGGAAAATCTTATTAAAGCCAAAATGATATTTAGCATCCCATTCGTTGACAACGATATAAACATTCACCGCACTATCTAGATAGTCTGCTTGCAGAATTTCGGTCAAATACAAGCTATTTTCACAAAAAACATACAATACATACAATACGCTTCAAATGATTATTCATATATGTAAATATGCACTATTTTAACAACAAGAAAATAAAACTAATACAGCATACCAGTCACAGCAGCAATCGTTCTCCCCTCCGCCATGTTTAAAGTTTATGGCACGCCCAACTCGGGAACTTGGGTATCAAAATGATCCCCGAGCTTCCCAGTGGTAAATACAACTAGAGGTTCTTCATGACCAATTTTTAACTACCCTTATGAAAATTAACCATGGTTTTGCTACTCTAACCATAGTTTAACCATGGTATTTGTGGTAAAACTGTGGTTATACAAATGGTAATCAATTAGCCAAAAACCATGGTTACTACACTTTTACTATAATAAAACCATGGTTAATTTTCGTAAGGGTAGGAAACTCGTATTTACGATAGCACATGAAGGCAGCATTAATATCAAGTACATTACGTGTGTTTTAATATGCAATTCTTTAAAACACAAAAGATTATAAAAAATATTATAAAGTGCACTTCTTGTCAAGAAACAGTCATAAACACTCAAGTGGCTTTTTATATTTCATTAGTATATTTGCATGTCGTTTTTTTATGATTTGAAGTGCGCATTCAATACAATTATGCATTCTTTTTCACAAGAGTATGTCCATATTATTCATGAGGTATCTTGCTCTCAAAGTGATAATGTCTCAGTTATTGCCTTACCTGCCATTTCATATTTCCAAAAAGCATGTTCATCTGTGTTTATGGCAGTAGTAACATATTACAGTTAATTCGATCACCTTGTCCCATCAGTTGGAGGTGGTGAAGACTTGCGAATGTACTGGGTGGATTACTTGAGGAAAACACACATCTTGGTGTATGTGGTGGACTCCTCCGATAGAGGCCGGTTCCCTCAGGCCAAAGACGAGCTCCATCGGTTACTGAAAGCAGAAGCTGATCTTCCAGTGGTTGTCTTGGGAAACAAGCAGGTGACCAAAAGCCTCAGTTCATGGTTGAACTTTAACCCTGTTTAGTGTTATTGATTTCCACTGTATTTTTTGTTCAGTTGAAGGGATAGTTCACCCTATTTTGAAGAAATTGTTTTTGCCCATACAATAAAATGGGTCCAAAGCGGCATTGGACGCTGTTGACCTAAATTGTTAAATAAAAAGCCACTGAGATATTTTGAAAATATTTTTTTGTTTTCTGCAGAAAGAAGGCATACCGGTTTGGATTTTCATTTTTGGGTGAACTATACCTTTAATAGAGTCCCTTGCTTTTGTTTCACTGTGAATCTAGACTAAAATGCTTTTTATACCCTCATCCAGGATAAGCCCGATGCTGTTAGCGTCCCAGAGCTGCGTGAGGCTCTTTCCCTGAGCTCAGTGGCGGATCAGAGGAAGCTCTTCCTGCTGGCTGCTCAGTCGGGATCTGACGGATTAAACAGAACCTGTGGCTTTCAAAAGTTCCAGGACCTGCTTCTGACATTGGTGTGACTGGTTCTGACACAGAGGACTGGCAACGGGATCTTTTGTAACGAGGGAGCATTCCATGAATGGGTTTCATCCTCGAATCGTGCGAGGAGTAAGAATCGTTTACTTCAGGATAATGCCACTGTTGTGACGTTAAGGAATTGAACAAACACTATTTTTCCAAAATGAGTACTGTGCTGATGAGGGCATTATTGCTGCTAGTTACAGTGTACAATATCTTACTTTTCATTAACATGAATATATATTCAGTATTACAAAGAGTGTTTTACATATTATGTTTTATCTCTGCATGTGGAGTCATATTTCCAATAACAAACTCGTGTATAGCTGAGAAGTTCTCCTGCTTGCAACGGGATGTATTTAGCTTGAAAATTAAGCCTGTTTTAAGGGCAATTACAAATGTTCCTCATTTGTAAATTTATTTATCTCATGTGAAGATGAAAATTATTCTTTCCAGATGCATTTTTTTATTAAGTTAAATTAATAAAATTGTGGCCCGGTTTCACAGACAGGGCTTCAATTAAGCAAGGATTAAGTAGCTTTTATAAACGTGCCTTAGAAAGAAACATTACTGGTGTGCATCTTGAGACAAAACAATGGCACTGACATATTTTAAGATACATCAGTGCAATTTGCTTTCAGTTAAAACAGCTCAAACATGTATTTTAGTCTGGGACTAGCTTAAGCCTTGTCTGTGAAACCAGGGGTATGTATTATGTACATAATATTAAATTATGAAATAAAATGTTATGTATATATAATAAATATCTAATTTCAGATTTTAATTTAAAGGGGTTAAATGTTAGAATTATGTTTTAATCATTTTTTTATTGCCAAAAAAAAAATCATATCAATACATGAATTGTTAAAAAACAAAGCCTTATCTGTGCCAATAGTCTCGTGGGCAGCACGCCGACATATAGCGTATTGCGTTTCGGGCGTCCCGAGTTCGAATCCCAGCTCGTGGACCTTTCCCGATCCCTTCCCCCCCCACTTCACTTCCTGTCTGTTCTGCGCTGTCCTATAATAATAAAGGCAAAAGGCCAAAAAAAATCTTTAAAAAAAAAACTTCCCTGAATTCCTAGGTTGTCTATGAAAGCCTATGTGATTGTGTCACTATGGAGTGTGCACGAGTGCGAGCACAATAATAAAAATGTCTGTCGACATTTACTCACTCTCAAGTTGTTCCAAACCTGTATGAATTTCTTTCTTCTGCTGAACACAAAAGACTGTATTACTGTTAGGAGAATTGATATTTTCATAATTCATAATTATCATGACTCTAATGTGAAAATTAGGCCTGTTTTTAGGACTATTCTAAATATTCTTCATTTGTAAATATACAGTGGTGCTTGGAAGTGAACCTTTTAGAATTTTCTATATTTCTGCATAAACATGACCCAAAACATCAGATTGTCACTAAAAGTAGACTAAAGAAAAAAATTGACTACAGAACAGTACGATTTGGGACGGTAAACCCTGATCTGGCTTGCGTTTCCACCGACAACAGTACCCTTACTTAATGCCGGAAAGCAGCGATCAACGTAATTCCCGCGCGAAGAAGCAGATCTTGTTCTTGCTTCTCGGCATTTGGCTGTTTGTCACAAGAAGAAGACAAGCTTTTATTTAATGTTTCAACCGTATATTAAAAAATGGCATTCCCCTTGTAGCACACGCAAGTGAGTGACAATTTTCTGTCAACCAATCAATGTTCTGCACCCCTTTAGGTACCAGACTACTGTGCTAGGTACCCTAACGGAAGGGTCCCAAAAAAGTGGTACAGTACAGTTCGGTATTTTGATACCATTCACAACTTCTGATAATCGAAATGGAAATAATTGCGTACCGTATTGTACTGTACCGTACCGCTCGGTGGAAACAAGCCAAAAGAGAACCCAAACAAACAAACAACAAAATATTATACATGGCCATTTATTTATTCAGGAAAATTATCCAATATTACAGGTACATATCTGTGAGTGGCAAAAGTTTGTGAAGCTCTAGGATTAGCAGTCAATTTGAAGGTGAAATTAGGCTCCACCTGTTAGATGTTTTTAATCAATGGGACGACGATCAGGTGTCAGTGTGTGCCCTGTTTTATTTAACGGGGATCTAGCAAAGTCTGAACTTCATAACGTGTTTGTGGAAGTGTATCATGGCACAGAGATTTCTTAGGACCTCAGAAAAAGAGTTGTTGCGCATCAGACTGGAAAAGGCTATAAAACCATCTCTAAAGAGTTTGGACTCCACAGTGAGACAGATTGTGTACAAATGGAGGAAATTCAAGACAATTTCTACCCTCCCCAGGAGTGGTCGAACAACGAAGATCACTCCAAAAGCAAGATGTGGAATAGTCTGCGAGGCCACAAAGGATCCCAGAGTAACTTCTAAGCCAGGGGTTTTCAAACTGGGGTCCAGGGACCCCCAGGGGTCCTCCAGAAGGTTCTAAGGGGTCCCCAGAAATTTTCAGAGAATAAAAAGACAAAGCAAAAATGGATAAAGTCTACCAAACATTCTAACTGTTTCATTTCTAAATGTTTCTCTTCTTTCTTGCCATATACATACTTTCCAGAATTGTATATGTTTGCTTTGTATCTTTCTATTGAGTTTTTCTCACTATAGTCCCCTTTATCTTGCTCACGGGGGTTGTATAAGGCAGTATTCTTAACGCAGTATGTAAGCTGCTTGCATACATTTATTGTGAAAGTTGCTTATACAAATATTTTTTAATTGAAAATGTCTTCTTCAGGTTTATACATCCAACATAAAGTATAGCCAATTTAAGTTTGGAAACAATATGTTGTATTTATAATGTCACACTTACTTTTTATCTAACAGTTTAAATGTTTTTTCATACATAAAAATATATAGATGGATTTTAAGAAGGGGGTCCCTCATAAAAGGTTCATCATATTTGGGGGTCCTCGGCAGAAAATCCCTGATCTAAGCGACTCTCTCAATGTTGGCTGATGTTAATGTTCATGAGTCCACCATCAGGAGAACACTGAACCACCATGGTGTGCATGGCACAGTTGCAAGGAGAAAGCCAATGCTCTCCAAAAATAACATTGCTGGCCATCTGCAGTTTGCTAATAGAAAAATGTTTTGTGGATGAGACAAAAATAGAACTTTTAAACGAGAAGTGTTATGTTTGGAGAAAGAAAAACACTGCATTTCAGCATTCCTTATTCTGTGAAACGTAGTGGTAGTAGTAGTAGTATCATGGTTTTGCTGCATATGGGCCAGGATGAATTGCCATCATTGATGGAATAATGAATCCTGAATTATACCAGCGAATTCTAAAGGAAAATGTCAGGACATCCATCCACGAACTGAAGCTCAAGAGAAAGTAGGTCATGCAGCAAGACAACGACCCCAAGCACGCAAGTCGTTCTACCAATGAATGGTTAAAGAAGAACAAAGTTAATGTTTTGGAATGGCCAAGTCAAAGTCCAGACCTTAACCCAACTGAAATGTTGTGGAAGGACTTGAAGCAAGCAAGTTCATGAGAGGAAACCCAACATCCCAGAGTTGAAGCTGTTCTGTACTGAGGAATGGGCTAAAATTCATCCAAGTTGTTGTGCAGGACTGATCAGCAGTTACTGTAAATGTTTAGTTGCACTACAAATATGTAATACAGGATCATTTCCCCCAATAAATAATTGACAAAGTGTATATTGTTGTCATTTGTTTGATTGGGTTCTCTGTCTAGGACTTTTGTGAACATCTGATGATGTTTTGGTTCATATTTATGCAGAAATACAGAAAATTCTAAAGGGTTTGCAAACATTCAAGCACCACTTTATGCATGTACAGTCAAACCAAAATTTATTCAGACACCAGATATAATTTTTTTACTAGTGGGTGCAGGACACTATAGTTCATGTATGTAAGTGAGGATAGCAAAATAAAGTAAACTGAAATATTATACCCAAAATGGACTACCAGTAAAATTGGGACCACAATGATTCAGACACTTTGACCTGACTATGTTTTATGCTTGAATTGCTAATGTGACCTTTTACACCACAGACTTAACAAAATTCAGCATTGCTTGGTAATTGGAGGAGCTAAATTGGTATTATCTAATTGTGTACTTAAATTTAACAGCTGATTGGTTGATTGTAATCCATGACATACCTTTCTATTAAAGTTATTTGACATTATCAAGATGAATTTGTTCTGACACAGTTTAACTCTGAGTTCTCTGAGTTTAAACTATAGCGAATAAACTTTTGAAGGTGTCTGAATACATTTAGGTTTGACTGTATGTGTGTGTGAATATGTATATATATAAACTGTCTGACTTAAATACATACTAATTTAAAAATATGCTTATATCAGGACAAGATTGTTTTTTTTTTGTTTCATATTATTGATATTAGAATTCAGGGCATGTCCATAATTATCATGAAAATAATGTCACAATGCAAAAACATTCAATATTTATTTTCCTCAAAATATCTGAAATAGGAACATTCCGTGAGTGATTAACCCAACTAATCCTTAAACGCTTTATTTTGCCTCCAGCATGCCAGATTGTGCAGATGATAGTGAATACCTCAGATAATTCTCATTTCATAGCTGTTCGAAAATAAGGCCTCTTCACTGTAAAATCAATACAGTCTGGTTATGCAAGTGGGTTGAATTAGCATCAACAACAGCTAGTGGTATGAAGGAAGAACTATATGAAAAGTCTCTTGAATAACACAGCTTATTTATATTAATTGCAAATTACATTGGCTACAGATACTCCTACCCTGGAGCTACATGGACAAATGAAATGCCATAATAAACGTCAGTTTTGCAATTCAAATGCAGTGTATTTTTAGTCTTGTGAGGGTTTCGCAAAACTGATTTGTAATAAGCAGAACTCTTATACATCTGACAATCCTGGAAAACAACTGTGTGGCCAATAGTTTGATGTAACTTTTATAACAGTTGCTGTCAAGACTTTTTATTTTAACTCATTCACAACAACTCATGCTCATTCAGTATGCAGCATGTGACATCTCTAAGATAAAGTGATGAAGCAACAGCAGTGTCTACAGGAGCTACAGCACTGCTACCATGTACAAAACCTTTAAAAAAATCTTATGACTATATTTGGTAACACTTTATTTTACGGTGTCCTTGTTACCTATGTTACATGTACTTACAATAGTAATAAAAGTAAAAAATTATGCATAATTACATGTAACTAACCCTCAACCAAAACCTAACCCTGTAAGTACATGTACTTAACTAATATTACTCAGTATTTAAAGGGGGGTGGGAGGGTTACACACACAGTTTCTGCTAGTCTCATGTTAATCTTGAGTACCTATAGAGTAGTATTGCATCCTTCATATCTCCGAAGAGTCTTTAGTTTTATCAGATTTATAAAAGCCAGATACAGCTATACCGGTTCCGGTTCTATACCGGAAAACAGCCAAACTCGTGCAGCCGGAGATAAAGAGAGTGCGCGCACACACATGCACAATACATTCTTGGCATTATCCCTCCTTGGATGACTTCCTATTTACTATACGTTCGTGTTGTTTACATTATATGCACTTACGCACCGATTGCCAACAAAACAGACATTTGATGCAGTTTCACTCACCGCCTGCGGTTTCGACTCATGATCGGGAACAAACTAACACACCTGCAGAGCTCCATTGCTGCTCCGGAAAAACAAACTGCATCCCCTGTTTAACGCTGGGTTATTTGGGAAGCTGGACAAGGTTAACTTTCCCTCACAACCAAAAACACACTTCTTGAGAATTGTTGATTTTGTGGTCTAAAAACAAAATAACAGCGCTGCCGATGGCTTCCGTAACGCGGACAAAGCTTGTTGATGGACGTGCTCTTGCTCTGGTTAATGTGCGTGCTCCGCATGCGCTCATCCAGGAGAAGTGCCCAATCTTTCCGAAACTTATTCCAATCCGGAAGGAGTGTAATTGGCACAGAAATACTCTGTCATACGTCCAACAAATTTTTTGAAATTTTGGCCATGTTTAGCATGAGAATCCAACTCTTTAACAGTGTAAATAAGTCAGAATTCATGAAACAGCATTAGACCCCCCCCCCCCCAATAAAAATAATTAATCTGTAACAATGACACCTAAAAATAAAGTGTAACCCTATATATTTTTTCATTACTTATTTACTATTTATCCTGATGTTGGTGTAATAAATTTTGCGGTTACATTTGCCATTGCTCGGCGAATATTTGCAGGCGAAATCCAGCAATTTCAAAACGAATCTGCGTGATTGGGAAATTTCGCCAAAGGACGAAATATTACCCTACACAGATTTCACATTAGTTTTACTTTTTTGCTTGCTTTCTTGCTAAACCTTTTTTAATAGCGACATTTTGCTAATGTGACTGCGCCTTAAAGCGATACAACAACATTAAAGGAACACGCCGACTTTTTGGGACTTTAGCTTATTCACCGTATCCCCCAGAGTTAGACAAGTCCATACATACCATTTTTATCTCCGTACATGCCATAACTCTGTCTGACGCACACACCGCTAGCCTAGCTTAGCACAAAGACTGGAAGTAAACGGCTCCAGCTAGCCTACTGCTCAATAAGTGACAAAATAACGCCAACATTTTCCTATTTACATGTTGTGATGTGTATAGTTACATTGTGTACTAAGACCGACAGAAAATGAAAAGTTGCAATTTTCTAGACCGATATGGCATGATATTACACAGCGCCTGAAAATAGTCCCCAGCACGCTCTCTGTGCAAGCAGGATGTCACGTTGGTTATGTTGACGGAAGTTAGCCTATTTTCAGGCACTTTCCATCACAGGAATAAATTACATTCTACAATATATTAAAGGCGGTAACAGTTATTTTAAAATTTAATAATATTTCACAATATTGCTATCTTTACTGTATTTTTGATCAAATAATTGCAGCCTTGGTGAGCAGTCGAGACTTTTAAAAATCTTACCAACCCCAAACTTTTGAACTAGTGTTAACACACACTAGTGCTGTCAAATTGATTAATCGCATCCAAAATAAAAAAATGTGTTTACATAATGTTTGTGTACTGTGGATAATTGTGCAGGTTTGAATACACACACATATTTGTGTATGCATTTAAGAAACATTTGCATATATATACTGTATATATTTATATAATGTATAAATATTTTATATATAAATATAATTTTTTTTTATATATACATACATCATTATACACAGTACACACGTTATGTGTAAACAAATTTTTATTTTGGAAGTTATTAATCGATTTGACAGCACTAGTAGAAACACAAAGCTCTTTAAAAAACACCTTTCTAAATTATTTTGAGATATGGCTAAACATATACCGAACTGTTTTATATATACAGTACTGTGCAAAAGTCTTAGGCACGTTAGTATTTTCACACAAAAAATGTTTTTAAGCCAGTTATTTCTATCTTTTACTGTAGTGTGTCAGTAGGAAATATCAGTTTACATTTCCAAACATTCATTTTGCAATTAATTGTAATAATCCCGTGAGATTTTTTTTTTTTATGCACAAGAAGTCTGATAGCAGCCGGTATGATCTGATCTCACCATCATCGAGTCTGTCTGTGATTACATGAAGAAACAGAAAAAACTGAGACAGACTAAATCCAGAAAAACTAAGGCAACGTCTCCCAGACACTTGAGGAAACCTTCCTGCAAAACTACAGTACTGTGAAAAGTTTAGGCACTTGTCAGAATGCTTTAAAGTGAGAATGCTGTCAAAAATAATAACATAAATAGCTTTTATTTATGAATTAACTTCTATTAACTAAATCAAATCAATATTTGGGGTGACCACCCTTTGCGTTTAAAACGGCTTTTGTCACCTGCATCTATTCCTACACCTATTCATGTAGTTTTGCAGGAAGGTTTCCTCAAGTGTCTTGGAGACGTTGCCACAGTTCTTCTGGATTTAGTCTGTCTCAGTTTTTTCTGTTTCTTCATGTAATCACAGACAGACTCGATGAAGATGAGATCAGATCTCCATGTGGAGACTATTGTCAGACTCTTTATGCATACAAAAATCTCACTGGATTATTAAAATTAATGGCAATTAATTTATAATTGTAAACTGATATTTCCTACTGATACACTACAGCAAAAGATATAAATAACTGGCTTAAACCCACTTTTAGTGTGTAAAAATACTAGCGAGCCTAAGACTTTTGCACAGTACTGTATAAATATATACCGAAGTGTTTTCACTTCCTATGCATTCATTTTATTTGGCAAAACACACTAAACATATCCATTAAAAAGTCAGAACTAATAAATTGTCATTTTCTATGATTTTTTTATGTCTGCATTACACTTTACAACATACAATGACAAATGCAAAGCTTATATACATCTGCAAATACTCAAGTTGCTCACTAAATTCATAAAACACTTAAAAGTTAGCATGCTCTCGAAGATGCCATAGTAGAAAGGAACGGTTGAAAATCCTCTCATCCTGAAGACTCCCTAGGTCAGAGATCTTCAACCCTGCTGCAGGGGACCCACTGTCCTGCAGAGTTTAGCTCCAACTTTAAACAAGCACACCTGAACCAGCGAATCAAGCTCTTCGGGATCCCTTGAAAATCACATGCAGGTTGGATATAAACTTTGTAGGACAGTGTGTGTGTGTCTCCAGCAGCAGGGTTGAAAACCTCAGCTCAAAGGTGATATTCTGCCTAGCAGTTTAAGAGTTCTTCACCGTGACATCATGTAGACTTCTGAGACTGCAGAGACGCAATGAATGCAGCATATTCCTCAGGATGACACCGTTTGTATAATTCCACTTTCCGTTTGATCTGCTTTGGCGTGTCCTGGTAGTAATTCTTCTCGTCCCTTGCCATTGCCTGAAATATTAATAAAGCTTAATCAGTTATGTGAACTATCTCAAGAGTCTTATTTGTGTACATGCAGAAGGCTCATGGATATACGACTCTCTTTGACCTTGTAATCCTCACTGTGTTCCTTCACCATGTGTTGAACATATTCAATCATATCACTGGAGCACGTGGTTTTGTCTTTCCCACGGAGACTGGCCTCTGCCTCCATTTCTGCAATGAGACACCAAATAATATTGGCAGGGCTTGAAAATAATATTACATTTCAATCATAGCAGATTTCATAACCACTGGTTTCAAAACATACCTTCAATGACATAGGGTTTCAACACACTTGTCTCCATCGATTCACTTTTCGTGTCCTGAAACATCAATTAAAAGCATTCGGTTGTCAAAATCAGGCAGTATTTGTATAAATACACTCTACCTGTGATTCAAGCTTGATACTTGCCTTTTTAGCTTTAATAGGAAGCATACCCTTAGTCCCAGGTGACAGCCCCATGTCTCGTAGATTTTGCTTCACCGTTTTGTGGTCATCCCAAGCTTTACGTATCTGGGGACTTGTTAGATAACCCATTTCATGACACTTCATAATGCATAACAAGTCAACAACATATGTTTCAAACGACAGAACCCTTATGAAAATACACTTGACCATTCAACCCTTGTGCATCCTTAAGGTTCATTTTTTGTCTTTTTTTTTTTTTTAGCATTTTGCCTGTTATTGCCAACTGCATTTTTTTTTTTTTAAGTGTGTATTTTTATTGGAATTTTACAATTTACCCTCATTTCCTTTAAAAATACCTATTTTACACAAGCTACACAAAATAGCTACACTCAGAACCTTAAGGACCAAAATGTCCCCATTGAAACCCATTAAATCTGCAATTATTAACCCCAGGGCCATTTAACTATAAAATTATGAAGTCTGTTAATAGGCTTTCATTCTGTTGGCAAGGCTTTAAAATGAAAATTTGTACTATTTACTCACAAGATGCCATTTTCTCAGGTTTGATCTATAAAGCAAATACTTGCTTTTTCCTGTTTTCTGCTTCTGCATATTATAGAGTAAATTGGATAAATTATGCAGCTATAATTGTGTGGGTTGGTGTGGATGTCAGAGTGTGGTTTGTATGCATGTACTAAACAAAATTGTGTGTGTGATTTTTGAGAGAGAACAATTCTACTGTACTGCAAATCACAAATCCCAGCTTTGCTGGCATGTAACAGGAAAAATTTGGTAATGCACCCAAACAAAATCTTACTAGCAGTTTTTGAGTTTAACATGTTTTATTAAATATATATTTTAAATAAAATGTTTATAAATCATTTTCATACACACACCCCTCTATAACTTTTTTTGTTTGTTTCACCTTTTTTTTTTTATCTGCCAAGGGTCTTCTTTAAAATGAAACCAATCTTAAATCTGTGCTCCAAAGTTGAAAATTTTTATGACCATTTTTTGACACTGAGATTTGTCCTCTAAGGACCTCAGAGTAACTTTTTTAAATCGACGCACAATGGTTAATATACTTTAAAATAATTCAGCAAAGTGAATGCAATGTTTTCGAACACTTAATCCCAGGTTAATTCCCACATTAAAAAATACTATAGTATATTATAGTAAAACTACTTTAGTAAACACTAGTGTTTTTGAACCATACTATAGTAAAGATAATACAGTAAATTGCAGTATTTAGTAGTAACTGTAGTATTAACTATAGTCAATTGTTAAACTATAGTAAATACTGAGGTATACTACAATTTACTGTACTATATTTACTATTGTATGGTTCAAAAACACTATAGCATTTACTAGAGTAATTTTACTATAATATGCTATAGTATTTTTTCATGTGGGTTGTAATTAAATGAACATGTATTGTAGATTAAATTTATTTTAAATGCTTTTTTGACACACTTAAGAACATATTATGTAATTTCATAATTACTTATTGAAATATGGCTAAATTGTACAGCCAAATTTACCGACAAGCATTAGCTAATGGTACACTACAATATGCTTTAATGTCGTTTCCATTTACATTTCTGTATCATGCATTTAAATATATTTGTAATTACACATTTCTAATGATGAATCTGAAATTTAACACATTTAAAATATAACAAGATTACATGTAGTATAAAACAACACACTACAGTTAAAAGCATTTAGCACGTAAGTTACTTGAACTTACCATTCAATGTGCGGTTTCTCTTTTCTTCTTAACTTCTTCTTCAGGTTCTTTTTGTTATTATTGTAATTAAACGTGTTACGTTTTCGTTTCGTGAGTTTACCCATTTCTGTATAATATACCAGTGATAATACGCCACTGTCTTTCCTCTGTAACACGCGTGTTTGAGGAACGCGGAAGTAGCGACTTCTTCTCCAAAGGCAAAACACATCGACATGGTTCGATATCGCCACCTGCCGTCAAAGACAGTTCCTAACAAAAAATGTAGAGACGAGCTTTGCCTAGTAGTTATCGTGAAATAAATTCATCGCGAATAGAGAAGAGTGTGTATGCATAGCACATTAAAAATAGGTTAGACTTTAGGTTACATTCATGCTACTATTATGGGGAAGACACGAGGAGGACGCAGCTCGTGATGTCACGTTTTGTATTCAGAGCCACTGATATAATATAAAAACATATAGGCCTACTTCACAGCGTTAGTAGTACTATAAGTTTTATTATTATCATTATATTAGGATGATTGGCTTTTATTAATTAGGTATAACACCCTTCGAAAATTAACGAAATTTAATGGTTTTAACGAAAATTAATGGCTTTATTATAGTAAAATTGTAGTAACCATGTTTTTTTGTTTTTTTTTTGTATTTGGGTAAACTATATGGTTAGAGTAGCAAATGCAAATTTGTGATTACCGTGGTTTAACTATAATAACCATGTTTTATTTTTGGTTATATTTGTAGTAAACCCATGGTTAATTTTCGTAAGGGCAGTTTTACCTCTAGATGGAGATATAAACTAAGCTTCTGCAGTTCATGTACATACAAGTTCAGAGCTGCACATTGTCTGATGTGGCTGAAAAAATGTGCATCTGCTAATGTTTATCATCAAAGGAAAGACATGACAGATATTGATTAATAGACAGCGATCAGCTTATATATTCAGCAATATGTGGTTAGAATAATAATAATACATCATATAATAAGCCGTTATATGTGGGGATACGGAAACATAGTACCTTATAAAAGACAAGTACAAACATGCAGAAGTTTAATTGAGAAAGAACGAAACCTACTATGGCGAAGATTTGGTCATGAATATTAAGCAGATCACGTGATGTTTTTATAGACGTTTTACTACATATAGCAAATGTACAAACATTTTCTGGGCAACAATAATGAGCATTAAAACAAATACTCCTAATTATATACTCAACAGAAAAAAACATACAAGAATGAAACATACTTTTGCGTTGTATATAAACAATTTACCATATGAAATGTATAAAAATAACATATTCTTTATCAGTCAGATCAGATGTATTACTATAATAACAAATTATGAATGTCATTTGTCAATGTCATATTTTTGAAGGCTTATATATATATATATATATATATATATATATATATATATATATATATATATATATATATATATATATTAACATTCAGTTAATTAGATTATAGATTATTTTATTTTTTTTATGTTGCCTAGTCCTTTAATCTAACATTTATAAATATATATATATATATATATATATATATATATATATATATATATATATATATATATATATATAATTCTAATACATTGATTAAAAATATGTATGTTAATTCTTCATTTTATATGCTACACCATTTATATACAACAGGAAAGTAATGTTCTTTCAATAATGTTTCTTCTTCTTCTTTGTCTTCTTCTCCTTCTTCTGTTTTCCATGGGACCGTTCAAGCAGGACGCTCGAGGTTGGTTACCAAGCAACGTCAGCATGTCTCATTAATATTCATGAGCTCAGGCTTTGCCATAGTAGGCGCTACGATCGACGTAAGTCCGAAGCTTCTGGGCGGGGAATCAGAGGAGCAAAACGGCAGAGCGGAGAGTCATTCAGGGTTAATAATATTCCGCCGTGGGGGGGAGCGGGGGAGGACACACACACACACACACACACACATATACACATACACACACACATACATTGCCAACCCGGCGACGAGGTTGGGCCTGCGGTGCCTGCCTGCAACCCAGGAAACATGGAGCTCGAGAATATCGTGGCCAACACTGTTCTGTTGAAGGCGAGAGAAGGTAAGACATGACAGCCCGTCTGATCATTGTCACTTTTGACAGCTGTGATCCTCAAACGACGCGCTATCCAGCTCTAAACGATGGGGGATTCCCCAAAGGAAGTTAGGCCAAAAAAAGACAAGAGCAATGCAAAGAATGCATGCTTTATTATTTACGAATAACCGGATCAAAACTGAGAATTACACATTGATCATAGTGTGTTTCTCGCCGCCTGCTTTGTTGTGTTCCTAACCTTGAGCAAAAAAAGATGGACCTGTCAATCAAAAAAAAAAAAAACATCTCCGTTTCTGTCAAAACCCTATTTGGATTTTACGACATTTTGGTTTTTTTTGTGTGAACGGTCTGAGTTTCTGTATAAAGGAGAAGCGATGAACTCTGTAGTGTTATTGACAACAGTCATTGGTGTCTGTGTGCTCGAGATAAGCGCCCGAATGAACTGAACCGCTGAATTAACCGACCCTCTGATTTTTGAAAGTGTTTTTCAAAATAGTGCTCTACCTACCTAACGTTAGATGGCTAGGCGCGTTACTTGATAGTCAAACATGGTGTTTAGTGGGCACTTTCAGTTGTTTATAATTTTTTTCTGCAGGTGTATTTCTTTAACATGAGGGAATCCTGCTGTATTTTCCGTGTTCCAACGTTCTTGTGCTGCACACTTGGGCTACTACATTTGTTTGTTGTAGTGTTGCAGTATCCGTTCAAGTATATACAAGCCTCACGAGACTACAGTTAATTAAGTAAAATAGTAATAAAATAATACATCCAATCACCTTCAAAGAGTGTAAGAAGCATATGTTAAAGGGATAGTTTACCCAAAAATGAAAATTAATGAATTACTCACCCTCATGTCGTTCCAAACCCGTGAGACCTTCGTTCATCTTCGGAACACAAATTAAGATATTTTTGATTAAATCCGAGAGCTCTCTGACCCCACATAGACGGCAACAACGACCACTTTCAAGGCCCAGAAAGGTAGTAAAGACATTGTTAAAATAGTCCATGTGACTCCAGTGGTTCAACCTTAATTTTATGAAGCGACGAGAATACTTTTTGTGTGCAAAAAACAAATAAAAACAACAACTTTATTCAACAATTTCTTCTCGTCTGTGCCAGTCTTCTACGCTGTTTACTTTGTAAATACAGAGTGCCGCATTTCCAAGTTTTACGCGGCTCTGCGTCAGAACGGCGGCTCAATATTGGCCAGCTCCTGCATCAGCATCACACACACTGTGGTGCTCACGTGAACAGCATCTGCACTACACTGTATTTACAGTGCATTACAAGTAATGCGAGTTGTGTAATCGGATTACTTTTTTCAAGTAACTAGTAAAGTAACGCATTACTTTTAAATTTACAACAAAATATCCAAGTTACTTTTTCAAATAAGAAATGCAAGTTACTTTGTTTTCCCATGTATTGACTGACAGCTCTCATGTTGAGAGAAACCGTGAATAAGTGCAGAGGCGTTGTGTGTGTTCTGTGTGTACATGATGGTTATTATAGTTCGAGACTAAATGTTAGTGTGCATTTACTCATCTCACTTGCACAAGAACAGATTCAGTATTGCTCAAATTGAATAAAAACTGTGAAAAGCAAACTCAGAATATTATGCAACCCTGCAATAATTAAATATGTTAAATAACACAAATATACTTTATGTATTTCATCTCACTTTATTAACCAATGTCTTTGCTGCTGACCTTCGAAGATCTAATTCAACCATACTTATCAAAAATGAATTTAGTTAAACATCACATTTGTGTTTCTTTTTTATTATTATTGCTGAAGTTAGAGTATTGAACCTTCATCACCTTTGTCCTATTCTTCTGCAATCCTACTGTACAGGTGTAAATTTGCCTTTCCTTCAGCCTGAGGCTTATTCATTTAATAGAGAATAGATCTTGTGTGTGTGTGTGTTTTCAAACAAGCCCACGTGAAAAAATTAATGCAAAAGTAACGTAATGCATTTCAATTAGTTACTTTTTAGGGAGTAACGCAATATTGTAACCCATTACTTTTAAAAGTAACTTTCCCCGACACTGCTCTTGAAGCAACATTTCTTCTCTTCTATGATGATTTGTTTACTACGGTGGCCGAGAAGTGCAAAACAAATCACAATTCCGAAAACAAAATAACAAATTATAAACGCAATGGCAAGTCCCCCCAAAAAAAATTAACAAGTTAGGAAACACAATAACAATTCCAGAAACAAAATAACAAATCAAAAAACACAATGACAAATCTAAAAACAAAATAAATCAGAAAACACAACGACAAGTCGGACAAAACGGAAAAGCTAGGTATATGTGGCGAATGGAATACTGACAGCTGATTGGATGAGACATCTGTCAATCAAGACATGCAGAACGTACAGCAGGCTGCGGCAGGAGAAAGTTGATTCACATGTGCATGTGTAAATATTAGAGCCGTCTCTTTTTTACAGGCTACTTTAGTGCGATTAATTATGGAGAAAGAAAAACGTTTCATATTAAATATGCCTACCACTGTCTGGTTGAGTCAGACAAAATTACAAACCCGATCTGAGAAGTGAGAGAGCTGAGATTTTGCTTTTAACGCGAGCAACCTGAGTTCGAGTCTCCCTATTCCCGATCCCTTTCTTTTCCCTATACCCATTGCTTATCAGCTTGGAGAGGCTTTTAATTTTAAATAAAAATAAAGTGTCTAACAGGTAGCCTACTTAATAGACCTACAATATGATAATCTATTTGCACTAAATGCCCGTCTTGCACATCTAGAATAGCCTCTGCCAACTTTAAATCAAGAAAAGTTTCCATTGGCAAGGAAATGGAATTTACACAATGCATTTACACTGCATGCTATAAGAGTAATATTTTGTTTTGTTTTATTGTATTGATATAGCCTATGAAATTATTTTAAATGAAATTATAGGCTATGCACGTTTTTTTGTGCGTACGTTAGTTTTTCGGAATCACACGTACACACATTTGAGAAAGGATCTTAGATCAAACGTAGGACAGTTTCTACGCAACATTTTATAAAAGAGGCCCCTGGAATGCATTATAACTGCTTTCTAATAGTGTTTTTGTTTGTTTTTTGCAAAGTGAGTGACATAATAATTTTAGCTCGCAGCTTTGCAGATCATTAAAAAAACAATTATTATCGTAGACGATACATCTCTAATATTTACATTTATGGAGTTTTGGTTCCTTGCCACTGTCGTCTTTGGCTTGGCTTGCTCAGTTGGGGACACTACATTTTCAA
This sequence comes from Rhinogobio ventralis, assembly GCA_039654625.1. Classification (NCBI taxonomy): domain Eukaryota; kingdom Metazoa; phylum Chordata; class Actinopteri; order Cypriniformes; family Gobionidae; genus Rhinogobio; species Rhinogobio ventralis. The sequence goes on from CM077208.1 coordinate 28,047,326, forward strand.
CTAAATATCCAAATAAATTTAATTACTAAACTAAATTATATCAACTACATTACTTGAATATATATGATAATTGAAATGAGCTGATGACATCACCGTTTTCTCCAGAGCGGCTGTACAGCCGAATCAAATTCTGTTCATTATTTTCCTGTTTAACACTGTGAAGCTGCTTTGAAACAATCTGCATTGTAAAAAGCACTATATAAATAAAGTTGACTTGACTTGATTTACACATGCACACGCAAATCAACTTTCTCCTGCCGCAGCCTGCTGTACATTCTGCATGTCTTGATTGACAGATGTCTCGTCCAATCAGCTGTCAGTATTCCATTCGCCACATATACCTACCATTTCCGTTTTGTCCGACTTGTCGTTGTGTTTTCTGACTTGTTATTTTGTTTCCGGAATTGTTATTGTGTTTTCTTACTTGTTCATTTGTTTTTAGACTTTCCATTGCGTTTATAATGTGGTGTTTTGTTTTTGAATTTGTTATTTTGTTTTCATAATTGTGATTTTGTTTTACACTTCTCGGCCACCGTAGTTTACTGGTGCGAGGGTGGGACAACCTGTCACTCACATGAGATCAACCATTAGCAAACCACAACGATCCAACCTTCCAATCAATTCCTGTTTCACTCCGATTAGGGGTGGGCGATATACCGGTAGACATGATTAACCGGTAGAAATTTGTCAACTGGTAGAGATTTTGGACTATCGTCTCTATCACGGTTACTCTCACGTGACGCAGTCACGAAAGCTTATTGTTTGCATGCGTTTGATGAGATGACAGATGTCAGACGTTTGACAGATGATTTTAAACTGCTGAAGTGCAATAAGCAGCGAAAGACATCTCATTTCAGTATGCGTGCGCTGTCAGAGAGGAATTGCGACATGAAGCCGCTGCTCATAGAGCGCGTGAGAACAGAACTGAGTGCTTTTTGCCACCTAATTGGGCTTGAAAGGTTAATGTGTGTCAAAGAGACATTAATATTATTAGTTGGTCTTAAAGTGACAGCATCCAAATTTACCTGCTGTCATTATTAATGTTAATCAAACAACAAAAAGAGAAAATCTCTCACTGCTCGACTGAATCATTTTTGTAACTGTAATAAGAATACATGTATATTTCATTTACACAGTAAATACTATGCATTGTTTTTTATACATTTGATTACTTTATACAATTTATGTAGTATTTAGTTATATATAGTTATATAGTTTTTCAGGTATAGGTCTATTTCATGTGTGTCTGTTCTATTGTAGTTTGTTTTCTTTGCTCTTTGTCAAGTCAAGTCAAGTCAACTTTATTTATATAGCGCTTTTTACAATGCAGATTGTTTCAAAGCAGCTTCACAGTGTTAAACAGGAAAATAATGAACAGAATTTGATTCGGCTGTACAGCCGCTCTGGAGAAAACGGTGATGTCATCAGCTCATTTCAAATATCATATATATTCAAGTAATGTAGTTGATATAATTTAGTTTAGTAATTAAATTTATTTGGATATTTATTTGAAAATTTTGTGTCCCCAACTGAGCAAGCCAGAGGCGACAGTGGCAAGGAACCAAAACTCCATCAGGTGTCCTAATGGAGAAAAATAAACCTTGGGAGAAACCAGGCTCAGTCGGGGTGCCAGTTCTCCTCTGGCCAATTAACAAACAGTGTATGATTATTATTTTGGCAGCCTTATAGGTCAGAAGTAATATTAGATCGGATTATTCGAAAGATCGGAGGCATCACACCGGGTTTATTGAGGATGGCGTGTCAATTAAACAATTATTAAATAGGAATATTCGAAATATCGGAGTCATCACGCCGGAGATGGATCCATTGAGGATGCCATGTCGATGAGCAATTTCAGAGGGTAGACTAATTGACACGGTCTCTGCAGACACTTCAGGGATGCGTTGGTAATGTCTGGGCGCTGGTCCACCATCTGATCTGGATACGGCCCGGATCCGGCTGACTGCAGTAAACCTCGGGATAAACAGAGAGACTAACATTAGCGTAGATGCCATTCCTCTTATGATGTAACGAGTACATCAGGTGTTATGGGAAGTGTTCCCGGTTCCGGCTGACCTAGTTAATGCAGCCTAACAATTTGAATAAAATATAAATTAAAATGTTTTATGCGTATGCCATAGTAAAGAGATGTGTTTTTAGTCTAGATTTAAACTGACAGAGTGTGTCTGCTTCCCGAACAATGCTAGGAAGGCTGTTCCAGAGTTTGGGTGCTAAATAGGAAAAGGATCGACCGCCTGCAGTTGATTTTGATATTCTAGGTATTATCAACTGGCCAGAGTTTTGAGACCGCAATAGACGTGATGGAGTATAATGCGTTAAGAGCTCGCTCAAGTACTGGGGAGCTAAACCATTTAGTGCTTTGTAAGTAATTAGCAAGATTTTAAAATGTATGCGATGTTTAATAGGGAGCCAGTGCAGTGTTGACAGAACCGGGCTAATATGTTCATACTTCCTGGTTCTAGTAAGAACTCGAGTTGCTGCGTTGTGGACCAGCTGCAGTTTATTTATTAAGCGAGCAGGGCAACCACCCAGTAGAGCATTACAATAATCTAGCCTTGAGGTCATGAACGCATGAACTAACTGTTCAGTGTTTTGCATTGAAAGCATATGCCGTAATTTAGATATATTTTTAAGATGGTAGAATGCAGTTTTACAGATGCTAGAAACGTGGCTTTCAAATGAGAGATTGGTATCAAAGAGCACACCCAGGTTCCTAACTGACGACGAGGACTTGACAGAGCAGCCATCAAGTGTTAGACAGTATTCTAGGTTACTACATGTGGAGTTTTTTTGTCCAATAATTAAAAATTAAGTTTTTTCTGAATTAAGTTGCAGGAAATTACTAGTCATCCAATTTTTTATATCAGCTATGCATTCCGTTAATCTTGTGAATTGGTAAGTTTCGTCAGGGCGTGAATAAATATAGAGCTGATTATCGTCAGCATAACAGTGAAAACTAACGCCATGCTTCCTAATGATATCTCCCAGTGGTAGCATGTACAGGGTGAAAAGCAACGGTCCTAGCACTGAGCCCTGCGGTACTCCATACTGAACTTGTGATCGGTGTGAGATCTCTTCATTTACTGCTACAAACTGAAAACGGTCAGATAAGTATGATTTAAACCATGCCAATGCAATTCCATTAATGCCAACATAATTTTCGAGTCTATTCAAAAGAATGTTGTGGTTGATGGTATCGAATGCAGCGCTAAGATCGAGTAACACTAACAGAGAGATACAACCACGATCTGATGATAAGAGTAAATCATTTGTAACTCTAATGAGAGCAGTCTCAGTACTATGATGTGGTCTAAATCCTGACTGGAAAACCTCACAGATACCCTTTTTTTCTAAAAAGGAGCATAATTGTGAGGACACTGCCTTTTCTAGTATTTTTGACAGAAAGGGTAGATTTGAGATTGGCCTGTAATTGACTAATTCTGTAGGGTCAAGTTGCGTTTTTTTAATAAGTGGTTTAATAATAGCCAACTTAAAAGTTTTCGGTACATATCCTAAAGTCAAGGATGAATTAATGATATTAAGAAGAGGATCTATGACCTCTGGAAGCATCTCTTTTAGTAGTTTAGTCGGTATAGGGTCGAGCATACATGTTGTTGATTTAGATGATTTAACGAGTTTAGCCAATTCTTCTTCTCCTATAGCAGTGAATGAATGTAATTTTTCCTCAGTGACACTACAATGCTCTGTCTGATGTAATACAGTAGTAGACGGCTGCATGGTTATAATTTTTTTCCTAATATTATCAATCTTACAAGTAAAGAAGTTCATAAAGTCATTACTGCTGTGCTGTTGGCAGACATCAGAAGTTGAAGCTTTATTTTTGGTTAATTTAGCCACTGTATCGAATAAATACCTAGGGTTGTGTTTGTTTTCTTCTAAGAGAGTCGAGAAATAAGCAGATCTAGCAGTTTTTACGGCCTTTCTGTATAAAATCATGCTCTCTTTCCACGAAATGCGAAAAACTTCCAGTTTTGTTTTCTTCCAGCTGCGCTCCATTTTTCTGGCTGCTGTTTTAAGGGCCCGGGTGTGCTCGTTGTACCACGCCGTTGGACTATTCTCTTTAATCTTCTTTAAGCGCAGAGGAGCAACTGTGTCTAAAGTGCTGGAAAAGAGAGAGTCAATAGTTTCTGTTGCAACATCAAGTTCCTCTGGGCTATCTGGGATGCTGAGGAGATGAAACTGATGAGGAAGTTTATTTATAAAGAAATCTTTAGTCTCAGCAGTGATAGTCCTGCCATATTTGAAGCGAGGGGACGGCTTTGCAGCCTTTGCTAAATGAAGTATACATGATACTAGGTAATGATCTGAGATGTCATCGCTCTGCTGCAGAATTTCAACGGTATCAACATTTATTCCATGTGACAATATTAGGTCTAGAGTATGATTACGGAGATGAGTGGGTCCTGATACGTGTTGCCTAACTCCAATAGAGTTTAGAATGTCTCTAAATGCCAATCCCAATGCGTCTTTTTCATTGTCTACATGGATATTAAAATCACCAACAATTAGGACTTTATCTGTAGCCAGTACTAACTCTGATAAAAAATCAGCAAATTCTCTGATAAAGTGTGTATTGTGTCCTGGTGGCCTATATACAGTAGCCAACACAAATGTTAAACAGGATTTATCAATTTCACTACATAATGTTACGTAAAGCACCAAAACTTCAAAATAATTATATTTGAAACTAGACTTCTGAGTAATACTGAAGATATTATTATAAATTACAGCAACACCTCCCCCTTTACCTTTCAGACGCGGCTCGTGTTTATAACAATAATCTTGTGGGGTGGACTCATTTAAAGTAATGTAGTCGTCAGGTTTTAGCCAGGTTTCTGTCAAACACAGCACATCTAGATTATTATCTGTAATCATATCACTATTATCTGTAATCATACCATTAACAATAAGCGTTTTAGAGGAAAGGGATCGAATATTCAGCAGCCCGAGCTTTATCATTTGATCATCTGTATTATATCTGTTGTTTATTTGTTGGACATCAATTACATTTTTACCGTTGAATAGTTTTGGTGTTTTTTTGTATTTACTAATTCGTGGAACAGACACAGTCTCTATGTGATAATATCTAGGTGAAAGAGTCTCTATGTGCTGGGATTTATCTGACTTCTGTGACGTGAGACAGCTAGCAGACGGTCGGGTAAGCCAGTCCGTCTGCTTCCTGACCTGGGCCCTAGTTAGTCAAGGTTTAGCTTTAAGACTATGTGCCAAATTACTAGAGAGAAGAGCGGCACCACCCCTGGAGGGATGGATACCATCTCTTTTCAACAGGTCAGGTCTGCCCCAAAAGCTTTTCCAATTGTCTATGAACCCTATGTTATTTTGCGGACACCACTTAGACAACCAGCCATTGAGTGATGATAGTCTGCTAAGTATCTCATCACTCCTTTTAATGGGGAGGGGACCAGAGCAAAAAATCCGGTTTGCCATCGTACTTGCGAGTTCACACACCTCTTTAATGTTAATTTTGGTGATCTCCGACTGGCGAAGTCGAACATCATTTGTGCCGACATGAATAATAATCTTAGAGAATTTATGATTAGCATTAGCCAGCACTTTTAAATTTGCTTTGATGTCAGGCGCTCTGGCTCCCGGTAAACATGTGACTATGGTGGCTGGTGTCTCTATTTTCACGTTCCGTGTAATAGAATCGCCAATAACTAGGGCACTTTCAACAGGATTCTCAGTGGGTGCATCACTGAGTGGGGAGAACCTGTTTGATGTTCTAATCGGAACGGAAGAGTGTTTTTTTGATCCGCGACTATGCCGTCTCACCGTCACCCAGTTGCCCTGCTGCACGGGCTCTACAGCCGGAACCGAACAATGTACAGATTTCACTGAGCTAGTCGCATCCAAAGCAGTGTCTAAAGCTGTTTTGTTCTCACTACTCTCAAATAAAGTCTGGATGCGTGTCTCTAATTCTGAAATCTTCTCCGTCAGTCTGACTATCTCCTTACATTTATCACATGTGAAGCCCTGTTCACCAACGGAGACAGATATACTAAACATGAAACATGTAGTGCAGGTGACAATAAAAGGAGAAGACATGGCTTACCGTATTTGTTGATTAATCCAACTTACCACAGTTGTTTGATGGACTAGTAAAGGCACGAGAGACAAAACAGGAAACCCGGATGCACAAATGGCAGGCTAACAGGCTAGTGAAATGCTAACGCGTTGTGAAATGCTAACACGTTGTGATAGTGATTTAAATTAAAAGCTAACAATGTCAATTTTAACGTGATAGGAAATATTAAACAATATATGGTGATGAGTAAGTTATATTCTTTCTTTACTTGTATTCAGTAAGCTTGAGAGTTTTTTTAGGCTAGTATTAGTTTTTTTTAAATAATATTGGAGATGGTGATAAGAATTATACAATTTAAATGGCATCAGAAATGTTTATATCATAACCTAATTTAAAGCAAAAATAACTATATCATGATTCGTGACAAATAAAGTTATCATGAGATAAAATTACTCGTAATAAAATGTATCGTGATCACCCACCCTCAACTCGGATATACATCATAGTTGGTAAGAAAAGAAAGTTGCAACTTCTGTTTCATGCCAATTTTAAAGTTTGAAGGATTTAAAGGGGTGATGAATTGAGAAATCAACTTTCCTTTGAGCTTTTGATATATAAAAGGTCATGGTAATATAAGAATATCCTGTAAGTTTCAGAGCTGAAAACTTCCTTGTTAGTCAAAGAAAAGCTTTTATAGACACCAGGCCCAGCAAACGATAGGTTTTTCAAAGTGGGGATCTATGACGTCAAAGGGAGGCAAGCACCGCCTCAGCAGAAGAATATCAACGCCTACTTCATCACTGCCTGTTTAGCCCCGCCCACCGATTCGCGCATGTAACATAGGCCTAGTGTTAAACCATCGAGCTACAAAGCAATAAACATGCCATTGAGGATTACAAAATATTGTGCAGTGACTGGGTTCAACAGTAATGCAACATGTAAGTAACATTCTAATGCCTGATCTGAAATGTAATGATTCATGTAGTCAGATGTTCTTTGACTGTGTCAGTAAATCAACTTGCGATGTTTCTCTTAGTAGGATGAAAATAATCTGTTATTTAACAGTGATTAAATTCTATAAAGAAAGCGATCAAAGAAAGCTCCTTTTGCAATCGTTTGAGCAGCACGCGCTGAACCTGTCAATCAAACAGGAGAGTTTATCAGTGACGCGTTCAGTAGCGGTTTTAGGCACGGGGCGGCATTTTTTCATGACACATGGGGGCCGGCACGAGCAGTTAAAAAAAATCCTCTGCGCCGTGAAACGGTTTTCTATTATCTATCATTTCACTGCGTGGGGAATTGGCATATTGGCACCCTCTGCAGCTGCAGGCGCCCCTGCTTGCTGAGAAGGTGCCGTGCACAGAAGCTGGGGGGCGCGGGCACAGTTCACCTCTGGGTCTCTCCCAAATGGAGCGGACAAGGGGAGGCCAATTCCGCCCAGGGTGGAATTCAATGTAGAACCGCCACTGGACGCGTTTATCAGTGACTCCCGTTTTATTCAACGAATCTCTTAACTATATCACGTTTGCACAGTTAGTGAAGATGAAAGCATTCGTTAGTGTACAGAAACTGAGTTGCAATGAGGAGATCGCTGCTTTCATGCGCTCAGCATGTGTGTGATCGGCTACAATGATCATCACTGCAACCTTTCATGCCACAATCTTAATATAATGCCATAGATCTAAATGTAATGCAACACTTTTCACGATTAGTTAACCATGAGAGCTGTAATTGTAAAAATGAGCTAAAAGAGAGAGTAATACTATTTCAAATGCAAAGACGTTAGCCAATCACAGCAGTGGGTGTTTACACTGAAGTCTCCCAGCGGACACGCCCCTTAAAACAGAGCGTTCAGAGCAGAGGGCTAAAGTCAGGGTAGGAAAAATGCCTTTTATTTATAAATTATGACAATTTTTGATGTAAAAAGCATTCTAACATTATAAGTGCACCCCAGGAAACATCATAAAACAATGAAAAAACGCCTTTCATGACCCCTTTAAGGAATTTATTGAAGGTTAAGTTTTGCTCAGTATGTAACAATAATTATTGTAGAAAATAATTTTGACTTGTACCTCAGTCTGTAAAAACTAATTAAAAAAAGCATTGACAGAAATGCACTTACAGTGGAATTTCTTGTTCATTTTGCGCAGTAGACTTCCATTGAAAGTGCATTGTGCAGTCACATTTACTGTTGCATGGTGACTCGCATTCACAGTTTTTGCGTGTTCAAGTTGGTCACACAAATTCACTGTGCTGACCAACAAGAAAGCTGCATGGTCTGCAAAATTTTGACTACATTTTGCTAATCTGACCATACCTTAAATGCACCCTAAACTAGGGCTGGGCGGTATGACAATATATATCGTTACTGCGGTATAAAATGTCTATCGTTAGAGATTTTGCTATATCGTGGTATGTAAATATATGGGTCAATGACGTATAAGGATTTTCAACAGGCCAATTTTAAAATACAAAAAATAATAATATCTATTGCAATTGTTCAAACATTAAGAATGTTGTGTACACATAAATTCATATTCATTTTAAATTGAGTGATTTTACTGTTTTTTCACCTAGATGAATTGGCCGTAGCCTTAAAAAATGTAATGTGGTGCGATTTATCCTAAAATGAATTTATTTTCTTAACATGCTTAACAAGTTCTCAGTAATTAAAGTGTTTATAAAAAAAGTATTTGCATTTCTTTAGAGTTTTTGCAAAAGATGATCTCACATTTTGTTTTTAATTTCAGAGTTGCCTTCTTAAATGTAGTTAACAGACTCTTGCAAATTGCATAAACCTGATAAAAATGTTTTAAAAATACCATTCACTTAAGTATTCTGTATCAGTGATTCATATTTCAGCCACAGAAATTAGATATTTTATTTTTAAATTTAATACAGTTATTGCTATTATTGGTCGCACCACATGATGAGTGGTCACTCCAAATGACATGAACATCTCGAATATTATTAAAAATCTATTTAAAGAGATCAATAAACAATTTCATACAAAAAATAATTAAAACCACATTTTATTAATTATGAACATAAACAAACATTTTATTTTATTTTTTTAAATAAAAAATCAAATTGCAATCAAGTGCAACATTTCATTTAACTTGACAATGGAGACGATGGAAAAAAATAATTTTGATTTAATTTTGATGAGAACCATGTATAATCATGGAATAATGCCTTGTAATGAAGAGTTTTAAGTAAATGCACATTTGTGACCCTGGAGCACAAAATCAGTCATAAGTCTCACAGGTATATATGTGGCAATAGCCAACAATACATTGTATGGGTCAAAATTATAGATTTTTTTTTTATGCCAAAAATCATTAGGATATTAAGTAAAGATCATGTTCCATTTTGTACATTTCCTACCATAAATATATCAAACATGTATCATTATTAGTAATATGCATTGATAAGGACTTCATCTGGACAACTTTAAAGGAGATTTTCTCAATATTTAGATTTTTTTGCACCCTCAGATTCCAGATTTTTAAATAGTTGTATCTCTGCCAAATATTGTCCTATCCTAACATACCATACATCAATGGAAAGCTTATAGATGATGATATAGATTTTTAAAAAAAAGACCCTTATATGACACATTTTTGGCCTTGTTGTGAAAAAACGTTTAATTAAATTTGACAGTCATCATGCTGCTGATGGGTATTTGTAACAAATGCGGACAAACGAAAGTGCGGCACATGGTGTTAACTGCAGGCATTTCTTTAAACCCAGTTATTTTTGAATTTTGCCCAATCTTGGCTGCTCAATTTAGAGTAGCGAGAGGTTGGCTCAGGTTTACTTTGGACCAATGATAGATGACAGCAGATGATCATGTTAATGAAAAAATAAATTTCCACCAGAGCAACTCCATGTTGCTTAATTTATAGTTTTCATTTAACATTTTTTTAACACACTTTCCTCTTCTCCTGGCAAGATACTCTGCTCTTGCTGCAGGGTCAGAGTTAACACGCTGTCTATAGCGAGCGTAAATAGTTATAAATAAATAAATAATAAATTACTAATAAATGCATAATTACTCAAATAAAATTAATGCTCTAAAAAATTTTTTTGTATTTTTTTCTCATAGTGTACACAGATTAAAAATAAACCGTCTGAAATGTTTGTAAATTATCCAAATTGGAAAAAAATCTTTTCCAAATAATATTAAAATAAAGTACTTTATGTATATAAACCATCAATTGAATATAAAAGCACAAAAACTGCCAATCTAGGACATATATCTATCATGGAAAACACTCTGCAGTGGTCGCAGCACATGATATTTGGTCGCACCACATGATATTTTTAAATTCACTCAAAATTTACAGGCATAGAATTGGCCACCTAAACAAAACAAGCTAGATTCCCACAAAAGGTCACTATGCAATTTACAATGAAAATATATATTTGTAGAAATAACTTAATATTCATTGTTTTTTTGAGGTCGCACCACATGATATCCAAATGTGGTAACTACATACCAGCCATTAAAAAGGTTATTTTTTTCCAAATTTGAAAGAGAGTTACAAAGCTGCTTGCTGCTTCAATGGGTCGTTGGCAAATTGGTATATGATGCAACTTCCTGTCTCTGAATGGATTTCAACATAAAGTCCAAAAATTGGTAGTTTCTTGATGGTCGCACCACATGATATTTCATAAAATGGATATGGACAATGTTTGTTTGTATATTATGAAAGAAATAAAAAAACAAATGCTTTGCAATTTTGTGCAGGATTATAAAACACTTGGGAAATCATGCCAAGTAGTATAGAAAATAAATGTAAAATTAATTTAGAGTAATTTCAAAGATGTTTCCAAAACAGAAGTTATGGCCGGACGGTCCCACCACATGACATTTTGACACTTTAAATAACAGAAAAATTACAAATAACTAATGTTTTTTGAAAAATTACAGTGAGTACATACATGGGAGAGGTACTATATATATATGGTATCTTTTTATGCATTTAAACCAGTTTTTAACTGAAAAAAATGCAATCGGACAGAAAATGTAGGCGTCACGTCATTGACCCATATAGTACTATATTGACACTTCAGAGTCATGAAATGGAATGAGAATATAAAAAACAGGGCATGCTTGATGTTAAATATAGTTATAAGCGCAATATATTCTGAAAAGGAACACAGTGCTCGTGCTTGATGTTAAAACGTGCTATTAAGCACTAGGCAGTGAAAAAAGAACTCAATGCAGTGTGCACTGACTGACACACAACGTAATCATGCTCACAGAAAGCTGTGTCTCTTAGCATGAGGTTGCAAATGTAATTCTCTTTGACTTTCACGCTTTATTGCGGTTGAATGGGCGAATTCGCTGCTCATTGTGTGGAGCAGTCATGTAAACACAGCCAGTTATGTCTAAAGTGAAATTAAACAGTTGTAAACTGGATGTGTATCAGTATAAAAGATCTGTGCGTTTGGTCTTAAAGTGACAGCAGCCCAATATACCTAACTGCTGCCATGTCATTAAATCAACCCTCTACAATGCGAGTAAATCGCATATGTGACCAAATGTCACGCTAGGTGAAAAAAAATGTCTTTAATTAGCCAATGGCTAATAAACTTTATGATTTCAGTCGCCTGTGATTGAGCTAAAAAAAAATAAGTTTAGCACAGATATAATTGAATTGAGAATTAAGAATATAAAGAGAATTGATGCGCTTAGATCTACAGTAATTGCAGGGCTCGACAGGACTGTCCAAGAGTTGACAGAACTGTCACTGTTCCGATCGGGCCAGTGCTGCGTCGCCATGAAAGTTTATAATTTGTGCTTTTTAGCCTTGTCTATTTAAACATTCAAACGCATGAAGAGGCGAAAGATAACTTGCGTGCGTCTGACAGGACCTAAATACTAATTTCTTCTTGCACTTGAACAGACACTTTCACACAAAATAATGTAAAAATGCCTGTCTTGGCGAGTATCCTAGTAAACATAGGTTTACGTAAACATTTGTTTTCTTAAGCAGGGTTTTCCTGGGTCCAAAATGGTCTTCGGTGGTGGTCAGACATGGTCATCCACACACACAGTAAAAAGTACCCTACCCGCACGATCTGCGAGCCCAATACTGACAATAAATTTAAAATAAATGCAAAGAAACAGTTTGTGATTTTTGCTTATCTTATTTTGATATTTCATATCTCTTACCTTGATGTTTGTTTATTTTGTTCCTCATTGTTTATACTGTTTACATTTGTTAAATATTTTGGTATATAATCATATCAATATTAAAAAGTTGCATTAAAAAGTTACCATATACAATTAAATAAAATTAGCAGCTAGCTAACAACAACTAGCTTTGTTCTGGTTTCACCTCATTCCAGTATAAACAAAATTATTTTATAGCCTAGGTAATTTACTACACATTGTCAATATAAATAACCTGAAAATACTGTGGATTATTAAGACTAATTCCTACTAACCACCCTTGCTAAATGGGGTAAGCACACTTGCATTCTCATTTCAGAGGTGTTCTGAGTAAATGATTATACACCGATTTGTGAGTTCAGTGTTGGACAGATCAGTTATTAACCAGTTATTTAAATGAATCGGTTTAAACGAGTCATTAGGTCTTAAATCGGACATTAGCGGACGCATTGTGGGCGAATCCCGGCTGTTAGGACATTGCAAAAGATTTGTATGCCGTGTTGGGGAAAGTTACTTTTAAAAGTAATGCATTACAATATTGCGTTACTCCCTTAAAAAGTAACTAATTGCATTACTTAGTTACTTTTTAAGAAAAGTAATGTGTTGCATTACTTTTGTGTTACTTGGGCTGGGCTTGTTTGCTATTTTTAATTTTTTTATAACAAAAAAAGTTCTATTTTTGGGCAAATGTAAAGACTCTTTCACACCAAAATTTAAGGCTGAAGGAAATGCCAATTCACTCCTGTACAGTAGAGGGCGCCGCTCAAACAAACCTTTCAACTGTGCTGCTGTTCTGGATACCGAGAGAATAGGACGAGGGAGAATTCACTTCACCAATAAAAACAAACAATCTCATTTTTGCTTATGGTTTAACTGAATCATCGTAGGTCAGCAGCAAGTACATTGGTCAATAAAGTGAGATTAAATGCATACAAATTTTATTTAACATATTTAATTATTGGAGGTTCTGATTTTGCATTTGACAGATTTTATTCATTTTGATAAATACTGAATCTTTTTTTGTGCAAATGAGATTAGTAAATGCCTGCTCACATTTAGTCTAGAACACCAATATCAATCATGTTTATGCACAACACAACACGTCTATGATTTTTTCCCCCAACATTGGGACAGGAGAGCTGTCAGTCAATAAATGGGAAAACAAAGTAACTTGCATTACTTATTTGAAAAAGTAATTCAGATATTTTGCTGTAAAGTAATGCGTTACTTTACTAGTTACTTGAAAAAAGTAATCTGATTGCGTAACTCAAGTTACTTGTAATGCGTTACCCCCAACACTGTTTGTATGAACACAGAAAACACCTAATCACTGGATAGGATTTTTTTCCCGTTTATTAAAAGTGTGGTTTATGTCAGCTGCATGTACGGAACGCTTGTCAGAGAAGAGGAAACTTTTTTTGAGTGCAATTCACACCCAGCGGTAATTCAGGGGATTCTGACCTCTTACCATTGTGTCGGTTCAGTTGATTTTGATTCATATGTCTGAGGGAGAAAGAGCTAGACAGTGCTTAGTTTGGAGACAAAGAGAGTGCGCAGGGTTCTCTCTCTCAGTTAAAATGCACCCTATCACAAGCGCAGCTGTCATCGACATCACTCATAAATCACAATAACTGATCAAATTTTCAATGCCGGAAAAACCCTGTTAAGTGAACGTAAACAGTCGAGAGAGAAAACGCATGTGTAACAGTATCAGTATATTGTATCAGTGCATTAGTCTTAAAGTGATAGCAGCCTAATATACCTGCTGCTGTCTGTGTTTTTAATGTTAATCAAACAACAAAAAACTCACTGTAAAAAAAAAATCACTCACTGCTCTTGACTTTTGTAACTTTATTAAGGATTCATCTATATTTAATTTATACAGTGAAGAAATTAATTTCTGTACATTATCTACTTAATCCGTTTCTAACTATTGTTAGATCTACCTGAAAAACCTGAAAAGCAGAATTGATTATTTGTTCTTATTTTATTAGATTGTTTACTTGTCTTTAACAGTGTTTGAAATGTATATTTTATATTCTAGTGTATGATTTTTTTTTCTTCTTGCATTCAATGTAAAAAGTCTGGTGAGTAAAAGAAAAAAATTACTAGACAATGGCGGCTCGAGTCTCAGTGTGTCCGTAGAGGATTGTTAATGTAAATCAAACAAAAGAGAAAATAACTTTTTTAGCTTTAATAAGAATAAATGTATGTTTAATTCATACAGTGAAGTCTTTGCAATATTTTATTTTTATATTTGATTATTACATTTCTGTACTAATTCTAACTATGTTTAATAAATACATTTTTGTTATATTGTATTTGTCCTATTGTTTGAAAGTTGCTTCTTTTTTCTTATTTTTAATAACAGAAATGAGATATTAAAAAAAACACAGAATAATAAATATCGTTATCGTAAAATAGATATATATCGTTATCGTGAATACACATTTTTTCATATCGCCCGCCCCTTCCCTAAACACACACAAAGCTGCTTGTTTACTCCCTTATACTCTCTTCACATCTTTTCTCCTTACAACATGGCAGGATGTAGTCACGTGCCGGTTCTTTTTTAACAATGGAGGTGTTTCATGTCAATGCAGGGAACCCACCAGGTTTATAGGGCTCGTTTCACTTTTTCTCAGAAGAGCTGTTACACTGAAAGCACAACAAGGAAGATGAGTGTTTTGCTATACTATGTTCTATACTTTGTTGGCGAGTTATATCGTGAATAGTGTGATGAAAGCAGGGCCTATTGGTAAGTGCTGAAGGCAAGTTTTGCACACAGTGAATGAAACATCTTCACCTCTGCACTGCTGCTGCATAAACAGTACATTTCACAAGCCATTTGCATCTTGGCAACTTCCTACAACGATAATGCCGGAGGTTTTCTGCTGTATCCATACCATCATAATCTCGTCACTGCAAACCATTTGATTGAATTGCAAATATCACACTCTATGTTACAAAAGATTTCTATTTCAAATAAATGCTGTTCTTCTGAACTTTCTATTCATTAAAGAATGCTGGGGGAAAAAAATGTTTTAAACATTGATAATAGTAAGAAATGTTTCTTGAGCAGCATATTAGAATGATTTCTGACAATTAAGATTTTCTTTTTTACAAAATTACTTTGCCATCACAGTAAATATCATAGATTTTAAAATGTATTCAAACTGAAAACAGTTATTTTAAATTGTAATATATTTCATAATATTGTGTTTTTTCCCCTGTATTTTTGATCAAATAAATGCAGCTGTTGTGAGAATAAGAGACTCCTTTCAAAAACATAAAAAATCTTTCCGGCCCAAAACTTTTGAAAATGTAAAAAAAAAATGTTTTTATGTCTGTATAATAAAGGATCGCTGTGCGCAAAACTGCTGTCATCACCGCAATAATTTTAGCTAAAAGTTTATGTTTGTTATGATGGCACATCTCTACGCAAAAGTAAGCATTTTTTCAAGATTTACCATTTCAATTAGTAGTAAAATTCCATCAAATTTAATTTAATAATCCTTACATATTATGAATTAAGACTTAAATAAGTAAAAAAAACTAAAGCTTAATAAAACATTTTGTATAAATCTTAAACTTAAATTTAAACATATTTTTAAATTTATGAATACGAATCACATAAACTAAAGGGTCCATTCCCTTGTTCCATTAAGATTTATACAAAATGTTTTGAGCTCTATTTTTTTTTTTTACTCATTTAAAATTCTTAATATGTAAGAACTATTCATAATATGTAAGGATTATTCAGTTCATTTTAAATGAATTTTACTATTAATTGAAATGTGTAAATCTTGAAAAAGAAAAAAAAATGTATGTCCAAAAATTCAATTGAGCATGATCATTTGTTTGAACTGCAAGTAGCACACTGCCTGACTTTGCGTATTAATTATCGTGAGTTATGTCTTTGAGGTGTCATTAGGTACAATGTCTGGGCTTGCACAGCAGGTTTTGATTATGTAAGATAATGAGGTTTCTCAGCTGGGCTCATCTTATGTGAGAAAGTCTTTTGTTGTAACGTACAGTCGTGTTTTGAACTCTTATCAGATCGCAGTCACAAGCGTCTCCCGTACGTTTGTAATCAGTGCATCTTCTGCCCTCCCATCCCATTAGCGTCAAATCTATTCCTCAGATTCTCTCATAACCTAGCAACAATGCAAACACCTGGCCGTAGCTTTCACAAGAGTCCTCTCCATTCCCGACGAGCGTGTCCCAAGTGCAGCATCGCTTCCTGACCTTTCTCTGCGCTGTCTGTTGACAAGCTCGGTGGGCTCAGCACCTGGGCCAGTCATTCTAATCGGGGAGCCCAAGCTGCCCTGATGACGTTAGCTAGGACGGGCGCGGGCCAGCGGGACATTCTCATGGCATTGGCGTGATTCTTTTCCTGAAATCAATCCAAGGACGTGTTAGATGCGAGCTGAATGTAAAGATGTACAACAGGACTAAGCCTTACGCCTGTTCATGTTAGACTAGAATATTTCAAATTCAATTTCATAATCATTTAATATGCTTTTTTACATGTTTCACAACTTTCTTTAGTGTGTAATGTTGCTGTTTGCACAAATTCACTACAAAGCGAGTTATTCTCTATATCAAGTGCGCACTGTTTCTGAACTCCCTGAAATGCCTCCATTGTAGTCTTGAGTTGTTTTCACGGGAACCTACACACCACAATATTCCTCCTTTAAATAATTCCCACCCAAGACATATGCGAAGCCTGGTTGAGTTGCGTTAGTAGTGTGTTTATGTCAGCTGGGACGCTGCTTTTTCCACCCCTGCACAAGTCATGCTTCCGAACGTGGTTTAGGGTTGATCAGCTTGTTCTTCTTGATTGTCATTACCGGACTTGGGCTCGAACTTATAACTGCAAAACTGATGCCATAGCGTAGTTACAGTAGTGTTTACAGCAGCATCTCAGGAAGCCTCCGGAGCAGTACATGCTGGTTATGGTAAGGGCCGTTGCATTTCTGACAAATGCTCTAAGCAGTAGACAACAGACTGGGGCCGGCTCACCAATCAGAGCAGACTGTGCTTTTCGGAAGGTGGGTTTTAAAGAAACCAAAACTAAAACCAAGCGTTCAGACAGAGGTTGAAAACAGGTGCTGCAACCTAAATAAGAAAAACAGTTTTTTGACCATTAAATGATGTAAACGAATTCTAGTAAACCCCATAAGCAAAATTATGAACCTGTAAATGAGCATAATAGGACCCCTTTAAACGTTTTATCACAATAATAACGGAATTTATATGCAATATAATACATTGCGATTCAAATGGCTTAAAGTAACACAAAGTAATCACATTAGCATACTTTATGGAGCAATACAGATGTTTTTAGGGTTCAATTCTCGCTATTAACTAGTTGCTTATTAGCATGAATATTACTAGTATATTGGCTGTTTATTAGTACTTATAAAGCACATATTAATGCTTTATTCTGCATGACCTTATTCTACACCCCTAATACGCTACGAAAACAACCTTACTATTAATAAGCAGTAAATTAGGAGTTTATTGAGGTAAAAGTCATAGTTAATAGTGAATATGTGTTCCCCATACTAAAGTGTTACTATGTTATCATGTATATTACTGCATCATTATACTATAAATATAAAAAAAATCTATATATTGGATTTTTTTTTGAAAGAAATTGATTGCATTAAATTGATCAAAAGTGACATTAAAGACATTTATAATGTAACAAACGATTCCTACAGTATTTAAAAACAAATGCTGTTCTTTTGAACTTTCTATTCATTAAAGAATCCTGCAAAATGTATTACGTTTACCACAAGTATATTAAGCAGCACAACTGTTTTCAGCATAGGTAATAAGAAGAAATGTTTTATGATTTCTGAAGGATCATGTGACACTGAAGACTGGAGTAATGATGCTGAAAGTCACAGGAATAAATTACATTTTAAAATATATTAAAATTGAAAACAGTTATTTTAAATTGGAATATATTTCACAATATTGTGTTTTTTTTATCAAATAAATGCAGCTGTGGTGAGAATAAGAGACTCCTTTCAAATTTGAAATTGTAATAATATGTCACAATATTACTTACAATATTATATTAATGTTTTTCATGTATTTTTGATCAAATAAGTGCAGTTTTTGTGAACATATGAGACTTCTTTCAAAAACATAAAAAAAAAACTCCAAACTTTTTAGTGGTAGTATATGTATGCATTTTTTTTTTTTTTATATTATTTTTGTATAATAAAGGATCACTGTCCGCAAAACTGCTGTCATTATCGGCATTATCGGATTTTTTTTTAGCATTTTTTCCCCAAAACGTTTCTATTTTGGTCATAATTTTATGATTTTTACATCATTATCGCAGTGTCATTACCAGAATAGTCTCTATATCAAGAATTTTTATGTCAGAAACAGTCAGTTTCTTTTTATTTCTAGTTCAAAGCTATCTGCTGTATTAGCCAGCCCAAGTCTTCTCTTAAAAGAAATGAGATCGACCATCGCACTGTAACAAACATCCATACCATCATGCATTATACCACAATCCATTTGATAAATCTGAGAAATGTTTTAACATCGATGAAAGAAGTCTTACTTTTCAAGCTTTCAAAAGTGCCCTAATTGAAGAATATTATTATTCATATAATAGGATGATATAAACGTATTCATATCCCATTCTGTCTTCTAAAGCCCACCTGTGTTAAGATAGTAATCTAATAGCATTTTAGAGCCTGTATGCAGTTCCTGCCTCTAATTTGATCTTTGCTTGATTCCTTTGCAGGAGGGGGTGGGAACAGAAAAGGCAAGAGCAAGAAATGGAAACAGATGCTTCAGTTCCCTCATATAAGCCTGTGCGAGGAGTTACGTCAGACTATAGGTACACATCTCACACTTATATCATACTACATGTCATATATGTGTTGATATGTAGGTCACATTCATGTCATATGAACGAATGTGGCAATACTGTTCACTCTTTGATTCTCAAATTCCTGGTCATTTTAATGTGACTGCTTTGTGGTGTCTTAAAGCTATCTGAAATGTGATTCAGAATATGGCAATATGAAAAGGAAATCCCAATCCTAAAATGATGTGGTCCGCCTGGTGAACGATACAATGAGTGAAAAAATTACATGGATTTACATTGAAGGAGTATCTTAAATAGTATAGCAGAAGTCTTAATTATCATTTTAAGATTATTTTAAATTCATGGGATTAATAACCTTCAAAGAACGATGATTCAATTTAAATAAATGTGAGCACTGCACATTCAAATTCAAAACGCAGGTTTTACAGGCTTGCGGTTTCAGAGCAGTTCACAATCAATGAATATCGCACATTTATGCCAAGTAATTGCTTATGATCTACTGTTGATAAATTACTTTATGCTGTCTATACTGTAAAATGTTGTGATGGTTATAAGAGTGCACATTTTATCTTTTTGAATGAACAGTTGAAAGTAAAGCATAGACATTTCAAAATAATAATCCTGGGTGTATTTCCGGCTTGTTTGTAATGAAAAGTTCTGCATTATGCATATAATAATAATAGTTTTTTGTTGTTGTTATTATTTGTATTTTGGTGGTCACATAATTATTGGCTAATCTATTAATAGTAATTGGCTAATATTAAAATTCTGTACTATTTTGTCTGAAGTCAATCATTTTAAATGCTACAATTTAGGCATCACAATATTATAATGTGCCGTATGAAAAAAGGGAACCAGTGTTATTATTAAAATGATTTACTAGAGGTACTATTAAAAAAATGTTAGATGACAGCAAAGGCATGCACAATTAAATATCCATTATTGACCAACACCAAATAAAAAAAAAATAATAAATCTATATATATATATATATATAGGTGTTGTGCATGATTTTATATGGTTGTTAGGGTGTTGTGTGGGTGGTTGCTAACAGGTTTATGGGCATAATATCATGCATCTGTTCATTTAAAAAAAAGTTTAAGCACATCTATTCTCAACAAGCTATGATTTGAGTTATCATTCATGTTTGTAGTACAAACAGTGTGGGATGAGTTACGTGTTGAATTTACTACTTAAATTTAGGAGTTTGTTCACATCCTAAGCCTATGTGAAAGCAAAGCTGCAGTAACAAATGTATGAATTAAAAAATAAACACATATCACATATTGAAGAAAAAAACATCTTGAGTAACGTCTCCGTTACGTATGGTAACCCTCGTTCCCCGAAGGAGGGAACGGAGATATACGTCGGAGGTGAACCGACGAATTGGGATTTTGCTTGAGAGACCAATCCACTTCAAGTTAAACTAAGGGTGTTTTCACACTTGGTCCTTTTCAGGGGTCTGAGCGCGGTTCGCGTGATTTTTGGCCCATATGTGAACACTCCAAACGATCTCAGACCCCTTTAAAGCGAACCGAGACCACCTCGGGAGTTGGTCTGGGTACGGTTTGATCTCATCTTATGGTATGGTTCGCTAAAAACACGCAATCTGAGCACAAACCGCTCTGGGCTTACTTGATTTTTATGTTTGCGAATTCCAATGTAGTTTGGTCATCAGATGCCTCTGTACAAATCGGCTGTTCATCATGTCTGCTTCTTCTGGCAAATCTTTACAAATTATTCGTTCACAACTTACACTTGTTTATTGCAATTTTAACCACTTCCGAACTGAGACGCGGCTGCGCGCCTTGCCAGTTTAAAATGGTTTTGAGCGCACACACCTAAAGCGCATGCACAGAAGCCAGCTGTCACAGCGCGTGTACTAAACGGAATCTTTAGCGTCTTATTGCATTTATTTTAAAGTGTCAAAAACACACAAGTTTCACATAAACAGGTGGTTTTGTCTTAGGTGAATGTAAACATCTGCATTACTAGCCTAATATAAGAATCAGTGGAGTACGTCATACAGTGAAGAATATGCAGTTTTATTTTTTCATGTGATTATTCCATTTCTTACATGAATGCTGCTTTTAGGCATACTTATACTTTACCTGGAAAATTTAAAGCAGTTTATTTAATTTGCATCTTTCTTTTATTATTTGATTGTATTGTTTATTTGTTGTATGCTGATGTTATCATTGCCTTCTGCAATAAAATAAACATGAATCAAGGAAAACAATTCAAAATAAATTTTATTTACAAAGGTGGATGTGTGATATAGCTAGTGCAAGAATATGTAGTATTGCAAAAAATAGTTTTGTGTAAAAAGATAAACAACTTAATTCAACAGCATTTGTGGCAATGTCATTAAAAAAAAAAATTATTTACAAACAAATATCTTGGTTACTGAGGTTACTTGTAAGTGAATGGGATCAAATGTTGAAGGCCATATGGTCAGCCATCAAACACTGAACTGGACTGGATCCAGAAAGCAACAGTATGAACACAAAGGGGTCTGAGACCACATTCCTACTAAAGTTGACCAAAAAAGGATCTGAGTCCTCTTTCAGGTACAGGGACAGTGTGAACATAAAGAGAACTGGGTCCTTTTTCACTTGGTCCACCTCTTGGTCCACTTAAAGGAGTCTGAGTTCGGTTCTTTTAAAGAGGACCCAAGTGTGAAAACACCCTAAACGAGCCAATGGACATTGGCATGTGAACTCGGCATCACATGCTCTGCCCCCGCAGCACAGGTATAAATAAGGAAGCAGATGCTTGAATCTTTGGTTTTCGCTGAGGAGCCGAGCTAGTGACCCGGTACAACAACCATGGCGACGAGACGTACGTCTCCGTTCCCTCCGCCAGGGATTGAGGGTTACCATACGTAACCGAGACTCTGCCTTTCAGTCGGTCACTCTCGACATACGTCAGATGTGAACAGACGAATTGGGATCCCTACCAAAATGCCATGTTGCTGGTCCTTCCAGCACCCTGCATAAGCCTCTCAGTCTCCCACCTGTTTACGACGGAAGCTCATGCAGAGAGAGTCAATCACTGCTTTTCCACATGACCCACTCAGTGAGACTATTGGATAACACTGGGAAAGCGTGCACTTTCTATCGGAAACAGAACGCTGCTGAAGCCACATCATGCCCGAAGGGAGGTAACCACATGGAAGTTACACATATGGACTAGCCAATTTAGGGTAGTACAACATATGAAATGTCTCTAGAGTGGTTCCAGCCTAGATAGGGGGGAGACTACACTGGCAGAGGGAAAGACACTGGCTAGCCAGCAGGGTAGCTGTACCGTGGAAGAATACACATATGGGGTTGCTGCAGGGACCGCTACATATGGACACCCAGCCTAGCGCAGGTTAATCAATGTATATGAGTGTTAGGCCTGGCGCCAGACGCTCCGCCACTAGCTGGCAGTACATTGTGTCTGGAGAGGCAAACAGATCTATCTGTGCATCTCCGAAGCGCCTCCAAATCTGCTGGACTGCATAAGGGATGGAGTCGCAACTCTAACAGAAGCGCGGGCTGTTGTGAGAGCTTGTTGGCTGCACGATTGAGCAGGCCTGGGATATGAATGGAAGGAAGCAACCTCAGATGCTTCTGACTCTATACAAGGAGATGGTGGGCAAGTTGCCACATGCGACGGGGGCGTATGCTACTTTGATGGTTGATGTACGCAATGGTCGCAGTACTGTCTATACGGACCAGTACGTGCTGGTCCTGTAGAGGACCTTTGAGGTGGCCCAGCGCAAGACGTACTGCTAGCAACTCAAGGCGCGTTGTCTGGTTGACCGAGTCCAGCTCCATACCGAGATAAGAGTTCCTCTGATGAGCCAGTTGTCGAGGTAGTTGAGGATTCTCTCAGGGGAACAATGGCTGCCTCTGCGACTTTTGTAAAGAGCAGACAAAAACTTGCAGGCCCGGCAGGGGAGACGCGGATTACCCTGCCAAGTGTTAGCGGTCTTAGGAAACAGCTGCATCGCAACCGACCGCTCCACTGGGGGGATCTCCACGTACCCCTTTGCTGTCCCTCCATCAAAGGTAGTGAGGGGGGAGGAGGAACTGGACCAGTTTCGGGCAGTTAAAGGTGCCGTCCACGATCTAGTCACCTCCTCATGCACTTCCGCATCACCCTCCGATACAGCGATCAACATACTATCCTCCGGAGCCCTGAAGGAAATGAGTGGAACCCCCCGAGAGTTTCCCCCAATCCTCTGGAAGCACCAATGGCTGTGGTGTGCAGGAATGAGGGGCTCGTCGGGGAAGCCCTCACTGTAATCCTCCGATCACCAGTGCTATTAGCCAAAATAGAACAGTTCTGATGGCCACCAGAACCAGAACTAGATTGGGGAATAGGCAAAGGGACTCCACCCTGCTTAAGGTATTGGAGTCTCAATTGTAATGCCGTGATGGTCATGTCCCCGCAGTGGGAACGTGACGCATCCACAAATGCTGCCTCAGCATGCTTAACACCCAGACACAAGAGACAGCGATCATGACCATCAACCGAAGCCAGATAGGGGACCGCATCCAGAAACACACGGGCAGAATGACATCTTGAAAAAGACACAGTGTCACACCCGTGTAAGCTCTTTTAAGGAAAGAAACGCTTTATTTATCCAAATAAATTTAATTACTAAACTAAATTATATCAACTACATTACTTGAATATATATGATAATTGAAATGAGCTGATGACATCACCGTTTTCTCCAGAGCGGCTGTACAGCCGAATCAAATTCTGTTCATTATTTTCCTGTTTAACACTGTGAAGCTGCTTTGAAACAATCTGCATTGTAAAAAGCGCTATATAAATAAAGTTGACTTGACTTGACTTGACTTGACTTTCTCAGTGCTGAGATGCACAGGGATATGGCCGCAGCACGCCAGACAGGGAAAAAAGTGCAGCCCCACTGTGTGCACTCACTCTCAGCTCTCGTCGAAGGTGCGGCAGACTGACAGGCTGTCAGTGTGCACTCACTCTGACGAGAGCTGTGAAAACAGCTGTTTAGCTCTATAGCTCTATAGACCACCGCTGCAGCGTCGTCTTGCCAACACGGGGTGTAGAGGCTTCTTCCTGAAAAGAGCAAGGCTCGTAATAGAGTACTCTCTGTAGACTGCAGAGCTGAACATAGAAGAAAGCTCGGCTCCGAAGCGAAAAGCAAAGCTCCGCTTCCATATTTATACCCACGCTGCGGGGGCGGAGCGTGTGATGCAAAGTTTGCATGCCAATGTCCATTGGCTCGTTTAGTTTCACTCGAAGTTGATTGGTCACTCAAGCGAGATCCAAATTTGTCGGTTCACCTCCAATGTACGTCGAGAGTGACAGACTGAAAGGGGAACTTGCAGTTACCCTGTTTTGCAGTTCAATGCGTGACAGACTGAAAGGAAACTTGCAGTTACCCTGTTTTGCAGTTTAATGCGTGCTTTAGTCTGTTTAATTAAGTAAAAGCGTTTCTGAGATACATGATTTATTCTGAGATTATATAGGTTTGTTCTGTATGGACGTACGACGTCTCAAAAAAAGGCTTAAAAAGTCTAAAATGTGATTTTGGCACCACAAATCGGTGTTTTATTGTTACACATTGTTAATGATAATTTACTAGTTGTGAAAATGAAATTTGTGACATCATTTGCAAGTACAGTTATTTAGGTATAATGTCTTGATCTTTGTGTGTTGGGACAAGTGGTGTTTCCGTCATTGTTTTTGGCAATCACACATGGGTGGAGCGTGTGCACGGACTTGAGACTAGCATGGAATTTTCTCACTCAATTTACAACTCACTGCTGCTGCTTCTTATTGCTTTTAGAGGGAAGAACTGCCCATAACTGCTGGTCTAGGGTCAGCTTTCGCCATAATAATAGCTTACTGGCGAAACAGGGCATCAGAGGGTTTTACAGCATTAAGTAATGTAGCCAATCACAAACATATAAGTTAATTTCTTGAAGTTCCTCATGCTTGCAAATCCTTTCTAAGTTAACTTATAAAAACAAAGTATAGAAATTATGTATAATATTATATATCATTTATTCTTGAATCGTACTTTAAAGGTTCACATATATTCTGTTTATATAACTATTTTTCCCTTTACTTAGATTGCACAAAATAGTGATTAGTAATATAAATGCAAATCCAGATCCACTATTTTGAATAAAGTTTTTGCTCAGTTTTTATGCATATTATGTTCTTATGACAGTTTTTCAAAAATTAGATCCTCTTCCCTTGTATTGTGATATTGTGATATGTATCGTATCGCCAGATTCTTGGCGATACACACATTCTATTTACATGTGTTTTTAAGAAAGAAGCGCATCTAACCTTAAGGCCTGTACACACCGGGACGATTATCGCGTGCGCTTATCGCCAGGGTTTTTCGAGGCGTTTTTCGGCGCGTCTTTGTGTTCACACCCAAGCGATTTTCACTGGCAATGCACGGAGTGAACGTGCAAATTCACTTCCTGACAATAGATGTTGCTTATTGAAAAACAGAAATAGCCCGGTACACAAGGTGGCGCTGCGCAACTTGCTTCTGACACTCGCTTGTCACACAGAAGAAGAAGAGAGACAGTATTTACAGTATTTGCGATTCCTCTCCATAACAGCACCCTCTTATCAAGATTTTTGCAGTCACTGTGGCGTTTGTCATACAACTTTCTATGTTCAGACACCGAGACCAGCAGCTCTACATTCATCTTTCCTCGTTGCATCTTCTTCTTCGCTAATGTGTGCTCGGCAAGACTGTTTTATGCTTGAGCGCCACCAAGTTGTGTTTTACTGTAACTTCAGCAGCTCCAGGCACGTGAACAAAAACGGCGATCTCATTGGTCAGCCAGTTTTTAATGCGCAGCGTCAAAACCAAAAAACGAACCCAAGGCGTTTTTAAAAAAAATGATGCTTTTACGCCTGCCGTTTAGCGCACCGGTGTGCACACTCACATTGGCGCCCTTTGTTTAGTCACCAGGCGTCCCGGTGTGAATAGGCCTTTACCCTGGAGTTGGTTTACCCTCCGCCTATGCAACCAAAGTTTCACACAGAGACTAGCACATACATAGATTCACACACAAAAACACTTTTTCGTTCGTCTGTTTCGCACCTTCTGAGGGTATTACATTAGTCCAACATTTTTGCAATCTTTGTAAAGGTTATGCATACTTAAGCAATGTTGTCCAAAATTTTGAAGTTATTATAAATGTAAACTGGGATGTTGAGAATGTAGGTTGGCCACAGAGTTACATGCCTGCGTCAGTACACAGGGTAAGTGTGCGGCTGTTGTAGAGGAGAGGAAACTGTGGCCGGGCCAGAAAGAGGAAGTTAACTGTCATTTTTTTATGTTAGTCATTTAATCCCTCTCAAGATGAAAAAAAAAACCTGTGAATTGTGCATTTAATGTCTTTGATTTGGTAAATTAAAATCCAATGCATTTTGCAGATGCATTGTGAATTGAATTGTGTTTAGTCTTCAAATTTGTATTTACAGTGTGTGCCTTGTGACCAACTTTTGCTGAATCAGTTTTCTTTAGAAAGCACATAGATGTTCTTACCAAATCGACTGTTGCAATGTGTATCTGCATGCTCTCCCACCACTGCACCTCCCAACATTTGAAAGGAAATTTAAATGGGTCAGAGTTCAAACTTTCATGATTGTTAAAGTCCCATGACATAAAAAAATTTTTTTTTTTTTTTTTGCTTTTAGTATGAATATGTTAGCTTTAAGGTTATCTATAAGCTAGTGTGCTTCAAAACAATGAAGATATAAGCGTTTAAAACTTACAAGGCCCTATCTTACACCCGGTGCAATGCGACAGCAGGAGCAACGCAAGTGTTTTTTGCTAGTTTCAGCCTGTCGGCGTTATCATTTTCACGTCTAGCGCCATGTTGTTTAAATAGCAAATGCACTCGCGCCCATCTGTTCACCCATGGGCGTGCTAGTCTGAAAACGAGGTGTGTTCAGGCGCATTGTTGGCGTGTTGCTATTTTGAGGCAACTGAAAACTACTGCGCCATTGACCAACAAAAACCTGGTCTAAAGTCAATAGCGCATTATTTGTGTTGTTTAAAGGGCTGGTAGTAATATGCGCCTATAGGCGGGTGAACAACGCGTGTACACTCTGCTTATTACACACACAGGGATGCGCAGCAGCACACAATCATTTTTAAATATTAAAAATAAAAGGATTCCTCTCTGTCTTTCCACTCGCAAATTTCGCCATGTAAAAAGCGAATCCACCATTGTGCAAGTGCAACTGGCTTTTAAAGGGAATGAAAGATGAAACTCTGATTGGTTTATTGCACGTTACGCCCAAAACACACCCATGACTCATTAAGAGACTCTTTTTTTTCCATCGTTAAACTAGCAAAAGTGTATTCGGACTTCTGTTATGAAGCGACGAGAATACTTTTTGTTTGCAAAAAACTAACAAAAATAACGACTTTATTCAACAATCTCTTCTCCTCCGTGACACACTACAACGTGATTCACGTAAGCACCACAACACATTCATGTGGTGCTCAGCCAATAGGGAGCCGCCATTCTGCCGTAGAACTAGGAAGCGCTGCACTGTGTGAATAGCCCAATAACGTGAATAGCATAAGAGAGTAAAAGGGGGATTAGACATTGTTGAATAAAGTCGTTATTTTTGTTTGTTTTTTGCACACAAAAAGTATTCTCGTCGCTTCATAACATTTAACGTTGAACCACTGGAGTCACGTGGACTATTTTAACAATGTCTTTACTACCTTTCTGGGCCTTGAAAGTGGTAATAACGTTGCAGTCTATAAAGAGGTCAGAAAGCTCTCAGATTTCATCAAAAATATCTTAATTTGTGTTCTGAAGATGAACGAAGGTCTTGCATGTTTAGAACGACATGAGTGTGAGTAATTATAATAATTAATTAAAAGTAATTAATAATTTTTTTGGGTGAACTAACCCTTTAATATGCAGTAAAAGCACTTTTTTCGAACAATGTTTTTGCAGGAAGGTTGTGGAAGAAACTTGAGGTGTTACACAATCACTTTTAACTTCCTGACTGTTGCTGATTTGATCTTGAGTGTGTGCAATGCCAGGGAAACGTGGCATTTCCTTTTGTTCTCACAACAAAAACGTATTGTATCTAAATAAAATAATAAATGCTCAGTAGGGTAGATATTCACATTTTATTTTGAAAATGTAAATGTTGCATGGCTGTGCAAAAGTGTGTGATGATTCTAGGATGTTGTGTGTGATTTTATAGTAAGGCCGGCAGAATGTTGTTGTTGTTGTTGTTATTGTTGTTATTATTATTATTATTATTATCATCATTATTTTGTATATACCTATAAGCTAATGAAGTTATGGCCAATAGCATATAAAAGGCTAATATAAAAAATCTGTTTTGTCTGAAATAAAATTATAAAAAATCTATTGTTTTAAATGCTACAATTTAGGCATGAGGCATCACAGTATTATAATGTACAGTATGAAAAATGCAAAGCAGTGTTATTATTAAATGGATTTACTAGTGTTATAATTAAAATGATTACTGTTTTTAAAGATTAAGTAAATGTTAGATGACAGCAAAAGCATGCATAATTGAATATCAAATATTGACCAATACCGATAAATAAAAAAAATCGAATAAAGGCCGATAACCAGTTATGATACTGATATATCATGCTTACCTTGTTTCCATTTGGCATGCTATATGATAGGTGTTTTGAGTGTTTTTGGCATGATTTTCTATGGTTGCTAGGCGTTTCTAAAAGGCCCAAATCAAAAGAGTTCAGTATTCTGGCCCCTACATATGACTGTACATTTATGGGCATAATATCATGCATCTGTTCATTTAAAAAATATACAGTATAAGCACATATCTTCTCAACAAGCTATGCTCTGAGTTATCATTCATGTTTGTAACACAAACAGTGTGGGATGAGTTACATGTTGAATTTTTTACTATTTAGGGTTAAGAGTTTGTTCACATCCTAAGCCTGCGTGTAAGCAAAGCTGCAGTAATAGTGAGGTTCTCTTTGTAAACAGCACTGTTACTGTACAGAAGACATACCACAGATGCATAATTGAGGAGTGGGGTTTGGGGGGTGGGGGGTTGGATTAAAAGTACCTATTAGTTTAAATTCAATCATATAATTTCCTCTGAGTTGGAGCCTAATTTATCCTAATGTCACCAGATTCTGCAAATGAGATGTGGTTTAGATGGGAATCAGCTGTGAGCCGCCCAGAAGTCTGCTCTGGGGAAAACATTGCCTCTTGATGTTGAAGAAAAGCTTTCTCTGTTTCCCATTATCCTGTTATATTAGCATGGTACCTGACATAAGTTCATTGGTGAAAGTGGTTCAAAAGGAAACTCAGTACCATGAATATTAATCAACTTGACTTGGGCAGGAAGTGAAACACTTGGTGTGTGTGTGCACTGTCCCATCTCAACGCCTGTGTCTTGCACACTTACTTCCTGTTTCCTTTGTTATAATTACTGTCTCAAGTATTCCACGTTTTTTTCTCTCTCTCTCTAAAACAGCTTCAGGTTTCTTTAGTTAGCTAATGAAGTTGTAATCTAATCTGAATATCTTATTATTATTATTATTATTACTACTACTACTACTACTACTACTATGACCAATGCCATTACACTTTTGTGAATAATCCCATGTCTCATGTAAGTTTGGCGCCTTTTAAGTTTAACGAGAATCATGCTGGCTTCGCCTTAGGTGTCTGAAGAAGGAACTTGAGTGCAAAACCACAAATGAAGGACCAAACAATATAAACATTGAAATGAATGCTTAAAAGAGCTCAAGACATAAAGGACCGCTTTGGGCATCTTTGATTATATTAAACCTTCCATGCCTGGGGTCCTCCCATCCCATTTAATGTGCTCCATTCAATAATACCCCTCTTCATCATTTCACATTGTGAACACGTCATATCTTGCCACATTGCTGCTAGGGTAGTTTAAGATCAGAGCATTCGATTTTTCTCCACTTTGTCAGAAGTATTATATCAAAATGTTCCTTACGGACAAGTCTGTCCCTAAATAATTACAGGTTTTATGTTTGATAATGTGCCTCACGGTGAATTGTGCCAAAGAACATTATGTACATTTCATATCTCAAGTGTCAAAACAACTTAAGAAACAAAATACCATGAAGAATTACTATTATTAGCAAGAAGAACCAGTCTTTAAGAGTTTCAGTGACAAATCATAATTTAACCCATTTACTTTATTAAGTGCACGTTTTAGTTTAGTACAGGGTACATAACACACATAGTTTCTGCCAGTCTCAAGGTAATCTTGAGTACCTATAGAGTAGTATTGCATCTTTCATATCTCCTAAGAGTCTTTAGTTTTATCATATTTATAAAAGATAGATACGCTGTACCGATTCTTTTCCGAAAACAGCCGAACTTGTGCAGGCGTGCAGTGGGTAGAGCTAAAGAGTCACAAGCACACACACACCTATGACACACACACACACAATACATCATGGCATTTTCCCTGGATAACTTTCGATTCACTGTATGTTCGTGTTGTTTACATTATATGCACTTACGTGCCGATTGCCAACAAAACACAGACATTTGATGCAGTTTAATTTACCGCCTGTGGTTTTGACTCATGACCGGGAACAAACAAACACACTTGCAGAACTCCATTGCTGCTCCGGAAAAACAAACTGCATCCACTTTTTCCTTAACGCTTGGTTATTTGGGAAGCTGAACAAGGTTATCTTTCCCTCACAACCATAAACACACTTCTTTAGTGACATTGTTGATTTTGTGGTCTAAAAACAAAATGCCACCGCTGGTATTAATCAACAACAGGCAGGACCTATATCTTTTTGATATTAAATGTGTAAACACATTGTTCTGTTACATATCACTACCTGTTCACTACCTGTCTAGCAATGTTTATGCTGACATAAAACATTTTGTCTTTACAAATCTAATTTGGTCATATTTATTGAGTTGGCTCAAATAAATGTATTGAGTTGGCTCCGGTAAGGGAGCATATTGAGCATCGATGCTCCCTGATTTTTGTGGTGCATTGTGGGATTTTTCAGGGAGTGAACGTTACAGTGCACTGGAAGGATTCTGCGATTAAAACGGCCCTTAAAATGGCCGACTCCCTGATCAGTTAACCGTAAACTAAGCGGGCTAATCAAGGTTAGCAGGCTAATTTAGCTACGAGTATGCTAATCTGTTAGTGATATGCTACTGATTCTGTTAGTGTAGCCTAATGATAAAGCATAAAACGACAAATGTTTAAATTGATAATTTGTAGCTTCTGTTATTTAGTATAATGTGACCACTTAAAAGACATTTATTGTCATATTATCTTATTGTTATATGCTCTCATGGGTGTCATTTTTCATGACTCAATTCCTGGGACGAAATTTTCTTCCTCGCCACAATCAACTGCAAACTGGTCTCCATTCAACGCTCATTTTCATGATTCAATCCTCCAAGGATAAAAACTTACTTTTTGTTTGTTTGTTTCACATGGAAATATAGTATCATTATGGAAGTAAAAAGGATTGACTAATTGTTGGATATTTCTGCAATGTTTTAAATGGCAATCACAACAAGATATAAACATGTATGAATAATGCGGATAGATAAGAATGTTCAGAGCCCCATTTTTACGCAAGACAATGTTTCCAAGCTTGTTCAGTCTTGTCCAATTGTTGTGTTTGGAATCCATTGGTATTTTTCTGAAAAAGGTCATTCGGGAAAGCCTTTGGAATTTTTTGCCCTGTTTTGTGTCATATTGTGATGACATCACCTTAGGGAATTGAGAAAACATGTCTGCATTGACTTTTGTGAAAGGTCATGTTTGAATTGTTTGTACGAGAATGTGCTATTTTATTGCCATTGATTAATAAGCTTAGAAGCGTCTACATGGCACTTCAGGCCAGACAACAGCAGATGTTCAGCCGTTTTTCTCTGTTTTAAAGCATAGCCTCTTGGGCTGGCACCTCAGGAAGCTCTCAGCTTCCGTGTTTAAATGCAAGGAACCAAAAAACAACCTACACAGCAAATGACAACATGCCCAGAAGCACACTCTAATCCACCCAGACACCTTGGCTTTTACTTTCTCTGCACACAGTTCTCTGCTACCAGACAGGAAGGCTAACTGATTTTCACTTCTGACAAAAACTAACCAATTCAACATGCATCCATGCCAATATACTGTATATTAAGACATTTCATATCCATGCCAATATACTGTGTGTATATTTAATATTCATCCCAATGGTTTCCATGTCAGGTTCCAGTGGGCTTCTGTCTATATGGCTTTTGTGAGCCACCACTGCAACCATTAATGAGCCTTCAATTCAGGTTTATGACATTGACTGATTTTCCCTGGTTGTATATTTGACTTTATCACAGAATTGCCCCCGCTAGCTAAACAATGACAAATGAAAGTCTACTATCACCTAGTGCTCTTGGAAATTTTAGCATGATGTTGACCTTGTTTGAACCAGCAAACAAACTCCAGTCCTGTTTAATATAAAATGTTCTCTGGCCTCAGCATGAAATAAAAACTGTTTAATTGATTTTGACTCATGTAAACTTATGTAAAATAAAATAAGAACACCCGAAAACTTTTATCAAACAGTGCACGGGTAACAAATTTAGTTCTCTTGTACTTGAGCTTGAATGGTTTAAAATTCCTTGTATATTTCAATTGTTAAGATTTAAAATGCATGCAAATGATAAACTTTTGTGACGATACCAGTCAACTGCTTCAAACGTCTTTCACCCTGTGTAGGTAGTCCTTATCTCCGAGCCCTGATTTTAGATTTCTTGCTTTAGTTTCTTGCTCCAAAAGAGGCGTAATTTAGCTTTACATCACAATATTTACACAACTTTTGATTTCAGTAACGTGCAGTGGCAAATTGTGTACTAATACACTAAATTGGATCAATTTCGATTCTATGTTGACTTAGAAGCTCACTGTGATTATTTTCCATCTCCTAACTCACTTGCCCATTCTCTAACAGGTCATGAAACCCCTCTGAGAATTAACAATGTGACAGACCGAGACCCTCTTCCGAAGGCCAATCTCTCCATCTCTTCCGATAACTAACTCAAAGGAAGCCTTGTGACTGTATGAATGAAACCATGTTACTGCTCATTTAATCATTGCCATAAAAATGGGCATAGGGGGTCAAACCTGGTTTGTCTTTAAGGTTTTTAATGGTGTTGTATAATTGAAGACCACCCCAAGAGGGGGAGGAGAGGAAGATAAAGCGGCCCCATTTTATGATCAATTATTAACAACATTTAATCACTCACAGTCTTCTGGCTACAACTGAGACAGTTTGAAACTCATCACAAAAGCTTAAAGTAGTCAATCAGAAACCCAATGATGTAAACCACTGAACTAAATTGTGCACCACATATTGTGTCATAAATTGCCTTTTTATGACAACAAACTGTATGACGTTATCAAGTAGCACCAAAAATGATTTGAACACTTACAACACAATTAAAATGCCACAATATAATAAAATATCAAAACACTATTTTAAACTCTACACCCTTGCAAATTAGCTTTTTTGAATATGCAAATGAGCCCTACTTCCATTCGCTCACACCAGCTCAGAGATCCACTCGTTCAACTTTACTGTAGTAAATGCTGGAAATACTGGTTTAATTCAGCCATACATGTTTGAACCAGAAACTGATTCAGAAGAAGTTGAAGAATTATACAGGCTTGTATACAAGTCGATGTATCAGAATGGTAGTGCATTTTATGTATCGCTCTCTACAACATCATAACACATAACGGTAATTAATATGATTAGCGTTTGCTTGATTACGTTACCAAACAGCTAATAATGTGTTGCTAATATTACACAAACCATGTTACCATTTGCCATCTCAGAGTCAGACAGCTGCCTTCTAAAAATCAGTATCCTTAGAAACGCTTTGAACAACTTCGAACGTCAGTGGAGAAATGCGTATAGTTCATCATAACAACGTAATATACATCATATACATAATTCAACCGCTATATTGCTAAATGTACTCGATTTTTCATAGCAACAACAAAAAAAAATTTACAGACGTGCCGTGATACCGATGTTGATGTGTTTGGTTACAAGGTAGTTTGTGACGTAAAAAACAGCGGTGATTTCAAACCGCGCTTTTGAGACATTTTTTTCACTGCAGTTTTAAGGAGAAAATACTTGGCAGTGGTGTTGACTTATGCATTTTCACGTGGTTTGTCTTAAAGCATATTACACCACAGACATATAAACATTATTTATATATTTGGACAGTGGGGTAAAAAGTGACAGTGATTCTTCAACTCTCGGCAACTAATAAAAAACTTGAGCGTGAAATAGACGCTCAGCGCCTCGTTACGCTCATGGCGTTTTAAAAACGTGGTGCTCCCATTGGAAATATAGCTGCAAGCAGCAATACCGGGGCCAAGCGCAACAGAAGCAAACAAGGAAGCTAGCAGCAGACCAACTGCAAAAATGAGTAAAGACATTTGGAGACAATTTTAAGCAAAAATGTTGAAACCCTACATTAATACATTGAGTTGTATAGAGCCAATTTCATGTTTTGTTTAATTATAGCACCACCAAGAGGCATTTTTGGAAATTTAATTATAGCATTTGACCACAAGGTGGCACTGGCTCAAATCTTTTTGAGTACCATCAGGGCATGGTTCCAAAGACACATACCAAGTTTCGTAATGATACGTCAAAGCATTAGTAAAACAAAGGCCTAGCATTTTTTATCATAATACTGTATTGAAGTCAATGGGAATTTCATGGTTTTTTTCTATTATAGCGCCACCAAGAGCCACAATCCCACCATTTTTTTGTGTCCTCAGAGTGAGCCCATACATATGTGTGTCGATTTTGGTGACAATATCTAATTTTGTTTCAGAGTTATAGACATGTATATCAATAACAACATAAAAAATGACCCATGGACAACTTTGTTTTGATTTTTTTTCCACTTCCTATCAAAATCGTCCCGAATCATTTATGATTTTTGGACAAACGGTTCAGAAGTTATAAGCAAAAATAGCCATTTTCCGTATCTCCGGACCAGTAGGTGGCGCTGCGCCGAAACGCAGCTTGTTGCCTCAGGTAATGCTTGTGATGACATGTACCAAGTTTGGTTTGAATATGATAAAGCGTTGCGGAGATATAGCCTTAAGTTAAGTTGTACGGATCAACATGAATTCCATAACTTTTTGTCGGCATGGTCTGAAGATGATCTGGTTAAATTTTCATGAAAATCGGAGCAGCAGCCTTGTAGGAGTTCGAAAAAATTGTTTTTTCGGTCAATTCAAAATGGCGGGAAAATTTACATGACGGAAAATGACGTCATAGGGTGCAATCAAATTGTCTTGAGCCAAGGAAATTTTAGGGTTCAAAAGTTATTAGCAAAAACATGAATGCAACTTTGGACAGGTGGTGGCGCTAGAGGGATTGAGTTAGAGTCACCAAAATTGGTGTATTTAATGTTAGAACTGTCCTCTATCAGAATGTCAAACCGTTACAACTTTCCCATAAACGGTTCTATGGGCTACCATAGACTTCAATGGCGGAATAATAATAATAATAGTAAGAAATCTAACGATTACAATAGGTGCCTCCGCACCTTCGGTGCTTGGCCCCTAAAAATATGCCAGCCGCGTGAAAAAAAATGCTTTGGTGGACACGCGGCCTAACCGTCAGGAAATACAGTGATTTATCGCCAAACCGCTAATCGCTTCATCCATATTTAAGCTTAAGGGAAAATAATAACAGCAAAATACAACATTTCAATAAAACCCTTTCTTGTAGCTCTAAAATCTCATTTGTGTTTTCATACATTTAAATATGGCAAATGATACATGGCATTAGTTGCCATGTGTGATGTGTCAAGTTTGATTAAGCAAAAGCAGAGGGCAATATTTTCAGTGAATAATGCCATACATTTAAGTCACAAAGCTTTAATATGGCCTCAGAAGTCGCAAAATGTCTTTTTGTTCTGCACAAAATAATAAAGAAATAAACATATTTCCTAAGGAGGGTTAGTAAATGAGAAGCAACAGGATCTCCACAATGTATGGTGGTGGCCACTTCAAATTTTCAGCAGTAAATCTGAAGACAAATATTTCTCTAAAGAGATCTCATCTGCTCTAATTAAAACAAGAGTGTATCAACAGCAATAATGCTGATGTTATCTGTACTCTGCAGTACAACTTTGCGCTTTGTGCCAGCAGCATTATGAAGGAGCTGTAAGCTCTCTCCATGTATTTATGCGGCATTGCTATCAATACCAGCCTCCTACACACTGCCTCTATATTGCTGCAGGTCCACACACTCCCATTTGCCTCTGTGTAATTCCTGCTGTCTCTTTGCATATACCTGAGCAGCAAATGCAAATCTCAGCCACTGGCCACAGCCTTCCCACTCTGTTCCCTTCAATGCATTCTGTCATAATCACACTTTTTCAACCACTTCATCAGGTGTGTGGCCAAAGACGTGGTCTAGAGCAGCTGTTACAGTCAGAGCCTTGTGGTTTGAAATCTGCCTCACTGGCTATGTTACTGCAAGGCTGAAGTAATTGCATGTTAGGCTATACTTTCTTTATCTCAAATTGAAAGCTCTATAATAATTTGGAAAATTAATCGACCGACATTTGCCTGTTTTGAGTTTATTGGCTGGTAATTGTAAATTTCTGTTTTTTGTTTGTTTGTGGGGGGTTTTGTGGATTTTGAGTAATTATTGTGTTCAGATATTCCTTATACAACAAACAAACATTAAATTGATTAATTTAATAAATTAAATTGTCTGAGATAATTATCTGCATTACATTGACCATTGGCCACCCTTTAGGTCAGTGTTTCTTAACTGTTGGTCCATAAAAGAAAAGAACATTTTACATTTTTTTTTTTTTTTAATTAAATGAATAAAAACGAAATTAATGTTTAAATAAAATTAAATAATTTTTAATTAAAATTAAATAATTTTTAATTAAAATTAAAAAAATGTTACATTAAATAAAATGACATTTAAAATTTAATCAAAATAAAATTAAATTTAAAATTGAATTAATATTTATAAAATTAAATGACATTCAGTGCTCCAGACTAACATTTGAGAGCAGTAGCACCGATGCCACTAAGTTCTACAGATGGTGGCATCAGCAACTAATTTGGTAGTGCTATTTAATAATAAAATGACTATTGTTTTGCATTAATAAGTGCTAATATTACGTCTATTTTGACAGTAAAGCACTGAGCTTGAGCTGAAATTCAGATAAAATATATTTTTATTAACAACAGTAACATGCAAAAAAGCTATATACTGTATATTATCATCACATTTAAATGGGATATTTAGAGCTCTGAAGTGCTGGAAAAAGTGTGAAGCACTTGAAAGTCCTTAAAGTGCTTGAATTTCACTCTCAAAAGGTTGTATGAACCCTGAAATTAATAATATAAAAACGTTAAACAATTTCTGCCACAATACCATGGTTACAGTTAGCGTTACATTAAATCCATGGTGAATGTTGGTGGTTTGTGAACTGAAAAGACCTTCTATAACTCAATGTTTCTCCTGTTGTTTTGTCAGCGCTATTTGATCTGATATGGTTTATAACAGAGAATTATTTGCCGAATTTGAATGCTTCTCACTAGATCTTGCAGCGATGTTATTAATACTGCTTTCTTACTGGATCTCCCAGCGCAGTGTAGTAATGATGTCTCGTGATCGAGATCGGCCCGCGAGTAAAACTGTCCTGAGCTCGCGCTGCGCTGTCTAGTATTGCTCAGAGCTGATAAACTGTCCACACTGCACAGCTCAAATAAGTAGCACGGTTTCATTCTGCAGTCTCAATGCTCAGTGCTCAATGATTTCTCAAATTTCAGTCATTTTTGCACATTGTTGGGCTTATGCAGTTCATGAAATATTAAAACATTTCGATATTTGATTTTTATGTTTACTTTGTTTAGACTTAACAATTTTGGTACTGTGTTGGGGGTCACCACTTGATTTTCAGTGTAAAACCAGGGTCTCAAGCAAAACATGCTGTTCTAGATATCAATATATTGGCCATTGCAAAACCTGGTCGACCACTACTCTGGATGTAAGTACTGTGCATTTTCTTTGAATTTGGCTTAAATGCAACAGCTTTACCAATCCTGGGGTGTGCCTTTGATATTTTGAAGATGTTGTCGATGTTATTATCCATTTTGTTGTGGTCAACTAATGGTTTCGTCTCTTCAGTTTCCTTTCCAAAGCGAAAAGAAGAGAGGAAAGTGCTATTGATTTTTATTGTATTCATTGATTGTCCCAAATGATATTTACTCATTCTCTCTCTCTCTCTCTCTCTCTCTCTCTCTCTCTCTCTCTCTCTCTGTGCGTGTGTGTGCTTAACTCCACCTTTTCAAAGCCCTTAGTCACTGTGTTTCATGTTGGTCTCTTTCCACAGAGAAAGACTATAACAGCCTTTGTGAGAGGCAGCCAATCGGACGCTTTCTATTCCGTCAGTTCTGCGATACCAGGCCGGAGTTGAGGCGCTGTGTAAAATTCTTGGATGCTGTGGTGAGAAGCAGACCACTAACTATTCTTCACTTTAAAGACAAAACATGTTTGTTTCTTCCACTTTCATCTGCAAAACAGCCTACAGGAATAACTTTGGCCCCTATCCTACCCTTACCCTGACCCATAATATACTGTGAGGTCAGAGTGGTTTTTAGGTATACCTATGTAGAATTTTAAAACTGGCTATGATTGCCATTGCTAAAAGCTACAGCTAAAGAATGAGCCTTTAAGGTCTGTTCACACCAAGGACGATAACTATATAAAGTTACAATAATCATTCTATGAGAAAAAGGAAGTCCACACCACACCAATACAATGACAGCACAGAGGAACGATATCATTGGAATCACTTTCAGAATTTTTTTTTTCCAGATAATCAAAGATAAAAACATACATAAATATATGAGTAATTTGCACTAAAAACAGACCTGCCCGAAAACTCTTCTCCGGATTCACAAATGCTTTGTAAACTTCAGATTTGATAGTTAAAATTGTGTATCTTAATGAATTCCAATAATTCGTAAATAGGGCACACGTTCACGCTCATTCACAATTAGCATGATTTCTGTTCATGAATTACAACTACATTCATTTTATGTATAGTAATGTTGTTGGATATTTGGACTCCCTTCCCAGGTTTGGTAACATTGTAACAAAATGCAAAAGAGACTAATTGGCAATATGCCTAAAAAAAATATTCAATGAAAGTGTAAGCTTGCAGACAAATACTACTGGTGCTCAGAAGCATGAAAAGGAAACTATTAGTTAACTAATAATTTTGTTATTATATGAAATTAATTGCTAAAAGATTGGCCAAAAATGGCCAAAAGTAATGTCTATTCTAGGCAAACTGACATTTTCATCCTTCCAAAAAAAATTTTTAAGGATTTTGTAAGCATATTACGTAGTTATGCTTGGAGTAAATTGTTTTATTTGTGAAAGCGCAATAAAACATGCCAAATTGTGCAGACATAATATGGAAAAAAGATGACAGAGTATATTTGTAGTATAAATATTTGTATTTCAAGACTATTGCCCCTATTTAGTTTTCTAAAATATAAAATGAAGAATTTCTAAGAATAAATTTGTTAATAAATAGTGTTTTCATGGCAAAAGTTTAGCAATCGTTTAGTGATTGTCGAACATGAATGAATGAATTCAAGGCGAATTTTCATTACGCAAAACTGTATTTATCATAAGCGAGTCTCTTTTGAACCTCACTACATGAATGTGCATGGCTGGTTGCCACTCAAACCAGCAACAGATAAAGGAGTAAACAATCATCTAAATCAGACTGTACTTTGCTGTTTGGGGATTGTGCAACATCAAACCACATTTAATGTGTCAGATATATGCAGGTTATAAAGCGTTTTAGGAGAAGTCTGGAGAAGTATGGAATTTTGAAATGAAAAATGTGTAGGAACCCTGGTTAATGCGTTAACTAATGATAACAAACAAGGCTTTACTGTAAAGTGTTACCAAAATTATGAACATGCAAAAACAAAAGAGACCAACGAAAAATTAGTATCTGATTAAGTTGTGTTCAATGTATGTTTTTCCCTGAGCTTTTTGTTTTTCTATCCATTTTGTTTTTGCATAAGTAAAATAAAAACTTTTTGCTGTTTTTGACAAATAATTTTAAGTTTAATGTTTTGTTCTTCCCTCATATTTAAAATATTTAAAATATATTAATCTAACTTGTATGGTCATTAAAAACACATATCCCCTCTGGACATTACTTTTGGACACTACTGTATATATACTGTATAAGTTTGCCTAAAAGAATATCTTGGTTACTGATGCAACCGTCTTTCCCTGATTGAGGGAACGGAGGCGTTATGTCGAAGACTGACAAATGGGGTCTCACTTGGTAGCCCCAATCACATCTTAGTTGTAGAAAAAACGACCAATGGAATTGGCAAGTGGAATTTGCATGCCAAGCCACTCCCTTGTACATATGGGTATATAGCCACAGCCACTGAACTGTGTTACGAGTGTTGGAGACACAGATGTGTGCTCTTGTGGCAACTACTCTCATGCAGTCGTAACCTACCCAGCGGCCCACGTAAGCCCAAAGAATAATAGTCCTCCATGTCAACGGGATGGAAGGGACAAGGCTTACCATGAAGATGGTCATAGCTGCTGTTCCTTTAGTATGTTTACTCCACATGAAGAGTGCATCGGTTCTCTATTCCCCTTTTTTTTTTTTTGCCATTCCCATTTTTTTTTTTGCCATGACTAGTGTTGTTAACGCTAGGGAAGCATGCCTAGTTCAATGGAGAGGGATGCTATGGAGGCCACATCCTTCCCGTAGGGAAGAGCATGTGGAAATACGCATGGACTGACCCATGGGGCAGTTCTACATATGGAAGATCTCTACGGTAGGTCCTGCCTAGACAGGGATGGAACCACTACAGACCCAGGGATGGGGCGGAGTGGAATATGCCCAGGGAACAGGGAAACCTTACCTGGAAGAATACACATATGGGATTACAAAGAGGGAATCACAACATAAACCAGGGCTGACCAAATGGGCATGCAACTTGAGTACTGGGCCTGGTGTCGGACGCCTCCGCCACATCTGACTGCCAAAGGACGCTCGAATCCAGGGTTCAATCCAGGATTTGGCAAGTCGGGAACTCACCTGAAAAGCAAGAAGGTGGTGCTGCAAGCGAGACACCGAGCCAGCCTTCCCACACATTACTTGTTTGTACCCAACACAAGGGAAGAAACCGGTTCCACCTGCCAGCAACTCAAGGCAATTGGTATGCCACTGCAGTCAAGGTTCCGTCCAGGAGCCCGAAGCTGCATGTCTGTTGCACACTGCACCACAGCAACAACATGCCTGTTCTATGGGAACTCCGGCCTGTAGAAAGGTAAGGTCTGACCCAGGGCTGAATGTTCAGTGACAGATTGGTGTGATGCTCACATAGAGTGCGGTTGCCATATGCCCCAGGAGCCTCTGAAATTGTTTCAGTGGAACCGCAGTCTTCCCCCAAATGTAGTCAGGCAGTTCAGCACCGACTTCACGCACACCGCATACCAAGAAGAAGATGCTCTGCACAGGGGAGAGCTTGCTCTTCTCCCAGTTGACCCAAAGCCCCAGATGGCTGAGGTGCTTGAGCACCAGGTCCCTGTGTTCACATAACATATCTAGAGGGCTAGAATGAGCCAGTCGTCAAGATAGTTCAGAATGCGAATGCCCACTTCCCTTAGTGGGGCAAGGGCAGCCTCTGCGACTTTGGTAAAGACGCAGGGAGACAGGGGCAGCCCAGAGGGGAGGACCTTGTACTAGTATGCCCGACCCTTGAAAGCAAACCAAAGAAACAGTCTGTGTCGAGGTAAAATCAAGCCATGGAAGTACACGTCCTTCAGGTTGATCGCTGCAAACCAAACTTGGGAGCGAACGCACATGAGGATGCGTTTCTGCGTTAGCATCTTAAACGGGAGCTTGTGAAGGCCCCGGTTCAAGACTCACAGATCCAAGATCAGCCGCAATCCGCCGCCTCTTTCTTGCAGGCAGGCAGGACAGGGGCATCCGAATGAGCCAGCTGGACAGGCTGGGAAGAGCTAGCCAGCCTCTTAAGTGCCACACGAACGGCACCAAAGGGACAACCGACATACTAGCGTGGGGGCAGCGAGGAGCGCTGCGGCCTAACCCGAGAAGCATAGCATCTCAAAGTAGAGGCAGTGAGTGTGGTGTGACTCTTACTTAGCTCCATAGTTCCTGCGAGGGACTGGCTAGGGAAAAGCGGACTCCCGGTCTGTGGCGAAAGAAAGGGGCTGGGAGCAAGGAAGCAGAGCCCTGGGATGCCCTCGGCAAAGAGCAGACTGGGGACCTGCCCACGGCAACCTGGTGATGGTGGTATCACTCCAGGGCAGGAAGTGTTTAATGACCTCAGTCTACTTTTTGACTGCTGAGAACTACTGAGCAGCTTCGACATCTAATCCCCATCCGGAGTGCCAAATGACACACTGGGTTCACCACGAGAAGTACCTGCTCCATCACCCGGCATCTCGACGGTACACGGCATTTCTGGAGGAGTAGGAGGTTTGTGGGGACTGGCCTGCTTACCATTGTAACCCTCAGGTCTCCCAGAGTGTTAACCTGATTAACCAGCTGGGTAACAGCAGAGGGGACTCATGCCTTCACGAGGAAGGAGAGTCGCGACCACAATGCAGACATGGTCATGCTCACGCATTGAGAGCATGATCCATCCGCAAATACCATCTCAGCATGCTCGCGGCCCAGACTAGTGTGAGACAGCGATCGTGGGCATCAGATGAGGACAGGAAATGACCGCATCCAGAAACACACGGACGGAAAGACATCT
This sequence comes from Rhinogobio ventralis, assembly GCA_039654625.1. Taxonomy (NCBI): domain Eukaryota; kingdom Metazoa; phylum Chordata; class Actinopteri; order Cypriniformes; family Gobionidae; genus Rhinogobio; species Rhinogobio ventralis. The sequence goes on from CM077208.1 coordinate 28,090,364, forward strand.
TTTAAAAGACGCTCGCCGCCTGTGCTTTCTCTTTTAGAGAAATCTGCTCTTTTGTGCCGAAGCGCCCAAGGAGGAATTGCTGCACTTAATTGTGCAAATGCTATTTTTTGAATGGCGGAGTGATCACTGTATGCAACCACTCGTCTCCGAAGCAAAAATCTACATGAGAGGATGCAGCCATCTTATATACCCGTATGTACGGGGAGTGGCTTGGCATGCAGATTCCACTCGCCAATTCCATTGGCCGTTTTTCTACAACTCAGAGGTGATTGGGGCTCCCAAGTGAGACATGGTGTCAAATTTGACTGACAGAAAGGGAACAAAAAATGTCTATATGTTTTATGTGTGCTTTGGAGCAGGTGTAAATTTCTTTGTACCAACTACCATTTTGAAAATACAAACACTTTCATGAATCCAAAAATTTACATCAGTGTGGCTTAGCGAACAATTCACAAAAATTCTATCTGCTCGTGAATGAAGCTCATTTCATCAATGGAAGAATCCACCGGACTTAACATAAAGCATGTGCATATAATAAATAGAATGTTATCGACCGTTGGTGTGAACGCTAATATAATATTGTTATAGTAACCATATTAATATTAACGAGTTGTTAGTTTAGCAACCTTTTGCTTTGTTTGGACAGTAATCTACTTGTCCTACAAACATTTTCATCTGACCCAAACACAAAAAAAGTATAACTTTTAAAAATATTTTGATATAATTTTATATTTACATTTATGATTTAAAATAAATGTACAATAATTTTAAATAAATGGAAGTAATTTAACAAGCATTTAAATATTATTTATTATACATTTTTCACACTTTTTAAATCAAACATTTAGTTTTCTATAACAAAAAAATTCATAAATAAAAATAAACACTTTTAAAAGTAATGAACTTTTAAAAATAAAACGGATTGTGATTGGTTTGTAATCTTCAAAACATTCTAACTGAGGCTATGTTATGTTATGTTAGCCAGTAGCAGCTAATACATTTACCCATCTGGCTAAATTAAAAAGTTGAGAAGAATTCAAGTTTCACAGAAAACGAATTGGTAAAGTTCGCAAGGCATAAACATATTTATATAATCAAGTGTACTCTTACACTGACCATTGTTATTGTTGAGTTGCTGCTTATATGTATAGCTTTTAATTTCCATCAATCATGAGCTTTCTTTTCTGTTAGAATGCAGCCTTATAAGGCAGCTACCTTTAGACAATAAATAGCAAGGTAGCACATAAGAATTTGGAACAGAGCCTATGTCTTTTGAATCAAAGTGATTGTAGATTCATTTCACTACTAATACAGTTCATAAAAACATCTTCTGAGCCCTCTTCATTGCCTGCCTCTTTTTGTTTGCCTCCACCCCTTTCAGAAATCGGGCGACCCAGCTCTGAACAAGAATGCTGGGGTCACATTTGCACCACTACCAGCAAGTTTAGCCTGAATTTCTTTTGCACGGCCATAACTTAAATGTTATAGTAGGAGCAAGCAGACTACAAGATTTAAGATCCGTTATTATAAAGCTTGACACACTGGCCTTAGAGATAAAATTACATTCAAACAGAGAGTACCAGACCCTCCACTAAACATTTACAAGTACAGTCAGTTCTGACCTCAAATCCTGCGTTAATAGGGCAGATCTTCTCTTTTGAAATATTTTGACATGCCGTTTTTAGATACGGAATGCAGACTACTACTCTGCTACAACATAAAGATCACAACATGCTTATCGTCTGTGTACATGCGCACACCCACATGAAAAACTTGCTAGTGTTTGCATCACCTTTAAAGACCTTGATGCTCAGTAGAGAAACTCTATTTGTGGTGTTCTGTAAATAAACTAATCTAAAACCAGATTGTAAACATTTTCTGAAACAAATGTGAGCAGTGCATGTCCGTGCAAAACTCACTGCCACGGTGCTAGCGCTTTTGGTATGTGATTGCTACAATGGTTGCATGCTGGTCCAAATCAAAAAATGGTCCCTGGATATGGTTCGGGTCCCTCTTTAAATATTTGTGCATTTCTCATAAACTGAGGCCGCTGTCAGTTGCATGTAGGACATTATCAAGACAAGTAAATGATTGTAGAAATGTCCCCTCATACACAGAAGATTACACTGTGATGTAATATTTGTGATATAGTGAAAAACCATGTAGTTTTGCTAGTGATTTACTTTGGTGTTGCTTTTGTTAAAACAAATTTTGATGGATCAAAATTGTATTCTTCAGATGTATTTGTCATTTGGAAATATAGTTATATTTATTTGGAACTTAATTTTAATTAACAATTTATTTGGAATAGTTATAACATTTATTTGGAATTATAATCGATTAAATCAAATCGATTAATCGCATCCAAAATACAAGTTTGTGTTTACATAATATATGTGTGTATACTGTGTATAATTATATATAATTATGTATATCTGAGTACACACACATACATGTATATATTTAAGAAATATTTGTGTGTGTGTGTGTGTGTGTGTGTGTGTGTGTGTGTGTGTGTGTGTGTATATATATATATATATATATAAAACATTTTTCTTAAACATACAGTCAAACCAAAATGTATTCAGACACCTTCAACATTTTCTCACATTATCACAGTTGATTCGCTATAGTTTAGAAAATGGTAATAAAATATGACAAGATAACATTGATCGAAAGGTATGTCATACATTACAATCAACCAATCAGCTGTCAGCTGTTAAATTTAAGTACACAATTAGATAATACCAATTTAGCTCTACCAATTACCAAGCAATGCTAAATTTTGTTCAGTCTGTGGTGTAAAAGGTCACATTAGCAATTCAAGAAAAAACACTTAAGCAAAACATGCTCAGGTCAAAGTGTCTGAATAATTTTGGTCCTAAATTTTAATCAGTTTTACTGGTAGTCCTCTTTATGAAGAATTTTTGGGTATAATATGTCACAGTTTACTTTATTTTGCTGTCCTCACTTACATAAATGAACTATAGTGTCCTGCACCCACTATAAAAATTATATATGGTGTCTGAATAAATTTTGGTTTGACTGTATACATGCATGTGTGTGTATTTATACACATAATAATTATACACAGTACACACACATACACTCACCTAAAGGATTATTAGGAACACCTGTTTAATTTCTCATTAATGCAATTATCTAATCAACCAATCACATGGCAGTTGCTTCAATGCATTTAGGGGTGTGGTCCTGGTCAAGACAATCTCCTGAACTCCAAACTGAATGTCAGAATGGGAAAGAAAGGTGATTTACGCAATTTTGAGCGTGGCATGGTTGTTGGTGCCAGACGGGCCGATCTGAGTATTTCACAATCTGCTCAGTTACTGGGATTTTCACGCACAACCATTTCTAGAGTTTACAAAGAATGGTGTGAAAAGGGAAAAACATCCAGTATGCGGCAGTCCTGTGGGCGAAAATGCCTTGTTGATGCTAGAGGTCAGAGGAGAATGGGCCGACTGATTCAAGCTGATAGAAGAGCAACTTTGACTGAAATAACACTCGTTACAACCGAGGTATGCAGCAAAGCATTTGTGAAGCCACAACATGCACAACCTTGAGGCGGATGGGTTACAACAGCAGAAGACCCCACCGGGTACCACTCATCTCCACTACAAATAGGAAAAAGAGGCTACAATTTGCACGAGCTCACCAAAATTGGACAGTTGAAGACTGGAAAAATGTTGCCTGGTCTGATGAGTCTCGATTTCTGTTGAGACATTCAGATGGTAGAGTCAGAATTTGGCGTAAACAGAATGAGAACATGGATCCATCATGCCTTGTTACCACTGTGCAGGCTGGTGGTGGTGGTGTAATGGTGTGGGGGATGTTTTCTTGGCACACTTTAGGCCCCTTAGTGCCAATTGGGCATTGTTTAAATGCCACGGCCTACCTGAGCATTGTTTCTGACCATGTCCATCCCTTTATGACCACCATGTACCCATCCTCTGATGGCTACTTCCAGCAGGATAATGCACCATGTCACAAAGCTCGAATCATTTCAAATTGGTTTCTTGAACATGACAATGAGTTCACTGTACTAAAATGGCCCCCACAGTCACCAGATCTCAACCCAATAGAGCATCTTTGGGATGTGGTGGAACGGGAGCTTTGTGCCCTGGATGTGCATCCCACAAATCTCCATCAACTGCAAGATGCTATCCTATCAATATGGGCCAACATTTCTAAAGAATGCTTTCAGCACCTTGTTGAATCAATGCCACGTAGAATTAAGGCAGTTCTGAAGGCGAAAGGGGGTCAAACACAGTATTAGTATGGTGTTCCTAATAATCCTTTAGGTGAGTGTATATTATGTAACACAAAATTTTATTTTGGATGCAATTAATCGTGAATTAATCAGTTTGACAGCACTAAACTATAAATATTTAATATAATTATTAATACAGTTATTTTCATAGAAATAAATATTTTACAGCTTTTCTTAGGTTTACACATTTTAAATGTACAATATTGGCTCATTTGTTTTGCTTTTTGTCTTGGATTTAGTTTTTTACGTTTTGTTTGTGTTTTTAAATCCATCTGTAAACCATTTTTAAAGCCTCTGTAAAGTAAAAAAAAAACTGAACTGAAATTTGACCTTGAGTGATGATGATGATGATGATGATGATGTAAAATCACCATAAGTGTTTAAATAATGAAGAATGTTGATCAAAAAATATTACAACTAATGTTTCTCAATAATTTTAGGTGGAGTATGAAGTAGCGCCAGATGAGAAGAGGAAGGAATGTGGACAGGAACTCCTAGACACGTACCTCAACCCAAAGGTACAGAGAAGAGTAGCACATGGAAGAACTAAATCAGTCTGTTATATTAGTGTGTGTTGCAAATATATTTATTTAATGTATGGTGTGTATTATGATTTCAGTGTTTTTTTGTTTTTAGTTGATTTAAATCCAAGTCTTTTTTTTTTTTAAAGAGTAGGTGACTTTAAAACGAAAATTACCCCATGATTTACTCACCCTCAAGCCATCCTAGGTGTATATGACATTCTTTTTGATGAACACAATCAGAGTTATATTAAAAAATATGTTGACACTTCCCAGCTTTATAACGGCAGTGAACATTTGAAGTTTGAAGCTGCACACGGCTCCGGGGGTTTAATAAAGGCCTTCAGAAGTGAATCGATGGGTTTTGTAAGAAAAATATCCATATTTAAAACTTTCAAAAGTAAAATATCTAGCATCCGCCAGACCGCCTTCCGTATTCAACTTAAAAAAGCGTAACTGGTGCAACGTATCACTAGAACGTAGCGTAAGCGTTTTGAACTGCGAGAGGCGTTACACTTTCTCACTTTCTGGCGGAAGCAAGTTTCAAATATGGATATTTTTCTTACAAAACCCCATTGATTCGCTTCAGAAGGCCTTTATTAACCCCCTGGAGCCGTATGGAGTAAGTTTATGAAGGATGGATGCACTTTTTTGAGCTTCAAACTCATTGGCCCCATTCACTGCCATTATAATGCTTGGAAGCGTCAGGATATTTATTAATAAAACTCTTTCATCAGAAAAAAGAAAGTCATATACACCTAGGATGGCTTGAGGGTAATTTTCATTTTAAAGTGAACTACTCCTTTAAGTCTTTGCTTTGTTTATTGTATAATTCATAAGCATGAATGCATTTATTTTTGTTAAAGGATTCATGTACTAATTCTTCCATTTGCAGTCAGAGGACTACATCCCTGAGGTAACAGAGGAGATGGTGACTAAGTGTGCAGAACGCTTGCAACAAGAGGCATGTAAAGAGCTCTTCATGGAGTGTACCAAGTGAGTCTTTTAGACAGGAAACACTTATTAGCCCATTAGATAGCACTGGTAGATGCAACTAAACCGACATTGTCTGACAAACACATGGCATCTGAGAAACACATTTCTGGGTGAAATGAAATTCTGAGCGTTTTCATGCAAATTAATTCAAATGTATCTTGGCCAATTTTCAACATGCTTTGTATTGTTACAATGTCAGTAGTATATGTAAATGAACAATGTTTACTAATTCTCCGTGTTACCTGGACCTAGAAATTCACATTTATTTGGCGAACTTTTGACAGCTCCAGGGCTTTCGTGAAAACTACAGATTATACTTCCTCATTTTTGACAGTCAGTTCGACAGAGGGTTATTAACAGAACAGTTATTTTAAGAAAATTGTCTTGTACTATGTCTACTCTTTAAACAGCGGCTTTCTTGCTTGTACACAACTCTGTTTTGCTTCAGGGTTTGGGGTGGAATTGACAGAACAGTTGATTTCTTTGAGTTTTTCCCCTCCGTTGACCTGTGTCATCCAGTTTGAAATGTTGAAATGTTTTCATCCACTGCCTACACTGGAAACTCTCTCCTGCTAAACGTTTACTCTTTGAATTTTTGCACCCTGGAACAGTACAAGTCAACACCATTATGACTGAAAGTTTGCTAAGAAGTATTTCCTACTAAAGCAAGGCGGTATTTGACCTTGTTCAGCAACATGCCCGGTGCATTATGGGTGTTGAAGTTTTCCTACCTATTTGGCAAAAGGGAAGACAACAACCTTTTTTATCTGTTTTCTCTAGGTCAGGTAGCACCGATTTTTTTTTTTTTTTAAAAACATCACCTTTCTACTGCATAGTCAGCCAAGCTTTATTGAAAGTCTCTTTGCCAGCAGTGAAGTAGTGAGATTTTCACTGTGTAGTCTAGTAACTTTCTTTCAATGTTCTCTTGTAGACTGATCCATGACTACCTGAGCGTGGCCCCCTTCGCAGACTACCTCGATAGTATGTACTACAGTCGCTTCTTACAGTGGAAATGGCTTGAGAGGTATAAAGCACACCTCAGCACATTTTGAACTTTTCAGTTTTGTTTATAATGTATGAATTTTCTCTAGTTCTGATGTTAAATGAGAGAAATGATGTGTAGTTAGCCAAGAAGTTTTTCTTCACCACCAAGTAGAGTCTAATTATTCCTTTGGGTGCCATGATTTATTTATGAAGCTAAGCTTATACAAACCAGATGTGAACTCTGAACTTGCTATTTATTTACTTTTAGTCATAAAAATGTCCTCTGACTGAAAGTCTAAGCCAGGCCTGGACAGTTCCCATCCAGACATTTTGCAGAGAAGAATATGATGGCCTAGTACACTAGCTATCTATTGAATACGAAAAAAAGAATCAAATCAGATTAAAGCCATGCGTTTTAACAGAGTGCGTCAGTGTCTCTTGAGATATAAGCTTCTTGTGAAGGCAACAGGACGTTATTTTACTGTAAAAGTATGTTATAATTAAATAAGACAGGGTCATGTTCGTTCTTCTGAAATGTAACATTTGTTTATTATTCTCTTCCTCTCCTTGACAGACAGCCAGTCACAAAAAACACATTCCGTCAGTATAGGGTTTTGGGAAAGGGAGGCTTTGGTGAGGTGAGTCTGAAATGATTAAACATTGCTCTGTTTATGGCAGAAACGTATCGGGGTGTTATTAGTTATTATCTGGAATGCCACTAAATCAAATGCTATCTGTCCATTCCAAGGTTCATAAGGCTAATATGCCATTTTTGTTACACTATCAGACATAAATCCTTTAGATTATCATGCATGCTGCCAATCAATGTTGGCAGATATAGAGAAAGCAAGTCTCCAATTCTGATTTCCCTACCAGATAGCTAATCACATTGAGTCTTTTTATTGCCCTTTGCTGTCCTGTAGAAGGTCCTTTTGGATAAATCCCTGTGAGGAACATGTCAGTCATATTTGACGAAATGAAAAAGAGCTATTTTTTGTATTGTAACATTATTTTTATTTTTATTTTTTTATTGAAATGTTATTTATTGAAATATTTTTATTGGCTTTATTTTTTTTTTTATATTGTATGTTTTTTACGCTTATATTATAGCATTGAGAATTATCATTGAAAATAATGAGAATTGCAACAAAAATTATCATTTTGAGGGAAACATCTGCTTAACCCTGTAAAGCCTAAAATATGAAATAATATCCAGAAAAATCTTTTATTATTATTATTATTATTATTATTATTGAAGTTTTTTGAACCTCTAGGCAAAATATTTTTACAAATCAAAAAAAAAAAAAAGTAAAAAAAAAGATTTTTATATATAAAATTTTTTTTTTTTTTTTTTTTTTTTTTTTCTTAGTATCATATTTGATACCTTAGGCTTTTATGGCTCATATTGTATGATATATGAGAATTTGGAGCTCATACTCAAGGAGAAAAAAACAACTACATTTTATTCAGATGCCCAAACTGAGCAAAAATATGCAATTTGGTGCAGTTGCTGATATTTATATGGCCAAAAAGTAAGATGAAATTCTGATCTTTATAATAGTATAGCAGATTACTTAAATAAAATGCATATAAATGTCACTCTATATCTCTGAATAATGTCTTAGTAAGATGATATTTAAATTCTTAGTTTCATGATCAAAGCTCTGTAGTTTTATTTAATATTTATATACTCAATATACTAAAAATTATGTATAATCAGGTAAACTGAATTTGCTTCAGTCCAGTAAGTGTTAATCTTGAAATATTACTAACAATGTAAAAGTTGTTCTACCGTTTACTTTATAAAAATCAGTAAAAAATTCACAGCAAAAAGTTGTACCATGACCTGAAGGGGGCGTTTTTAGAATTATACTAAAACGTCTGTTACTTGCTAAAAATCAGATTTTTCAAGTTTTGATCATGTTGATCATTTAGAGGCCTTAGAAATGTACATATTAAATAGAATACAGTAGGCTTTATAGGGTTAAGAGTGAAATGTGACCCATACATTTGAGATTCACCCTCTTAGTGCAAACCAAAAACAATGACCAAACTGATCAAAAATCATTTTAATGTAACATCTATCCCTCTATCCCCCAAAATAGCATGAAATATCTCTTTATATACTGGTTAGTACAAATTGGCTCATTGTGTTTTTGCTCTTAAACCTCATCATTAACATAATGCACATAAAAGAGTATTTCATGTAACAAAGTTACAAATAAATGAGCCTCTCAATTCTCCCACTGTGGTTTTTTTTTTGCACCCAAGGTCTGTGCATGCCAGGTGCGGGCCACAGGGAAGATGTACGCCTGCAAAAAGCTGGAGAAGAAACGCATCAAAAAGAGGAAAGGCGAGTCCATGGCCCTGAACGAGAAGCAGATTCTGGAGAAAGTCAACAGTCGGTTTGTTGTAAGCATCTGTAGTGCTTGTTTCGCCACGTCTTAAATGCGGCTTGTTTTTTTGAGCGTCACCTTATTCTTTCATCTCCCCTGTTAACCTTGTTTTCTTTTCTAAAGTCGCTTTAGTTCCAACTTCTGTTTTTGGGCTGATTAGCTCACAGATGCCCTGCTTTTGTGTGAAATCACGTCTCTGAGTGCTCATTCTGAATCTTCAAATTTAGGCATGGAGTTTGTAAATTGTAGTTTTACTATTCAGTGTTTACACTCAGAATCCGACATTTTATTAAACGTTGAATTGAAAAGATGATTCTCAGCTGTTTTTCAAAACCTTAACGTCTGATGGTAACCCCTAGTTTAATTAAATGATAACTTTGTATTTAGGGTTTGTGTATCCAAAGGCCTGACCTCAAGCACGCTATTTTGAGTTGTTTTGTTTGGCTATTATTCTCAGGATTTTCTCGTAATTTCTTCCTACATTTTTAGAAACTTTCCCACGCAGGCTGTGTCAAACATGGGAGTTGTGTTTTGTAAATGATGTGATGTACCTTTCTGTTTTCCCATGGAGGTGAGTCTCGCGTACGCATATGAGACGAAAGACGCCCTGTGTTTGGTGCTTACGCTGATGAACGGAGGGGACCTAAAGTTCCATATCTACCACATGGGAGATGCAGGTTTTGATGAGAAGAGAGCTGTGTTTTATGCTGCTGAGATTTGCTGCGGGTTAGAGGACCTCCATCGGGAGAGGATAGTATACAGGTGAAAAGATTCAGACTGAATTTTGGTTTACAAGGGATTGTTTGCAAAAACAGATGATGATGATATTTAAATGCTGTTTTACATGCTGTTTTTTTTAGTATCAGGAAAGTATTTATTGTTGATTGACCTGCTTTCTTTTTTCACCTTCTATCAGGGATTTGAAGCCAGAAAATATACTATTAGACGATCATGGTAAGTTAGCAACTGATGTTTTCTTTGAGATTTGCTAAGCAAATTCAGTAGTTGGTGTACAGTTATAGTAATTTGTATGACAATGATAAAACAAAGAAGAAAAACAGTGCCTCATGGAACATCATATTCCAAACTGTAGCACTTATGTTTGCCACAAGAGGGAGTACAGTGTATAATATTGGTTTTGAGCCATACAATTTTTGAATTACATGACACGCTGCAGGGGTCCCAAACTCATGGAAAACCTGAAAATATCAGGGAATTTCAATAATAGTTTTATCAGTCCTCAAAAACTCATGGAAATAAATAAATAAATCTATTATATTATATACAGTATGGTTCAAGGGTTATTTTAAGTTGTTCTTTTGACCTGTTCTTTATATTCATCAAAGACAAAAAAGTGTATCACAGTTTCCACAAAAGTATTAACTGTTTTCAATATTTATAATAATAACAAAAGTGACTTCAGCACCAAATCAGCATATTAGAACAATTTCTCACGATTCACGTGACACTGAAAACTGGAGTAATGGCTGCAGAAAATTCAGCTTTGCCATCACAGGAATAAATGAGTCAAAACACTATGACCACCTGCCTAATAAGCAGTTGGTCCTCCACGTACTGCTTAAAACACGCCGAACCGCCGAGGCATGGACTCTACAAGACCCCAGAAGGTGTCCTGTGGTATCTGGCACCAGGACATTAGCAGCAGATCCTTCAAATCCTGTAGGTTGCGAGGTGGAGCTGCCATTGATTAGAACTTGTTGGTCCAGCACATCCAGATGCTTAATTGGATTGAGATCTGGGGAATTTTGAGGCCAGGGCAACACCTTGAACTCTTTATCATGTTGCTCAAAGCATTCCTTTGAGGCCACTTTCACCAGAGAACACCATTGTCATGAAGGGGTGTACCTGGTCTGCAACAATGTTTAGGTAGGTAACATGTCAAATTTACGTCCACATGAATGGCAGGACCCAGGTTTTCCCAGCAGAACATTGCCCAGAGCATCACACAGAGAATTTTGACTTGTGATGCAGCCTGAGTCATAATCACACAATGTTCGTTCATTCGTTGACCAGAGAAGAACTGCCTTCGTTGCCCCCGTGCATCAATGAGCCTTGGGCACCCAACACCCTGTCGCCAGGTTGCCGGTTTGTCCCTCCTCAGACCACTGTTGGTAAATTCTCACCCCTGCTGACCAAGAGCAACAAACATGCCTTGCCGTTTCAGAGATACTCTAAACTAGTCGCCTTGCCATAGCTATTTGGCCCTTGTCAAAGTCGCTCAGATCTTCATTCCTGCCCATTTCACCTTCATCCAATACGTTGATTACGAGAACTGATTGTTTGCATACCAACTAGTATTTACCCAGATCTTAATATGTGGCCTTGTTAGGAGATGATAAATAATATTCGCTTCACCTGTGTCATAATGTTTTGGCTCATCACTGTATATTGTGGTAATATTACACAATATTACAATTTTTTTGTTTTTGATCACATAAATGCAACCTTGGTGAACATAAGAGACGACTTTCAAAAACGTTAACAATCTTACCGACCCCAAACTTTTGAACAGTAATATATATTGTACATTGTTGCACGTATAAATAATAAATTATTTTGTAATATAATATAATATGTGAGATCATAATCATTAATCATTATCATTATCAAGGTGTCACAAACTAGAGATGTCCATGGAAAAGTAATGGGGAAATCAGAAGTTAATTGGTCAAAATGTGAGAATGTTCAAATTTTTTTATTAAATAGTTTCCATACTTGTAATAAACAGGTTTTGAAGATATCAAGATATCAGACATCATTTAAGCTTGCTTATGAAAGGACTAATGTAACAGAGCCGTGATGTTTCTTCTCAGGTCATATACGTATATCAGACCTGGGCCTGGCTGTGCATGTACCAGATGGTCAGACAATCAAAGGCCGGGTGGGCACTGTGGGGTACATGGGTATGTTTTTGCCTTTATTAACCTCTGAACAATATCAGCAGCAGCTAGAGCAATCAATGTAACCTGCATATATTTGTCTCCCATCAGCCCCAGAGGTCGTGAAGAATGAGCGCTACACATTCAGTCCAGACTGGTGGGCTCTCGGCTGTCTCCTCTACGAGATGATCGAGGGCCAGTCACCCTTTCAGCAGCGAAAGAAAAAAATCAAGCGAGAGGAAGTGGAACGGCTAGTCAAAGACGTGGAGGAAGAATATTCCAGCAAGTTCTCAGAGGATGCCAAATCACTCTGTAAAATGGTTAGTATCCTGTTAAATATTAATTATCCAATCCGGGGATGCACCAATACCACTCTTTCCAGAATGAGTCCTATATCGATATTTTTGGTACTCGCCGATAACAATTACCTGTAATTTTTTAAAAATATTGGGTAGAGAAACCAAAAGAACATGAATCATTATATTAAGTATTGTATCTGTACTTGCCTAATCCAATCCAATTATTAATTATAACTAATGTTATGTCAATTTAGTAATCAGAATAATAGCAATTAAACACATACAACAATATTTCGGAGAAAATCTATATAGTAAAGATGCTCTGTCAAGTTTACTTTCACCCAAAAATGAAAATTCGGTCATCATTTACTCACCCTCATGTCGTTCCAAACCTGTAAGACATTCTTCTGTGGAACATAAAATAAGATATTTTGAAGAATGAAAATAGTTTTGGTTCCCATTGACTTACATTGTACATTTCGTCCATGCAGTGGAAGTTAATGGGAACCAAAACTGTTTGGTTGTTTTTTAGAACAACATGTGGGCGAGTAAATGATGATGACAGAATTTTCATATCGCTTTAAGGAAAGATCTATATACAGTTGCAAGAAAAAGTATGTGAACCCCTTGCAGAAAATGTGAATAATTTTAACAAAATAAGAGCGATCATACAAAACTGCTCAGGACAAACAAGGGACTCAAGAACAACCGTCACAAAACAAAAAAACAGCCGTGGATCATCCAGGTAAAGACACACAGCATTAAGAATCAGTGGTTCATAAACTTTTGAACAGGGTCATTTTTGTGGACTATATGTAAACATCTTTTTATGTAAAATATCTTATTCAGGACAGTACTAAATAAAAAATAACATGCATTTTGTATGATCGCCCTTTTTTTGTTAAAATTACTCATATTTTCACAGATTCTGCTAGGGGTTCACATACTTTTTCTTGCAACTGTAGTTGATATTTGATGTTGTTGTAAGAAGCTTATTTTTATATTTTTAATTATTTAATTGAATTTGTTTTGCCATAATTATAGCCTATGATGTTCTAACAGTTCAGAAAAGTGGGCATGTCAATGAAGAATGATATATATTTTTTTATTGTTTTTTGCTTAGCTGCTAGCCAAAGACCCTTGTGAGAGGCTTGGCTGTCAGGGGGGCGGAGCCTCAGAGGTGAAAGCCTACCCTATTTTCCGTTCCATCAACTTCAAGCGGCTTGCAGCAGGCATGCTCGAAGCACCCTTTATTCCAGATGTAAGTATTTTCTGACACTGGCACTTTAATTTAAACAACTATTGTTATTACTATTACTCTTTCATGTTTAAATAATAAGTTCACCCAAAAATTTAAATTCCACCATTTTTGTTTTTAAATAATCATCCTCATGTTGTTCCAAATCCATTTGAATTTCTTTTTTGGCTTGGAACACAGAAGGAGACATTTTGAATAATGTACCAGTCGCTCTTTTCCTTGCATTTGCAATTAATGGGAACTGGAGCTTTCAAGCTTCACAAAAGCACCATAAAAATATCATAAAAGTAGTCCATATGAATTTTTTTTATTATATTATTATTCATACAACAGCTTTGGGGAAAGAAAAGAACACAATTTAAATCACATCAGAGTGTTTCTTGCAAATGATTTGTTCATAAAATCAGACATCGCTTCTTCAATCAGACAATGCACAGGTGTGTATTATGATATGTTTCTATGTTTCAGCCTCAGGCCATCTACTGTAAGGATGTGTTGGACATCGAGCAGTTCTCCACAGTGAAGGGGGTGGAGCTGGAGCCCAAAGACGACTCCTTTTACTGCAAAGTATCCACTGGAAGTGTTCCCATCCCCTGGCAAAATGAGGTCAGGTCCCTACCCAGAATAACCTCAATAAATGTTTTACTCTAAACCCTGATAGCTGGTTTATGACCAGCATGCAATAAAAAGGAAATTAACGTTGACTTTGGTAATGTGTACAAACAGATTGCGTTTAACGCAAATCTGTGATATTGTCTCTTGAGAATAAACAGGACGTGCATGCGATGATGCCATTATGAAACTGACTTAATGAAATAAATAGGGAAGTGAAAAACAGCATATCGTAAAGTTTTATGTTATGACAGCTTTCATTTAACCTTAAATGTTTCATAATTTTTATTTAGAAATCAATATCAATACATGAACTCAAGGTGCGGTCACGCCATGTCGTATTGCCCGTAATTATGAGATTTCAATTTGTAAGCTGGGAATTTTCAGAGAGCTCCTACTTGTACCACCTGACCGCTGCAGATTGATTTGGGGCGTTGATTGTGTTGCCAGTCCTAGGATGTGAACGTGTTGTCATCTCGACATGGTGATAATTACGACATGGCATGAACGCAGCATTATTTAACATAAACTAACAATGAAAAGTACTTCTAAAGCATTTGTTAATCTTAGCTAATGTTATTTTCAACATTTATTATTATTATTATTATTTATTGTCTGTTTATATTATTTAGTGAAATGAACTAACATGAATGAACATGTATTGCTTATAGTTAATGCGTTAATGTTAACTAATGGAACCCTAAATGTAAAGTGTTACCAGAGTTTTAATGAATTTTTATTTAAATTTTAGCCTTATTTCACTTAGTAATTTTAATACTTCAACTTTAGTTAGTTTCCAAGGCATTATTTTAATTTTAATTTAAGTTTTTTTTAGCTAATATTTATATTTTATATTAGTATTATTTATATACTATTATAGGTTTTTATTAACAGTTTTTTAATTACCAGGTTTCATTTTTGTATTTTGTTTTAATTTTAGTTTATTTTTTGTAATGTTGTTTTTGTTTTTTTTACAAATATCTGGACAGAATAAAATAATAATACACAAAATAATAAAAACTCTAATTTAAGAGGGTTTTGAACTCTGTGTATGAAACTAAAGCCGCGTTTCCACCGCTGGAACTTTCCCCAGGAACTAGGGACTTTGGGGTGGCACTCAGTGTTTCGACCACAGGAACCGAGGTCTAAATAAAGTTCCAGGTACAGATTTCCCCCTCAAAACGGCCCTGCTCGTGAGGTAGTACTTTTTCAAAGTTCATGAACTTTCAGGGGCGGGACTTGGGCGCTGAACACGCTGATTGGTTGAGTTCATGCAGCATTTTGATTTGTCGCCTCGACGCAGCATTTTATTTCAACCACTATTTTTAAAAGTCTGTTGCGGACGCGGTGCGCTGCAGTAAGAGTTGATTGCTATTCAAATCAACAATGGAGTTTAAAAAATGCGACCCATGGGCCGACGACAAGGTTCAGGCTTTATTAAATTTATTTGCAAAGGACGAAATCCAGTGGGAACTGTAAAGTCGACACGTGCAGTCGTACATCACCGGACTAATCTTCACGGTACTTTAAACCGCGATGGAAACGCAGACAGCAGCAGGTCTGAGGGAAAAAAGAGTTCCTGGGAAAAAAGTTCCTGGGACAAATTGTTCCGGGTAATTTCGGTGGAAACGGGGCTTAACATCCACTGTTAGAAAAAAAGCAAATGTAATTGGACTTTTGTCTCAAACCCTTGTAGTTACTGAGATGTTAGTCTGAGAAAGTCTGATGCATAAGGCACACAAAATTGGAAACACTTCAGGAGTTTAGAAGTCGTCATCCGATTGGTTGAATTCTCCAGGATTTCCGGGAGACGTGTGTGTCGCATTCTTTAGCGGTCCGCTGGAAACAAAGTCGTTGTGACGCCAAACCCCCTCATGGACGTAGAATGCCGTCATGTTTACAACTGTGACAATGAGCGCATATCATGATCAACTAAAAGCTGTATTTTCAAAAGTATGTGAAGTTCACAGCATAGACTCTTTGAATTATGTCCAAGAGTATTACACGCCGGACATTGACTTCTGAAGGTCTGGGTACACGGGACTACTGCGATTATAGACTCTGTGACAACAAGCCCCAGTTTTCCCTATATTAGTTTGACTTTAATTCTGTGCGTGGTGTCATTTCATTGATCCATTCAGATGATAGAGACGGAGTGCTTTAAAGAACTCAACATCTTGAACTTGGATGGCACTGTGCCCCCTGACCTGGACTGGAGAGGTCAACCCTCACCCCCACCCAAACAGGGCTTACTGCAGAGACTCTTCGGCCGGCAGGTGAGATCTCCTCACATTCTTCTATTATTTATATGCATTGTTTTTGCTCCAAGACATTATTGCTTGTTCCATTAGGGAATGAGGTTCTCAGCCAAAGTGTATCTTAAACTTTTTGTGTCCTGTATTATGTTTGAAATCGAATACGGGTTTGCATGCGATTCTTGCCATGTAATAAAATATTGGTGTGCAGGTTTTCTTCCCTGTCTTTTTGCTGTATAATTAGTCAAGTATAAAATTATTCTTGTAATATTAAACAGATTAAAAATAACTTTATAGAGCCTGTTGCATTTATTCTCAGTTTTATTTGGCTCTCTTTAATTGATATTTAAAGTAAATGTAAAAGCATGTTATATTTTTTTGGCACACAAATATGTATTTTAGACAAAATGTATGCTTGTTGCTGTGAATTTGCTGTCAATTTTCTTGGCCATTTCCGATTTCCAATTTTATTTTTATTTTTTTGTAAGCGTGACCTGCCCATACTGATTTTAGCTGATTCTGGTTTTCTTTATAAGAACTTTAATTGACAGCATATACAAACAAAAATCTACTTTTCTTCAACGCAAAATGTTATTTTAATAAAAAAAACACAAGTAAAAAGTCAGTAATAAAATAAGAACAAATAAACAAATTTCAAACAACAGCAAATAATTGCAATAAAATAAAGAGAGATATGAAATAATAATGGCTTTAAGTTTATCGGGTAAGTCTAACAGTAGGATAGTAGTTACACTTACACAATAAGGTTTCATTAGTTAACATTAGTTAAAATGAACTAATAATGAACTGCACTTCTACAGCATTTATTAATCTTTGTTAATGTTAATTTCAACATTTACTATTGCATTATTAAAATCAAAAGTTGTATTTGTTAACATTAGTTAATGTACTGTGAACTAACATGAACAAACAATGAACAACTAGATTTTTATCAATTAACAAAAATTACCAAATACAGTAACAAATGTATTGCTCATTGTTAGTTCATGTTATATAATACATTAACTGATGTTAACAATTGAGACCTTATTGCAAAGTGTTACCATTAAAGTAATCAAATGTAAAATAACACTGTATTTAATTTTTACAATGAAAACTATCCAGATTAATGCGAACAATTAAAGTTACAAAAGTTATTCAGTCAAGAGCAGAGCATGATTGTCTTTTGTTCTTTTATTAACATGACAGACAGCAGCAGGAATATTAGACTGCCGTCACTTTAAGAGTTTATGTACGGATCCAATATACTGTTACACAACATGTGTTATCTTATTTGTTTAACTATTAATGTTCCAAAACTGACTGTGTTTAACTGAATACTTGCCAAGACGAGCATTTTGACAATTTTGTAAGTATTTGACCGTTTAAAGGAACACAACGACTTTTTGGGACTTATTCACCGTATCCCCCAGAGTTAGATAAGTCCATACATACCATTCTCATCTCTGTGCGTGCCATTACTCTGTATGACGCACACACCGCTAGCCTAGCTTAGCCCAAAGACTGGAGGTAAACGGCTCCAGCTAGCCTACTGCTCAATAAGTGACACAATAGCGCCAACATTTTCCTATTTACATGTTTAATGTGTATAGCTACATTGTGTACTACGACCGATGGAAAATGAAAAGTTGCGATTTTCTAGACCGATATGGCTAGGGACTATACTCTCATTCCTGTGTAATAATCCAGGAACTTTGCTGCCATACCATGAGTGCAGCGACGCAATGATATTACACAGCGCCTGAAAATAGGCTAACTTCCATCAACATAACCAACGGGACAACCTGGGAGCGTGCTGGGGACTATTTTCAGGCGCTGCGTAATATCATTGATTATTACACAGGAATGAGAGTAAACAGTAGTTTAGTAGTGTTGTAGTACTCGAGACCGGTCTTAAGGCCATTTTTTGAAGGTCTTGGTCTTGTCTCGGTCTCGACCACATTTGTACTCTGTCTTGTCTCGGTCTCAGACTTAGAGGACTCGGGATTTTGTTTCTAAACCGATCAAGAGCACAACTGCTGGGATATTACTAAATTGCTGGTGCATTGTCTGATTTACGTATTTATTAACACCATTAATGTGATTGGATGTAAAACTTACTGCTTCAGATGCAATCAAAAACTTATTTCTACTTTGATTTATTTATTGTGCCGGTTCAGAAATGAGGGATTGCTCACAAAATTCAAGATATTGTTTCAAAAAAGTATTTGTATGAGATCTGGATTTTTATATTATAACGTGATATAATTAAGCAATATCACAAGAGTAAGAGAGCTATTTTCATGAATTTGAGCATGACTGCAAACATTATATTGCTTTTATACAAATTTAATTAAAAAAATGAAAACATTATTCTCAACATTATTTATGCATTTGTAATTTACCAAATCAGATGCATCTTCTGTACCACCACCAGTGCAAAGATGAATTTTGTTGTTAATGATTTCATTGGATTGGTATAACAGCTCTATATATAGTGTCTTATTCTAATTATGTTTATTGATTAAAAATAAGCAATTTCTCAGGCAGTAATATGGATCTTTATGAATTTAAGGAGTGCTGGTCTGGTCTTGGTCTTGGTCTCGGTCTCAACACACATTGGTCTCGGTCTCGACTCGGTCTCGGATTAGGTGGTCTTGACTACAACACTAGTTCCTAGTCATATCGGTCTAGAAAATCACAACTTTTAATTTTTCGTTGGTCTTAGTACACAATGTAACTATACACATCACAACATGTAAATAGGAAAATGTTGCCGTTATTTTGTCACTTATTGAGCAGTAGGCTAGATGGAGCCGTTTACCTCCAGTCTTTGTGCTAAGCTAGGCTAGCGGTGTGTGCGTCAGACAGAGTTATGGCATGCACGGAGATAAAAATGGTATGTATGGACTTATCTAACTCTGGGGGATACGGTGAATAAGCTAAAGTCCCAAAAAGTCGGCGTGTTCCTTTAAGCGCAGTAAGCCACTCATTTTGGTACTTGCGACTTACAAGCTGTTTGAGAGGCGGCTTTATGTGCGCGCCACTTATATAGATAAGTAGGGATTGGTATCGAGAACCGGTTCCAAAATTGGAAGATCCAGTGATTCTATAAGAAACGCACATTCCGAGATCCAGTGATTCTATAAGAAACGCACATTCCGATTCCCCTTGTTGGCTCCTGTGTGCACATTTTAATGTGATTTTAAACCATTCAAGCGCAAAAAAAGTGCAATTATTTTACATTTGATTACAGTTTCTGTACCTGAATACCTGAAAATTTACTACTTGCGAATTTGCAATTGTTAATTTGTTTATTTGTTCTTTTTTTTTAGTTACTGGGCGTTTACTTGTCTTTACCAATGCTTGAAATTTATATTAGTTGGGCTAGTTGTTTTTGCTATGGTATTTTTTAAACCATAGGCAAAAAGTTCCTTGTGTTAGTGTCTTTTAGCCTCTTGATTTTTATATTCAACTACAATGAAATGTTTTGCAATAAGACTTGTGAATAAATGTGAATGATATCTAAATTTTTTTTTACCTTATTGGAATCTAAATTAGGACTCGATAAGCAGAATCGGGATCGTTAAAATTCAAATGATACCCAACCCTGTAGATTTGTGGTGCGCACGATTTTGGCGTGAGTACGAAAGCTGTGGGAATTAGTAAAATTATGCACAACACCTGCACTTGGAATCGGAAAGACGTGAGAATAACCGGCCGATCACCGAGTTGAGCATGTGGAAAATCAGCCGATTCCGGTCCCTGGCCGGTCGATCGGTGCATCTCTATGTGAAATGGTAGAAACATCATGAAATGGGTGAATTTTTTTTCCAAACCATTATTTACTACTTGTTAATGCTAGACTGTGGCAGGTAACATTGAGGAAAGAGCATTTTCATTCTAGAAAGAATTTGTATTTGATTTTATACACCCCTGAGTGCAAGATGAGTCCTACATTTTTGGGGGGCTGTTTTCCAGGAAGAGAATGTCTGCTAAAAGTTTTAGTCAACTTTTATTAGCACACTAGCATACAGATGACCTCGAAGTTAGCGTTATTTGATGAGATTTTTATGCTAATATATATCCCCGTGTTTGACTTTGCATGTATCTATGCTGCCCCCGCAGGACTGCTGTGGAAATTGCAGCGACAGTGAGGAGGAGCCCACTCGGCTGTGAAGGCGTGGCCTGCCTAGGGCTCCTCCCCTACACCATTGAGGATCTCATTTGTTTACAGTTTTTGCACATTTGTATTTTTAAGATAGCTCTATATAAACATTGGAATGTATATTTTCACTATATAGCCATGCAGTGTATCTTATTTAAAGTCATCGAAATGAAAAGGACAGAAAAAAGGGTCCCAATTATTGTCCTTTATCATGTGTGAAGTATGGCAAGGACAGATCGTTCAACACTGCTCAAGTCTCAAACCCGGTTGAGCCAACCGATCTTGTACATTTCGTAGGTATGTCTCGCAGCCTCTTTGCGCTTTTATTTTCTTTCTCTGCTCTTGTACGATTTCACACATGTACAGTATGCACTCTGAATATTTGTTTTAGACGTGGGGAGCAAAGGAAATTTGCTTTTGCAGATATTTTTATATTTATATTTTGAATTTTATTTTCTTATGGTAATCTCGACAATCAAATGGCACCATTTGTATAAAACAGTGATAAATGTGCATTAATGGACTTACAAAAAAAGAAGCAAAAACAAGAAAGGACTATAAAACAGAGGGAACTTTTAAAATCATAAATTCGCTACCAGAAGTCTCATATGTTATCTAAGGTTACTTAGCTAGAGATACCTAGAAAACCAAATAGGCGTGACTAAAGTGCATATACGTACAATAACAACTGCAAACAGTTGTACCACGTTGTAAATACGCGACACTCATCTGTAAAGTCTTCAGTGCGTCTTCCTGATAATTGGGAAGAACATCCTGATTATAGTCCTGTGTATTACATAATGAGTCAAACCATGAGGCATTATTTTCCATTTTACTATATACGTATTTCACGACATGACTGGTAATAACATGACATTGTAATGTGTCAAATTCCAGCTCTGAAGACCGAAAGACTTCAATACTCAAACGATGCTCAGCAATTGATCATTGCTTAACAGTTCGTCATGCTAATAGACCTTATAAATGTTATTTAATGTTTTTATATGCGCAATTTTATGGGATGCATACAATTTAATTGCTGCTTTTTTACATGTAGGTAAAAAAAAATTCATTTGCCAAAAAGAAATGTTTTGTGTTATGTATCCCCTGCGATCACAATAAGCTCTTTATGTTTTCAGTTGCTCGGAAATATGATGTCTTGGGAACTTTGCTGTAAATTTGATCTCTTGATGCACTTAAGACCAAACAAGTTCCATTTTTGTCCTCCATCTTCATAGAAGGTGCCTTTTGAGGTTTTAAGGTACTCTTGTCATCATTCAAATCTTCATTATATTTTTGAGTTGGCTTAGCATTTTGTGCGCACACTTAATCTTTTCTTTGCTGTTGTTTTACCTCGAATATTTCTGTGCCCTGTGGATGTTCATACTTTTTCTAAACCTTGTGAATTCTTATTTTGGCCGCTGTAGAATCTCGCAAAAGGCTTTGGGACTTTGTATTGAAGCCTAGCTGAATGCGTAACATCAGTGACCTACCAACTCAAGGCTCTGTAAAACATAACATACTTTGGAGGAAGTCTTTGGAAGTACCGTCAGCGAATGACATGGCGGATGCTTGAAAGTCGACACATTTCTCATTCACCTGCAGTTTACGTTCATTCTCTTGGATAAACTCAAATACATTCCAGTCTCTACCGTACTGTACAGTTGTCAAATGTATTCAGTTTTTTTTGTGGTTGTTTATTTAGCAATAATGGATTTGATAAGTATAACTATTATGTAAATGTGTATAAAATGACAACATTTCAAATCTAGAGCGAGACGAAACTTAGTTTGACTCAATGTTTTCCTGAGCCAGGCTTTTAACACTGTGAAGTGATCATTTCTGTCACAGTTGTACTTTTTTTTCTTTTGTGCAATGCACTGATATTGTTTTCTTTTTGTTTGCAAATTTATAACTGTGTGTGTATGTATGCGTGCATAAATGCTGTATGTCTGAGTGTATGTGTGCTTTTACCTGCACTGCATGTGCCCATATTCTTTATCATAACCACTAGTGGATGCCATTTTTTACCCTAAATGAGTGAAATGTTACATTTTAGGGAAGCTTTCAGTGTTTTTTTTTCCCAAGAGGAAATGTTGAGAACAGACTGATAATAATATTAATTATTAGTAAATACCAATCCTTTCAATATCATAGATTTTATGTTTACCTCAAGAACAAGACTGAGAAATAGACATGCCAATGCTTTGGAGGTCAGTGTCAAAATGGAAATGGCACACTTCCAGCCACATTTGTCAGTGTTATTAATTCATTCATTTTAGTTGGAAACAATAAAAAAGACCCCATGATAAGAACTTTGTCATATTAGTATTTTTGTTGTTGTTTTGAAGAGTATAAACAAGTGAGATTATTCCTACATTTTATAAGCCTCAAGGTGTACGATGCCATTTTTAAGCATCATTTTCCTTTAGCAAACCATGCCATTGAGGGCTATAGAATCAAATTTGACATTTTAGTAACTGTATAATGTGTGTATATGAGTAAAGTATGGTGTATAACTGGAGGATTTGGCTATTCTAATTTTAAAAGGGTTAATTTGTCAATGTGCCCTTGTTATGTTTTAAGTTTTCCTGATAGAGACTCAATTTTGTTAAAACAGATTTTAACATATCTGTATTATTTTGAAGCAGCACCTTTTCTTTTGCCTGATATGCATGTAGAAGTCCATAACCCTTTCATTTAAAGGGATAGTTCACCAAAAATGAAACAAAAACGTCATCATTTACTCACCCTCATGTCGTTCCAAACCCATAAGACTTTTGTTCATCTTTGAAACACTCACGAGCAAGTTCATAAAGAGATCATAAAATTAATCCATATCAATCGAGCGGTTTAGTAAAAATGTTCTGAAGAGACATGATCGCTTTATATGATGAACAGATTGAATTCACATATAAACACTGATTAGCGAACATAAACAGAAGCTCAACCATACTTGCTTGATGCGTAAGATCAAACCTCATTGGTCAAACGTGCTGCGTAACACAAGAATGAACCTCATTGGTTCTTGCTGAAGCTCAAACGTGCTGAGTAACACATGAGAATGAACCTCATTGGTTGTTGAGGAAGCTCAAACGTGCTGCGTAACACATGAGAATGAACCTCATTGGTTCTTGAGGAAGCTCAAACGTGCTGAGTAACACATGAGAATGGACCTCATTGGTTCTTGAGGAAGCTCAAACGTGCTGCGTAACACATGAGAATGAACGTCATTGGTTCTTGAGGAAGCTCAAACGTGCTGCGTAACACAAGAATGAACCTCATTGGTTCTTGAGGAAGCTCAAACGTGCTGAGTAACACATGAGAATGAACCTCATTGGTTGTTGAGGAAGCTCAAACGTGCTGCGTAACAAGAATGAACCTCATTGGTTGTTGAGGAAGCTCAAACGTGCTGCGTAACAAGAATGAACCTCATTGGTTCTTGAGGAAGCTCAAACATGCTGCGTAACAGAAGAATGAACGTCATTGGTTCTTGAGGAAGCTCAAACGTGCTGCGTAACACAAGAATGAACCTCATTGGTTCTTGAGGAAGCTCAAACGTGCTGAGTAACACATGAGAATGAACCTCATTGGTTCTTGAGGAAGCTCAAACGTGCTGAGTAACACATGAGAATGAACCTCATTGGTTCTTGCAGAAGCTCAAACGTGCTGCGTAACAAGAATGAACCTCATTGGTTCTTGAGGAAGCTCAAACGTGCTGCGTAACCGAAGAATAAACGTCATTGGTTCTTGAGGAAGCTCAAACGTGCTGCGTAACACAAGAATGAACGTCATTGGTTCTTGAGGAAGCTCAAACGTGCTGCGTAACACAAGAATAAACGTCATTGGTTCTTGAGGAAGCTCAAACGCGCTGCGTAACAAGAATGAACCTCATTGATTCTTGCATGTCAAGCGAACATGCTTGAGCTTCCGTTTACCACAACTGATGTAAGTTGATGAATGTTTGTATGAATGTGAATAAAAGCCTAAATTAAATCTGTTCATCATGTAAATCATCATGTGAATCAAGTGACAGTGTCTCTTCAAAAAATTTGGACTAAACCGATCAATTCATATGGATTCGTTTTACACGTAAAAAGTGGTAGTTGTGTAGACTGTCAGTGGCGGGACAGACATCTCTAAGAGTTAATTTCAAATATCTTCATTTGTGTTTGAAGATGAACAAACGTCTTGCGGGTTTGGAGCAACATGAAGTCCAGAAGAATGTGTTTGGTTGTCCTGTACCTGTTTATCCCTGTTCTTGAAGCCTTATTTGTATGTGATACAAAAAATGGTTCCTGGATTGCACATTGAAAACAAATTTTTTGCTGAACTCAATAGTTAATTCTCACTCAGGTTACTGCCATTGTTATGTATGTTTTTATTTGCTTAATATATGTACACAGCCTTACTGATAAGATAATGTCAAGTTACTGGTTTATATTTGTCCATTTTAAAGTTGCATAAAAGACATGCCATTGGGAACGTTGTTTATAGACTTTGATGTAAAGTTTTATTGATGGTGATGATGACGACAGTGAAGGAATTTGTTTAGTAAATGTTCTTTCCTGTCAAAGCACTGATGCTCATTTTCCTTGTTTAGTTCCTGCTGTCTGTCTCTGGCCTGTGAAGCCTGTACATTACGCATGGCCTCTCATGCAGGTCTTCTGTGTAACAAACTAAATTTAGTTTCTTGTTTTCCTTTTTTTCTGCATTAGTATTCAACTTCAATAAATTTTTATTTGATTAATTATTGTGTAGTTCTTCAACTCACTTCACATTTGAATTTATTCTGTCATATTTAAATCTATCGCTATCTAAAATCTATCAAAATTGACAATTCTTATTTTATAATGGAATTTTGCAGTATTTATTATAAATGATTTATCTGTGCACATATTTTTTAATTGATGTGCCTTCATAATCTTTAATCCAAATAACTTCCTAACTTCCTCTTCTGATGATGTGTTTACTGGTGTGAGGGCGGGACAACCTGTCACTCACATGATATCGACCAATAGCAAACCACAACCATCCAATCAATTGGACAAAATCAAATCCTGCCCTATATTTTTCTCTTTATCGAGAAGTAGTTTTACTCTGATATATATCACAATAGGGAACCTCAGTTTCATGCCGATTTTAAGACCTAGGGCCCTGTTTTAACGATCTGAGCACATGATCTGAAGCGCATGGCGCAGGTGCACTTAGGGCGTGTCCGACAGAAAAAAGGTCAGCGCGCCAGACGCATGGTCCAAAAGGGTTGTATCTAGTCTCTTATCTAGTCTTAGTAATGGGTGTGTTTTGGGTGTAACGTGCAATAAACCCATCAGAGTGTCATCTCCCATTCCCTTTAAAAGCCAGTTACGCTTGCACCATGGCGGATTCGCTATTTATATGGCGAAATTTGCGAGCAGAAAGACTGAACGCTTCTCCAGAGAGAAATTATTTTATTTGTAATATTTAAAAATGTTTGTGTGCTGCTGCGCATCCCTGTGTGTGTAATAAGCAGAGTGTACGCGTGTTGTGCACCCGCCTATATGTGCATATTACTAACGCACCCTTTAAACAACACCAAAAATTTTAGACCAGGTTTTTGTTGGTCAATGGCGCAGTCGTTTTCAGTTGCCTCAAAATAGCAACACGCCAACAATGCGCCCGAACACACCTCGTTTTTAGACAAGCAGATGGGCACGAGCGTGCATTTGCTATTTAAACAACGTGGTGCTGGACGTGAATGTGATAAAAACTAGCTAAAAACACTTGTGTCGCGCCTGGTGTCACATTGTGCAGAGTGTTTTATAGGGCCCTTCAATTTGTGTGAAAAAATTGAATCCGATTAAATATCTGCATAATTTTTGCCCTCACATGAAATTCCTGCAGATTGCTATTGTAAAGACCAGATATCGTGCGAAGTTTTGTGTAGTGAAGGTAAATGTGACCACACCTTAAAGCCCAAAGTATACGCCCAAAGTTTTGTTAAACAAACCCTAGAATATGCAAACCGTGCATGTGACACTAATATCGTCATCATCATAGCATGTGTGTACCCCATACTCTGTTTATTCAGCATGTAAATTTTTTTTGTTTGTCTACAAGATGGCAACACTTCCCTGGCCCACTTTCACAGGTGAAAAAGAAATGAAGAAAACTGAGCTGGACAACAACGATAGACGCCTGCAGAGATTGTGTGAGGGGCTAAAGAGGAGGCGTAACTCTAGTTTAAACAAATACAAAGTCACGTCATAACTTCTGGAAATAGATAGCGCAGACAGGACAAGAATGAAACTTTTTAGTGCACATGCTATTAAATGGAGTATACTTTGATAGACTATGTGTTTGTCTGAATGGTTTTGTCATATAGATCACTGCGACGATGACATAATTTTGCAGGCCAACCCTTAAACCCTTAAAGCAGTCAGTCTACTTAACATTATTTACTTGATGAATTTCCACTCTAATAAAAAATTATATAACAGACATGATAATGTAACCATTTAAATGAAAAAAAAAAGATGTTTTGTTATGGTTTCTGTGAAAAAGTGAAAGATGGAAACTGGAAAGCCACAGGGCATCTGAAGACAAAGGGAGGCCACTACTGCAATTCGGGCCAGGTGATTGCAGAGTCACTTTAACCCTTAAATGCATGTTTCACCAATCATTATTACATATTCGGGTCTTTAGCGACCCGGATCTAAATCTAACATGGATGGATCTCTACCTGTCCCAATAATATAAAACTCTCCTGATATTAGAGTAACAATTACAGAAGAATAAAATAAAGCATATTTTGTTTTCTTTTGGAGCTTGAAAGGGTTCAGTTTGAGCAGATGTTTTATCCCATCATCACTGTCCTCGTCAGAGATCATTTCCCAGTACATTCAGCATCTGGCTCATATTCACCATCTCAAACATATTCTCAAAACTATCATTTTCAACATCTTAAAAATCAATATTTTAATCGCTGACAGCTACTTCACCAGATTCACCATCAAGTGACAGTGCCACTAATATTTGATTGATTTCAGTACTTGCTCTGCTGTAAATCGCTGAGCCATTTCAAGTTTTTTGGATGATACTTCCTGTTCTTTTGCCTGCGGTAACTATGAGTGAAATGTCACTTCATCATTGTGTATCAGACATTGCCACCTTGTGAAATAAATGTGAATTGCTATTCAGTCATCAAAGATTCAATTATTGTTGTGCAGGAAAAAAAACGCTACAATTTATAGTGAAAGACGACCCGGGTCACTAAAGACCCGAGGTATGCATTTAAGGGTTAAAGCCTAGAAAGCCTAAAAAGTGTTTTGATTCTGTTTAAAGCACAGATCATAACACAATCAGCTTTCCGTCCCGAGGAACCGGCCGCTCTTGCTGTTTCCTGTATACTCACTGCGCATTTATATTGAGTGCTCTAGACAGTTCAGGCTCTCAGAGCAGCTATTTGTATGTTTTGGCAGACACATGAAGGGCCTGTCTATGTCTAAGCAAAGACTGTTGCACTGGATTGTTGATGTGAGTACCCTGGCTTATGGCTCTAAGAGCGTGGAATGTCCTATAGGAGTAAGAACTCATTCCACCAGGGCAATGGCATCCTCGTGGGCATGTTCAGGACATTTGCATGGAGCGGGCTGTCATCACCCAACACTTTCATGTGATATTATAACTTAGATGTGTCGTCACTTGCTTCACATGTACTGTCCGTCAGCGCACCCGCCTACTGTTACCCAGTCTCAGTTATGATCGGCGCTACATACCTCAGTGGTTTCAACTAGGCCGTTGAAACATACCTGACATACCACCCCTCAGTGCTGTCCCTGCCACCTCATCACTTTTGATATTGATAATGATATTGCCCCATTATACATAATTTTGTATCAAGTTATCGAAACTTCTTGTACTTTACAGTACTTTTTTAACTCCCTGCCAAATTATTACCCCCCTCATTGAGGCCGCTAACCTGGTTGCCTAATTCTAAACCTACCTATACTTGGGACTCAAGGGGGTAATAATCTGCCGGGGGTCAGAATTCAGCACAACACCAGTGCCACCGCCATTTCATGTCCTCTAGTATTTCACCAGTGTCAACTCCGTCCCGCCACTGGTGTGGAAGAGGCACACTGCCCCCTGGGCTTCTACATGGGTTCAGCTAGGTCCTGTAGACTGGGCTAAATGCTCACCAAGAGCGCCAATATCATTGCCACCCTCATATATGAATTGGTGCATGATATGTGTGTTTGTGTAACTTGACATAGCTCATCAGTCCTTTCATCCATCTTCCTCCATTTCAAAACAAGTGTGTGTTCAACACGGTACAGAAATGCTTACCCTACTTCACTGGCCAACGGAGCCAACCAGCCCTGTGACGTCACAGGTTGTAGTACTGCAAGATGGTGGCAACCTTGCTAAAAAAGCTATAACAAAACAGATTTTTTTACATTTATTGTGATATATCATTTTTGATTACAGTGGAAACCCATTGACTAAATAATGTTTACTTGACTAACTGCTTCATTTAAGTCAGCATCCCCCTGGTTCCCTCGACAAGGGTTCTTTGGCTTTTGGATTATTGCAGAAAATAAGCTCTGTGACCCACAAAAGTTTATGATTCTTACATGTTTTGTTCATCATGATAATCTCACACAAATAAGCCTAAATACAATCGCTTGAAATTAAAAGGTAATGTAATAGAGCATGGTTGCTTGACTTCAGCGTCACCACCATTATGCATCCAACAACTCTCCCTGAAATCCAACAAATTCCCTTAAAGTTTGAGTTAGAAGAGTTTGCAAGAGTGTGTTTATGACCACAATGAGGCATGATGTTTAATGTTCCTGACAACTGTAGTCTCATTTTAAGTAAAAGCTTTTAAAAAATGTATTACCAACATTCTTCAAAATATCTGATAAGATATGTTTGGAACCACATGAGGGTTAAAATCCTGTTTGACAGTAAGAAACAGATTGAACCAAATCAGACTCTTTAAGGGGCCGCAACTGCACACTAATCCAGTGCCAGATAGTAACAGTGTCTAGATGCCACTAAATTTTTGATACCCTTCTTTTTTTACATCAGATAGGCAGACAAACAGCAGATGGGCTTTATCTGATTACTCAGTACCTTGTTATCTAATCCTAATGAAAGGTAATGTCACTTTTATTATGCAACATGTTAGTTTCAGTTCAACCTTGTTACACGGCTCGAATCATGAGTGCCGTTTTCTGTTAGCACATCTCCTGTTCTGCAGGGTCAACTCGTCCATCAGGCGGCTCATCGCTGCAAACCGTCCATGCTGTTCCCTTGCACCTCGCTCTCCTCTCCACTCCTTCCCTCTGTTGCTGGGCAACGATCTTTAAGAGGGTTTTAAAAGAAATAAATAATGCTGCAAATAGACTCTTCTGGGTTTTTTAACATTTGGAGAACAGCGAAACTGAACCCATCACACACCGTCTGTGAGGTGTAGACATCGCATCTGGCTCAAGGGCCTTCAGTGAAAGGGGGGAGGGGGTATTGACGATGAGAGCATTGAAGAGCGTTTCTGCTCCCTGATCAAGGTTGCTGGAGGGAAAACTAACGAAAAAGTATCTGTGAGCTGTGAATTGCTGTGGTAGTGTTCCCTGTTTATGGGTCTAATAATGTTCGGCATGATGTATTATTAACTAACTGGCTTGTAAATGATAAATTGCGATGTTCCTCATTTGTAAGTTGCTTTAGATAAAAGCATCTGATAAATGAATAGTCAAATCATTTCAGCTTTATTTATATAGCGCTTTATACAATACAGATAAATATTAATCATATTAATAATACACATCTTGGAAAGTAAAGATTAATTATGATAATTACTCCACAAAACAAGCAATAAGGAAATGCCTGGTGATCTCGGCTTTTATTGGTATTGTAAATCAGGATAGTCAGTAGTGCATATTATAATCTGAACATGGATCAAAACATTGTGTTCACTGGTTGGAGATTGTAAACTGTGTCCTGAATTAATTTGTCCTTAAACGAAAGCACAATTATATAAAAAAAAAAAAAAAAAAGTCCAGACAAAACAAAAAGCACAAAAAAACTTCATTAAATATGTTGATCGAGTTCCAGTTTTTTTTTTAAAAGAACAAAATTTGCTTATTCATCTTCATAAAACACTTCCGCCTAAGTCTGGCGTGACCTTTCCTACGTGATTGCGCAATCCTTAGCTCAGTTGGGGGACGCAAGATGAGCAATTTAGGTTAAAAAGTATATTCATTTTTATTTTTGTTTGAAAATGACAGATCGTTTCGCTAGATAAGACTCTATTCCTCGTCTGGGATTGACATTCAGTTTGGAGTTCAGGAGATTGTCTTGACCAGGACCACACCCCTAAATGCATTGAAGCAACTGCCATGTGATTGGTTGATTAGATAATTGCATTAATGAGAAATTGAACAGGTGTTCCTAATAATCTTTTAGGTGAGTGTATATTCAAGTAATGTAGTTGACAGTTAATTTAGTTTAGTAATTACATTTATTTGGATATTTATTTGAAAATGTAGTGTCCCCAACTGAGCAAGCCAAAGGCGACAGTGGCAAGGAGCCAAAACTCCATCAGGTGTCCTAATGGGTCACTCTTATGAAGTCTGTGATGGGGAGAAAAATCCTGGAATGTTTTCCTCAAAAAACGTAATTTCTTTTCGACTGAAGAAAGAAAGACATGAACATCTTGGATGAGATGGGGGTGAGTAAAATATCAGGAAATTTTCATTTTGAAGTGAACTAATCCTTTAAGAGAAAGTGGGTCGTGCAAAAAATAAAGACCCTAAACACAATCTGTAAATCTGTAACTAAATGGCTGAAATAGAGTAAATCCTGTGTTTTGGAACACAAAGTAACATAACATATCTGTTTCCTCCATCAGGCAACAAGACCCAAGTTAGACCCCATTTGTCAGTCGACATAACGTTGTAGTGACTGACAGATGGGTAACTACAAGTAATCTTTGAGGTGGGTCAAAATGAACTTTTAGACAATGCGCTGGATTATCAAACAGGTTTAGAAAATATTTTCAAGTACAAATACAATAGATTTTGTTGCTCATATCTTCCCAACAACCAGTGGTAAAATATGCAGTATTTTCTATGTATGTATTAGTAATTTTTTAAAAGAAATTAATACTTTTTTCCTCCAACAATGCATTAAATGGATCAGAAGTGACATTAAAGACATTTATAATGTTACAACAGATTTCTATTTCAAATAAATGTTGTTCCTTTGAACTTTCTATTATCAAAGAAAATTCCGATGCCATCACAGGAAAAATCTACATTTTAAAATACATTAAATATAGAAACCAGTTATTTTAAATTGTAATATTTCACAATATTAAAATATTTTGATCAAATAAATGCAGCATTTGTGAGCATAAGAGACCTTTAAAAAACATCTTACCCAAACTTTCATACTTTTGCTTTTGCATAATTTGGCCACTTTTCCCATTATCAATTTCTGGTGTGATATGTTTATTTACATTACACTGAAAACATAAATAAACCATGAAAAAATATCCTTTGTTTCTCAGCTTAGATTATAGGTCAAATTAATGAAGAACTAGAGAAAACGGTGTCACCTTTGTAAATTATAGACAAACATAATCATGCACCTAATGGACAATGTTAGTTCTATACAATTATTAACATTCATAAACAAAGTATTACTCAACAAGTTAATAATGGGCTTGTTCCTATAGGATAATGAAGCCACTAAAACATTTTGTTTCCCAAGGAATTAAGGTTAAGCCAGCAGTCTAAATATTCACCAGTGTGAAGAAGACACACTCCTGTCCTGTGTTAGACTTCTTTTTTTATACTGATCTCAAGACTACGCTCATGCAAAAATTCTGTGGATATTGCCAAAGCATAGAGAGAAGAACGCAAGCAGGCCTCTGTGACGATGAAATTTTTGCTATTACTCATCGGACAATGACTCTCATTGTCTCAAGTGTATGAGTCAATATGTCACTGATTGTATCTGTATTGCGAGGCAGGGCAGATTGTGTCACACTCTGAGTCTCCTGGCATGGGATCCGTCACACAGTGTGTCTGTGGGTCAATTCCTGTCATTGAGGGCAAACCACAGAGACAGAAGGAGGTCAGCCAATCACAGAAAGAGTGACCTTTTGCCTCCATCGAGATCACTGTGTCATTTTTTTTTTTCTGAGTCATTTACCCCATTCAGAATGAATGACATTGCCTTTCTTCTGAGGTATAATGCAGGAAACAGTCCTGGTGAGTAAATAATATGAGGCAAATGGGTCCTCTCCCAAGAAGACAGTATAACATGGTTTTGCATAAAGCTTTTTTAATGTTAAAATACGTAATATACAAATCAAGTCATTCCTGTGTATGTATTCAACCATATAAACAGTACAGTATATAGGAATTAGAACCCTACTGTAGCCTACATTTATATCATCCATGAAATGGTTCATTAATATCTCTTCATCATTTACTCACCTTTACATTGTTTCAATCCAATAAGATTTTTTGTTCATCTTCATAACACAAATTAAGGTATTTTTAATATATTTGCTCCTCATTTTTGTCCATTAAAAGTATACACAATGAACATTTTCACATTTCAAAAAGTGCATAAAGACACTGTAAAAGTAATCTATATGAACTATAATGTAAGTCTTCTGGAGAGACAATGAAGAACAAATTTTAACTTAGTTTAAACATTACCTTTTATTGAAACATAATAGTTTGTTAATACATAGAGTGCATCAAAAATGGTAAATTAAACCTCAAATGTGCTTGCTTGATGCATGAAAATAATAATGTTTGAGCTTCCATTAATGCTTCCATTAACGTTATTTGAAGCACACAATTATGACCCTGGACCACAAAACCAGTCATAAACGTGAATATTTGAAAATCTGAGGGTGCAAAAAAAACTAAATATTGAGAAAATTGCCTTTAAAGTTGTCCAAATGAAGTCCTTAGCAATGCATATTACTACTAATAATACATCATGTGATATATTGACAGTAGGAAATTTACAAATTATCTTCATGGAACATGATCTTTACTTAATATCCTAATGATTTTTGGCATAAAAGAAAAATCGATAATTTTGACCCATACAATGTATTGTTGCCACAAATATACCCGTGCGACTTATGACTGGTTTTGTAGTCCAGGGTCACAATTGGTATAGAATATTTTTAACTTTGAAAATGTTTAGTCCTGCTACCTTATATAGTAGATGAAAATTACAGGAATTCTAGAAATCTGTAATGTAAAATATATACAGGTGCTGGTCATATAATTAGAATATCATCAAAAAGTTGATTTATTTCACCAATTCCATTCAAAAAGTGAAACTTGTATATTATATTCATTCATTACACACAGACTGATATATTTCAAATGTTTATTTCTTTTAACTTTGATGATTATAACTGACATCTAAGGAAAATCCCAAATTCAGTATCTCAGAAAATTAGAATATTACTTAAGACCAATACAAATAAAGGATTTTTAGAAATCTTGGCAAACTGAAAAGTATGAACATGAAAAGTATGAGCATGTACAGCACTCAATACTTAGTTGGGGCTCCTTTTGCCTGAATTACTGCAGCAATGCGGCGTGGCATGGAGTCGATCAGTCTGTGGCACTGCTCAGGTGTTATGAGAGTTCAGGTTGCTCTGATAGTGGCCTTTAGCTCTTCTGCATTGTTGGGTCTGGCATATCGCATCTTCCTCTTCACAATACCCCTTAGATTTTCTATGGGGTTAAGGTCAGGCGAGTTTGCTGGCCAATTAAGAACAGGGATACCATGGTCCTTAAACCAGGTACTGGTTGCTTTAGCACTGTGTGCAGGTGCCCAGTCCTGTTGGAAAATGAAATCTGCATCTCCATAAAGTTGGTCAGCAGCAGGAATCATGAAGTGCTCTAAAACTTGGTATGCGGCTGCATTGACCTTGGACCTCAGAAAACACAGTGGACCAACACCAGCAGTTGACATGGCACCCCAAACCATCACTGACTGTGGGAACTTTACACTGGACCTCAAGCAATGTGGATTGTGTGCCTCTCCTCTCTTCCTCCAGACTCTGGGACCCTAATTTCCAAATGAACTGCAAAATTTACTTTCATCAGAGAACATAACTTTGGACCACTCAGCAGCAGTCCAGTCCTTTTTGTCTTTAGCCCAGGCGAGACGCTTCTGACGCTGTCTGTTGTTCAAGAGTGGCTTGACACAAGGAATGCGACAGCTGAAACCCATGTCTTGCATACGTCTGTGCGTAGTGGTTCTTGAAGCACTGACTCCAGCTGCAGTCCACTCTTTGTGAATCTCCCCCACATTTCTGAAAGGGTTTTATTTCACAATCCTCTCCAGGGTGCGGTTATCCCTATTGCTTGTACACTTTTTTCTACCACATCTTTTCCTTCCCTTCGCCTCTCTATTAATGTGCTTGGACACAGAGCTCTGTGAACAGCCAGCCTCTTTTGCAATGACCTTTTGTGTCTTGCCCTCCTTGTGCAAGGTGTCAATGGTCGTCTTTTGGACAACTGTCAAGTCAGCAGTCTTCCCCATGATTGTGTAGCCTACAGAACTAGACTGAGAGACCATTTAAAGGCCTTTGCAGGTGTTTTGAGTTAATTAGCTGATTAGAGTGTGGCACCAGGTGTCTTCAATATTGAACCTTTTCACAATATTCTAATTTTCTGAGATACTGAATTTTTCCTTAGTCGTCAGTTATAATCATCAAAATTAAAAGAAATAAACATTTGAAATATATCAGTCTGTGTGTAATGAATGAATATAATATACAATTTTCACTTTTTGAATGGAATTAGTGAAATAAATAAACTTTTTGATGATATTCTAATTATATGACCAGCACCTGTATATTTGGTTTGAAAGTGGTATATTACAAGTTTTCATTTTGGTTGATTTTTTTTTGTGTATACCTGGCAACCCTAGTCTTTAGGAAATCTGTTTGGAAGCAGTTCTTATTTTTCACTTGGTGTAACAATTGAGCCCCACTCACTGAGTTGAGTCCATCTAGGTTCCAAGGATGTAGCCATATATATATATATATATATATATATATATATATTAATATCTTTATTTTAAAAATCTAAAAGTTTCGATGACATACATTATAAAGGTCCTAGACGGACACAAATAAACATGCCGATGGGATCGGTCAGTTTTGTTCTCATTTGGCAGGGTCCCTACGCAGTGCTCACTGCTCCCTACTTCCTGAGCACAGGAGATCAGTTGATCTGCAATGTCATCAAACATAGATGACACTTGAATCACGCATAATTACAGAAGTTTAAGCTATGATGACATAATACACCTTGGTAAATTAATATACTTTATCATACATTCATGTAATATATGTGTATATAATACATTCATGTATATTTATGTAACCCCTCAGGTCCTACTCCCCCCACTCTGCACAGGCCTCAAACCCGGGTCTCCGGGGTGGGCGGTAGGTGCGCTAACAAGAAGGCTAAAGACCACAGTCTCTAGCGTTAGTCGCTAATGCGCCTCTTGAGATTAGGGGAGTGAGGTTTACCTGCACAGCTCCTACTAGCTGGCCTCCGTTACATTTATACAAATATAATTTATTAATTTAATTGTGATAAATGTCTGATAAATATCTAGTTCAGTCATGAAACTATAGATGGCACAGGCTGATTGGTCCTTTACATGCAATGAAACCGTCCACCTCCCCCAGCTCCACCTGTCTAGATCTGCTATGGGATTTATGTATGTCTATTCATGCAACAGCAACACATGCTCACAGCAGCAAGTCTGTGTATCCAATGGCAGTAGCGTAGTCTGCCAAGACCAAATACAATAACACTGCCATATTCTGTAACATGCCAAACCTGCTCAGAGAGTTGTCATAATTTAAAAGGTGATAATATCTATTGGCATGTTTAATATGAAAATAAACATCTGGTTCTTTTGGATGTGTCTTTTATCTTTTATTTACTGGTAATCATGACTGTTGCACTCTGTCACATCTCACATACATTATACTAGTGTTGTAGTCAAGACCACCTAATCCGAGAACGAGTCGAGACCAAGACAAGAACAAGACTTTGAGGGGTTGAGACCAAGAAAAGACCAAGACCAAGGCAAGGCGAGACCGAGTCAAGACCAAGACCAGCACTCCTTAAATTCATAAAGATCCATATTACTGCCTGAGAAATTACTTATTTTTAATCAATAAACATAATTAGAATAAGACACTATATATAGAGCTGTTATACCAATCCAATGAAATCATTAACAACAAAATTCATCTTTGCACTGGTGGTGGTACAGAAGATGCATCTGATTTGGTAAATTACAAATGCATAAATAATGTTGAGAATAATGTTTTTTTTTATTTTTTATTTAATGTTTATATAAAAGCAATATAATGTTTGCAGTAAAAAAAAGCTCTTGTGATATTGCCTAATTATATCACGTTATAAAATAAAAATCCAGATCTCATACAAATACATTTTTGCAACAATATCTTGAATTTTGTGAGCATTTGTGAGCAATCCCTCATTTCTGAACCGGCACAATAAATAAATCAAAGTAGAAATAAGTTTTTGATTGCATCTGAAGCAGTAAGTTTTACATCCAATCACATTAATGATGTTAATAATTAAATCAGACAATGCACCAGCAATTTAGTAATATCCCAGCAGTTGTGCTCTTGACCGGTTTAGAAACAAAATCCCAAGTCCTCTAAGTCTGAGACCGAGACAAGACAGAGTACAAATGTGGTCAAGACCCAGACAAGACCAAGACCTTCAAAGAATGGTCTTAAGACCGGTCTCAAGTACTACAACACTACATTATACCCATGTGCAACCATGTACAAACCACACAAGTGGCTAATTAAACTCAAAAAACGCTGCAGCCACCAATCATTTTCAAATTTCTTGCAGTACTGGAGTGATGTGCAGTGACTGTTGGGTACATTTCCCTCTCCACTGTATGTGAAGTGATCGAAGTGTGAAGTATCAATGTTCTGGACAAACTGAACATTGTACGCTCCCTTTGGATTCACAGTTAGCAGAAAACCCTGTGAAGTCCACTTCTCAGGGCACTTACGGTTGAATAGAACACACCTAATGACGCACAAAAATATTGCAGCTTTAACAAAAGGAAAGCACCCAAGGACAAGGTAGAGAAATTCTAGTGAGGTGAAAAGATGTACTGTATGGGACTGACTGTGAAGATACTGAAATGGAGTGAAGAAAATGTTCCCATGTTTCTGCTTTCTGAAGGAACTGAATGCTCTCATAATAACTCAAGGTTGATATCTTAAACAGAATGTGTATGTGACAGACAGACAGATGGACGGACGGACAGACAGACAGACAGACAGATAGATAGATAGATAGATAGATCTAGGTGGGCAGGACATGCATGAAATGATGGTATTCATGAATTTCAATATAATGTGTCCATTCTTTGCTGGGAAATAAAAGGCAAAAGCAGACACTCTGATATCTTTTATTCACCCACAGGGCCAGCAAGGAGAGAGAATGTTATTCAGCATGAAAACAAAGAATGCTTCAAGGAGGTTTTGCCCAGGGCTTTAAAAAATAAACACAGGCGATGATGGTGTCTATAGTATGATCAGTCCAGCAACATAATTATTTAATATCAGAGGTGTGTGTGGAGAGACTATGTCTAAAATTAACACAAGCATTACTTTGCGGTGAATAACACACTGCCAATCAAATAGCTTTTTTTTGTGTGCATGCCAATAATGGCGTATCCTATTGTCTGTCGTCATGACTTTTGATTTTTCGTCTGACTAGTCTATGATGAAGAGTGAACGCCCATAGCTACGCTGTGTGGTGAAGCACTGCATAATAATGGTGAGCAATATGGCAACCTCAGATTTAGGCAACGACTTAACAGTCCACACTGTGAAGCTGGTGCAGTGTTCATGCAAGTTGTCATAGCAATGTTCTTTTCCCTTAAGTCCAACACTGTAGCACAGTTTAAAAGAGGAGGAAGTACAAATCAGTTCCATTCTGCTAACCTGAAGAATAGCCAACACTTAATAAATATGTTCCACAAGAGAAGGTCTGTCGTATGCAAAAATTTTTAGTACAATATGCTCTATGGAAAATCTGTTGTAGTATTCTTGAGCATATTCTATTCTATGGAAAAAAGCACCCAAGCATGTTCTATCCTACTGTATACATGTTCTGTTAAATGCAATATGTTCTTAAAAACCATGTTCAATGCAATGTGCTCTTGAACATGTTTCCTAGAGTGCCACTGTTGGGTTCCATAAGTAAAAACCCCATTCATTTCTACATAGGGGAATTGATTTTTAACTTATAAGCCTGTAAAGAGAGATAATATACCATAAGCTATGAGGTTGCGTATCAGCTACTGTATATACAGTAAACTTCCGTTGAAGTGATCAGTCCAATGTTAACAGTGCAATTCCTGGTGAAGAACTATTGTACTATACATCCTACAGAGAAATATCCACTAATCATAGAACCATGCCAAATGAGCTCTACACATGCACTGTGAATGACATTTAGACAGTTTCCCTTACACTTAGTAAACTATATTTAAATGCATCTGGTTATTTTATGAATATATTTGGTTATATATACACTCACCTAAAGGATTATTAGGAACACCTGTTTAATTTCTCATTAATGCAATTATCTAATCAACCAATCACATGGCAGTTGCTTCAATGCATTTAGGGGTGTGGTCCTGGTCAAGACAATCTCCTGAACTCCAAACTGAATGTCAGAATGGGAAAGAAAGGTGATTTAAGCCATTTTGAGCGTGGCATGGGTGTTGGTGCCAGACGGGCCGGTCTGAATATTTCACAATCTGCTCAGTTACTGGGATTTTCACACACAACCATTTCTAGAGTTTACAAAGAATGGTGTGAAAAGGGAAAAACATCCAGTATGCGGCAGTCCTGTGGGTGAAAATGCCTTGTTGATGCTAGAGGTCAGAGGAGAATGGGCCGACTGATTCAAGCTGATAGAAGAGCAACTTTGACTGAAATAACCACTCATTACAACCGAGGTATGCAGCAAAGCATTTGTGAAGCCACAACACGCACAACCTTGAGGCGGATGGGCTACAACAGCAGAAGACCCCACCGGGTACCACTCATCTCCACTACAAATAGGAAAAAGAGGCTACAATTTGCACGAGCTCACCAAAATTGGACAGTTGAAGACTGGAAAAATGTTGCCTGGTCTGATGAGTCTCGATTTCTGTTGAGACATTCAGATGGTAGAGTCAGAATTTGGCGTAAACAGAATGAGAACATGGATCCATCATGCCTTGTTACCACTGTGCAGGCTGGTGGTGGTGGTGTAATGGTGTGGGGGATGTTTTCTTGGCACACTTTAGGCCCCTTAGTGCCAACTGGGCATCGTTTAAATGCCACGGCCTACCTGAGCATTGTTTCTGACCATGTCCATCCCTTTATGACCACCATGTACCCATCCTCTGATGGCTACTTCCAGCAGGAAAATGCACCATGTCACAAAGCTCGAATCATTTCAAATTGGTTTCTTGAACATGACAATGAGTTCACTGTACTAAAATGGCCCCCACAGTCACCAGATCTCAACCCAATAGAGCATCTTTGGGATGTGGTGGAACGGGAGCTTCGTGCCCTGGATGTGCATCCCACAAATCTCCATCAACTGCAAGATGCTATCCTATCAATATGGGCCAACATTTCTAAAGAATGCTTTCAGCACCTTGTTGAATCAATGCCACGTAGAATTAAGGCAGTTCTGAAGGCGAAAGGGGGTCAAACACAGTATTAGTATGGTGTTCCTAATAATCCTTTAGGTGAGTGTGTATATATATATATATATATTGCTTCTAATAAAAGTGTGTAATGATGTTATTCACATTGGCGCTAGTTGGTTTAGTTCATGACTTATAACTCTTTAAAGGGATAGTTCACCCAAAAATGAAAATGATCCCATGATTTACTCCCCCTCAATTCTTTCAGACGAATACAATCAGAGTTATATTAAAAAAATGTCCTGGCTAATCCAAGCACTAGCTATAATGGCAGTAAATGGCAGCTCATTTTACGAAAAAAGCGCAACTGGTGCAAACTGCGAGAGGCGTTACTTTCTGCGCAAGTTGAATACGGAAGGCTGTCTGGCGGAAACTAGATATTTTACTTTACAACGTGTTAAATATGGATATTTTTCTTTTACAAACGCATCACTTCCCTTCAGAAGGCCTTTATTAAACCCCCGGAGTCATATGGATTACTTTTTTATTGGATGGATGCAGTTTTTTGGGCTTCAAATTTTGGGCTGCCATTCACTGTCATTATAATGCTTGGATTAGCCAGGACATTTTTAATATATCTGTTTGTATTTGTCTGAAAGAAGAATGTCATATACACCTAGGATGGCTTGATGGCTTAATTTTCATTTTTGGGTGAACTATCCCTTTAAAATCCCAATGTAAAAAATACTTAAGGAACCAAGGCCACTGTTGCACTCTACACAAAATGTTCTTGAGCATGCTTCTATCAAAATGTTCTTGACCATGTTCTCTCCTACACATGTCCTGTTCTGTTATGCAAAATATTCTTAAAACATTCCTTGCAATGGATTCTTGAGCATGTTTTGTTATGAATTTCATTTAACAAAGTTCGGAAGGAATACGTTCAGATAATCCAACCAATCAGCACAAGAAGAATAAGCCTCTATAGCCGTCTCTCACCTCTGTCCCACAACAGTTTTTCAGCAACCCTTTGCCACAATCTTAACTCTCAGGCTGGTTTCCTTTTCCAGCCAAGGATACTGGGGGGAGCACTCTGGGTTCGGGACAGATTCTGAGCTTGAGTCCTCCTTTCGGACAACATGCCAAATATGCAAACTCTTTACCCTATCTGACTCTTTATGTAGGCCCTACGTGTGATGTGAACTCATGAAATAGCCTACACAAAATGTAGTACAAGAGAGTAAGCAGCTGCTTTCCTCACTTCTGTGACAAAGTTTTCCTTCACCACTATAATTCTACCTTAATTTTTAATTAGGTTTCACCTCGGGACCAAACAAACTAATGTTTGCACTTTTGTGTTGAATAAGGCATTTTTTGGTGCAGCAGCTGTGATTGATCTGTGTTCCCAGCAAGCAGTTTTGTGCTTAAACGTCCAATAGCCATCCAAACACAGCCCTGACGTCTAGGCTAAAACAAGGCACAATTTGGGCTGTCAGTGAAAATTTAATAGACGTCTAACCATAGCCCAAGAATAGAGTCATCAACGCACAGAACATGTCAAAGAAATGGAACCAAAACCGACATGTAACCAAATTCAAGGTTATTTTGGCTTTAAGTGGGTTACTCATAGCCGGACTACATCGGGTCTATAGTTAACCGAGGTGGTAAAATGACGGCTATTGCTTGCTGGGTTTATATTTATGCTGCGTTCCAGGCAGGTTTTTGAGCCCGTAAGTTACGAATTCAAACCACGACTCGTGACTTTGTAGCGTTCCAGGCAAAGTCACGCCAAACTGCCTGAGCACAAGGAATTGTGGTAGCTAGATGTAAACAAAGCATGGCGGACCGTACGGGGCTTATGCTCATTTACAATCATTTCTATCACCAAAGGTGCTTACTCCTTGCTTATTTGAGGGAAACGGAGGAGAAAAAACAGCGCATAAGGCAAGAGAAGCTGTCATTTGTATATTTGGAAATGTATTTGGTATTAATTTATTCTTGCACTCAATGGACTGAAAACTAGCTAACGCCGGAAAAGCTGCTGATAATGCATAACATTTGCGGATAAATAACGTTAGAGCAATACCTTATTTTAATAAACAATTTGGTTTTGAATGTGCAACTTTCATAAACACCACATCCGTAGGGGCTGCCATTGTTGTTTCACAGGCTATATGACGTCAGAGCGCGAAACTGGGAGTACATCGATCTAGTACGAGTTCACGAGTGGGAAGTCACGGGTTTGACTGCTGTTCCAGTGCACTTTCACTGGTGGAAGGTTGGAAAAACACAGGTTACGGGTTGCATGGAACGCGGCATTAGCACTTGGTCCCGCATACATCCTCAATCATTGATTTATGGTGCGACCCAAAACTGGGTCCCCAGGGTCAAATTTGAAAACCAATGTTCTTCTGATACAATGTGTCTTGACTGAGTCTTCATTTTATGTGAGTGTACATCATTTTAATTGCATTTCTCAGTGGTGCTTGTTTATGTGTAAAATAATTGAGTGCACCTT
The DNA here is from genome assembly GCA_039654625.1 of Rhinogobio ventralis. Lineage (NCBI taxonomy): Eukaryota > Metazoa > Chordata > Actinopteri > Cypriniformes > Gobionidae > Rhinogobio > Rhinogobio ventralis. The sequence continues at coordinate 28,133,320 of CM077208.1, forward strand.
AATAGTCATATCAACGGCTCTTTCCATCCAGTGAGAAGCACTTGTGAAACAAACCGAATAGATTATTGATATCATTATTGAAGTACTTAGACTTCATTTAACCAAACAATCACAACCACATCATACACATGACTGATGCAGACACAACAAACAATCCTATTCAGACAAAACCGTGCCTCTTCAGTCACTTTGTTCTACAAACAGTTAAAAAGGAGGAGCGAACATGTCAGTTTGTTTAGAGAACCGTTATTCTCAATTTGATACACACACAGAGTCCTCGTGAAAGCAGCAGCGCATCTCGCGCGGAGTGCCAATGTGGGTGTTTCATGACGCGCGCGCGTCAATTACAGGTGTCCATTAGCCACCGCGCGCATCACGACCAAGGAATGACGCGGAACACGAAACGCTTTCTGTTTATCTGTAAACATTAGTGAAGACACCAAAAAAGCACACGCATATACGGACAAGTGTGCTATTAACATCCTGTGCCACCGACAACAACTGCAACTTTATTTGGATGGAGTCACGTCCCGACCATTGAGACGGTGTCACGCGTCTGGAAATCAACATCGTGACTGGAAGACGCTTATCATGTAAGTACGAGCTTATAGGAGTATGTGTGTTTCTATTTAAAAATTACGAACTCACACATATTGTAGGAGGTTAAAGGTAGTACAAAAATGTACTATACGCCAAGTAAAATGCATCTGTGATGCTTAAGTGAAGATTTTCAAGTCCTTAAATGTTGTAGTTTACTCTTTGTAATATATATATATATATATATATATATATATATATATATATATATATATATATATATATATATATATGACGTTTAATCTGTCATTACCAATTGCGCATATTTTTCCACAAATATCACCCACCTGAGAGGCTGCATATCGTCACTGCTATATTAAACGAACGTTTATTTATGGATTTATTCATTTATTGTGATGATTGGACATGGGCATTAGCTTACCAAACACTGAAAACTGTGTTGTAATTAAAGAAAAACAGCACAGACCTTGTTTTTGTAAAACGTTTTTTAGTTATGTGATAACTCAAATGAAACGTATGCGATATGCTTTATATCAATGACATTGTGTTAATAGGGGTCATCATTGAGGTTAGGCAAAGTCACATTTCTTCCTCAGTTAAGTAAGAGGTGTTGACAGCCTCCTTCTCATTCATATAATGAGAGCCAGTGTTTAATAGAGTTCTCTGATCATTCCTATAAACTGAATGACTATGTTGAACAAAACCGAATATAACCACTTGATCAGGATTGGGGGGCATAAAAGTTTATTTAACCATTATTTATTGACCAATATTGGCAGGGACTTGTCCCCAGTGTAAAGCAGTTTGTGTAGTTCCTTCAGGTAATCTATAGGTTATGTCCTCCAAAGATGACACAGCTGAATCCGTTTTTAAGGCAGTGTGTAGAAGCAATGGATGACCACATTCAGATGGTAACATCAGATGCCGTCAGTGATAATGAAGCAGGACAAAGATTTAATCTGCTTCCTCAAGGTCACCAAGATCTCGGATAGAGATGTGAATGTCTGTAGGAAATAAAGCTTTTACTAGATCATTTTACTAGCTCAGAACTGGTTACATAAATTGTCTTAATCTTAGTGATAAAATGGCATATTTATTTGTCTGCAGTCGAGAGCTATCATTAACAGCTAAAGAGGTGCCATGTTGAAAGCCATCATTAATGTTCAAGCAGTCTCAAAATACATTAGTGAATAAAAACTCATTCCGTTGACACCATTTCTTTACAATCTTTCTGGAAAACTGTCTCTCAATGTATGAAATTAATACTTACCCCCTAAAGTCATTGTGCGAGTTGTGCTTGAACAGCTGAGGTTAATTATGAAATGGGCCGTTGTGTGTGAAATATTAAGGGTTTGTGTTTTGAAAATATGACAAGTTCATAACTTATGACGGTTGCCCCCTTCTATGTTCTTTCCCTTTGTTGAGCAGCGTGACTGCTGATGTCCTCTGGAGATCTAAAGAGCCCTGATCTGCTCAGCGGAGGATCACAACACAGGAGGAGACCCAGGCACTGTGAGATGTTAGCATTCCCTCATTGCACCAGCTGTCAGGAAAAGAGCATCTGCAGATATTCATTTCTTCTTGTGAAAGAGCCCCTGGAGGACCTTCAGGAAGTGCCCCTTCGGTTTCACTTTTGCAATATATCGGACATCTTGCGTTTTCGTGGAACGTGCATCGAGTGAAATCGGGTCACTTTCTTTGACCTCCGGTCAGTGGGAAACCTTTCCGTTGGTTAACTTTAAAAAAAAATGAGGTCAGCAAACGCTTGGATAGACTCTTGATGGGTTTAAACAAAAGGATTCATAGAAATATGACAGCTATGGTCTGTTCATGTGCTTTGAGACTTGGTGCGTGAACTCGACGACACAACCTTAAGACTTTAAATCTTCCCACTGGATCTTGGAGGGCACAGATTTTATCAAGGTGATCATCATGGTGATGTCGCAGGGCACCTATACATTTTTGGCATGCTTTGCCGGCTTCTGGCTGATCTGGGCTCTCATTGTCATGCTTTGCTGCTTTTGCAGCTTCGCCCAGCGCAAGCTGAAACGCCGGCGTGAAGAGAGGCTGAGGGAACAGTGCCTGCGGGCGCTGGAGATGGAGCCTCTGGAATGCACTGGAGGAGTATACCCTCCTAGAGAGCCCCCTCAGTTCTGCCCCCCAATTCAAATGATGTCTCCACAGCTGCCTGTTACACACACTCTCCCTCAAGCAAACTGGACTGTCTCTGAAGGTAGGACGTTTAAACAAACTCAGTCATCCAATTCAGTTTTGTCTGCAGGGGTATGGGGACTATTTTAATTGAGGACGCATGTAGATGTTTCTACATTCATCCACCCACCCACCCACATTTTTGGAAATAAAACATTTCTTTTCAAAGAGCCATAACTTAAAAATCTTATGAAATCAAAATTTGAGACATTTAGACATAGGGCCAGATTTACTAAACAGGGCAAATTAGTGTGAGAACGCAAATCCAAAAAAACGCAGATGGGAGTGGGAAGTTCATTTCCATAATGACCAACGCAGTCTACCAAGAGCAGCACATAATAGCATCTGGTCTGCTTTTTTGGGTGTTAAATACCAGTAAATTGACGAGCGCAAACCATAGACTGTAAAAAAAAAAATGGATGTTGCGTCCGTGACGTCACCCGTGGGTTTCTGAAGAGTATTTTTGAATCCCAAAAGTGTGCGGAGCCGGCCGTTGCTATCTTGGCAGCGTGTCACCACGCGTCACTCCTGGATAACAGAAAATGGGCAAAGAGGTGGGACGTCGGTGGTGCTGAGGTGACATGATGGCTAACAGACAGCAGACAAACGGCAATCCACCTGTCACTCAAGTGGCCACACCCTTAATTATGCAGAACTTTAAGTCTTAATATAATTTAAACGAATTAGTTATAAAAAAATTCACCCCTCTCACAGTTGTCATTAAGGCCAAAATTAGCTGTATAGACCAAAACCACAATTTGTACCAGGCTGTAAACATGTTTTTTTTCTGCTGTAAAATTTTAACAATCAAATTCTGCTCTCTTTTGGAGCCTGTCCCTAGCAGCCAGTCGATGAATTGCAGTTTAAGTCACTTCCGTATCGCTTCAAGAGAAACTGGGGGAGGTTGCTGCTTGGCGCAAACCTTAGTAAATCACCTTGCATGATTCATTTAAATACTCTCCTCCCATAAATTTAGCATCTGAAAAGGAAACACCCTTTCAGCGCTAATTTTTCACTGTTTAAGTGTCTTTAGTAAGGCAGTAGTTTTTTTAGCGCAAAAAAAAGGGTTTGTAAGCATTAGTAAATCTGGCCCCAAGTCTGTTAACAACTTTTAGAAGAATATAAGTGAAATAAAACTAAAAAAAGTACTATGACAAATATGTCCTTCTCAAGCTTTCTGGTTTCTTGTAAATACACTTCATATAATTTAATGTGACTGTGGCCAATTTTCAAATCATTTTTACACCCTTTCCTTCTCATGTTTAATATCTCTTAGTTCTCAATCTATGAGAATATATTTTGTAATTTTATTGACTTTTACAAATGTTGAGGTTACAGGTTTGTTAAACGTCTTTCACCTTTTCTGACTCTTAGAGATTTTGAACTACATCCACTAAACTCAGCACAGTCCTTTAGGCTGTGCCAGTGAGCACAGTGAGCTGCGGCTCGTCCTGGGCGATGTGGGCGTCGAGGAGAGTTAAAGGTGCAGTGTGTAGTATTTATGAGGATCTATTGACAGAAATGCAATATAATATACATAACTATGTTTTCAGTGGAGTATAAAGACCTTACATAATGTACCATTATGTTTTTATTACCTTAGAATGAGCCATTTCTATCTCCATACACCACGGGTCCCCTTACAGTGAAATCTGCATTTTGCGCCGTCATGTTTCTACAGTAGCCCTAAATGGACAAACTTCTCTACAGAGCGCTAGTCACTCTCTGCTCTCAGCCACCGTAGCTTCTCTATGTGCTCCGAAAGGGGGGGTGCGTGCAATTCACAACCTCACCGCTAGATGCCGCTAAAAATCACACACTGCACATTTAAAGTCAGGTCATCCTTATGGTAATGAGCTTTGGTGCGGTTCGGCGGCAACCAATCGGAATGTAGAAGTCCTCCGCTTGAGAGGATTCCAGAAAACGCAGTTGTGTAACTTTGGTTCCGACCAATCATTAGTTCTGTCTTCTCCGCAGGTAGAGCAATGTCACACCAAACGCAACAACTTGATGATCCATAGTGATGTGATTTTGATAAGAAGCGCAACAGTATTTATAGGCAACATTTTCGCTCTAGAACACTTGTTTTTCAGCGGGAATGCAATTCAATTGCTCAAAACAACACAGATTTGACCAATTGCAATATGGCTACACTTCAACCAGGACAGTTATTGTAATGTAGGCTGCACACAAATGAATGTTAATGTTAATTATAGACCAAGGCTAGTAAACGTCTCCTATAAACTGCATGTTGAAATTAGACTAGCACTTAATCATGAACACAAAAGCCACACCACACAAATGGCTTTTAATTGGTTTATTTCGTTAGCAAACAACTATGATTAAGTTCTTACTTTCTTACTTTCACATTTAAAAGATTTCATGAGGTTAACTTAAACCACACTCGTGGTCAGTCTGTACAAATACAGATCAACGTGATTGTTTGCTTTGTGGCCCCTTTAAATAAAGTTTATAAAAAGACCAAGCATTCGATCTACGTCAGAGTTTTGACGCTCTCGCCGGCGGCGGTGTGTACGCTCAGTTAGTGCTCTGTCTCTTACTAATCAGACATTGCCTATAAAACTCCTATTGACTTCCACTTCATCACTAATGCTATATAAGCTAGGCTTTGAAGCATTTAAAGTACATAATGCCTTCACAACTTTTAAACCAAACAGCTTTTTAAACTTCCCTGCTGAAAAACCCAGCACCTGGATAAGGTATGTCTTGCATGCTGAGACCAGCATGGAAAGCCTACACCAGCTCAGGTTTGCTTGAGAACAGCATGATTAGACATGATCCACCCACTAGAGCAGCGCTATATCAGCATAAACCAGCCTGGACAGACATGAAATTATGAAAAATATTATGCTGGTTCATCAGAAGGGTTGTCAAGACCGTGTCAATTTACCATTTCCATTTAGAATTATCATCTTTCAAATAGCGATCAGCATAATACAATAACCAAGCAGAGGATGCTACACCTTTATTACCTTTTATTAATACATTTTGCATGTCGTGTTTCAACATTGTTTACCAAGCAACAAAGATCGTCCATCTCCTAAGGGCTGTACATCTAAAAACCTCCACTCATCACACAGTGTTGGCAGCCCGAGCTGCATTCTTTCATGTATGACATGGTAACAGTGAGTCTTGTGTGGGTGTTGTGTAGGCAGACGAGTACAGCACCGAGCTAGCAGCAGCTAGAGCCGGGCTAATCATGTGCTTTGGCTGCCAGAGATGGTGGATCCCCAGCCATGGGCAAAGAATGTCCCTTTAAACCTGTGCCAAACACACAGGATGGATGACCACACATTAAAACAGGGCCCGAGTAATAAGTCAGCTCATAAAAGAGTAAGAGTCAGAAAGAATTCTGCTCTTTAAAGGGACTTTGTATTACTTTACAACAACAGACTCATGATGTGCCCCTGTGACCATATGAGAAAATGGTCTTTGATATGATCTGAAAGGATTTTAATTCTAATATTTTTAATATTAGGTACTATACAGTACCCTCAGGCCACTGTCTATAATAACAAAACTTTCCCCAAAGATTGTATTTAATGAGAAGTATATGAATAAGTTTTAAACTAGAGTCACCATCAGGAGTGTGTTTGGAAATGACCTCTCTGCTGTAACACTGTCCTTGAATAGCTTCACCAACAGGGACAGTGTTAACAGGGATGGGGGGTGGATAATCATTGACATGTGCCTGACCCCATCATAACTGACCACTTCTACAGTTAAATACTAGATTCTGCTAGATGAATTGAAGAAAAATACAGTTTTAGATGATGTTATATGCAGATCTGAACACTATAGGGTGTCATACATAGTTAAGGTTCTGATATACTCACAGCAAAGTTCTTTTTGTTTTTTGTTTTAGTTTCAAAGTTCTTACCAGCGATATAGGCTACTGCTTGCGAACATCCGATCCCACAGAGCGGCATTTAGATAATTATGTAAGCATAAGAAAAGCATCTGATCAAAGCAACGTGGATTTGTTTGCACAAGCTATGTAATTCGGCACTCTAGTAAAGTCAAGTCAAGTCACGTCACGTTTATTTATATAGCACATTTTACAAGAAATTGCTTAAAATCAAGCAGCTTTACCGTATAAAAAGTGTCAGTGTCTCATTTCATAAGTTAAGTGTCTCACAACAAATTTCTACTATAAAGCAGCTCTCCAGTGTGTTCATGTTTTCACTTGCAAACGTCTGACCTCTACGGACAGAACAGAGGAAATTAACCAGAAAAGATTTTGGAGTGGAAGAAGGCGGAGCCTCCGTGCACACCTACCTATTACGTAATCGACACAGACCAATGGTAGTACAAAGGTGTTTACCAACCGGAGTGAACTTTTCCGGAAAGTTCGCTTTGGCAAGCTGTTTCAAACTCCCAAAACGGATTGTTTTGGCCTGATTTTGTTCAAAATGACATCACATCAGTTCGTTCTTCGATTTCGCTTGATGTATATCAGGGCCTTTAGAGAGAGTTAGAGTTAAACAAACCTTTAACTGTAAATATTACAATTTAGTTTGTAACACATTCTGCACTGTTTGTGCTATGGACATGAATGTTGTTTTAAATCATGCAGCTGGCCTGGACCGGCCTGGCCATATCTACAGTCTGCGACCCTACATAAGACAAGCTGTTTGAAGAATGGATAGATAGATGGCCATCTCTAGGTATCAGAATATGATTGAGACTTAAGGCTGGAATACAATACAAAACTATTAAATTTGAACAGATGACTGAGGATCACACACTAGCACACTAGACTTTTAAGATGTTCTGAATACAACAGACTCCTACATAAACATGTGCCTCGTTGCTAGGAGATGCATGTGGTCTAAAATCGCACTTAAAGGGTTAGTTCACCCCAAAATGAAAATTCTGTCATTAATTACTCACCCTCATGTCGTTCCACACTCGTAAGACTTTCGTTCATCTTCGGAACACAAATAAAGATCTTTCTGTCCCTCCATTGACAGCTACGCAACTACCACTTTCAAGCCCCAGAAAGGTAGTAAAGTCATCATTAAAGTAATCCACGTGACTCCAGTGGTTTAACCTCAATTTTAGTGCTTTGTTTGCACAAAAAAAAACATAATTTACCACTTCATTCACAAAATATTAATGTCCAACGTGTTTTCACGAGAGCACCACGATGTGTCATGCGTGTGTTGACGTGAGAGCACACGTTGTTGCGTAAACGTGTGTTGGAGATCAATATTTTGTGAATTAAATTTCATAAAATTGAGGTTAAACCACTGGAGTCACGTGGATTACTTTAATGATAACTTTACTACCTTTCTGGGGATTGAAAGTGGTAGTTGCGTATCTGTCAATGGAGGGACAGAAAGCTCTCAGATTTCATTAAAAATATCTTCATTTGTGTTCCGAAGATGGATGAAAGTCTTACGGGTTTGGAATGACATGAGGGTGAGTAATAAATGACAGAATTTCATTTTTGGGTGAACTAACCCTTTAACATATCGAATATGTTTGATCTCCGACTGGACGGATTCATAGTCTGAATCTAAAAAAATCTATCAAACTATGTGATGTTCTGCTAAATCGTTTTACTTTAACATACCAAAATATATAGACTGGCTCTGACTAAACTGCAAATCGGGCCAAAAATCATTTAACGTATTCCAGCTTTTAGGCTTTTTCGGCGTATACACAGCCACCAAGAACACCCTAGCAACCCTTCAGCAACACCCTAGAGACCACCCAGAATGCCCTACCAACATCATAGCAATGTGCTAACCATTTAGAACACCATAGCAATCCCCTTGCAACCACCCGTTGCATGGGCAAGCACCACTCACGTTGTCTTGGGAAAATGTAAAAATTGGGTTTAAAAGTTGGGTTAGCAATGCAGTTTAAGAAGCCTCCATCTGCCGCAATCCTATATCCGAACACATGATAATTAAGAAGTGCTGCCTCATAGCACTGCTAGCCCCTAGGACTTTCTTACAGTTAGATTTCATCTTCCATTCTAGTAAAAGCACAGATGACAAGGGGAAAACACTGCCTAGTCACAGCCAAACACATTCTTATATCTGACCTCAATATGCTGGTTATCACTTCCCTCCACAGCTATCCTAGCTTTCATCTTAGAGTGAGAGGTGACCTTGGAGGAAATTATAAAAGCTTCAGTTCGTCTACCCTCCGCTGATAAAATATACCAAAGCCCTCGTTTATGTTGTCTAATGTCCTCTGATAGCTTCATGCAGAGGTTTTTTATCTGATAAATTGTGCAATTGTGTATGTTTAATGATGTCTGAGCTGACTTTGTAAAAGGAAGGCACACAATATCTTGGGGTCATGAGGCAACAGGGCATATAAGCAATTAAAATCTTGCAGAGTTCTTTCTGATCCTTGCTGAACCATTTGGTTTTTCTCAGCAGACACGGATGTCTTTGGAAAACCTCCATGCTACGAAGAGGCCGTATTGATGGAGGACCCACCGCCCCCTTACAGTGAAGTTCTGGCAGACCCCAGGGGAGGAACTTACACCAAACCTACAACCAGGTCCTCCAGAGAGCACCAGGAGTCAGAGACCAGCAAGATGGCCCCCGTGACTGTGTTTCCCGAACGTGGATACTCGTCCCTCATACGCCTGCCTTCGGCCAGACGCTGGGACTCACTGGGGCACCTCCTGTCCACCATGGACCTCAACCACAACAACCTGCCAGTCGAGCCCCAGGCTTCTGCCATCGCCACCATGCCTCGTGAGGGCCGGGCTCACACAGACTTGGGCTTGCGGGGACTCCGCGGTCTGGATCAACACTATGGTTTGCCCACCGCCTTTCCCCTTCTGGGTCGAAGCACAGCGGTATGAGCCAACAAAAATAGACCTATGAACCACTTTCTGAGATGAACGCTTACAATGCTGAGTCATATGTGGTCCGAAGAGTCTGCCAGAGGCGTTTCGAACGCTGTCGTTTGGGGGCAGAAACAGTTCAGGATGATTCAGCTTTGTTCAGGGGTTCATTTGTAGATCCATCACACTCGCTTTTCTCTCTCGTCCTCTCCGTGGCATCTTCGCCTGATGCAGAGCAGCAGCTATTATGTGAATGCTGTTGCCATGGCTCCCAGGAGCTGTCTGCAGCCCACCAATGCCTCGCCCCTCACATCCTCTCTTTCTCATTTGCGGCTCACTGATATAATACAAATGACATTTCAAACCCTGTCTTTGTGAAACAGGGTGAAATACAGAAGTGCGACATAGCTAAATGACAGCGGTTGCTCCGTACCGTAGCTACACGATGCTGCTCGGCTGTACAAAATGATGTTTCATTAACTGGAAAACAATACCTGGCATCTCTTTCTGGATTTTGTGCCAGTTCCTTTCTGAACTTTGGGGGTGGAAAAGCTTCAAAGCAATCTCAAATTGTTCCTCAAAAGGAAGTTGTTGCCTGAGGAGTTGCAATTTTTGAAACATGTCTGTAGTGTCCATTGGAGAAAGTTGTCTCTCACAGCTTTTAATGCATTACCATGCGGGTACAATGAGAAACTGCCTTTAATTTCACGTCAGTAGTACTATTCTCTTTTTTACAGATTCTGAATCTCTGTATAAATAATGTTTTTTTTTTTTTTTTTTTTTTTATAATATTAAATCCATTCTCCTGAAGTGCTCAGATTGATGATAGCACCTTGTTTGTAATGACCTGTGAATGGGATTTGTCAACATTTTCAAGCATCACCATGTTGCCCACGGTACTTCCTGCTGCAGCCACATGTGGGATTTCCGGCATTTATTTAACAAAACCATTCATTTAATGGTGCTTCTTCTAGTTAGACCAACTCAATCCCTTTTGCCTTGCTGTTTTTTCTCCCTGTTATCAATGTGGTGATTGCTGCATTGTGAAAATGCTTGATTTCATCCCCCCCCCATTTACTGCCATAATTTCTATTATGTATGTTTCCATGCCCTTAAACGATTCTACCTCAAATCCATCTAATGGCTGTCTTTGTCAGTTTCCCAGCATATAACACTGTTTTCATGCATGTGCTGGATGCTTTCAAATGACATTTGATTAAAATAAGCTCTATTTCGGAAATGTGAACAAGCAATTAGCGGCGTATGTGAGCTCACGTTCAGCACAATGCTTTTACTACATCATAGTGATGTCTTTGCTTAATTATTTTTAAATTGCGCAGCAATTACTAGACCGCCCGAAAATCACAAAAGCATAAAGGAATCGTACTTCCCCCAACCCACATTATAAAGACTTGGTGTACAAGGCATTGTTCCCTCCTTCATTATAACCTATGCAGACTAAATTAAATAATGCAATTAAATGAAGAATATAATATTTATTACTTTTTATCCCTACAAAAATAAAACAGTATGCCCATGTCAAATGTTGGAAATCGAAACAAGCGCTACTTCTTATTATGTAAATGACAGAATGAAGGTGGGATCATTGGACAAATTGATTCTTTTGAAAAGGTGGATGAGGAAAAATGCCTTGAGTACCAAAATGCTGAAGTACACCCTACTCTCTTTTTGAAATAAAAATAAGAATGTCCTGGAGAAATGGCCAAATATTGATCAATTCAGGGGAAATATTCATATTTTGCATAGACCAAAATACAAAATTGTGGTTGCACTTTATTTTACAGCATGTGTACTTACAGTGTACTTATCTAAGAAAGTACTGGGTAATATAAGGTAACTACATGGGTTAAGGTTAGGTTTAGGGGTAGGTTCAGGGTTAATACCTAGTTATTACCCAGTTATTGTAATTACTATAATAAGTACAGAGTATGTACATGGGGAACAGGGCTGTAAAATAAAGTGCTACCAAAATTGTACAAAGACAATCAATAACATTTACTGCACCTTAATGTAATTTCAAAAACACCCTCTTACAGTAAGTTACACTACGGCATTCAAAATGTGACTAGGGGCGAGCAGGGCACAACCTAACGCGGGGCTATAGTTGTAACACACTTGTTTTAAATACTTCCACACATGCTAGCATGATAAAACTTAGTGTATTTACCCTATCAACACTATATAGAGAAAAAAAAATCATCTTTTTTTTGTGTTTATTTTTTAATCTTATTTTAATCTTTTATCTGTTATTTAACAGTTGGGATAGTTCTTTAATGTTTTTCTAACTAGCAGAAGACACTAACCAGGTTTAAGTCCCAGTTGCGCAGATGGGGAACCATGCTACTCCATACAGTTACAATTGACATAATTAAACTTTATGAATTTCTATTGAGAAACCATGATAAGCAGGTGAATAAAGACTGAGAGGAAGAACCTAAATTATTATTATTATAAATATTTCAAGAAATTTACAGCATTCGTACTGGCCCGTCTATTTGTCTCCTGTTCTGTGGAGGGAGGGGTGTTGTGTTCAGCTCTATTTCTTTCTTTCTTTTTTTCTGAATGTGTTTCTTCATCTATTTGCCTGCATTATTTTGACCTATGCTGTATAGCTGTGTTTTGCAGTGTTTTTCACTGTCATACTCCAAAATTATTTTATTTTAAATTTCTAAGAAAAATGCTATTATTTTATATGAAAAAAACCATTGTCTTTTATTGACTAAATATTCTAGTTTGTCTTTGATTCGATCAGATAGCATTTTAAGCTGTCATATGGTCATGTTAAAACGTGCCTCTCACGTTACAGCATGCCCTACCTATGGGGCATGTTGTCACATTTCACTTACATTCTTTTGGCGTAAATAAGTATACGCTGTATTAATGAAACAAGACAACATATTTGTACCAGACCTGTGTGAAGTTTATTTTGAAAAAAGCGTGCACTTTTCACACTGCGCTCAACCCCGGGTTATCGTCTTTTTTTTTTAACCCTGCTTTTAACCCCAGGTAAAGGAACGTTTCACACATGTAATATAAAAGGGGGTTTAGCACTGCTTTTTACCCAGGGTTATAAAACCCTGCTCTGGAGGGCTTGCTCTGCACCGCTTTTGCGGTGTTAACTCCGCATCGCAGTGCCAAACTTGTACAGTGTTAAACGATCAAAGACTTTATATATAGGAAGACAGTGCACTCTGATTACTTATGAATGGGAGAAAGTGCAACACCCAATATGGAGAATAAGACTTCTAAATAAAAGAGCCAATCATTGATTAGTAAAGTCATCGAGTCACTGCAGCTGCCGTTAGAAGCTCCGGTTGCTATAGAAACAGATGCGCGCAAACCTTTGTCCAGGCTGAAAAATTAATTTTTTTGTCTTGATTTGAGCGTTTAGAAACATGCAAATGGTAAGCTTGGCGAACAGTTTTGGAGAATTTGATGTTTCCCCTTTCAAAGAGTTAAGAGCTGCATTTGCATGCCCAAGAGGCATTTCAAGATGGCCACTGAGTGAAATGACTTGTCTCAAAGGGCTCTTTGGAAACAATGTGGTGTTACAACGTTACAACTAGATGCTTACCAACCGACAACCAATCGTGTGTCGTGTATTCATGTGCTTTGGGCATTCATGGAAACACTGTGCAACAGTCGTTTCTATGATTGGAAAAATGTCAAATGCAGATGGAAAATGCGATAATTGGAGTGAAGAGACCGTTTCATTCTTACCTTTAGGCCGCGTGTCCACCAAAGCATTTTAGCCGTTTTGGCAGCGCAACGTTTTTTTCAGTTGAGACGATTTGCTTGCTATGATCCGGAATTTCTGTGGAAGTGTTACTACTGTCTCATTTCACAGATAGATCGTTTCTGAATTGTTTCTATATAAAAATGTCAATATGTAACGCCTCGTTACGCTCCTGCCGTTCTAAAAACACAGCGCTCCCATTGAAAACAATTGGAAAAATATGCTAGCCGCTTTGCTTTGGTGGACACACGGACAGTTAGAAAAGTTCACTAAGAAAAAAAATAAAACTATATTACAGTCAGAAATGTGTAATATGAGGACATGCAATGCTAGAGCCTTTATATAAACAGGTCATGTTTGTCCAGTCAGTGACACTGGCACTGCGAATATGCAAATAAGGACATTAACCCAGGGTTTAGGAATGTACAGTATGAAACGTCAGTTTATAAATACTCAGGACTGATTGTTATCCCCGGGTAAATTATGAGCAGTGTGAAATGTGAAGCAAGATAACCCAGGATTCAGTTTAGAATGACCCAGGGTTAACTATTTCAAGTGTGAAAACCCCTAAGTAGATTTACACACACTGAGAATGAAAGTCAAAAAGTGTTAGGTTGTGCCCCTACTCTCCCTTACAGTCAGCCCCCAAATACTTCCACTGTAAAATGAATCTGTGGGAAAGGTTTGATTATTCTTTTGGGAGAGTATAGTCGTTTTAAAATGATTGTATGCTTTTTTCCACTCTGTTTTATATATTCAGTTACATCACAACAGAAGCTAAAGACAGAGATTTAAACTGCCTTCTCTCTGCCAGCAATGTGTTGCTAAGCGACCGTAGCAGAGCCGTGTGAATCTGTTTGCATAGATGGTACACAGCCTTCTCACGTCCACTATGATAAGTGGATTGTGGCCTGCAAATTAGCATACAGTATACAAGACATTATGTACCAAATGTACCCCGTTTGTGCCATTTTTAATGAAAGCCGTAATCAAGAGGCTCTGATGTATCAATCAAAAGGTGTTTTGTGCGTAAATCTCTTTTGATCTCAATTTAGGCCCAATTTTGTTCCTATTTGACACCAGATTTACACTCCAGATTTTCTATAGCACATTTTCTTTCTTGTCACTTGAACTGTGAATGGCAAACTGTGAACGTGTATCATGCAATGTTCATGTAGCCTGCAAAGTGTGCTTGTGTATGCGGACACACAATAATCGGAGCTGTACTAATTCATAGCTGCTATATATTTCAATGTTCATGTGAGGATTTTCGTATACACGATACACAAACAGGGCCAGTGAATGCCTAACATATCTGATTAATAAAACTGAGGTTCAAAGTCTTCAGTTATGATGACAGTGTTTCAACATTTCTGTGTCTGTTTGGTTGCAGACAGAAAAACGTAAAAGTGCACAAGTTTTCCGAAGGATTTTAAAGTCTTTTATTAACATACATAAGCACATAGCATGTCACAAAATATCTTGTGCTTGTTTCAAAAAACAGCGTGTGAGAAGCGGACGGAAAAAAGGAAGAGATAGAAAAAAATAATTAAAAAAAGAGAACTTTCAGGAGTCGCTAAGCCTTGCTTCAGGGGCAAAGAAGAAATTACTGTAGTAGAACAGTAGTAGTAATAGTAATAATAGTAGTGGTGGTAGTAGTAGTAGTCTCCTAGTAGTTTGAGGGAGAAAGAGAATAATAATCACTACTAAGGAGGTTGGAGGGTGAACAGGAATACACGGAAGTCGTTTCAAAAGGGGCTAAGTTACTGTTAAAGATGCGGGTTATTCCCTATTAGGTTTCATACTGAGCAACCTAGATTTCTCTCTCACCAAAGAAATGCAAGACACCCAATCCAAACGTACGCCAGCCCCCGTTTTTCATGGGTGGTGAATCAATACATGTTAGTACATTTTATATGAGCACAAAATTAGAGCTATTTACACAACAATACTATTGGTTTAGTCTTATTGCTCGCTTTTCCACTCCAAAAAAAAAAAAGCCAAGATGTTGTGGTGGCTTTTCAACATGACTAAAAGTATGAGGAAGACAGTGATAACTTAGCGGTTAAGGATGTGGGCGGGTACAACAAAGATTTCAGTTTGTGTCAGTGTTGAGTTAGTGAGATAACCTCTCACCATTCTGCCCTTGAGCAGCTGATGTGTCCCTGCACTTGTCCTTGTGTAAAAGTCAGTTACAAAATCCAAATTTGATTTCAAGGTTTGTAATAATTTTAGGTTTCATAAAAAAATCTAGACGTCCATAAGGGTAACATCACTCTGAAGGAAGTCCTGGATTAAGCATTTTTAACTAGCAACAAAACTAGGGAAAAAAAAGATTATAAGGGTCATAGTAATATTATAATTCAATAATGGGGTTTAACGGGGCTTGAAATGTGTAATTACAAGGAGTTTCTTTCTTTGGAGCGTAAAACTAAAAGGTTCAAAATCACGTCCACGATAAATCAAGGTCAAGGCCATACTCCACACAAGTACACAAACACACTCGTCTCACACACCACAAGGGTCGCTATAACCAGCATTAGCATAAATCATCTTCTGTAAGACGCTACTGTCGTAATGCAGGGACAGTTTGAATCTTGGTAAGCAAGTTTACTTGGATAATAGCAAATTGAAGGTAATTATTTTGACTTCTTAAAGGGATAGTTTACCCAACAATGAAAATTCTATCATCATTTACTCCATCTGCATGTCATAGCTGCATGTATAACTTTCTTTTAAAAAAAGATTTATATAAATATTTTGAAGAATGTTGGTAACCAAAAAACTAGGGACGCATCAATATGAAGATTTTGGCCAATTTCGATAACCGATAATTCTTTATATTTGAAAGCCGATAACTGATGGCCGATAAATCTAAATCCAAATTTCTATATCATTTTTGAGAGCCTGATTACAAAAACAAGAGGCTCACCATTAAAAGCCATGACCCAAACAACATAAATCAAACACAGTACAGTAGTTTGTATCGGTGTAAGTTTTAAAATTAATTTTACACTCCTATGGTCAACTATCAAATAAAATCTATTGCCTTACAAATAAATAAAATAATTCCTAAATAATGCAAATAAGTCATTGGATAAATTGCTTGTGTACAAAGAATCAAAATGCATGTGCCATGGATAAATAAATTGGAATAGCCTCCGCATGAACAATAATGAAGTGATTTTAATTAAACCATATTGTTGGTGAAAATATGAGAGAAATAAAAGTGCTTGTTATTATCAATAATGCATAAATGTTTTTTAAAAAAAAAGAAACATCTCAAATTAAACCTATATGACACATATTTCAAGCATCATCATGGTGAACAAAGCGCATCTGAAGGAAAAGGAATAAGGAAATAATCCATTATTTATCGGCTTTAATATATTGGCTACATTTTCTTTCGGGCTGATATGGTGATATGGTGGCCGATACGATACAAAATTTTCTTATTTGGCCGATAACGATAACGCAAAAAATTAACATATGGTGGCCGATACGATACCAAATGTTCTTATCGGGCCGATTACGATAACGTTAAAAATGAACATATATCGGCCAATACCGATATGGTGGCCGATATATTGTGCATCCTTCCAAACAACACTGATTTAATATATCGGACAAATTTTCTTATCTGCCCGATAATGATAACATTAAAAATGAACATATCGGCCGTTACCGATATGGTGGCCGATACAATACCAAATTTTCTTATCGGCCGATAACAACAACGTTAAAAATGAACATATATTGTCTGATACCGATATTGTGGCCAATATATCGTGCATCCTTAAAAAAATCTGCCAAATTTTCTTATCGGGCCGATAACGATAATGTTAAAAATGAGCATATATTGGCCGATACCGATATGGTGGACGATATATTGTGCATCCTTACAAAAAAACACATTTCTCAAAATATCTTTTATGCTCCACAGAAGAAAAAGCCATACAGATTTGGAATGAGTAAATGATGACACACTTTTTATTTTTGTGTGAACTATCCCTTTGAGTACTGAGGGCTGTTAATGCCACAGTTGCTAATGTGTACACTGGGACTGCAAGCTTGCATTTGCGTCAACGCCTGCGTACTTATGTAGAGTATGTTTTTTTAGGCTTGAGCCTCTCCAATAATAAGAGACTCTCATCTCCCTTTATCTTTAAACTAGATGTACACACATACAGTATATGTACACACACTACCGCATATATAACTAAAACAATTCCTAAAGGAGTTCACTACAATTGTTATTGCCTAAGTTTCTCAACAAATCAAAGCTCTATTGCAGTTGTTCATAAAAAACAAAACGTCAGTTTCAGCCATTGTTTATACACATTGTCTCATATGTAGTCAAAATATACATATGCCACCTGGCGCTAAAGTCCTAAAAGGCCGTTACACCGACACGTCATACTCAAAATAATTGGCACAACACAAAATTGTTTCATAATCACATATAAACCCCCTTCATTTTCCGTTTGCTAAATATGACTGACTCAACTGAAGCTAAAATCGAGTTTTGACATGCCTTTGCTTTGACGAGGGCGAGGGTTAGACCGTCCCTGACCGATTGAGTCATCAAAGCAAAGACCCCTGTGGGCATAACACTCAAACACATGTGATTCTAAGCAACTAAGATTGTGGGGAACTTGATTGAACCGCTGAGCAGACCTAAGCTCAGTGTTTATTAAGGAGATAGAAACTAAAACGGTATCTAATCTGCTACTACACACACCTGTTAGGCACAGGGATCGATACAACACAGGTGAGCGCTAGAGACGCACTGTGCTATACTCTGCATAGCCAAAAAAAAAAAGAAAAAAAAAGATCGAAATAAATAATAAACACACTCTCGCACACATACACGAACCGAAAGCGCTCATACCCACTGGCATCTTTAACAATAACCCGAGTCCTTTTCTTCTGTGGCTAACGTTGTTGTTTTTTTCTCTAAAACATTTTGATGCAAGACTTCAGTAACTGTTGTAAAATCAGTTGTTTTTGCCGAGGTGTCGCCTCTGTTTCCCCCAGTCGCTCCTAATCATCATCTTCCATCACGGGGTCTGTATCCCAGCATGTAATGTCGATTTCTGCAGAAGACAATAAGACAAACACATTATATTAGGATTTTTTATGGTGAGATACACTGTAACGGCCAATAATTAAGAAAATAGTGTTGCTGTAATACTATGAACTGCCCCGTTCACATGTAAAATTGACAGTTTTTTTATTTTGCAAAAAACGGACCAAAAATATTAATGACCCCTCATGTACTAATGGTTGTAGACAAACCAGGACTTTTATATTTAACTAAAACTAAAACCATAAAAAAACGTTTGTTATATTAAAAAAAAATAACTTTAACTGAGAAATACATTATATATATATATATATATATATATATATATATATATATATATATATATGTCAAATCGATATAAAAGTTTGTTTACATAATATATACGTGTGTGTATACATAATATTTATATATATATGT